>CM040423.1:135481882-136180302 GCA_022702705.1 Papilionanthe hookeriana x Papilionanthe teres
TCAGAAACTTATAGATCCTGGAAGTTTCACTATACCATGTGCTATTGGAGAAAAATTATGTGGAAAAGCCTTATGTGATTTAGGAGCTAGTATTAATCTCATGCCATTTTCAATCATTTGAAGGTTAGATTTAGGAGAGGTTTCTCCTACCACTATAACTCTTCAGTTAGCTGATCGATCGATCACTTATCCTAAAGGAGTTATAGAGGATGTTCTCGTTAAGGTAGATAAATTTATCTTCTCTGTAGATTTCATTTTTCTAGATATGGAAGAAGATAAAGAAATACCTATCATTTTAGGAAAACCCTTTCTAGCTACCGGTCGAGCTATGATTGATGTGCAGAAAAGAGAATTAACGATGAGAGTTAATGATCAAGAGATAACATTCAATGTTCTGAAATCAATGAGGTATCCTGAAAAAAAATGCTATCGGGTGGATATTTTTTATTATATGATTGAAAAGCATTACCAAGAAACATGTAAGGTCATTTTTGATGATAAAGACAAAGAATCTATGTTATATGATGAGTCATTAAATGAAGAAAATCCATCTGAAGAAGCTCATTATATTCATGAAAATTGGGAAATTTTAGACATAACTACAAATGCGATATTATTACCCTTAATTGAAAAGCCCCTGAACTGGAACTAAAGATGTTACCTGTTAAAATATGCATTTCTTGGAGATTCATTAACTTTACCTGTAATTATATCTTCAGAATTAAACAAAGATCAAGAGGAAAAATTAATTAGATTTCTGAAGAATTATAAGAAAGCTTTTGGTTGGACTATTGCAGATATAAAAGAAATAAGCCCTTCAATCTGTACGCATAAGATTTTAATGGAAGAAAATTGTAAACCCGCTATTGAACCTAAAAAAAGATTAAATCCAATTATGAAAGAGGTTGTTAAGAAAGAGATTTTGAAATGGTTAGATGCTGGAATTATTTATCCTATTTCGGATAGCCAATGGGTAAGTCCTATTCATTGTGTTCCGAAGAAAGGAGGAGTAACTGTCATTGTTAATGAAAAAAATGAATTAATCCTAACAAGACAAGTTACTGGATGGCAAATTTGCATTGACTATCAAAAATTAAACAACGCCACTAAAAAGGATCATTTTCCTTTACCTTTCTTGGATCAAATGTTGGATAAACTTGCTGGACACTCATATTTTTGTTTTTTGGATGGATATTTTGGTTATCATCAATTACCTATTGCTCCTGAGGATCAAAAAAAGACAACATTTACTAGTCCTTATGGAACATTTGCCTTTAGAAGAATGCCTTTTGGTTTATGCAATGCACCTGCAACTTTTCAAAGATATATGATGTCAATATTCTGTGATTTGATTGATAAAGGAATTGAAGTATTCATAGACAAATTTTCAGTTTTTGGAACTTCCTTTGAATCTTGCTTGGAAAATATAAAAAAAAATTGAAGAGATGTGAAGAAATAAATTTAGTTCTAAACTGGGAAAAATGTCAATTTATGGTCACAGAAAGCATTGTACTTGGACATAAAGTTTCACAAATAGGGATGAAAATTGATCAAGTAAAAGAGAAAATTATTGATGAACTGCAACCACCTACTATTGTTACTGAAGTAAGTAGTTTTCTGGGTCATGCTGGATTTTATAGGAGATATATAAAGGATTTTTCTAAGATTGCTAAACCTCTTTCCCACTTATTGGAAAAAGAAACTAAATTTGAATTTAATGAAGATTATCTGAATGCGTTTAATATTCTGAAAGAAAAGTTAATCACTGCACCTGTCATTGTTGCACCTGATTGGAATAAACCTTTTGAATTAATGTGTGATGCAAGTGATTATGTAATCGGAGCTGTATTAGGACAAAAATATGAGAAAATTTTCAAAGTTATATACTATGCTAGCAAAACTCTTAATGAAACTCAATTAAATTACACTACTACTGAAAAAGAGCTGTTAGCAATAATATATACCTTTGATAAATTTAGACCATATCTTCTTGGAACAAAATGTACTGTACATACTGATCATTCTGCTATTAAGTATTTAATATCTAAAAAGGATGCTAAACCTAGATTGATTATATGGGTTTTACTTTTGCAAGAATTTGATTTTGAAATTGTGAACAGAAGAAGGATTGGCAACCAAATTGTTGATCATTTATCAAGAATCAAAAATAATAATGAGAAGAATTATGAAGAAAATATAAATGAGAAACTCTCAGATGAGCAATTATATGTCATTCAAGGATTACAAATGTCGTGGTATGTGTCGGCATATTTTTAGGTTGTGTTTTATTTAAAAAAGAGGGGGTCGCCTAACAGAAATCTGTCGGCGAATTTTTAATTTAATTAAAATAAATAATTTGAAAAGTAGTATTTGATTTTGAAAATAATTTTAAATTTGAAGGTTTTAAGATATGAGATTAAACCGATCTCACGTCCCAAATAGTTTATATAAACGAGCACCGCACCACAAACCGTGTATCTATCCCTAAGGATAGACACTACCGCTCGACGGTGGGGCTCGATTAAATAAACTAGAAGATTTGTGACATCCGTTTGGTCCGCGAACCAATTTTATAAGCCGACATAAAATTCCTCGTTTAATATGAAAACATTAAACGGAGGTTTATATTACCAGGTTCTTCAAAATTCCCTATAAGGGCAAGCCCCTATAGTTAATTACATCTTAAGTGACGGGAATCACCTAAGAAAACTCTCGATAATAATCAATAATTCCGCTCTCAAGGATTTCAAAGTTTAAGTCTTCGAGGGATTGAATTTTGGAATTTCAATAGGAATGGATCAAGTTTGGAACATTTTGTTTTGTGAATCCAAAAGAAGAAAAGTAGGAGAAATCACAGATTCGAAGTGAACTTCGGTAATTTCCCGACTATCCTATTGTTTGGCTTAGATTTAAGAAAGTCCTAATATTTTTAAATGTTTTGATCTTGTCAATTTTAATTAATTAGGACTTATACTTATATGATAGAATCATACAAATAGCCTTGAAGATGTGAGGGTTTATGTCGTATCAGACGACTACCTCGGAATCCTAAATCCGGTTAGGGCTTAATTTGCAAGGCAAATGCCTAACAAAAGGTTGAGGATTTATGTTGCACTAGGCAAACTACCTCGAAATCTTATGGCTTGGTTATTTAATTCTAGGAAAGTTTTGCTGAAGTAGGTTCAAGTTTTGCTGACGACGATGGCCGTGCTGCCCACCATGCTCCGAGCTCCTTATTGTTGCAGAGGTTTAGTTTTAGAAGTCATAAATCAGGGGATGAGAAAAGTGTTTTGGTTTAGATAAAATCTTAATTTCTAAGTGTTTTTTACGTTTTAATTAAAATAAATCTTAAAGTTGATTATAACGACACTGGTTAAGATCCCACGGTTCCATCCTTCCGGCATCATTATTTTTATCGGATTCACTTAGTCCAGATGAATTTGCTAAACTCAACTGAATGAGTTCCACACTTTCATTTAGACCGTGGGAAATCTCGTTAGCAACACGTAGGTTACATCATCCGAGGTATTCCCGATCATCCAACAGGACGTTTTAATTTAGTTGTAATTGTAGTTTTGTGTTTTGTTTGTGATTAAATTTTGAGTTGTTTTATATTTTGAAATGTTGTGGCGGTGAATTTTATCTTGCAATGACTTTTAACTTAGTTTTGGTTTCAATTTTAGGGTCTATCCTAAAGGTGTGGGTTTTCATGCAACAGTTGTTTATCATGCAAGAAAAGTAAAGTGCATTTTCAATAAAGTAAATCGCAATAATGTAAATTGCAATAAAATAAAAGCGTACCTGGAGGGTCTTCCAGTCATCCCAAGCTACACTTAGAACACAATTAGAATATTTAAGCAAGTTCCTAGGTAAAGCTAAGGGAAGGGTTATGGTTTTCTACCAAATTCCTAATCCTATAGCTAGTCATCTCCTATGACGTCTAGGTTCTTTGTGTTTTTGTTTGAAGACGATTTTCTTCATCAAAGAATAATTAAATTCAATTGTTCTTATAAATGCCCTATCATATTGAGGAAGTGCTTAAGACAAATCTTAAACATCTTTTCAATATTTCTAGGGTTATTTTAAGTCCAAATGGGTTTAATTATACAAATGAATTAATCGTCCGAGAATTCAAGTTTCGTTGTTATCTTACTCAGTGAACTAGGACATTTGAATATCCTATAAGTGCAGTAACATTTCATTTAATGTTCTATTTAGGAGTTATGATAACTAAAACTTTCAAGGGTAAATTGGTATTCAAATGATTTGGTTTAAGTTAAAGAGTTTAAATTTGGAATAGTGTTCAAGTTGCTTTATATTTAATTTCTTTCTGTTTTAGGTGATGTTATATTTAATTCAATTTAATTTAATTTAATTGAGTTTTAATTTTAATTTAATTCAATTGAGTTTGATTTGATGTTAAATTAATTTAATTTGATTTGATTTAATTTTAATTTAATTTGATTTAATTTAATTTAATTTAATTTAATTATTCAATTTAATTTAATTTATTTAATTTAGTTTAATTTAATTATTCAATTTAATTTAATTTATTTAATTTAATTTAGTTTAATTTAATTATTCAATTTAATTTAATTTATTTAATTTAATTTAATTTAATTATTCAATTTAATTTAATTTATTTAATTTAATTTAGTTTAATTTAATTGTTTAATTTAATTTAATTTAATTATTTAATTTAATTTAATTTATTTAATTTAATTTAATTTTAATTTAATTTTATTTTTTTAATTTTAATTGAATTTTTTTTTAAAAGAGTTTAATAATTTAATTTTAGTTTAATGATTAAGTCTTTTAATATTTTAAATTTGAGTTATCATTTTAATTAAGAATTGAATATTAATGAAATAATTAATTTAGGGATTTTTAAATTAAAGAATAAATCTCTTCCTAATAATATCCCTATTTTAATAATTCCAATTTTATTATTCTTCCAAATTTAATCAATTATTTAATTAAAGTTTAATCATTTTAAAATTGTTTAATGGGTTTCTACCCTTTAATTATTTAAATTTCAATCATCCAAATCAGATTAGGATCAAATATTTTACTTGTTAAATTTTTATTAAACCTAAAGTTTTAATTAAGGGTTAAAATTTTAATTACCATTTTACCCTTTAAGCTTAATGATTTCATAACTCACTAAATTGAACTCAAATGAACTTGAAATTTTTATGTGACTTCACTCATATGCCAATAAAGACATGAGAGGAGAAAATGTGATTTTTCTGCATTTAATTTATTTATATAATTATTTTTGGTAGAAAATAGAGATTTTTAAGAAAAATTTAATAACATGACCAAGGGAAAGTTTCTGTCCATAAGAAAATTAGGGGACATTCCTAATGACCAAAGGACCACTTGGACCAATGTTGGTGATTTTTTGAATTATATTATTTTTATTATAATTATTTTAAGTTTTGGAGTGTTAATTAATTTAAAAATAAAATAAATGTTGAAAAATGAATTTTATATTTTTCAAAAATCTCTCTGATATCAAGGAAACCAGAGAAGCAAATTTTGTAATTTTCTGATTTTTCTATGATTTATTATAATTATTTTAGTGAAAATGCTAGAAAATACATTTTTTAATTTTAAAATTACCCTAGGGCTTTAAAATTTAATATCTCACTAAATAGACCTAAGAAAAATGTGGGATTTGCCCCTATGTGATTAAAATTCAAAATGTGACATTTTGGTGAATTTTATTATTTTTGTGATTTTTATTATTTTTTAGTTATTAAAAATATTAAAATATTAGTAAAAATTAACTTCTTTAGAAAATTGAAATTTTAATTTTCTTAGGTTCCCCTGATATCAGAGAGGCTCCAAAATCAATTTGGTGAATTTTTGAAAGGTATTTTAAAAGTTATGAATTTTTAAAGTTTAAAATGACTAAGTGGCTTAATCAACCCAATTAGTGGGGCTAACCAAGTCCAATTGACCTCAAACTTTTATGGTGGATTCCTCTGATCCTAAAGGTCGAGTGGAGAATTGATTTCAAGTCAATTTGATGCATGGTTAACTCTAATTAATTAGAGACCTATTTTGGGTGTTTAAGCCAATTAGGGTTGTTTTAAATGAACCAACTCAAAACCTATTTTTCCTAAGGTTCTCTCGGTCATAAGGAACATCACCAAATTTTCCTAAAATTTATTTCACAACATGCTATTTATTGAAATTAAAATACTCAAAACAGCAACATGAATTTGAAAAATCAATAACTTTTCATAGGGATGGCCTCTAACTTTGGAAAATTTAGGGAATGTTCCCAAATTCAGAGGCTTCAAAAGCCCTATGGTCTCATGCCATGGTGAATTGTATACATGCATGGGGAATTAAAAGTATGCAGAGAGTAAATAAATTATTAAAAATAAAATACTTGGTGAAATTAAATGATTTCTTTTCCACATTATTCTCCTCTCGTTCACCGAGCAAGAGGGTATTTTTATTTTATTTTTCTGATTTTCCTACACAGAGATATGAATTTTTGAAGTTTAGGGAATTAAATAAATCAAAAAATACCCTAATTTTATATTTATCCACGCGGGGCCGCGTCAACCTCGGCAGCTCCGAACGCACACGCGTCGCGCTCCCATTCGACGCCGCCACCCGAGTCGGCGGCCCGGGCCCCGCGGTTCTCTTACTCGTCTCCCGGTCCGACGCCATCCGAGCCGTTCGTCCGCGCGTGTATTGAATGGACGGCATCCATTCATCGTCCCCGAGCGTCCTCGCCCGAGAGCCGTCCACACTAAATCCCTAAGATCTCACTCGATACTCGATGGATTTTCATGTTCTTATGCTCTATGGATTCGTCTTGAAGAGACGAACACATCTATACGGTTAACATGCATTGAAATTAAGGCATTTGAAATGGAGAATCTCCAGAAGCTCGGGATAAAGAATTAGCTCATACCTTTGCTCAGAGAAGTGTGGCTTCAATCTGAGAGTTGTTGCACCTTTGATTGGATCCCAGCAAGCTCCAGATGAAGTCTCCTGGTCTGGTGAATTGTCTGGATGTGATTTCGACCAAGCCCGATCACAAAGCTTGGAGGCTGGAGCAACTGGGTGGCCTGGAGATGGGGCTTTTGCTTGGTGGACACCTTCCCTTGGTCCGGTGAAGGTGTAGAACCAATCAATTTGGGAATTGGCTCACTCGTGGAGAAGTGTCCTGGTTTTGGGTGGAATTTCGGTTGGGAAATTGGATTTTATCGGTGGGGATTAGGGCAAATTGACACTGGGGATCAACTGCTCTAAGGGTGGAGAAGGGTCTGGAACAATTTTGGCAGAGTTTCGGCAAGGTTCTTGCTCAGCTCTCCTCTCATGGCCGAGAGGGGTGGAGTTTAAATAGGAGAGGGTGGAGGGCCTCCCAGGGAGAGTTGAGGTATGGGATCAGCTGCTCTGGTGAGGAGAAGAACAGCCATGGTGGCCATTGGGCATGGGGCAACTCAGCAGGTGAGAATTCCAAGCTTGGGCTCACATGATGCTCTCGGGTGTGGTGTTTTCCGGCAATCCAGGCGGCTGGCCGGCAGGCATGGGTCACCATCTTGACCAGGGAGGTCAGGGCTTGGCAATGGTGAAGTCAATTGGGCTTGGACATGTGTAAAGTGTTTGAATTAAAATGGAATGGGGAGGGGGTCATTTTGGCCTTAATTTGGTCAACCCATTGGTTTGGGTTGGGTGCACCTCCCCATGGCCTGATTTTGGGCCGAGAGGATCGGTTGGGTCAGCCAAGGGAGAGTGGTGTGGTCTCCATCCATGATGAGGTGGCTAAGCATGGTTTAGTGTGCGACATGCTTAAGGTAAAAGGGGTTAAGGAGGATTAGGAAAGGGGCCCCTCCTTTTGCCATTAATGGCTTGATCACATGTCAAGCCGTCCATGGCTTCATGTGGCTTGTCCATGGCTTGCCTGGCTCACCTTTGGCTTGGGAAAAGGTTTGGTCAATTTCATGAAAATGGGTTTTAAGAATTTTTGATAATTTGATGGAAATTTGTATGAAACTTGATTTGGAATAATTTGATGGTGAATTTAGGACTTAGGTAATGGATTTAATTAAGTGGATGACAAATGGAGATGTCATGTGGGCTTTAGGGTAGATTTTGGGCCTTTGGATGTGGTGAAGTGGGCTTTTAGGAAAGTTTAAGGGAAATGGGCTTTTGATTTTAGAATGAGCATTTGGATAAAAATTTTGTGAATAACTTTGTCAAATAAATGTCATAATTGGTTTAGGGATGTTCTATGAAGGGCTTGGAATCAATTTGATGTGATTTGGAGTTGAATTGGTTTGAATTTTGATTTATTTGGTAAGTGGGCCTATGTAGGTCAAATTAGGCTAACTTGGGCTAATGTTGGGCTAGGGTTGAAATTGATATAAAATCAATGTTAAGAAATGTTTATGGGAGTGTTTCAAAGAGGTTTTGACTTTGGTTGGGCTTTGATTTTGGGGTTTGGGCTCATTTGGGTTAGGTTTGGGTTTAGGTCAAAATAGGGCCTTTTAACTTTGGGTTGAGTTTGAGTGAGGTTTGGGTCTAAATTTTGGGCAAATCATGTTAGTATTTTGTTTGTGGGAATGTTAAGGAAGATTTAGAAAAGATTTGGGGTTAATTGGAATTGAATTGGGTGAGTTTGGGTTAGGTTTGGGTCATGGGTCCAAATTGGGCTTTAAGGCCAAAAGTGAGATTGGATCCAAATGTCAATCAAATTGGGCTTGGATTTGGTCTAGATTGGTATTTAGGATATTGAATTGAAGTTTAGAATTTAATTGGAGCAAAATTGGGGTCAATTGGGTAGGTTTGGTTTGACATTGGGTTCACTTAGGGTTAAATGGGTCAAATTGGGGGTTTTGACAAAAGTAGGGTAAATTGACAAAATTGGCCCATGGTGTAGTTGGACAAAATGAAATTGGGAATATTTGGGATTTTCTGGGAATTTTCTGAATTTTTGGATTTTTTGGTCAAGAGGGGTATTTTGGGTATTTGGAGGGTATTGGGAGGTTTTCTTGGAATTTTTGGTATTTTTGGGTATGGATGATCAATTTAAGTGATGTGGAAATGTTTGGGAATGATTTTGGAGAATTTTGGATAATTTGGAAATTTTGAGAAATTTGGGTAATTTCGGGGGTTTTGGGTAGGCTAAGCGGGTGTAGGGTCCCGGGGGTCAAAAATTGAAAATTTGGAAAATTGAAGATTGGGTGAATTTGAGTGGAGTGAAATCATTTTGGTTGAGCCATGAAGCCATATCAAGCCCACATGAGCCATGAAGGGACTCATTTGAGGCATTCACTATGTTGTTCCTAACCCTCTTGCCGAGGGCTTAGGGGTTAAGGACCATCCATGTGAATCACCTACATGAGTCGAGGAGGTCAAGTTGGGTATGGGTGTGGTTTTAGGAGGTATGTGGAAGTGTAGTGTGTAGGTGTAGTGTATAAATGTAGTGTGTGTGTATGTCGGCCCCTTCACTGGACCGAGCCACCGCGAGGCGATCTAAGGCCAAAGAGTCCTATAGGAACTCATCCTTTAAACTTTCATATTTGATTTCAACCCTCTAGGTGATTAGGGGTCTACAGTCAAGTTTGTGGAGTTTGTAGGGAGTTAAGAAGTGGTTTGAATTTCTAAAAGGTGGGTCCCAATTCTAGTCCTCTAAGATAGTCAAAGGAAAAGCCTGAAGGCTAGATCCTAAGTACTAGAGAGAAGAAGAGAAGACCTCATCAAAAATGAGGTCAACAAATGGACCCCCAATAGGTGTGGTGAGCTGACGGAGCACACCGCGCGTATTGGTGTTGACCGAAGCGATCAACAAAACCAATACAGATGTCCAAGTGACGAACTTAGGACGAAGTAGAAGAGTTTCCGCTGGGGAGTAGCAAGTATATCTCTGAAGTCGGAGATTCCTGAACTCTCGCTGGGGAAAGGAAAAAAAGAGGTGAATCCCAAATCACATGATCTGGGGGAATTCAATTTAGATTTCATTTTGTTTTAGTTTAAGTTTGACGTGTGAGTTTAGATTTTAGTTTGGAGTTTCAATTTAGATTGAAGTTTTTTTTTTTGTCAAAATTAATTTGAGGGATTTGATTTGAAATGAAAATTGGAATTCTGAGGTTTTAGATGTAACATCTTAAACCTTGAAAGAAAATTGAATTGATTAGATTGAATCGTTGCAATGAGAAAAGATCTCAGAGTAATGCGGTGTTGGATGTAAAATCCTTAACCTCAAGAGTTTGATTTTGATGTATTTCGGTGCAGATAGGGAAAGAATCCTAAAGCGATACGGTCTTGGATGTAAAATCCTCGACCCAAAAGGTTTGAATTTGATGTATTTCGGTGCGATAGGAAGAATCCTAAAGCGATGCAGTCTTGGATGTAAAATCCTCGACCCAAAAGTTTTGAATTTGATGTATTTCGGTGGCAATAGGGAAGAATCCTAAAGCGATGCGGTCTTGGATGTAAAATCCTCGACCCAAAAGTTTTGAATTTGATGTATTTCGAGTGCAATAGGAAAAGGATCCTAAAGCAGTGCGGTCTTGGATGTAAAATCCTCGACCCAAAAGTTTGATTTTGATGTATTTCGGTGCAATAGGAAAGAATCCTAAAGCGAGTGCGATCTTGGATGTAAAATCCTCGACCCAAAAGGTTGAATTTGATGTACTTCAGTGCAATAGGAAAGAATCCTAAAGCAGTGCAATCTTGGATGTAAAATCCTCGACCCAAAAGTTTGATTTTGATGTATTTCAGTGCAATAGGAAAGAATCCTAAAGCAGTGCGATCTTGGATGTAAAATCCTCGACCCAAAAGGTTGAATTTGATGTACTTCGGTGCAATAGGAAAGAATCCTAAAACGGTGCGGTCTTGGATGTAAAATCCTCGACCCAAAAGTTTGATTTTGATGTATTTCAAGGTGCAATAGGAAAGAATCCTAAAGCGAGTGCGATCTTGGATGTAAAATCCTCGACCCAAAAGTTTTGAATTTGATGTATTTCAGTGCAATAGGAAAAGGATCCTAAAGCAGTGCAGTCTTGGATGTAAAATTCTCGACCCAAAAGTTTGATTTTTGATGTATTTCAGTGCAATAGGAAAGAATCCTAAAGCAGTGCAGTCTTGGATGTAAAATCCTCGACCCAAAAGGTTGTATTTGATGTACTTCAGTGCAATAGGAAAGAATCCTAAAGCAGTGCAATCTTGGATGTAAAATCCTCGACCCAAAAGTTTGATTTTGATGTATTTCGGTGCAATAGGAAAGAATCCTAAAGCGATGCGAGTCTTGGATGTAAAATCCTCGACCCAAAAGGTTGAATTTGATGTACTTCGAGTGCAATAGAAAAAGAATCCTAAAGCGATGCGAGTCTTGGATATAAAATCCTCGACCCAAAAGTTTGATTTTGATGTATTTCGAGTGCAATAGGAAAAGAATCCTAAAGCGATGCGAGTCTTGGATATAAAATCCTCGACCCAAAAGTTTGATTTTGATTGAGATTTGAAATCTGGAAAGATTGAATTTGAGATTTGGAAGGATGAGTTTGAACTCGATTGAAATTTGATTTAAGATTTGATTTGAAATTTGGAAGATCAAATTTGAAATTTGATCGAGATTGGATTTGAAATTTGATTGAGAATTTGATTTGAGATTTGAAAAGATCAAATTTGAAATTTGATCGAGAGTGGATTTGGAATTTGATTGAGAATTTGATTTGAGATTTGAAAAGATCAAATTTGATTCGGAATTTGGAAAGATTGAATTTGAAATTTGATTTGAAATTTGGAAGGATGGAATTTGAGATTTGTGTTGATTTCATTTATCTTTTAATGGTTCAAATTTTATTTTATCGTTTATTTAATGTTCATGTGAATTTGGTGTTTGTCATTTTTTAAGATTTTTTTTTAGGAAAGTTTTCTTTTATTCTTCTTTCTTTATTTCTTTTCTCGTTCTTTGTTCGAAGTTCATTTAACTTTAATGGCGTTTCCCAATCAATTTTCACAAAAGAGGTGAAGGCCAAAAAAGTGACATGGTCACTTTCATTCCAATCATGTTGAAAATAAATCAAACAACTCGATGCGGAATACATTTCATACAATCCATGTAGACTCAAAACGGACTGTGTATGATCTTTGTTGGTCCATCAAAAGAAGCATTTGTCAAAAAAATTTATGTCTGAATTGTGGGGTACATGGTTAATAACATCACCTTCCAAGCCATCCTTGGCAAGGATGCCGGTTGGATGTACGTTGGAGGTGTGATATTTCCCATGTAACTCACAGCTCGTAAGGCCGGAGGTTCTCTAGCTCGGGTCCGGTTGGAAATGGTAAGGTATCTTGCTCGTCGTCCATTCTCCCGAAAGTAACCGAGATCCGCTCCACTAGCACTCCCGGTATGCAATGCTTAGCGATATCTGCTCCGTTGCCCTTCAGTATCATGACGGAACCCACCGGTAAAGGTATCTTTACTGGCCCTCGGAACTCACCCGGGCCTGCTATCCGGAGGTCAGATTCGAACATGATGTCACACTCGTTCAAGAAAGAGACTGTGCAGAAAGGTCTGACGAAGTCGTGGTGATCTATATGTGGGGGTATGCGATCACCCTGTTTGTAGATGTTGATAATGCAGCTATTGGGTATGCAATCTGCTGGCAGTACCCTCCATGTTATCAATCTTTTTACCATTCTCCTGATGACTAATGGCATCGGATCTACTTGCCCATGACGGAGTATCCCCGGTGGGTTTCCCTTTCGTCTTCGACAAAGTTGTAGCGAGCATCCGCATTGTATTGTGATTCTTCCTTTCCACGGCATCCATCTCCGGGGTTCCGAGTATGTGTTTTCCCTCGGGCGGCCTCGCTCGGCCCATTCTTTTCGGATCCCGGATACAATCCACGATTTGTCGTTGTTCATACTCCGAGAATACGTCGGTATGTAGCTCGAGGCCCTCTAGTATGTTGATCCTTCTTCCTTTAATTCTCTCGAAGTATTCAAAATTTTTCTTTTCAAAATTCGCATTCTCTCCAGCTCGTATTCCGGAATGATCCGAGATGGCGAGGCCTTGTGACATATTGTGGGATATATGGTTCAATCCCTTCACGTTCCCCGCATACCTCGGCTCCTCGGGGATGATGCACGTCGGGACATCCCCGGGGTTGCTTCGCAACAAGGTCATGCATTATTGGTGGTTCTATCCGGTGGCGTGGTAGCCTTCTTTCTTCGATCTTCCGGAGATTTCCCCGGTTCTTTACGTTATCCTAGGAGCCGGCCTCCTTTCTTCGGGTTCCCGGTGAACCGGTGTCCTTGAAATGTGTGTGCTAAGCATTAGCAATTGTCTCGTCACGCCGGTCCGCGGCTAGTTTTGTTAACATCTTACGGATACGGCGATTCTTATTTCTTCGTTGCGTGGCCGTGAGAGTAGCTCTCCGCACTTCTTGAATCTCCGTGGGCGCAGCGCTGACAAGCCTGCCCTCCGCTGTAGTGACTACGGACTTCATTTTCTTATCTTCTTCGGTGTTTGCTTTTCTTTTCTTGTTGTTGGATTGGTGGCTTGGGCCACCCACTTTCATCACTGTCTGCCCGGGTAGTTCTTCTCGGTTAACTGGGACCCAGTCACTTTCCTCGTACCGTAGGCTCGCTGGTGCAAAATCCGAGTCAATCTCGATTATCGCTCCATCTTTCACCCTCTTTTCATCGAGTGCAAGGCTTACGCCATTCTTAAAGTTCAAGACCAACCGCCCGTTCGACATTTCCCTGCGAAAAGACAAGGAAAAGGATCAGGGGCTGTACTAAGAACAAGAACATTAAGAAAATGTTTATTAAAGACATTTTTTTATTTCTCCTATATTTAAAATTTAACAGGAATGAAGTAGGATAAGATCAGGGAAGAGATTTTGATTTGGAAAGGAAAACAAGGAAAACTTTATTATCATGATTTTATTTATTTTAACACATTTTATTATTTTTTTGGGTTCGGACCCAATCATAAGTAATTACTTCGTCCGTGTTTCTTAGGGATGAAGAATTCATTCCTTCGAAACATCAGGTAGCGTAATACTTTTTCAAGTATCGTCCGTTGATCGGAAGCATATGTCGTTCTCCCTGGCAATTCACTAGCTGGTAGGAACCTCCTGAGTATACTGCTTCAACCACAAACGGTCCTTCCTAAGTGGGTTCAAATTTTCCTCCTATCTTGCGGTGTGCAAGAATAGGTCTCTTGAGAACGAGAACTAAGTCACCAACTTTGAAGGTTCTTGGGCGGACCAGTTTGTCATGGGCTTGAACCATCTTAGCTTGGTATAGTTCTAAATTCTGTTGCACTGCAAGTTTTTTCCCTTCCAAGCTTTCTAATTCTTCGAGTCGTAATCTGGCGTTTTCTTCTGTCGTGATCTTGTTTGCAACTGCAATTCTGAGTGAAGGAAGCTGAACCTCTAAAGGTAACACTCGCCTCGGACCCATACACTAGAGCGTAAGGTGTAGCTTCGAGTAGGAGTTCGAAGGTTGTCCGGTAGAGCCCATAAGGCTTCTAACAATTTCTCGTGCCAATTTCTCTTATTATCGTCCAAGGTTTTCTTTAAGATTTGAACGAGAGTTTTATTAAAAGCCTCGGCGAGACGAGTTTGCTCTTGGGTAGTAAATTGTTGAGTATCGCCAATCGATTCCGTGTCTCCCGACAAAATTGTTGATTTGTGTGCTTCGAATGCCGACCCATTATCCGAGATGATCCTGCGTGGCACTCCGAAACGGTAGACAACTTGGTTCTTAAAAAGCCGTAGCACGTGGTGTGCTTTCACTTCTCTAAGTGGAACTACTTCTGCCCACTTGGAAAAGTAATCTATAGCCGCAAGAATGAAGCGATGTCCTTTTGAAGATGGTGGTTCTATCAGACCCACTATATCTGTGCCCCAACATTCAAATGGCCACGACACAATTGTCGGGTGCAGCACATTTGGAGGTTGGTGTAGAACCACTCCGTGCACTTGGCATTGGTGACAGCTCTTGGCGATTTTCATGCGATCCGTCATCATCGAGGGCCAGTAGTACCCTAGTCTTTTAATTTTCATTTTTATCTTCGGACCCGACTGGTGAGCGCCACAGAGTCCTGAATGCACCTCTTTAACAATTTCACGGGCCTCGGACCCGCTTAGGCACCTTAGCCACATTTGATCAAAAGACCTTCTGTATAATGTGTTGTTTATTAATGCGTAGGACAGAGTTCTTTTCTTGATCTGATGGGCTAGCGACCTATCGTCTGGTAGCTTTCCTGTTTGCAGGTAGTCTATCAATGGCTGTCGCCAATCTTCTGTGTTTTCTGTCACTGCTGCAATCGATTCTTTTTCTTTTTCGATTTGTGTATTGTGTCTATGTCGAGTCTGTGATAGGACTCGACGTCCGTGAACCGACACTTCCACCGATTCATCTTGCAAACAGGAAAATTCTTTTGCGAGACGGGCTAAAGCATCTGCTAAAGCATTTTCTTTTCGGGAATTTTGTAGATTGTCACATTTGGAATCCGTTCCAACAAATTGTATGGCATACTCGGAAGTATTGTTCGAGTCTTGGTTTAAAAATTCTGTATTGTCCGGCGATCTCGTCGAATGATTAACCGTGAATCCCCGTAGATGTTGATGTCCGTTATCCCCATTTGAATAGTCAATTCCAGTCCTGTTATGAGGGCTTCGTATTCTGCTTCATTGTTTGTACACGGTTCTGTCAAGTGGTGGGAGTATCTTAACATCCCCCGCTCCGGTGTTATAAAAATTAGCCCGATTCCTGCCTTACCGGGCACTATCACTTGCGATTCTTCGTCTTTGTGTGCTGAAGATGCTCCGTCGAAATATAATTCCCAACGTCGATCATCAGGGTCTTCTAGGTTCATTATTTGTTCATCTGGCAAATCATCATTGAGAGGAGATTCTGCCGCAAAGGGTGCGCTCGCGAGGAAGTCCGCTAAGACTTGTCCCTTTACGGCACGTAGAGGCATGAAAGTTATATAGAATTGCAATAATATCCTCACATGTGAGCTCTCGGCCTGGTGGTTTCCGGCGGTGTGGTGGCTGACCGACCGGTCTCGGGTCACCATCTTGGCCGGTGGGGTCGGGGCTTGGCATTAGTGCGGCCGGTGGCGAATGCCATGTGTGAAAGCTTGATTTAAAATGGAATGGGAGAAGGCCGATTTTGGCTTGATTTGGTCGAGTCCACCCTTTGGAGCTTAGTTCACCCTTCGAGAGGTGGCTTTGGGTGGCAGCTGAGGAATCGAAAGGAATCGAGTGGTTTGACATGGAGAAGTCTGTCAAATATATTTGGATTAAATTTAGGTTAAGTGGAATCATGGTTAAGGCTAATGACTTTAGGTGATTAAGGAAAGAGTCTCCTTCTTTTACCCCGAAAATGGCATGGTGACATGTAAAGAGGCTCTCATGGCTTCCATGTGGCTCGTACATTAGCTTCATAGCTCGCCTTTGGCTTGGAAAAGCTAAGTCGACTTTTCCATGAAAGAGGTTTTTAGGAATTTTGGTAATTTAGGAGTGATTTGATGGGATTTGGCACATGGCTTGATTTGGAATCATTTGATGATTGATTTGAACTGAGGGATGATTTTAATTAAGGTATGATGAAGAACTTGTCATATGGGCTTTAACATAAAATTTGGGCTTTTAAGAGGTTTAAGAAAGTGGACTTTTGGTTTAAAAATAAAATTATGGATGGGAATTTTGTGAAGGATTGGGCCAAACAAATGTTGGGTTTAGTTCATGGATGTGTCATGAGTGACTTGAAGCAAATTGGGAGTGATTTGGGTTTGGATTGGGTTGAATTTGGGCTTCTTTGGTGAATGGGCCAATATTGGTTAAATTGGGTAACTTGGGCCAATGATGGGCTAGGGTTGAGGTGATGTAAAATAAATGTTGAGAAATGTTTATGGGAGTGTTTCAAGAGGTTTTGGCTTTAGTTGGGTTTTGATTTTGGGGTTTGGAGTTCATTTGGGTTAAGTTTGGGTTTAGGTCAATTGGGCCTTTTAGCTTTGAGTTTTGAATTTGAGTGGGGTTTGGGTCTAAATTTTGGGTAAATCATGTTAGTGTTTTGTTTGTAGGGATGTTAAGGAAGGTTTGGAAAAGATTTGGGATTAATTGAGTTGAATTGGGTGAGTTTGGATTAGGTTTGGGTCATGGGTCCAAATTGGGCTTTATGGCGAAAAGTGAAATTGGATTGAATGTACGATCGAGTGGACTTGGATTTAGTGCAGAATTGGTGTTGGGAATGTTGAATTGAGTTTAGAATTGAATTGGACCAGGATTTGGGTCGATGGGGTAGGTTTTGGTTTGACATTGGGTTCACTTTGGGTCGTGCCTCTTAGCGATCAGGACCATTTCCTCACCGTAAGAGATGGGCTCCTGTTATAGAGCTCTGAATTTGACTAGGGGTTTCATAAGCACCTATTCAAAATTCGTCCAAATTGATGTATCTTCTTGAAGGCTCAGCGTCGCGCACAGGTCCGGGATCGGCGCACAGGCGCGGGACTCGATGGCCAGGTCTTTCGCACCTCTTCACTTTGGGTCGTACCTCTTAGCGATCAGTGCATTTCCTTGTGTCAGTACATTTGTATCGCATGTCACATGTATTAGTAGTAACTTTCGGTCTTCTAGAAGCTCCAATAATCGCTTAACATAGTGAAATAGCTGCCGAAGTCATCAGCTTTCTGGCTCTACTGTGTCGGACTACAGGCGCTGGCGCTCCTGGCCGATAATTCTAAATTTTGTTCCATAAGCTGCATTTTGCTCCTTTTTGCCCCTTTTTTCCTTATTTTCTTTCATGGACTCTTTTTTAATCATCTACATCCAAAAACATGAAAATACCTTTCATTAAAGCATAATATCCTTAAGAATTGAATCATTAATAAGACATAAAATTTGGTATTTTTTTTTGGTAGATCATATCTTATCTTTTGGTATTCGATATGATCCTTTGGCACCTGGATGAAGTGATCATGTTATGTCCTGACTCTTTAGTATATTGTTTGTGATCATCCATGTGTTGTTGGAGAAATTTTGATATGCAGAGTCACATTTAAATACTTGCATGTATAATACTCGATCTATTTTTTAAGACTAATTAGCCATATTCGTTAGGTGACCCATTTGTTGGTTGTAATATTTAAACGTGATCTGTTTCACTTAACTGGTACAACGAGGCCGTAACACTTGTATGTAAGTATGCAACGGGACTATTTGCGGTGGGCACAAGCATGCCGTAGTTCAGCCCACGTCAGGCATGAGCATGTTGGGAATGCAGCATGGGTTCACAACATTCACGGGTTCCCGCGCGGAGTAGTACGGGTCTCATGTGAGTACGACCTAAGACTATTGATGTGGATGCACCTTAGCAACGGTGCGGGTTCTGATGCTTACTCTTTTTAGGTGTGGGTTTGGTGCATGTCGATATAGAGCGTGCTAGATTAATGAAGGCATGAGTGTGCCCGGTATGTCATGGGTGTGCTAGATCCTTTGAATGCGTGGGCGTGCCGGGGCAAAAAATTGTCATTTTAAGTATTCGTGCGACAACTATCTCGAGCCATTGGGCACCTAATAGGTGAAAATTCAACTCTCGATCTTGAAGGAGTGCATCGGGGATCCAAATGGATATGTGGAGCTACATGATAAAATAAATGCATGAAGTATGGCCCCATTGTGCTCGATTGGAAATCATACAAATGATATCGAAAATGATAACGATATGTTATGCATTTGCTTCTCCAAATCAAAATTTGAACTCGATCACTGTGGTGGTGACTTGTTGGTTACTTGTGTTGAATGGAGATACCATGGTCTTGGGAGATATTCACTTGAGTGGAAAAGGACGAGTATGTTATTTTCGGCTAAAACCAATAGTTTCATCTCGATAGACTCGAAGAACAAGAAAATAGAGTGGAAATTTTGATTCTTGAGCACATGTGAAGATTGGGGGAATGCCACTAGGCTTACTAGCAGATCATATAAAAGAAGAAGGGGCTTCCACACGACTTAAGGTGCTTGAGTCGGCCATCTTGAAAGCAGCTTATATGTTAGTAAATTAAAAACATAGACCATCATAATTAACCGAGTGCTAAACCCCGTCAAGTTTGGTGTTACCCTTGAATTTCCTGCTTTTAATGAGATCAAAAAAAAAAAATTCGATTTTATAAGGTCATATCCCTCATGTTAAGGTCAAAGATAGGTAGAATTCGATGATAGAGCGACGGTGATTTGGGTGACCCGGGGTAGGAACTGATTGAAGGGTGTCGAGGTTAAATTAGAGATAGATATTGAGTACGTGTTTGTGATTTAAGAAGATAATGCTAATCTAATAGAGCAGATGTGCACCACGAAGATGGTTGAAAAATTTATTGACACTTTCAGTGGGTCACTTGGAAAGGATAGGAGGGTGACGATCGACCCGGTTGTAAGAGTTGGGATGGTCGGGTCTATACTCAACCTTAATGAGTTAAAAAAATCTTCGATACTCCCTCGATGTTGGAACACTAGGAGGAGTTAATGGGTGATAATGTGGTAGATGGTGAATCATTAAACACCCGGGCTTATGACTCTTAGACGTTTTGTTTTGTTTATACAAGTAATTGAACTCATGTACATAATAAGTTTTTTATTCTACATGTAAATGAATGATTAAATGAATGAAATACGAGCCCTTTGATCAACTTTACCTGTTTTATATTTTTATTAAGTTATGATGTTGCTGTTTGCATTCTTTAGTTAATTCATGATATTTCGCTACACTAGGGTCTTAGCTTTTATCGCTCGAGCATTGAGTGTTTATTTTATTTACGTATGCTTATTAAAATCGCGGTATCATTGTATGTTTTTAATATTCCTATTATCCATTCGGATGAAACGTGTGAAATCAATTTGATTTGGGTATCAACTCTTAGGAAAACCTAAGTTTTTGAAAAAGTGATTGGACCCCAAAATATTATTTAGTCGATCTACACCTTCTAGGGAGTAGTGCTAATAATTTCTAGGGTGGTTTAAGGGAACAACTTATGAAGCTTTGTAACTGTGGGTGGTTAACAACCTCTAAAGCTAGTTCTCAAAACTTGAAAACATAAGTTTGAGGTTTTTTTGTGACCTAGCATCCCCAGCTTTGTTGAGTCGGCTTTTAAGGTATTCCGAGTTCTTCGAAGTGTTGTCTCGGTGTAGGAGTTTATGAACATTTTGAGTTTCTCGAGTGTTTTTTAAAGTTAGGGTCACGATACGCGCAACTAGTGTTTTATTAACAACATGCGTGAATAAAAATTCATAAGTATGCAAGGCTTGTCTGACTCCCAATATTTTTCTTGTGTTGAGTAAATGTAGTTGGTTTACAAAAAAGTTTTTTTGAGATCATCCCGCTCCGTGTTTACTGAATTCTTTTTTCGAGTGTATGACTTTAGCTTGTAGCGGCTTCTAGGGCGACATTAATGTTTGATAAAGCTTATCGACCGATTGACCACACATTGCTAGGTTAACTTTCATTAGAACTAAATAATTAGGCAAGAATGTCTTTTCTCGGATCTTCTTATTGTAGTATCGAGAACTCGTTCTCTTATCTCTTCATATTAAAGTGTTGCATTGATTTAATGTTCTTCTAAGGGTGAGTGCGAGCTTCATTCTTTCACTTGCCTCTTTTAGTTAGTGAGGTTGTCCTCGTGAAAAAGGTAGCGTGATGACTCTCTGGATATGGTGATAGTATTGACTAACAACATTGCTTGTAACTCATAGTAAAGTATGTAAGGTGTTTGCACAGTCGCTAATGATGGCATGCGTCGAACAACCCATAGGATGGCTGGATATAAGTCCTTTTAATTGCATCTTATCCCTTTGGTCTTCTTCTTTAATATCTTAAAGATTATCTTGTTATAAACCTCAACTTGTATGTTTGTCTAGGGATGATATAAAAATGCAATTTTTTTGGCTAATTCCTGACGTTGAAAATATTTTACACCTTGATCAACGAACTATGTTCATTATTAGTGATAAGTACCACGGGTAAACCATATCAACGAGATGATGCCCATCGATAAAATTTTGGTTGACGTATGTGGTAATTAGGGTGAATCTTTTGGTTCTAATCATTTTGAATGGTAATCTAGTATGATTAATATGAACTCATGCTTAACCTTTGAAGGGGAAACGGCCAATGATGTGTTGACCCCGAGATAATGAAAGGCTAAGGACTAACATTCTGCTACGGCTTTAGGCAGGATGATGCGTAATGGGGCATATTTCGACAATGCTAAACTGTATTAAGAAATCCTCTACATTTTTCACGAGGGTCGCGAAAAAGTAGCCTCTAAGTTGATGCTCTATGGTTATTCCTCAAGAATAGCTCCCATTCCCTTGAACGTATTTCCCGGATGATTTCTCCTTCTCATTTTTACATCTTACGTGTAATGAAGTGGGCGCTGACTTATCTTCGATAATGAGATATTATGCAGCTATAATTTAAAATATCTTTGGGTGCATTACATCTTGTAGATATTTTATTTGTTAAATATTGGAAGTAGGCATCCATAAAAATTCATTGTCCTTTCAATTTCCACCTCCATGGTTTTTAGCTCCTCGATAGTTGGTTGGAAAAGCCATCGAGCTGTCTTTTCTCCCCATGCGAATGTTCTTTCATAAAGATTCGGTCACTTCATTTCTTCTCGAACCAATGTGTTGATTCTAAAGTTTATGACTTCCTTATCTACACTTTTCCTTGTTCAAGTATTTGATATTCATTTTGTTCCCGGCAAAATGTTAAATTGCTTTGATTTATAACCGATTAAGATCGAGCTTTCTTATAACATGTCAGACCCACAATTTCGAAGATAAGGGTAGACCGGCTATTATCTCTTCATATTTTCGATTATTGGTGCCTTGAAATTTAAGCGAAGCGAGTGATATAGTAGTTCTCTTATTGTACTACATAGCTCCGGTCAGTTGAAATGCTCACACCGAAACGAGCTCAAAATGCAAAATCCGATTTTGGTCGCAAACTTCGGTTTTTGTGCTTGATTCACCTTGTTTGGAGAAGCATATCAGTGATGACCCTGATTGGGTGCACTTGGAAAAGCAACGGAGCTTGCAAGAAATGACAATTAAAGTAAGGGTTTGTTTTTCCATATTAGGATTCGTCGCCTGTTGCCTACGAGGTCTTTCAGCCAGTGTAGTAGATGAAAATTTTTTTACCCGGCTCCTCTCAAACTAAGACCTAGATGATTGCTTCCAACTTCTAAAAATAGAGAGAGTTCTTACTTGACTTCGAGCTTTGTTACAAAAAATACAAGGTCAGCAAATTACTTGAGGATTTATATGACTGGCTCACATTAAATCGACATTGGTATTTAGCTTTCCTTAGTTTTTTTAAGAAAGCAACACATTTGTCACCTAATTTCAAATGAACCAACTCAGTGTTGTTATTCAATCGAGTTAGCTATTGTACTTCCTTAGTATTTCGAGGAAGACATATTCGAGCACATTCACCCTCTTGAAGTTTGCTTTTATTCCTTGAACATTGGGAGATATCCTAAGGAATATTCCCAATCAATGCTCCAAACATACATTTCAAGGATTTAATTTCATATTATATTTTTTTAGCATTAAGATTGTTTTTCTTATATCATTTATATGATGTTTGCTTGACTTTCTTAACTAGTACATCGATGTATCAACTTGATATTTTTTCCATTTTGTTTAGGAAATATTACATCAATAAGACGCTAGTTGGTAGCCCATCTTTTATCCCAAGGGGCATTACACAACATAAGCCTTTGCTTGTGTTTTTATTTCTTTTCTCTTTTTTTCTAAAAGAGTTGCCGGCTTGTCTATCATCGTATAATTCTCTTTTCTAAATAAGTTCATTTGCGGATAATAAGAACGATGCGAAAAAAAGGAAATGGAAAAATATGGACATAGAACAAAAAAGACAAACAAAGAAAAAAAACATGGAGAACCTATATATGATAAACCTCGCAGGATACGTCGAGTATGTACGCAAAATGAATATAGCGAAGGTACCTTGGACCAATATCCATGAAATAATACCTACGTAGGTGCTGGTAAATTCGGAGATGTGTTTGCCTTTTGTGAGTCGGACGCTCCCAAATGGATGCTATCACATGGTTAATTACATCTTAGGGTTGTTTAGGAATACACTTGGTCGGCCACCAAAGAGGCTATCGAAGAATTGAGTTATTTTACATAGAAATACTTCGATGCTTTTAAAGCTCTCCGCTTCGTAGGACAGAGGGAGTCTGTTATGGTCCCCGCATGGTTAACAACCTCATTAGCAAATAGAGCACAACGAAATAACCGAATCATCTCGATGGAGAATCCCGATACATGAAATCGCATATGGAGTGTGGGGTGGATTAAAAATACATCGTATCTGAAATATGTAGCAGCTCATCGGCAATGCGACCATCGAGATGATACCAATGAAGGAAAAAGGAGAGACGAGCTCAACAATGGTAGTGAAGGAAAAGAGAAGTAATTTCTATAAGGTAGAGGTAACCGGGTCGGGGTACAAATGAAATCATCTTAGAAACCCTTAAGACCCTATGTTTACCTAGTCTTTAAGGTAGTCGATCCAACACATCACGAGATCCTCGATTAACGATCCATGAATTACATCGTGTTCTGAGAACCTCGGTAGTCATCGGGTCGAAGGAACAAAATCTATCCGATATATCGGGTGGAGCTTCCGAGATGTGGGACTTATACTGTAAAAGTGACAAGGATGCCGCTTGAAATGAAGATAAGGGGAGGTTCAGCTGCAAAAGCTGGAAATGCTCTTGATAAAAGGACATACCTGCACCTCATCTGGGTCGGGGGAACCCTCTAATGACCTAAAAGCACTAGATAACCACTGGTACTAATCGTGGCGAGTCGGTCAGGTTGAAGAAGAACGGGGCGTCTCCACAGGACTTGCATATGATGCGATTATCTACCCACAAATCTAAGTGTACGGGCACATTAGTATGACTTAGGATATGTTTATGTTATGCAACCTATTTTAAAGCTTGGCACAGAAGGCCACGCATGAAGTAAAAGACAAAATTTAAAATCATGAATCTTTTAAGCATAAATTTTAATTAGACTTTAAATTTTTTTTTTTTACTTGAATTTTAGCTAGAAAATTATAATTTTGAGGTCCTTAGAAGAGCCTAAATTACAACTTTCTAGAAACATCCCGGACAAACTAGAAAAGAAAAATGAAAGCTCATCCAAGCATACGAGCATGCGAGAAAATAGGGAAAACAAACGAATGTAACAAAATACGGTGTCGCTGGGTTGAAAATATCCTGATAATGCAAAGGCGGTCGATTCTTAACGTATATTGTCCTAATTTTATACACGAATGAGATTTAAGTCAGGTACGGGACACGAGCTTGCTGCTCTTGGTCCTGTTACGTGGTTCAATTACATTTAGCACCTCAAAACCTATTCTTGTACCTTATTTCTAATACAAGACTCTCATATGGACTCTAAAAATACAAAGGAAAATAAAAGAATGCTCGACATGCAAATAATGTTAAGTTTGGAAGGCCAACAAGCAGATAATCATATTCGATCCATGCCTTTTGGGAAGCTTAGCATCACTTGCAAGAAAATGTAGCATATAAATCATCGCATACTCCCCCATTTATTATACTTGTGCTAGTGCACGGTGTGATGAGTATTTCCCTGCGAGACATCCTCGCGGACAATGCTAGTTATCACGTCATGATCGAGCAATACTAGTTATCATGTCGCGGCCGAGCGGAGGGTCACGGAAGCTAAGAACTAGCTTCATCATCAAGATAATGCGAGAATGTGCATCTGGAAATGTGATAGAACAAGATGATTTGATCATCTGACGGACTAAGAATGATCGAGAAGAGGCAAACATTTGCCACTAGTATTTGGAAGCATATAATAATAGCAAATGTACTGCCAAAGTGAAATGATGTTGTTGACCTTACTTTGTGAGGATCCATTTTCCAAATTGCATCCTTTTGATCATCACAGGGAAAGGTTCTATCAACATTGACTCATTAAACAATCAGGGATCCCAAAACCTAAAATTGGAGCAAACTCAAATATATCTCAATTTGACTCAAATTTAAATGACACCTTAAACTCACTTAGTTTGGACTTTTATGGTCGGCTTAATCATGCGATTAGTTGGGACAACGTCATATGGTCAATTTGATCACCTTGACTAACCTATGACCCTATATTTAATACATTGATCATAAGATCAACCCAACACTACATGACCAATATTCTACCCAAAGTGAATTCAAACAAGTAATCTTACGACATTGACCTAATTAATTAAGCCATTAAACCACATGAGATTTTAGTCAAGGGGCTACATGTGAAACTGGCTTTATCCATGAAGGACTAAACTGTAACCTCTCTTACCCATGACTCTTGAGTGCCAAAAACCCAATAAGACCCTTCATGACACAAGTAACCTATGAAGACCCATCAGGCATCAAAGCCACTATTTTTTACCAAGTAAAAAAAGACATCATGAGGGAGGTACTTGGTACTCATATGACATCCACTTAACTCTTATTGGGTTAGCTTAGAATGTTCGAAGCCGGCTCATCTCTAGGGTCCTTATCCATCTCATCACCTCCAATGGGAAGAATCCACTGACCATAACCACCATCTTCAACATTTTTTAAGCTATGATGAGCCCGCGTTAGGAATCTTGGAAATCGATCTTTCCCCGGCTGAAATTTGATCTCTTTGGGTTCCCCGATCTTCCCTTGAGCCATCTCCTTCCTCCTCAATTGAGCTTAATATTATTCATGGCTTCGCCGTAGCTATAAAAGACCCAGCCGAGAGCTCCCCACAAAAAAAGGAAGATAACCTACTCTCCACCAAGCCCGGACACACTTAATAGCATAATAGTTCCCAGCATCTAGCGTAATTCCAGATTGTCGGCATATTTTTAGGTTGAGTGTTGTATTTTTGAAAGAGGTCACCTACGAAATTGTCGGCGAATTTTAATTTAATTTAAATAAACAATTTGAAAAGTAGTATACGATTTTGAAAATAATTTTAAGTTTGAAAATTTTAAGATGTGAAATCGAAATAGATCTCGCATCCCGAATAGTTTATATAACGAGCACCGCACCATAAAAGCGTATATCTATCCGGAGAGTAGACACCTTTGCTTGATGATGGGCTCGGTTAAATAAACTAGAAGATTTGTGACATCCGTTTGGTTTGCGACCCAATTTTTACAAAGCCGACAAGTTCAAGTACTTAATATAAAGAATTAAGCGGGGTTTATATTACACAGGTTCTTAAAGTTCTTTATAAGGACAAGCCCACATAGTTAATTACATCTTAAATGAAGTGAATCATTTAAGAAAATTCTCGATAATGATCAGTGGTTTGCTCTCGAAATTTGAAGTTTAAGGTTTTGAGATTTGAGTTTTGGAAATTTGATAGGGAATGGATCAAATTTGGAACGGCTAATTTTAAGAGTCCGAAGGAACGACGGGTAGGGGATGTCGCGAATTCGAGATAAGTCTCGGTGACTTCCCAGCTATCCTATTGTTGGCTTGAATTTGAGAAGATTATTTAATGTTGCAATCCTGCCAATTTTAATTAATTAGGACTTATATTAGTATGACATAATCATACGAATGGCACCGAGAAGATGTGAGGTTTTGTCGTATCAGCTTGTTACCTCGGAGTCCTAAGACGGAGTTAGGGATTAATTTGCATGATATGATCATGCAAATGCCTAACGAAGAGTTGACAGTTTATGTTGCACTAGGCAAACTACCTCGAAGTTCTATGGCTTGGTTATTTAATTCTAAGAAAGTTTCTTGAAGTAGACTCGGGTTTCTTTGATGACGATGGTCGTCTTGCCTTGTGCTCAAGCTCCTTGTTGTTGCGAGAGGTTTAGTTTTAGAAGTCATAAATCAAGGATGAGAGAAGTGTTTTGGTTTAGAGAAAATCTTAAAATCCGAAGTGTTTTTTAATATTTTAATTAAAACAAATCTTAAAGTTGTTTAAACGAGCAGATTAGATCAGCGGTTCCGTCATCCAGCACGTTATTTTCATTGAATTCACTTAGTCCAGATAGATTTGCTAAACTCAACTGAATAGAGTTTCACACTTTCATTTAGGCTTGTGGGAAATCCGTTAACTTAACTGGCATTAATTTACATCATCCGAGTATTCTCGATCATTCGACGAGGCGTTTTAATTTAGTTGCAATTGTAGTTTTGTAGTTCTATTTGTGATTAAATTTTGAGTTGTTTTATATTTTGAAATGTTGTGGCGGTGAATTTTATCTTGCAGTGATTTTTAATTTTAGTTTTGGTTTCAGTTGGGGGACTACCACTAAAAGTTTTGGTTTTCGTACAACGGTTATTTATCATGCGAAAAGTAAATACGGTGCATGTAAGTAAATTAACGATAAAGTAAATTGCAATAAAATAGCGTACTGCTAGGAGGTCTTCCTGTCATCCCAAGCTGCACTTAAAACACATGTTAAGGCATTTAAATATTTCATGGTCTAGGTAAAGCTAAGGGAGAGGTTTTAGTTGTCTGCAAAGTCTAATCTTATAGCTAGTCATCTTGACCCGACCACTTAATAACGAAGTAATTAACTTCCAAAAGATGGCAAAAAACTTGGCCCGATTTCTAAATGAGAGGCTAGTTTGCAAAATCTTAAATGATATAAAAATTAAAAAATATTTTACACACTAGAGATTAACACGCGAGTATACGTATCGTTTGAAGTAATATAGAGTTTTCTTTAAAAACCCCGGTATCGATCCACGAGGAAGTGAAGTAAGAAGTCTTTAATCTGAAATTCTAGTCTACTACTAATAGTCTTTAGTTTGGAATATCGATTAAAATTGTGTTTTATCTACTTGACTTCTCCTAAATGCAAGTGTTAAATGTAATAGTAACTATAACTAAATACGAAATAATAATTCTAAAGATAACCCTTTTTGGATGATTAGTTTGGAGAATTTTGAAGATATTAAAACTACTATTCTTATGTAATGAAATAGATAATGTATACATTTGAGATGCATTTAATATTGTATGTGCGCAAAATAGGAAGCAATTAATAACTGCACTTTGAATTAGAACATAAGAAACGTTATTGTCATCAGCAGTTTGCGAGATACGCGGTAGTGGAGAAGCAGCTACCACTTCGGAGCTCCACGTTCCTCGCTGAGGGCTAACATCTCGCTTCAGCAACCAAACGATAGGATCGAATTAAGGATTTTAGTACATTAGAAATAAAATCTCGATTCTGGCAGATTAATATTATTTCCCTGTTATTTGCATTCAACTTCTATGAACTTCACCATTCATGGAATTTAAATGTGGTTCGTACTTAGTTGTAGAAAGCATAGCCCTCTCGGATTGTATGTCTTCACGATAAATTTTAACATTACAACGGGCCTTAATTGCGATGTAAATGAAGTCACAGTAAAAGCATCACATTTATATCTAAATTAACTTCTAACATGCATCACAAAATCTGGCATGAATTCTACTCATTAGAAAAGAAAAGTAAATTGAAAACGATGGCATAATCATCTCATGCCACTAATTCCAAGAAAAGAAGAAAGAATAAGAGAGATACGTCGCGAAAACACGAAGAAAACGCAAAGGAAACTTCATTTAAACAAAACGAAATCCACTACATAAATGTTTACAAAATCATAAGATAATGAAGAACAATACTTAGCTTTTCCTTTGAAAGAAAGAGGAAGATCTCTCCCACAAAGTCTCCCGTCGATCCATACGATGCTCGTACAATCCCTTCTAATTCTCTCGAAATCTCCTCTCGATCTCTCCGGGGTAGAAATCTACATTTCTACTCTTAATCTAAAAATCTATTAAACATTCCTCTAAGTTTTTCTCCATTTTTCTCTCTAATCTTCTCTTAATCTCCCCTTTTTCTAACCTACTATTAGCTGAATTTTGGACGAATTCCCCGAAATTTCCTTACGCACCCTTCGAAAAAGCGTCAGAATACGTCGAATATTGGCCCAAATCCGCCAAAAGTCGGTTCATGGTCGTCCGGACGTCGGCGAGTTCAAGCTCGGCAAACAGCACCGGCCACTTTTTCGGTGGTCTCGGGAAAATCTCGGCCCCGTCGGCGAGATCGACCTCGCCGTCCCGGCGAAGCGGTACTTCAGCGGCTCCTTTGTTTTTGCTTTCCGTTTGGCTCCGTTTCGACTTTGTTTCGCCCCATTTCGGTTGCGTTGCGTTCGTAGCAGAGATAGCCCTACAAAATAAACGTAAAACGACGCTCTTTGATGTGTCTCGTTTCAAAAACATACGAAGTTTAAAAGAGATTAAACATCGAAAGACTTATCGAAAGGTGTGGAGGCGAGAATTTCATTTCTTGCTCGTTTTTGCTCCAATTACACCGTTTTTGCTTCCTTTTGCTCCAATTACCATTTCTTGTACCTAAAACCAAAAAACATGCAAAATACCTTCCTTTAAAGTGTAATATCATCAAAATAAGTAAAATGATATAGCGGAAAACGTATATATTTTAGCGTATCAAAATACCCAAAACTTATTTGTTACGTGTCTTGAGTAACACTTTTACTACATAAAAATATAACTCGAGAGCAATGTAATTTTCACCTGTAAGACACTTAAATTTTTCATTTAAAAAGATATATTGATTAGATTTTTAGAAAGAATTTAGTAACTCGGGTTAACACTATAAGTATAAGAATATTCAGCAATCGAGTCTAAGGGTTCTAGTCTTACATTTATTTCAAGATAAACCATAATTTGTTACATTAAGAATGCCTTGAAAGACTATGTGAAAAAAGGAGTTCATGCAAACTTTATCGAAATGTAGGCCAATACTTTAAATGTAAATTCAGAAATGAAATCAAGTTCTCCCTTTAGAGTATTTCAGAGTGACAATTTTTGATTAAGTATCTCCTGTGAGTTTCTCCTCATAAATATTTTTCTTTCTCTTTTCTTTCTTTTTTTCTTTTGGGATCACTTTCAATCCTTTTTCCTCTCCTTTTTTTCTTTATTTTTTAATATGAGGATCACGTATCTGGAGAGCTTGTAAAGATTTTGAACTAACTCTCCTCTTTCTAAAGTTTAAGCTTAAAATGTGTCCTTCTTTATAATTATGTATGAGAACTTTATTATTCATCGTAAAGTCCTGATCTCTTAACACATGTCTTTAGAAATGTCTTGTGTTTAATATAGTTTTAACTCTTTAAATAGTTAACTATGTCCAATTCTTTCTTACAAATATCTTACCCTTATAAAAAATTAACTTTTATTACTAAAATTTCATCGATCCTTCCATAATATTCGATTAAAATAAAAAGTTTTAGTTATCTCAAGCGGTACAATTGCTAGAAGTTATGTTAATAATTTTTTTGAAAATATAACAATTGAGAACAAATAGGAGTTAATATTTTCTTCCCCCCGGAAACTTAAATTGTAAAATATTTTGCAATTAATTTCATAAAATATAGGAGGAAGAAAAAGTAAAGATTGAATATGCTTACTACTACAACATTCTATCAAATTCATAGTCATGCATAATCAGGATAAAATGACTGTTAGGAGAAAGTAAATCTAGCTGAAATATTCTTGTAATAAAATTACACTAAAAGGAAGTATTTTCATATCAAAATTTTATTTTTCTTCCTACTGACTTAATTTTTAACATATATAGCATTTAGTACGGAAAATAAAAACGGAAAAATAATTTAGAAGTGCATGCACTTAGGAGTAATACATCGAAGACCATTTACGAGTATTCATTAGGACGAGAACAATATGCGGCGAGAAAGTAAATCTAAACTAATCATGCCGAGAATGAAATTAAGCCCAAACCGAAAGTCTAAGCTAGCATAGTAGGTATCGGCAAGGGAATATATAATGTTCTTGAAGACCTAAATAAAGTTGTAACACAAATATAACACATATAATAATCTGAGCTTACAAATGATGATAAGGGATATTTCATCCTTTAACTCGTCAAATCTCGGCTATGTTACCTTCGATTTCATCGGAATCACTGTAGTAAATTAGGTACTTTCAAATGATATTATAGATTATAATCTCGAAGATAAGATTATCACGATAAATTAGTTTCAGGACACAAATCTCGAAGTATCATACAATTCTTATAATTAAGCACTATACTTGATTGTAAAGAATGTAAGATCATCAATATAGTATTAATCGAATAGGTTCGGGACTTACACTGTGAAAATAAAGTTGTAGAAGGAAGTAACAAATTAAGATGAAACTATAATAAAAGTTAATGAATCACCTCTCAAAGACACACGAATCCAAGCTAACAATGCAACATCTACCGATCATCAATCGGAAACTTATCAATGACCCATTATAAAACGGAAACATCATACAACAGCAACAATCATGACTCTCGAAACATCTTTAAGATGAAAACACACGTATTAACTATGGGTTGCCTCAGCATGCAGCGCTTGATTGCGTCGTGCTTGACAATTAATTCCTCCTGGATCAAAATTCCATTTAAGCGATCCTCGATCAGGCACGTCATTTCCGAGATCCGAAGTTCACATAAAATTCTCGGAATTTTAATTTTTCATTCGGCTCTTCCTTTTCGAATGGATTTATATTATTTTTCCTCATATTTCTTTCTAGATCCAAATTTCTTCTATTTATTTTTCTATAGGTCCGCATATTAATATCATCCTTAAAATTTATTAGAAATGGATCTTTATAAGATAATTCAATATCTCACAAATTTTGGATAAGATTCTCTTTAGATAATTCGAATTCAAGATCAAATTCTTCTATATAACTCACCATGATTAAAGTTATCTTCCAATTCTCCCCCTTTATAATTATTAAATGATTGAGGATACATCTTGAATTGAGAAATAGGTTTTAATTCCGTAGAATTTCTTCAATAGTCTTCTAATATCCTTATCCTCTTTTCTCAACTCAAAGTTCTTTTAAAATTTATCATCGAAATTTTTTCCAAGTCTTAGTTCGATAATTTTATCTTGTTCATCATTCGATTCGGGTCTTTCTTGTGATTGGGTCGAATCTAAAAATATAAAGACCGGTTGTGTAGATGAATTCTCGAATAGATAGGCTTAAAATTGTATGGGGTACATCCCATCTTAAGTTCATGAGATTTGACAAATGGAATTAAAGTTTCTTATTTTGGTAGCGTTCATCATTTCACACCTCTCCTGAACATACACTCTGATCTTCTTTAAGTAATGTTTTCGAATCATCCTTGAAAATCTTTTTCAATCTCATCTTCCTTTACTCTCGAAACTTTCTTGGGGGGAATGTTTCTTTACTTAGATAATCAATTTCATCCATCCAAAACAATCATTATCTTTTCTCTCATTTGGATATTTCATAGTCTTTAATACATCGAAAGTGACTTCATGATCATTAATATTCATATTCAACTTTCCTTTTTGCACATACATCATGGCTTGTCCGGTAACAAGGAAAGGTCTCCCTAAAATAATTGGAATTTCTTTATCTTCCTCCATATGCAATACAATAAAGTCGAAGGAAAGATAAATTTATCCGCTTTAGCCAAGCACATCTTCTATAACTCCTTTTGGATAAATGATAGATCGTCGGCTAACATAAAGTTCTGATAGTAGGAAGGAAATATTGGCTAAACCTAACCTTCTAAATATAGATAGAGGCATCACATTAAGCTCGCTCCTATATCACATAAAAAGCTTTTCATATAATTTTTCTCCCGTTGCACAGGAATTGTAAAACTACGGATCTTGCAGTTTCAGGAAAATTTTTCAAGCATGGCATTGCACTCCTCTTAGTGAAATTGTCTCATAATCCCCAAATTTTCTTTTCCTGTTTAATATATCCTTTATAAACTTTGCATAACTTGGCATATGTTTCAAAGCACGTAGAAAAGAATATTTATCGTTAACTTCTTAAGTACTTTAACGAACTCTGAAAATTTTTATTCGATTCATGCACAATAAAGTCTTTGAGGAAATGGAGGTGGTGGTTTTCAAATTGATTTGGCGTCACCCCTGGGAAATTCTTAGGATTTGTTGTTCGACATCATGGAATTGAAATCGATCCGGAGAAGATTAAAGCTATCTTAGAAATGCCACCTCCCAAAACCTTGAAACAACTATGATCCTTTCAAGGAAAATTGGCATATCTTCGATGCTTTATCTCGAATTTGTCGTGAAGGTGTCAGCCTTTTTCCGCTTTAAGTAAAGAAGGATGCCAAGTTTACTTGGGACTCCAAATGTCAACATGCCTTCGATGACATTAAACGAGCATTTAATGACACCTCCTGTCTTAGCAGCCTCAGTCTCGGGTAGACCGTTGATACTTTATACTACAGCTTTAGACGACTCTCTCAAAGCCCTGTTAGCCCAGGTCAATAATAGGGGAAAAGAAGACGCCCTCTACTACTTAAGCCGTCGTCTAATTCAGAAGGAAATAAAGTATCCTCCTATTGAGAAGCACTGTTTGGCCCTGATCTTCGCCGCTCAAAAGCTCAGGCACTACATGCTTTCTCACAAGGTCAACCTTATTTCGAAGTTCAATCCATTACAATATTTGATGACCCGTCTGTCGGCATATTTTTAGGTTGAGTGTTGTATTTTTGAAAAGAGGTCGCCTATAGAAATTGTCGGCGAATTTTTAATTTAATTTAAATAAATAATTTGAAAAGTAGTATTTGATTTTGAAAATAAGTTTAAATTTGAAAATTTTAAGATATGAAATCAAACCGATCTCACATCCCGAATAGTTTGTATAAACGAGCACCGCACCACAAACTGTATATCTATCCCGGAGAATAGACACACTCGCTAGCTGATGGGGCTCGATTAAATAAACTAGAAGATTTATGACATCCGTTTGGTCCGCGAACCAATTTTATAAGCCGATAAGTTCCCCGCTTAATATAAAGGAATTAAGCGAGGTTTATATTACTCGGGTTCTTAATGTTCCCTATAAGGGCAAGCCCCTATAGTTAATTACATCTTAAATGAAGTGAATCATTTAAGAAAACTCTCGATAATGATCAGTGGTTTTGCTCTCAAGAATTTCTAAGTTTAAGGTTTTCAAAGGATTGAATTTTGGAAATTCAAAAGGGAATGGATCAAATTTCAAACAATTTATTTCAGGAGTTCAAAGGAAGAAAAGTAGGAGAAGTTGAGGATACAAGAAGAATCTCGGCAACTTCCCAAACTATCCTATTGTTTCGGCTCGCATTTAAGAAAATCCTAATATTCCTCGATATTTCAATCTCGCCAATTTTAATTAATTTGGACTTGTATTTGTATGATAAAATCATACAAGTAGCCTCGAAGATGTGAGGGTTTATGTCGTACCAAACGACTACCTCGTAGTTCTAAGACCAGCTTAGGGCTTAATTTACATAACATGATTATGCAAATGCCTAACAAAAGGGTTGAGGATTTATGTTGCACTAGGCAAACTACCTCGAAGTCCTATGGCTTGTTATTTAATTCTAGGAATGTTTAGCTGATGTAGAGTTATTTTGTTGACGAAGATGGCCGTGCTGCCGACCGTGCTCCAAGCTCCTTGTTGTTGCAGAGGTTTAGTTTTAGAAGTCATAAATCAGGAGGTGAGAGAAGTCTTTTGGTTTAGAAAAAATCTTAAAATCCAAGTGTTTTTAATGTTTTAATTAAAATAAATTTTAAAGTTGTTTAAACAGAACCGATTAAGATCCCACAGTTCCGTCATCCCGACACCGTTATTTTCATCGAATTCACTTAGCCCGTATGAATTTGCTAAACTCAACCGAATGAGTTCAACACTTTCATTTAGACTGCGGGAAATCCCGTTAGCAATACGTGGGTTACATCATCCGAGGTATTCCCGATCATTCAACGAGATGTTTTAATTTAGTCGCAATTGTAGTTTTGTTGTTCCGTTTGTGATTAAATTTTGAGTTGTTTTATATTTTGAAATGTTGTGGCGGTGAATTTTATCTTGCAATGACTTTTAATTTAGTTTTGGTTTTAGTTCAGGGACTACCCTAAAGGTTTTAGTTTTCATGCAACAGTTGTATTTAACATGCAAGAAAAGTAAAGTGTTTTGCAATAAAGTAAATTGCAATAAAATAAAAGCGTACCTGGAGGGTCTTCCCGTCATCCCAAGCTGCACTTAAAACACATGTTAAGGCATTTAAATATTTTAACAAGTACCTAGGTAAAGCTAAGGGAAAGGTTGTGGTTGTCTACCAAAGTCCTAATCCTATAGCTTAATCATCTCCTATGACGTCTAGTGTTCTTGTGCTTTGGTTTAAGGATGACTTTCTTCACCCAAGAACAATTAAATTCAGTTGTTCTTATAAACATCCTATCAGATTGAGGAAGTACTTAAGACGAGTCTTAAACATCTTTTCAATACCTCTAGGATTGTTTTAAGTCCAAGAGAATTTAATTATACAAGTGAATTAATCATCCAGGATGTTTAAGTTTTGTTCTCTTGCTTAGTGAACTAGGACATTTGAATATCCTATAAGTGAAGTAACACTTCACTTGATACCTCATTTAAGAGTTATAATAATAAGAGCTTTAAAAGGGCAAATCAACTTATTAAATATTTTAATGATTTAAGCTTAATGATTTAATTTTAATTTTTACTAAATTATAAAAAATTAGTTTAAGTTTGGAAGAGTGTTCAAATTATTTTAGATTTAATTCTTAATGATTTAATTTAGGTTTGTTGATAAATGATTTTGATTTAATTTAATTCAATTTAATTTAATTTTTAATTTAATTTAATTTAATTTAATTTAATTTGATTTAATTTTAATTTAATTTAATTTAACTTGATTTGATTTTATTTTAATTTAATTTAATTTTAATTTAATTTTAATTTAATTTTAATTTAATTTAGTTATAATTTAATTTTAATTTTAATTTTAATTTAATTTAATTTTAGTTTAATTTAAATTTGGATTATTATTTTAATTAATTTTTTTATTAAGAATTAAGTATTATTGAAGTGATTCATTTAGGGATTTTTAAATTAAAGAATAAATATCCTCTTAAATAATATCCCTACTTTAATAATTCCAATTTCTATTATTCTTCCAAAATTTCAATTAATTAATTAATTAAAGTTTTATTTTAATTTTTTTTTGTTTTGAATCATTTAAGTTCCAATCATCCAAAATCAGTTTAAAATCAAATATTTTACCCTCCCCTTTTTGATTAATCCTAAAATTTTAATTATGGGTTGAAATTTTTAATTACCCTTTTGCCCTTCAAGCTTAATAATTTTATAACTCACTAAATTAAGCTCAAATGAACTTGAAATTTTTATGTAACCTTACTCACATGTCAATTAAAACATTAGAGGAGAAAAATGTGATTTTGCAGTATTTAATTTATTTATGTAATTATTTGTAATGGAAAATAGGAGTTTTCAAGGAAAATTCAATCACATGACCAAGGAAATGCTTCTGTTCTTGAGAAAATTATGGGATGTTCCTAATGATCAGAGGACCATTTAGACCAATTTTGGTGATTGTTTGAATTATATTTTATTTATTAGAATTATTTTGAGTTTTGGAGTATTAATTAATTTTAAAATAAAATTAAAGTTGAAAAATAGATTTTATATTTTTCTTAAATCTCTCTAACCTCAAGGAGTCCAGTGAAATAAATTTTATATTTTTCTCATTTTTCTTTGATTTATTAGAATTATTTTAATGAAAAGGTTGGAAAATACATTTTTTAATATTAAAAATTACATTAAGCCTTTAAAATTCAATATCTTATCCTAGGGACTTAAGAAAAATATTTGGTTTGTTTCTAAGTAATTAGGATTCAAAATGTGACATTTTGGTGATTTTTAATATTTTTATGATTTTATTATTTTTTAATTATTAAAAATATTAAAATAATGATAAAAATCAACTTTTTTAGAAAATTACAATTTTAATTTTCCTAAGTTCCTCTCGATATCGCAGAACTCCAAAACTATTTTTGTGAATTTTTGAAAAGTATTTTGTGAGTTATGAATTTTTAAAGTTTAATTTTACTTATGGGGCTTAATCAACCCACTTGGTGGATCAAATCAAGTCCAATTAGTTTGAAATTTTTATGTGAGACTCTCCTGACCCTAAAGGACAGTGGAGAATTATTTTAAAGTCAATTTGATGTATATTTAACCCTAATTAATTAAAGATCAATTTTAAGTATTTAGACCAATTAGGGTTGTTCCATGTGAATTAACTCAAAACTTATTTTTCCTAGGTTCCTCTGGTCATAAGAAACATCACCAAATTTTCCTAGAATTTATTTCTCAACATGCTAATTATTGGAATTAAAATACTCAAAACAGTAACATGCAATTGAAAAATCAATAACTTCTCATAGGGATGGCCTCTGACCTTGGAAAATTCATGGAATGTTCCCAAGTTTAGAGGCTTCAAAATCCCTATGGTCTCATGTCATGGTGAATTTCCTATAAGCATGGAGAATTGAAATAGTGCAGAGAGTAAATTAATTATTAAAAATAAAATACTTGATGAAATGACTTGATTTCTTTTCCACATTATTCTCCTCTGTTCACTGAGCAAGAGGGTACTTTTATTTTATTTTTAGGATTTTTCTACACAAAGTTATGAATTTTTGAAGTTCTAGATATTTAATAAATAAGAAAATACCCTAATTTCCTACTTAACCATGCGGCGCCGCGTCAACCTTAGCAAATCCGAAAGGCCACGCAGCGTCTCCTGATTCGGCGTCGCCATCTGAGTCAGCTGCCATGGGGCCCGCAGTTCACGTACCGTCTCCTGGTCCAACACCATCTGAGCCGTACGCTCGATACACGCGCGATCCAACGGCTCCCAGTCATCATCTACGACTGGTGTGAACCCGAGATCGTCCACACTAAAACCCTAAGATCTCACTCGATTCTCAACGGATTTTTGTGTTCTTATGCTCTATGGATTCGTCTTGAAGAGACGAACACATCCATACGGTAAACATGCATTGAAATTAAGGCATTTGAAATGGAGAATCTCCAGAAGCTCGGGAAGAAGAGAGAGTTCATACCTTTGCTCAGAGAAGTGAAGCTTCGATCTGAGAGTTGTGTCACGTTCGATTGGGTCCAAGCAAGCTCCAGATGAAGTCCCTTGGCCTGGTGAATCGCCTAGGTACAAGAGTGACCACAATCGATCACAAAGCTTGGAGGCCGGAGCAACCGGGTGGCCTCGGAGAGGGGGCTTTCACCGGGGAACTTCTCCTCTTGGTCCGGTGAAGGTGTAGGGCCAATCAATTTGGAGATTGGCTCACCGTGGTGAAGTGTCCTGGTTTTGGGCTTGAATTTCAACTCTGAAATTGAGCTCACAGAGAGGAAGTGGCAGGGGGATTTAAGTGGGGATCAAGTTCTCCAGGTGTGGGTAAGAGTTTGGAATGATTTTGGCAGAGTTTCTGTGTGATTTTGTTTCAGCCCCTCCCTTGGCCGAGAGAGGTGGTGTTTAAATAGAGCTGGCTGGAGGCTCTCCCAGGGAGAGTTAGGGGTTGGGATCAACTGCTCTGGTGAGGAGAAGAACCGCCATGGTGGCCATTGGGCATGGGGCAGCTCAGCAAGGGAGAATTTCAATGTTGGCTCACAATGGAGCTCTCAGGTGTGGTGTTTTCCGGCGATCCAGGCGGCTGGCCGGCAGGCACGGGTCACCCTCAGGTTCAGGTGAGTCAGGGCTGGGGTTTTGTGTATTCAATTGGCCAATGCCATGTGTAAAGGGCATGGATTAAAATGGCATGGGGGAGAGGCCATTTTGGCTTGATTTGGTCCAAGCCATGGTTTTGGGTCAGGTTCACCTCCCCATGACCTGGTTTTGGGCTGGGGGAATGAGTTAGGTTAACAAGTCAAAGGTGGTGAGGTCCCTTTCTAAGAATATTTAAATTAGATTTGGGTTTAAGGGAGACATGATTAAGGCTAATGACCTTTAGGAATCATGGAAAGAGCCTCCCTCCTTTCCTATCTTGGGTATGGTTATATGTCAACAACTCACATGGCTTGCATGTGGCTTAAGAATGGCTTCATGGCTCACCTTTGGCTTGGGAAAAAGTTTGGTCAATTTCATGAAAAAGGGTTTTAGAAATTTTGGTAATTTAGGTGAGATTTGATGGGATTTGGCATATGGCTTGATTTGGAATTATTTCATTATGGATTTAGAACTTAGGGGATGGTTTTATCAAATGGATGATGATAGCGGATTGTCATGTGGGTTTTAAGATGGATTTTGGGCTTTTTAAAATCATTTTGGATGGGCTTTTAAAGTGGTTTAAAAAGGTGGGCTTTAGGCTTAAAAATAAATTTATGGATGGGATTTTTTTGTAAAAGTTTGGGCCAAGTAATTATTGGGTTTGGTTTAGGGATGTGTCATGAGTGATTTGAAGCAAGTTTGAGGTGATTTGGAATTGGATTGGGTCTAATTTGGGTCTCTTTGGTAATAGAGTCCAAATGGGTCAAAATGAGCTATCTTGGGCTAAAGTTGGGCTAATGTTGAAATTGATGTAAAATTAATGTTGGGAAATGTTTATGGGGGTGTTACAAGTAGGTTTCAACTTTGGTTGGGTTTTGATTTTGGGATTTGGGCCCATTTGGGTTAGGTTTGGGTGTAGGTCCATTTAAAGAATTTTAGGTTTGGGTTGAAATTAAGTAAGGTTTGGGTCCAAATTTTGGGCAAATCATGTTAGTGTTTTGTTTTTGGGGATGCTAGGAAGGTTTTAGAAAAGATTTGGGTCAAATTGGGATTGAATTGGGTTGGTTTGAGCTAGGTTTAGGTCATGGGCCAAAATTGGGCCTTAAGCTTTTAAAATGAAATTGGGTTCAAATGACAATCAAATTGGGCTTGAATTTGGTCTAAATTGATATTGGGGATATTGAATTGAAGTTTAGAATTGAATTGGACCAAAATTGAGACCAATTGGGGTGATTAGGTTTGACATTGGGTTCATTTAGGTTTAAAATGGGCTAAATTGGGGGTTTTGGTAAAATTTAGGTAAATTGACAAAATTAGCCCATGGTGTAGTTAGACAAAATGAAATTGGAAATATTTGGGATTTTTTGGAATTTTTTGGGAATTTTCTGAATTTTTGGATTTTTGGGTCAAGAGGGGCATTTTGGTAATTTGGAGGGTATTGGGGGTATTTTTAGAAATTTTGGTATTTTTGGCTGGAGATAGTCAATTTGAGTGGGGGAAAATGTTTAGGATTGATTCTGAGGACTTTTGGGTGATTTGGTAGGTTCGATGGGTATAGGGTCCCCGGGGTCAAAAATTGAAATTTTGGAAGAATGAAGGTTGATCAAATATGAGTGAAATGGAATCACTTTGGTTTAGCCATGAAGTCATATTAAGCCCATATGAGCCATGAGAGGACTCATTGGAGGCATTCACTATGTTGTTCCTAACCCTCTTAACTAGGGGCTTAGGGGTTAAGGTCCATCCATATGAATTACCTACATGAGTCAGGGAGTCAAGTTGGGGTAAGGTGTGGTTTTAGGATTTGGATCATGTATGTGAGAGTGTAGAGTGTGAGTGTAGTGAGTGTGTAAGTTAACCCTCACTGGACTAGGCCACCTGCAGGTAGTCCTAAGGCTAAAGAGTCCTATAGGGAACTCATCCTTTAAACCTTCACATTTGACTTCAAAACTCTAGGTGATTAGGGGTCTACAATCAAGCTTGTGGGGTTTGCAGGGAGTTAAGAGGTGTGTTGACCTCATTTTTGATGAGGTCTTCTCTTCTTCTCTTTAGTACTTAGGATCTAGCCTTAGGCTTTTCCTTTAACTATCCTAGAGGATTAGAATTGGGACCCACCACATAGAAATTCAAACCACTTCTTAACTCCCCGCAAACTCCACAAACTCGACCGTAGACCCCTAATCACATGTAGGGTTGAAATCAAATGTGGAAGTTTAAAGGATGAGTTCCTATAGACTCTTCGGCCTTAGGACCGCTCCGGGTGACTTGGTCCGGTGAAGGGCTGACTTACATACACACTACACTTATACACTACACTTTCACACACCTCCTAAAACCACACCCATACCCAACTTGACCTCCTGACTCATGTATGTGATTCACATGCATGGTCCTTACCCCATAAGCCCTTGGCTAAGAGGGTTAGGAACAACATAGTGAATGCCTCAAATGAGTCCCTTCATGGTTCATGTGGGCTTCATATGGCTTCATAGCTCAACCAAAATGATTTCATTCCACTTACAATTACCCAATATTCAAATTTGCAAATTTTCAATTTTTGACCCCCGGGACCCTACACCCGCCTAGCTTACCCAAAACCCTTGAAATTACCCAAATCCTCCAAAATTTCCAAATCACCCAAAATTCCTTAAGACCAATCCAAAACATTCCCACATTACTCAAATTGATCATTCATAGTCAAAAATACCAAAAATTCCAAAAATACCCCCCAATACTCTCCAAATACCCAAAAAGCCCCTCTTATCCAAAAAACCTAAAAATTTCAGAAAATTCGTAGAAAATTCCAGAAAATCGTAAATATTCCCAATTTCATTTTGTTCAACTACACCATGGGCCAATTTTGTCAATTTACCCCACTTTTGTCAAAACCACCCAATTTGACCCATTCTAACCCAAAGTGAACCCAATGTCAAACCAAACCTATCCAATTGACCCAAATTCTGGTCCAATTCAATTCTAAACTTCAATTTAACATTCCCAACACCAATCTAGACTAGATACAAGTCTAATCTGATTGAAATTTGAATCCAATTTCACTTTTGGCATTAAAGCCCCTTTTTAGCCCAATTTGGACCCATGACCCAAACCTAGCCCAAACTAACCCAATTCAACTCCAATTAACCCCAAACCTTTTCTAAACCTTCCTTAACATCCCCACAAACAAAACACTAACATTATTTACCCAAAATTTAGACCCAAACCCCACTCAAATTCAACCCAAAGATAAAAGGCCCAATTTTGACCTAAACCCAAACCTAACCCAAATAAGCCCAAACCCCAAAATCAAAACCCAACCAAAGCCAAAACCTCTTTGAAATCCTCCCATAAAAATTTCCCAACATTTATCTTACATCAATTTCAACCCTAATCTCAACATTGGCCCAAGTTAGCCCAATTTGACCTACATTGGTCCATTTACCAAAGAGGTCCAAATCCAACCCAATTCAAGCCCAAACCACTTCAAATTTATTCCAAATCATTCATGAAACATTCCTAAATTAAATTCAACACTTATTGGATCCAATCCTTTAAAAAATTATCATCCTAAAATTTGTTTTGAAATCTAAAAGCCCACTCTCTAAACCATCTTGAAAGCCCATCCAAAGTGAAATCCAAAAGCCCAAAGCCCACATGACAATTCCTTCTCATCATCCCTTTAATTGGGATCAATTCCTAAGTCCCAAATCAATCATCAAATCAACCTAAATCAAGCACCATCTAAATTTTTCACTAAATTGCCAAAATCTCCAAATTCCTTTTTCATATAAATGGATCCACTTTTCCTAGTCAAGGATGAGCCAAATGAAGCCACATGCAAGCCATGGACAAGCCACATGAAGCCATGGAAGGTTTGACATGTGACCAAGCCATTAATGGCAAAAGGAGGGCGCCCTTTCCTAATCCTTCATTAAGCCTTTTTAACCATAAGCATGTCACACACTAAACCATGCTTAGCCACCTCACCATGGATGGAGACTTCACCACTCCATGGCAGCTGACCCAAGTGACTCTTTTCAGCCCAAAACCAGGCCTTGGGTGGTGCACCTAGCCCAAAAGGATGGGTTGACCCAAATCAAGCCAAAGTGGCCTCTCCCCATACCATTTTAATCCAAGCACTTTACACATGTCCAAGCCCAATTGACTTCACCATTGCCAAGCCCCGACCTCCCCGGTCAAGATGGTGACCCTTGCCTGCCGGCCACCACCTGGCCGCCGGAAAACACCACACCCGAGAGCATCATGTGAGCCCAAGCTTGGAATTCTCACCTGCTGAGTTGCCCCATGCCCAATGGCCACCATGGCTGTTCTTCTCCTCACCGGAGCAGCTGATCCCAAGCCCTAACTCCCCCTGGAAGAGCCTCCAGCCAGCTCTATTTAAACCCCACCTCTCTCGGCCATGGGAGAAGTGCTGAACCAACCTTAAGGAAACTCTGTCAAAATCATTCCAGACGACTCTCTACACATAGAGCACTTGATTCCCACTGGATTCCAGCCCCAATTCCCTCCAGACAGCTCAATTTTGAGTTCAAACTTCAAGCACAAAAACCAGACGCTTCTTCACAGTGGACCAATCCCCAAATTGATTGATCCTACACCTTCACCGTACCGAGGGAAGAAGTCCACCAGCAAAAGCCCCCTCTCCGAGGCCACCCATCCGTTCCGGACTCCAAGCTTTGTAATCGGCTGTGGTCGAAATCCTACCTAGACAATTCACCAAGCCAGGAGACTTCATCTGGAGCTTGCTTGGACGCAATCGAAGGTGACACAACCCTCAGATCGAAGCCACACTTCTCTGAGCAAATGTATGGTCTCATTCTTCTTACCTAGCTTCTGAACATTCTCCACTTTTATTGAGTCAATTTCATGCCACGTAAACCGTATGGATGTGTTCGTCTTCTCGAGACGAATCCATAGAGCATAAGAATGTTAAATTTGGTCAAGTATCGAGTGAGATCTTAGGCCTAGAAGATGGACGGTTCTCGGGCTAGGAGGCTTGGGGACGATGAACGGCTGCCGTTCATTCAATACATGCGCGGGCGGACGGCTCAGATGGCGTCGGACCAGGAGATGATACGTGAACCGCGGGCCGCGTGGCGCTGAGTCGGAAGGCAGCGTCGAATGGGAGCCCGCCGCGTGGCCGTTTGGAGATGCCGAGGATGATAGGGCGACGCGTGGATAAGTAGGAAATTAGGTTATTTTCCTAATTATTTAATTACCAGAACTTGGAAAATGCATAACTTTGTGTAGGAAAATCAGAAAAATAAAATAAAAATACCCTCTTGCTCAGTGAACAGAGGAGAATAATGTGGAAAAGAAATCACTTAATTTCATCAAGTATTTTATTTTTAATGATTTAATTACTCTCTGCACATTTTTAATTCTCCATGCATTTATACAATTCACCATGGCATGAGACCATAGGGCTTTTGAAGCCTCTGAATTTGGGAACATTCCCTGAACTTTCCAAAGTCAGAGGCCACCCCTATGGAGAGTTATTGATTTTTCAATTCTAGGTCACAATTCTGAATATTTTAATTCCAATAATTAGCATATTGTGAAATAAATTCTAGAAAAATTTGAGGATGGTTCTTATGACCAGAGGACTCTAGGAAAAATAGGTTTTAAATTAATCCACTTGGAATAACTCTAATTGGCTTAAATACCCAAAATAGGTCCTTAATTAATTAGAGCTAATTATACATCAAATTGACTTGAAATCAATTCTCCACTGACCTTTAGGATCAGAGGAACCCACCATAAAAATTTGAAGTCAATTGGACTTGGTTAGCCCTACCAAATGGGTTGATTAAACCATTTAGCCAATTTGAACTTTAAAAATTCATAACTTTCAAAATAATTTTCAGAAATTCAACAAATTGGTTTTGGAGCCTCTCTAATATCAGAGCAATTTAAGAAAATTAAAATTGTAATTTTCTAAAAAAGTTGATTTTTTGCATTATTTAAATATTTTTAATAATTAAAAAATAATAAAAATCACATAAATAATAAAATTCACCAAAATGTCACATTTTGAATTTTAATCACTTAGGAACAAACCCCATATTTTTCTTAAGTCTTTATAATGAGATATTAAATTTTAAAGCCCTAAGGTAATTTTAAAATTAAAAAAATGTATTTTTTTAGCATTTCCACTAAAATAATTCTAATAAATCAAAGAAAAATCAGAGAATTGTAAAAATTGATTCCCTGATTTCTTTGATATCAGAGAGATTTTTAAAAAATATAAAATTCATTTTTCAACCTTTATTTTTTTTTTAAATTAATTAATGCTCCAAAACTCAAAATAATTATAATAAAAAGAATATAATTCAAAAAATCACCAAAATTGGTCCAAGTGGTCCTCTCGGTCATTAGGAATGTCCCATAATTTTCTTAAGGACAGAAACTTTCCCTTGGTCATATTATTAAATTTTCCTTGGAAATCCTTATTTTCCACCAAAAATAATTACATAAATAAATTAAATACAAAAAAATCACATTTTCTCCTCTAATTCCTTCATTGACATATGAGTGAAGTCACATAAAAATTTTAAGTTCATTTAAGATCAATTTAGTGAGTTATGAAATTATTAAGCTTGAAGGGCAAAATGGTAATCAAAATTTTAACCTTAAATTAAAACTTTAGGCTTAATAAAATTAAAAAGTAAAATATTTGATCTTAATCTGATTTGGATGATTGAAATTTAAATAATAAGTGTAGAAACCTATTAAACAATTTAAAAATAATTAAAATAAACTTTAATTAAATAATTGATTAAATTTGGAAGAATAATAAAATTGGAATTATTAAAATAGGGATATTATTAGGAAGAGATTTGTTCTTTAATTTAAGAATCCCTATATTAATCATCTCAATAATATTTAATTCCTAATTAAAATGATAATCCAAATTTAAGATTTAAAATACAAAAAGACTTAATCATTAAATTAAATTAAAGTTAAATTATTTAAATTAAATCCTTTTAAAATTTTAATTAAATTAATACTTTAATAATTAAAATTAGATCATCTTTAAAACATAAAAAAATAAAATAAAATATTAAATTAAAATTAAAAATAAAATTAAATTAAAATTTAAATTAAGTTAAATTAAATTAAATCAAATAAAATTAAATTAAATTAAAATTTAAACTAAATTAAATTAAATTAAATTAAATTAAATTAAATAAAACTAAATTAAATTAAAAATTAAATTAAATCAAATTAAATTAAATTAAATTAAATTAAGTCATATTAAGTCAAATTGAATCAAATTATATTAAATTAAATTAAATCATATTGAATTAAATTAAATTAAATTAAATTAAGTTAAAAAATAAAATCAAGTTAAAATTAAAATTAGATTGAATTAAATAAATTAAATTAAAATTAAAACTAAACCAAATTAAATTAAATTAAAGTTAAATTAAATTGAATTAAAAATAACATCACTTAAGACATAAAGAAATTCAAAAATAAAACAACTTGAACACTATTCCAAACTTAAACCCGTTAACTGAAATTAAATCATAAACCATTTGAACATCAATTTGCCCTCGAAAGCTTTTGTTGTCATACCTCCTAAACAGAACGTTAAATGAAATGTTACTTCCCTCATAGGATATTCAAATGTCCTAGTTCACCGAGTAAGATAACAACAAAACTTCAATTCTCGGACGATTAATTCATTTCGTATGATTAAATTCATTTGGACTTAAAACAATTCTAGCAATATTGAAAAGATGTTTAAGATTCTTCTTAAACACTTTCTCAATATGATAGGATGTTTATAAGAACAATTGAACTTAATTGTTCTTTGATGAAGAAAATCGTCCTCAAACCAAAACACAAGAACCTAGACGTCATAGGAGATGACTAGCTATAGGATTAGGAACTTGGTAGAAAACCATAACCCTTCCCTTAGTTTTACCTAGGAACTCGTTTTAAATGCTTAAATATTCTAAATTGTGTTTAAGTTCAGCTTGGGATGACGGGAAGACCCTCCAGGTACGCTTTTATTTTGTTGCAATTTACCTTATTGCAATTTATTTAATCGCATCGCACTTACTTTTCTTGCATGATAAACAACTGTTGCATGAAAATCCACACTTTTAGGATAGTCACTAAAACTGAAACCAAAACTAAATTAAAAGACATTACAAGATAAAATTCACCGCCACAACATTTCAAAATATAAACCAACTTAAAATTTAATCACAAACGTAACACAAAACCGCAATTACAACTAAATTAAAACGTCTTGTTGGATGATCGGGAATACCTCGGATGATGTAACCTACGTGTTGCTAACGGGATTTCCCATGGTCTAAATGAAGGTGTGGAACTCATTTAGTTGAGTTTAGCAAATTCATCTGGACTAAGTGAATCCGATAAAAATTACGATGCCGGAAGGATGGAACCGTGGGATCTTAACCGGTGTTGTTATAATCAACTTTAAGATTTATTTAATTAAAATATTAAAAAAAACACTTCTCTAAACCAAAACACTTTTCACATCTCCTCATTTATGACTTCTAAAACTAAACCTCTGCAACAACAAGGAGCTCGGAGCATGGTGGGCAGCACGGCCATCGTCATCAGCAAAACCTGAGTCTACTTCAGCAAAACTTTCTTAGAATTAAATAACCAAGCCATAGGACATCGAGTTAGTTTTCCTAGTGCAACATAAATCCTCAACTTTTCGTTAGGAATTTGCATGATCATATTATGTAAATTAAGCCCTAACCGGTCTTAGGATTTCTGAGGTAGTTGTCTGATACAACATAAATCCTCACATCTTCAAGGCTATTTGTATGATTTTGTCATACTAACATAAGTCCTAATTAATTAAAATTGGCAAGATCAAAACATTAAATTAACATTAGGACTTTCCTAAATTCAAGCCAAACAATAGGATAGTCGGAAAATTACCGAAGTTCGCTTCGAATCTGTAATTTCTCCTACCTTTCTTCCTTTGAATTCCCAAAACAAAATGTTCCAAACTTGATCCATTCCCTATTCAAACTCTAAAATTCAATCCTTTGAAAACTTAAACTTTGAAATTCTTGAGAGCAGAACTACTGATTATTATCGAGAGTTTTCTTAGGTGATTCCCGTCACTTAAGATGTAATTAACTATAGGGGCTTGCCCTTATAGGGAATTTTAAGAACCCAGGTAATATAAACCCTACTTAATTCATTTATATTAAGCAGGGGAACTTGTCGGCTTATAAAATTAGTTCGCAGACCAAATGGATGTCACAAATCTTTTAGTTTATTTAATCGAGCCCTATCATCAAGCAGTGTGTCTATTCTTCGGGGTAGATACACGGTTTGTGATGCGGTGCTCGTTTATAAAAACTATTCTGGATGTGAGATCAGTTTGATTTCATATCTTAAAATTTTCAAATTTAAAATTATTTTCAAAATCAAATACTACTTTTCAAATTATTTATTTAAATTAAATTAAAAATTTGCCGACAATTTCTGTAGGCGACCTCTTTTCAAAAATACAACACTTAACCTAAAAATAAGCCGTACAAGGTGTTTGAATTTCTAAGTGGTAGGTTCCATTTCTAGTCCTCTAAGATTAGTCAAAGGAAATGCCTAAGGCTAGATCCTAAGTACTAAAGAGAGAAGCAAAAAACCTCATAAAAAATGAGGTCAACACCGTCCGACACTTTCCGGCAGACTTTCCAGGTGGTCAATGATACTATTGCAATTCAATATAACTTTCATTCCTCTTTGTGCCGTAAAGGGACTCCTAGCAGACTTTCTCGCAGCACACCCTTTACCGGCAGAACCGCCTCTTAACGACGACTTGCCAGACGAGCAGATAATGAGCCTAGAAGACCCCGATGATCAGCATTGTGAACTCTACTTCGATGGAGCATCCTCAGCACAGAAAGATAAAAAATCGCAAATGATAGTGCCTGATAAGGCGGGAATCGGACTAATATTTATAACGCCGGAGCGGGGAATGTTAAGGTACACCTACCACTGAACAGAACCGTGGACAAATAATGAGGCAGAATACGAAGACCTCATAACTGGATTGGAATTAACCATTCAGATGGGGATAACAGATATCAACATCTATGGGGATTCTCAGTTGATCATTCAACAAGTCGCCGGACAATACAGAATTCTAAAGCCAAGACTCGAGCAGTACTTCCAGTATGCCATGAAACTGTTGGAGCAAATTCCAAATGTAACAATCTATAAGATTCCCAGAAGAGAAAATTCTCTCACAGATGCGTTAGCCCGCTTTGCAAAGGAATTTGCTTGCTTGGAGGATAATTCAGTTGAAGTGTCAGTTCAAGGACGACAGGTCCTATCACAGCTCAACGTGGATACAATACACAAATCAGCAGAAAAAGCAGAAGAAACAATTACAGCAGTGATAGAAAATACGAAAGACTGGCGACAGCCACTAATAGACTACTTGCAAACAGGAAACTTACCATACAATAAGTCGTTAGCCCATCAAATCATGAAAAGAACTTTGTCTTACGCATTGATAAACAACACGATATATAGAAGGACTTTTGATCAGATGTGGCTAAGGTGCCTGAGCGGGTCTGAGGCTCGTGAAATTGTTAAAGAAGTACACTCAGGACATTGCGGCGCTCATCAGTCGGGTCTGAAAATGAAAATGAAGATTAAAAGACTAGGGTACTACTGGCCCTTGTTGACCTCATTTTTGATGAGGTCTTCTCTTCTCTCTATAGTACTTAGGATCTAGCCTTAGGCTTTTCCTTTGGCTATCTTAGAGGATTAGAATTGGGACCCACCACCTAGAATTTCAAACCACTTCTTAACTCCCCGCAAACTCCACAAACTTGACTGTAGACCCCTAATCACCTAGAGGGTTGAAACCAAATGTGGAAGTTTAAAGGATGAGTTCCTATAGGACTCTTTGGCCTTAGGACTGCCCTGGGTGGCCTGGTCTGGTGAAGGGCTAACTTACACACACACTACACTTATACACTACACTTTCACACACCTCTTAAAACCACACCTATACCCAACTTAACCTCCTGACTCATGAAGGTGATTCACATGGATGGTCCTTAACCCCTAAGCCCTCGCGCAAGAGGGTTAGGAACAACATAGTGGATGCCTCAAATGAGTCCCTTCATGGCTCATGTGGGCTTGATATGGCTTCATGGCTCAACCAAAATGATTTTATTCCACTTACGTTCACCTAATCTTCAATTTTCCAAATTTTCAATTTTTGACCCTCGGGACCCTACACCCGCCTAGCCTACCCAAAGCCCTTGAAATTACCCAAATTTTTCAAAATTTCCAAATCACCCAAAATTCCCCAAAATTAACATTGAATATTTCCTCACCAATCAAGTTGATCATCCATAGCAAAAAATACCAAAAATTCCAAAAATACCTCCCAATACCCTCCAAATACCTAAAATACCCCTCTTGACCAAAGAATCCCAAAATTCTGAAAATTCCCAGAAAATTCCAAATATTCCCAATTTCATTTTGTTCAACTACACCATGGGCCAATTTTGTCAATTTACCCCACTTTTATCAAAACCCCCAATTTGACCCATTTTAACCCAAAGTGAACCCAATGTCAAGCCAAACCTACCCAATTGACCCAAATTCTGATCCAATTCAATTCTAAACTTCAATTAAACATTCCCAACACCAATCTAGACCAAATCCAAGTCCAATTTGATTGAGATTTGAATCTAATTTCACTTTTGGCCTTAAAGCCCAATTTGGGCCCATGACCCAAACCTAATCCAAACTAACCCAATTCAACTCCAATTAACCCCAAACCTTTTCTAAACCTTCCTTAACATCCCCACAAACAAAACACTAACATGATTTACCCAAAATTTAGACCCAAACCCCACTCAAAATCAACCCAAAACTAAAAGGCCCAATTTTGACCTAAACCCAAACCTAACCCAAATAAGCCCAAACCCCAAAATCAAAACCCAACCAAAGCCAAAACCTCTTTGAAACACTCCCATAAACATTTCCCAACATTTATTTTACATCAATTTCAACCATAGCCCAACATTGGCCCAAGTTAGCCCAATTTGACCTACATTGGCCCATTCACCAAAGAGGTCCAAATCCAACCCAAACCTAGCCCAAATTCAAACCAATTCTACTCCAAATCACACCAAATTGATTCCAAAACATTCATGAAACATCCCTAAACTAAACCCAAAATTTATTTGGCATGGTTTTTCACAAAATTCTTCATCCAAAAGTCCATTTTGAAATATAAAGGCCCACCTATTGAAGCCTTTTAAAAAAAAGCCCACTTCCACCAAACCCAAAAGCCCAAAAATTCATCCAAAGCTCACAAGACAATTCCTTCTCATCATCCACTTGATAAAATCATTCCCTAAAGTTTGATACCTATGATTAAATCATTCCAAATTAGGCTTTATCCAAATTCCCATCAAAATGCCAAAATTCCTAAAATCCATTCCAATGAAATCGACTAAGCCATACCCAAGCCCAAATAAAGCCATGAAGCCATCCTTAAGCCCCATGTAAAGCCATGAGAAGTTTGACATGTGACCATCCCATAAATGGCAAGAGGAGGAGCCTCTTTAAGGATTCCCTTAAAGGTGATTAAACCTTTTCATGCTTCCCCTAAACTATGTTTAAACTTAAACATGCTTGGATAATGACTTCTCCCTCGCTAATCTAGCCGACTCACCTGACCTCCCTCACCCAAATTAGAGCTTCGGAAAGGTGCACCCAACCCAAACCCATAGGATGGCCAAATTGAGCCTAAAAGAGCCCCTTCCCCATTCCATTTTGAATGAAGCTTTCTACACATGGCCACTCTCCATTGCTTGCACCATTGCCAACCCCTGACCCTCCTGATGACAACAGTGACTTGACCCTAGCCGGCCAGCCACCACAGCTCCGGAAACCACCAGGCCGAGAGAACCCATGTGAGCCAAAGTTTGGAATTCCCACTTGCTGAGCTGCCCCATGCCCAATGGCCATCATGGCCGTTCTTCCCTCGACCTAAGCAGCCGATCCCAAGCCTTAAACCCCCTGGGAGGCCCTCCACCCTCTCCTATTTAAACACCACCCCCTCTCGGCCAAGAGAGGTGCTCGAACTGCACCTTACTCGAAACCCCGCCAAAATTGCTCCGGACCACTCTCCATACTTAGAAGCAGCTTGATCCCCAAGTGACGCTTGCCCTAATCCCCACCAACAGAGCCAATTTCTCAGCCAAAATTCCACCCAAAACTAGGACACTTCTTCACAGTGGACCTACACCTTCACACGGACGAGAGGAGAAGTTCTCCGGCAAAAGCCCCTTACGGGCCATCCGATTCCTTGACCTCGAAGCTTTGTGATCGGCCTTGGTCGCTCATACTTAGACAATTCCTCGAGCCCGAGATACTTTATCTAGAGCTTGTACGGACTCATTCGAAGGTGACACAACTCTCGGATCGAAGAATCACTTCTCGAGCAAAGAATTATGAACTCATTCTTCCTCCAAGCTTCCAGCGATTCTCATTTGTTTGGGTTAATTTCATAGCCTATAAACCGTATGGATGTGTTCGCCTCTTGAAGCGAATTGATAGAGTATAAGAACTCGAAAATCCATTAAGAATCGAGAGATATTAGGGTTTGAGTGTGGACGGTCACGAGTGCATACCGGTCGTAGGCACCCCGATGACCATGAGCCTTTGGATCGCGCGTGTATCGAGCGGGCGGTCGATATCCCGAACGGTTCTGTGACGATGGTACGTGGTGGGCCTGAGCCCGAGTATGATGGCGGCACTAAATCACGGCACCACGCGTGGGCTTTGTTGCCAAGGTTGACGAGCGCCGCGTGGATAAGTAGAAAATTGGGTATTTTTGAATTATTTAAATGCCTGAATTTGAAACCATGTCTTGCATTGAAAAATCACAAAAATAAAATAAAATAACCCTCTTGCTCGGTGAACGGAGAATAATGTAAGAAAAGAAATCAAGTTAATTGGATGAGTATTTTATTTTTAATAATTTATTCATTTTTGATGTTTTGATTCTCCATTTAGATAATTCGCATGGCATGAGACCGCGGGCTTCGAAGCCTACGATCTTGGGAACATTCCCTGAATTTTTCAAAGTCGAGAGGACATCTACGCTGAAAAGTTATTGATTTTTTCAAGATCATGTCACTATTTTAGGTATTTTAATTCTAATAATTAGCGTATTGTAAAATAAATTCTAGGAAAATTTGGTGATGTTTCTTAGGACAGGCACCACATGAAAAATATATTTTGAGTTAATTCATTCATAATAACCTTAATTGGCCTAAACTCCCAAAATTGAATTTGAATTAATTAGGGGTTAACCACACACCAAATTGACTTGAAAGCAATTCTCCATTACTCTTTAGGGTCAGAGGAACCTTACATAAAATTTTGAAATCAATTGGACTTAATTAACCCCCTTTGAATGGATTGATTAAGCTTCATAAGCAAAATGGAAATTTAAAAAATTCATAACTCTAAAAATATTTTTAAAAAATTCACGAAAATAGTTTTGGGGCTTCTGCGATATCGGAGAGTTTAGGAAAATTAAAATTAGAATTTTAAAAAAGTTGATTTTCCATGATATTTTAATATTTTAATAATTAAAAAATAATAAAAATCATGAAAATATTAAAAATCATAAAAATGTCACATTTTGACTCCTAATCATTTAAGTGAGAACGAATATTTTTTCTGAAGTCCACAGGATAAGATATTGAATTTTAAAGGCTTAATGTAATTTTTAATATTGAAAAAAATGAATTTTGAAGCTTCTTAACTAAAATAATTCTAATAAATGAATCAAAAATCAAAAAATTATAAAACTTGTTTCTCTTGGACTCCTTGAGGATAAGAAATTTAAAGAAAAATATAAAATCTACATTTTTTAAACTTTTTATTTTATTTTAAAATTAATTATTACTCTAAAACTCAAAATAATTATAATAAATAAATTATAACTCGAAAAATCACAAAAATTGGTCCAAGTGGTCCTCTAGTCATTAGGGTATCCCATGACTTTTTGAAGGATAGAAACCTTTCCTTGGTCATGTTGTTGAATTTTCTTTGAAAACTCTGACCCTTTCCATAAAAATAATTATATAAATAAATTAAATTCAGAAAAATCACATTTTTTCCTCTAATGTCTTAATTGACATGTGAGTGAGGTGACAAAAAAAATTTCAAATTCACTTGAACTTAATTTAGTGAGTTATGAAATAAATAAGCAAAGGGTATAAAGGTAATTAAAAATTTTAACCCTCGATTAAAACTTTTAGGTTTAATCAAATGGAGGGTAAAATATCTGATTTTAATTTTCTCTTGGATGATTGAAACGTAGGGAAATTAAAGGGTAAGAAACCCATTGACACTTTGAAAATATCTAAATGAAACCACAATTAATTAAATAATTTAAATTTTGGAAAGAATATATTTAAATTTGGATTATTAAAACGGGGATATTATTAAGAGGATATTTATTCTTTAATTTAAAAATCCTTAAATAAGTCACTTTAACAATATTTAGTTCTTAATTAAAAATTAAAATAATAATCCAAATTAATAATTAAGATTAAATTAAATTAAAAGTAAATTAAAATTAAATTAAAATTAAATTAAAATTAAATAAAGAATTTAAATTAAACTAAATTTAAATTAAACTAAAATTAAATTAAATTAAAATTAAATTAAATTAAATTAAAATTAAATAAAATTAAAATTAAATAAAATTAAAAATTAGAAATTAAATTAAAATTAAATTGAATTAAATTAAATTAAAATCATTTAACAACGAGCCTAAATGAAATCATTAAGAGTTAAATCAAAACATATCAATAATTTCAACATCTCTTTCTATCGAAGTAAATTTAAAATATGAACATCGATTTGAAATCTAAGATAATGGTGAAAATGTAAAGATTTAAATCAAAATCTAAAATAATTTGAACAACGATTAAAAACTTAAAATTATTAATTAAAACCTCGTAATTAAATTAAAACATTTTTGAATCATTAACTCGAAACTTTTAATTAAGAATGGTTAAAATTCTCGATAAACTAAGTTGCCCTTAAAAGCATTAATTATTATAACTCTTAAATAGAGTATTAAGTGAGATGTCACTTCATTCATCTGGTAATCAAATACCCATGTTCAGCGAAGCGAAAGTGAAAGTTTAACTAAACTCACGGATGATTAATTCATATGTGTACGACTAAATTTCTTAGGACTCGAAAATAATCCAGGAAATATTGAAAAGATTTTTTAGGACTCGTCCTAAGCACTTTCTCAATATGATGAGATGTTTTAGAAGACGATTGAGTTTAATTGTTCTTTGATAAGAAAATCATCCTTAAAAACCAAACCAACGGCTTTAGACGTCATAGGAAATTCACAGCAATAGGATTAGGATTCTGGTAGACAACTAGAAACATAACGAAACTTTCCGGTATTTCTTGCAAAAATATGTCTAAATGCTCTAACATATTTTTTAAGTGCGGCACTGGGTTTACGGGAAGACCCTCCGGGTACGCTTTTATTTTATTGCAATTTACTTTATAGTAATTTACTTACTTGCGGCACTTTACTTTTCTTGGATGATAAATAAAATTTGTTGCATAAAAACCAAAACCTTTAGGATAGTGCCTGAACTGAAACCAAAACTAAATTAAAAGTCATTACAAGATAAAATTCACAGCCACAACATTCCAAAATATAAAACAACTCAAGATTTAATCCTGAAATAGAACAACAAAACTACGGTTGCAACTAAAATTAAAACGTCTCGTTGAATGATCGAAGCCACCTCGGATGATGTAACCCATGTGTTGCTAAGAGATTTCCCACGGTCTAGATGAAAGTGTGGAACTCATTCGGTTGAGTTTAGCAAATTCCATCTTGGACTAAGTGAGTCGGTAAGAAAATAACGGTGCCGGGATGACGGAGCCGAGTGGGATCTTAATAGGTTATGTTTAATCGGCTTTAAGATTTGTTTTAATTAAAATATTAAAAACACTTAAATTTTAAGATTTCTTCTAAGCAAAACACTTCTCTCATCTCTGATTTATGACTTCTAAAACTAAACCTCTACTTGATAATTAAGAGCTTGGAGCATAGTGGTCGGTACGACCATCTTCGTCGGCAAAACAACTCTACATCGGCTAAACATTCCTAGAATTAAACAACTAAACCGTAGGACTTCGAGGTATTTTGCCTTGTGCAACAAAATCCTCAACCTTTCGTTAAGGCATTTTCTTAATCATATTATGCAAATTAAGCCCTAACCGGTCTTAGGATTCCGAGGTCGATGTTTGGTACGACATAAACCCTCACATCTTGAGCTATTTTTATTATCATGTCATGCAAATATAAGTCCAAATCAATTAAAATTGGCAGGATTGCAATATTAAATAAATTTAAATTCGAAGCCAAACAATATGATAGTTTGGGAAGTTTCCAAGATTCCTCTTGGATCCTCGGCTTCTCATACTTTTCTTCCCTTGAATTCCCAAAAATAAATTGTCCTAAATATTATCCATTTCCTATTGAAATTCCAAAATTCAATCTTTTGAAACCTTAAACTTTGAAATTCTTGAGAGCAAAACCATCGATCATTATCGAGAGTTTCTTAAGTGTCTTCGGACATTTAAGATGTAATTAACTATAGGGGCTTGCCCTTATAGGGAACTTTAAAGAACCCGGGTAATATAAACCCTGCTTAATTCATTTATGGCTAAGCGGGGAACTTCAATACGCTTATAAGGTGGTACGCAGACAAACGGATGTCTAAAATTTTCTAGTTTATTTCGCGAGCCCCATCATGTGAGTGTGTCTATTCTTGAGAATAGATATACGGTTTGTGATGCGATGCTCGTTTATATAAAGCTATTCGGGATATTGAGATCGGTTTGATTTCATACCTTAAAATTTTCAAACTTAAAATTATTTTCAAAATAAAATGCTACTTTATAAATTATATATATATTTAAATTAAATTTAAAAAATCTAAAATTCACCGACAATTTTTGTAGGAGACCCCTTTTAAAAAAAAAAAACACAACACACCAACCTAAAAATAAGCCATACAATTTCTGGCGACTCCCAAATTGGAGAAGTTCCTCTCTGCATTTTGATTAGATGCTTTTGCTTTCATAAATCGGTAGTGAGTCCATATCTAGTGGACCAAAACTACCATTCTTCATTTGGAATAGCAATTATAGCCAACTCCTCTCGGATTTAAAGACCTTTGTTTAGACACCCCTAAACGGAGAGGTTAGAGATCCTTTTACCTCTTTTCACAAGGTGGGGTGGACCCCCAATAGGTGTTAGTTTGGGAGCGGTCACCAGTGTTTAGAAGTCTTGCATAAGACTTTCTTTTCCTTTCAATTCTAAATCGGGCCCTTTACCTTTTCTATAACCTTTTCCTTTGATCGTTTTGTTTCTAACGAACGCGAACCTGCTAATAAACAACCTTCTAATAAACATTCTTTTTTAAAAATCCACCAAATACTTAAGATAAACGAAAATGTGTTCGGACTCTTTCTTTTTTTGTCCTAAGCTTTACGACGAAAGAAACATAATTCGGGACTAACATTCGAATCTTCCTGCGAGAAAATGAGGCGGCTGTCTAAAGTTAATCTTCTCCTTCACCAATGGAATGGACTTCACCATTTAGAAGGATGAGCTGCACGACAATGGGATCGTCCGTTTTAGACAAAGATCGGCAACACGGATATCAAGTTCGCTGATGTAAGCTCTCTTCACTCTAATGGACAAAGTCTTCCGAGAAATTGAGAAGCACGTGATTGAGTTCAACGAAATAGACTCAAAAATTCCCTCCACCTCAAAAGAATCCAAGTTAAAGTACTACTATTCGTAGGAGAATTTGTTGTCTCTACCATAGGTATAGTCATCTACGCACCTACCCCGACTTCTGCCAGACTGAAGGGAAGGAAATCCAAGTCTTTGATGAACACATCCTTTGTGGAGGGTATAGATTTTGCTACAATACCATCTATTTTTAGATTGGGTCAGTTAAAGTTGCACCTAACAGGACTAGGAGAAATAGGCAGAAGGTCACCGGGATCGAAAGCGGAGAAATTCTTGAAGTTGCTTTTCTAGATGAAATTCACCGAGGAAGAAGAAGCTGCTGAGAGTATATACCTACGTGGAAGGAGAAGGTTTCACCCTCTCGGCGCCGCGTGGAAGTGAGAATGTCCGTAGGATCCTTGTGCGATACCCCGACCTACGTCTTACGGCAATTCTGAGAAAAAGTAAAACTACGTCGTGGCTCGAGTACCAATTGTTATAGAAAAGATTGGCAAAGAAAGAAAAGATGCCATGTCGAGAAATCTTAAGAAGGATAGGACGGGTGCCGGCTAAATCCACCTCGGACCGCGAATGGAACTGTTCTTTGTCGCGGAGAAATCGAAGAAGAAAATAAAAGCCGGTTCGCCCGTTGTTTTATCGGGTCTACAAGTCAGGAGGATGCCACCTTCCGGCATATAGCCGACGGATCATGCGGTCCTGGAAGCACGGCTACAAGAAGGATGGTATGGCGACCTACTACTAGAGAGCTAAGACCAAAACAATAAATACGAGAAGAAAAGTCTCGTCGGAGACTTGAATCGAAGAAAGTGCCCCTAACACGATAAAGGAGACTCCTGGGAAAGGAAGTTCAACAGGTCATGTGACAACTGCGAGACTATGCGGAAAGGCCCGCCAGAGGATAGCATGGACAAGTTAAGGACCAACATCCGACGATTATCAAAAGAAAGAGAAGAAGAAGCTAGAGATGAAGTTGACTCATCGAAATTCATGGATGAGGAGTATCTCGAGATCAACATGGTTGAAACGCGAGCATCGTACGCTACACAAGGTGCTCCGACGGCGCGAAGAGATGAAGCTGGGGAAGTGATGAGGGGCGCAGCTTCGGGAAAGAGATAAACCTGATTTCCCGGATGGCAAAGGATGGAAGAGATCGGCTGTTTGCCCTTAGCCCTCTCCGAGTCGGGTACAACCTCGGAAAGAGACACCCCCGAAATTATCCATATTGTAGATGGACGAACAGGAATCGCATCCTTCAATGGAGACGAACAACCAAAGAAAGGTCTTGCACAAAGCATGATTCCGAGAAAAGGACATTAAGAGCATGGTAGAACGGCGGGTGCGAGAATCCACTAGCACAATCCGAGAGTGGAGCATCTATTCGGACGGGTAGACACCGAAAAATTTGATGCAGTTGATACTCAAAAGGCTTCGTACCACCTACGTTTATGACTTTTGATGGAACGGGAAACCCCCGGCAGCATGTCGCACATTTTCATGCTAGTTGCTACAATGCGGGTGGGAGTGACGCTTTACTCTTCGACGGTTAATTGGCGGTTTGTCGAGGATTGCTTTTGGTAGTACGGGGTATCGAGCTTGTTCGGTAAGGACCTTTCAAAGCTGGAGAATCTCTTCATTAAACGATTTGTCGGGCTCGGCACCACATCAACATCAATGATACGAGTGGTGGAGCAACGAAGCCGAACGAGACTTTAGTGGATTACATACTTCGATGGAGAAACATAAGCATGACGTGTGAACCACGGCTTGAGAACAACATGCGGTCGGCATCCCATAAAAGTATCCATGACGATAGCACTTCTCCTTAAGGGATATCAAGACTTTCGAGAAGTTGCTTAGCAAGGCCGGAGCTTGCAAGAAAAATTCAAGCAGTTAAGTTTTATGGATAAGAACGATAAGCGAGAAGCTCGAAAACATTCGAAAAAAATCTGGAATCGTCGCGATAGTAGATAAGGGCAAACGGCCGGTTAAGATACGGTAAGAGCGGCCGGTGTAGTTATCGGCCACCGCGACGGACTTATCGGCAACCTCGACGAGTACATCGGCAACCTCGTCAGAGATATCGGTCGCCTGTTATGAACAACGGCCTCGTTCATCGCGTACCTTAGAGAACTTACAATATAGAATATCCATTTCAAAGCTGACGATGAAGATGTTCAGCAGCTTAATGAAGACACGGATTTTGTTGAACGAGAAACGGAGAGGATGTCGGTAAGAAGATCATCGAACTTGTGCCCTTACCGCGGATCCTCGGACACAAGATAGAGTTGCATAACTTCCGAAGTTGGCTTGATGACAATCTCCGGAGAGGGAAATAACGATCCCGAAAGGATTACATGAAGGAACCAGGAAAGGAGGTTCCTTGACATTATTTTAACGGATCCATTGTTCAGAATAAACCTTCTCCGCAAACGATGATGGATGGAATACGGTAGGAGAGATCATCGAAGAAAATTTTGGATCACATCAATTTAGCACAGACACGCGAGTTTGAAACCTATCGAGCCAATACTTATCACTTGTGATTGAAGAACCGCCCGAAGGAGGAGAAGATCGTGGAAGAAAAGAAGGCAGAGGCTCGAAGGGTGGTAGGGGCTGCTTACCTAGGATAGTTGTTTCCGGTCGGGAGAAATCCTCAAACTCCCCGACTCCCCAGCGCGATTATCTGCTCGCTCGGCGGGACCTTATAATGATAAGGGTTATAGGCGTTGGCTACGTTTATTTGTTTCTGCGATTACGTAACTAGCAAAAACCGACTTAATCCGGATCTGGGTCCAAATACAAATAATGATTCTCGTCATACACAACCTTGATGACCACGACGAAGAAGATGTTCACAAAGGAGGCTACGAAAGCTTGACAAGCAACGAGTCCATTTATGAATTTTGAGGGGCTGCGATCACGATAAAATTAGAACCATCGAACACGAGCAACTTCGGAAAAGGCGAATTTGTTCGATTCAAGAGGGAACACCGGTAAATTCGAAGAAGAGATAATAGAGGTCAATCTAGGCGGAAAAGTTCTACCCCGAGAATGGGTCCGAAGGATAAAGGAAAATAGGTGGTTCTTCAGGAAGAGCCCGGCCCCGGTAGAACTGCCCGTTCGAGAAGAAATCGAGCAATGGTAATAAAGTAGGCTTCTGAGGTGCTATGCATCTTAGGAAGCTACCGACGGAAACTAAGCATATACGACGCTGATCTTGTCAGTAAGGAGATGAGGAGGCTACGATCGAAGCTTTTACTTGATCCGAGAGATTTGTTGCTAAATGGTAGGTATTCCTTCGACGGAGTTTGCTCGTTAAGAGAACAACGAGGTGTTACCTTCACGAATGATGATACGACTCGAGAACAGTGATCCACGACGACCATTAAACATTTCGGTAACTATTGGAAAGTTTACGCTCTTCGAAGTGTTGGCTGATCCGGGAGCATCGATCAACATAATGAATCTTCGGACGCTAGCATATTTGGAAATTGATGCTCGCGGAGTTGGGCAAACAAGATGCTATTAAGAGGCTTGATCAAAAAGGAGAAGAGCTCTTGGATCGTCAACATTACTAATGAAGACCGGTGATTTAGCAAAGATAACCGCAAAATTCACATAATTGATTCTAAGACGTCGTTGACGCTCTCTTTGGGTTGACCGTGGATCCATGAAAACCGGATGGTACCGTCGTCTACGCAGGTGCATAAAGTATTACGATGGAGGAGAACAATGTATCAAATGTGATTTGCGGCCGTTCTGGGTACGAGATTGGAATTCATGAAGATGTGGCCTACTACGCGATTTTGAAAGAAAGCTTGATCTTTTCGAAATATCATACCCCGAAATGAAGCGAAAAGAAATTCGAGACGATGAAGAACACGAGGTTCTAGTCCAACGAGTTACTCACCACTCCTTTACGGGGAGATGGTGAAGATTTCTCCGAACTCGCACCGAGTTGGAGGCGGGGACGAGGACGTGGAAGAAATACGGAACGGTTGGACGAGAAGAAACCGGTCATCGATGTTGATTGGGAAAATAGCTGCGAAGAAGAAGAAATTAAGAAAGAAGCGACGACAAGAAGTCAAAAGAAACTACATTCAAGATTTCTCTCGAAGATGAAAAGAATGAAGAATACAAATCGATGTACGGGAAGATTAACCATTATGTACATACTATGACCACGACCCCGATCCGTTCTAATAAGATCGAGGGTTTGGTGGGAAGGAAGTGCATGGTGGTGGTGCTAAGCCAATCAAGTTCTACCGTGGTGCTTCTTCTTCCAATAATGAAAAAGATGTACAATTTGAAAATGTGACTTCTTAGAGATTAATGGAACTACCTTTGAGTGGTACTCCCTGTGTTGAAAATTTAATTCAACGTGGTGTCTTACCTCGACAATGGACAAAGGCCGATCACAACACTTTGAAAAATTATGGAATAATGTCGGTCGACACTCCCAAATTCAAAACATGGTCTCGGATTCGGCACGGTAGGATCAGTTGATACAGGATTTTGCTTGGTTTTCACTTGCGAACCTAATAAAGACTGCTTGGAAGCTTCGGAAGACCTCGAAGATCTACCGATCGGAGATGCTCCACCGAAGTCGAAGAAGAAATCAAATCTACAATAAACAAGTTAATGGAAGTTAAGCAGAGCACTAGCGAAGAGCCTAGGCCTACCTTTGTTAGCTCATACTCAATAAAGAAGCTCAAAAAGACATAATCAAGTTATTAATGGAATTCGAGGACTGTTTTGCTGCGAGTTACGGGGAAAAATGCTAGGATTAGCTCCGGATGTCGCGATTCACAGGTTAGAAGTGGATCCTCTTTAGCTGAATTCGATCAGACAAGCTCCCCGGAGAATGCGTGCAGAAATTGAGCAACAAGTAATAGCGAGAAGTTAAGAAGCTAATAGACGGCCCAGAATTTGTCCGTGAAGAACAATACCCCGAGTGGTTAGCCAACGTGGTACCGGTCGAGAAGAAGAATGGTCGGATCAAAATGCAACGTGGATTTCGAGAGATTTGTATAAAGCATGTCCAAAGGATGAATTTCACATCTGATCCTAGGAGGCGATGATCGGCATCGCTTCGACGCATGAAATCTTCTCATTTATGGATGGATCGTCGGGGATACGACCCGGATAAAGATGGCACCGAAGACGAAAAATACGAGCATTCGAGCGATCGAAGTGTATTGCTACACGGTAATGCCATTTGGACTAAAGAACGGGAGCAACATACGAAAAGAGTGATGACGGAGTGCAGCACGATCTCCATTCCACCGGCAAGTCGAGTCTTTACGTGGATGATGTAGTCATCGAAAGTAAAGGCGAAGGAAGATCACACGTATGATTTCGAAATTGTTTTCGAGCGACTAAGACAATTTAACCTTAAGATGAATCCCTTAAAATGCGCCTTCGGTGTCTACGAAGTGCACATGATTTGTTGTCCGACATCGCAGGATTGAAATCGTTCGGAGAAGATTAAAGGCTATTTTAGAAATGTCTCCTCTAACTTTGAAACAACTACGATCCTTTGAGGAAGTTGGCATATCTTCAACGCTTTATCTCGAACTTGTCGGGTAGGTGTCGGCCCTTCTAGGCATTAGTTAAAAAGGACGCCAAATTCGTTTGGGATGAGAAATGCTAGCGGGCTTTGAGGACGTTAAGAAATATTTAATGACACCTCTGTCTTAGCGATCCCGATCTCGGAGTAGACCGTTGATGCTTTATACCGCGGCCTTTGAAGATTCTATTGGAGCCTGCTAGCCCGAGGGTTAATGATGATGGAAAAAGAAAATGCTCTAACTACCTAAGGCGTCGTCTAATCCCGACGGAAGTAAAAAGTATCCTCTGATAGAAAAGCGATTAACTTGGCCACGATCTTCGCCGCCACGAAGCTCGAGGCATTACATGCTTTCTCGTAAGGTCGGCCTTATTTCGAGAGTTAATCCATTGCAATACTTGATGACACGGCCGTCTTTTTGGCAGACTTTTCAAGGAGCTGGTTGATGATACTATTGTAATTCGACATAATTTTCGTTCCTCTTCGTGCGTGAAGGGTCAAGTCCTATGGGGCTTCCTTGCGGCACACCCTTTAGATAGATTCGCCTCTCGAGGATGATTTTCCGACGAGCGAGATAATGAGCTTAGAAGATCACGATGAACAACGTTGGGAACTGTACTTCGACGGTGCGTCCTTAGTACATAAGAAAAAAGAATTGCAAACGATTGTGCCGGTAAGGCGGGGAATCGAGACAATCTTTATAACAGGAAGGCGGGGGGATGTTAAAAGACTCCTACCACTTAACAAGCGTAACCACAAACAACGAGGCGAATACGAAGCCCTTATAATCGGATTAAAATTAACCATTCGGATGGGAATAACGAACATCAACATCTACGGAGATTCTTAGTTGATCATTCAACGGAGTTCTTAGGACAATACAGAATTTTTAAAGCCAAGACTTCAGGCGGTACTCGGTATGCCATGAACTTGTTGGAATAAATTCCAAACGTAACAATCTACAAGGTTCCCGGGAAAAGAAAATGCTCTCCGTGCGTTAGCCGCACCCTGAAAGGAATTTGCACATGCGGGATGAATCGATTGAAGTGTCGGTTCGGACGACGGGTCTATTATAGCTCGACATGGATGCAATACATAAATCGAAGAAAAGCGGAAAACGAGTTCCGGCGAGTGACGAAATATGGCGGATTGGCGGCAGCCATTAATAGACAACTTGCGGATAGGAAACACACTTTGACGATAAGTTGTTAGTCCATCGAATCGAAAAGAACTCTATCTTACACATTAATAAATAATACATTTTACGAAGGTATTTTGATCGAAGTGGATAAGATGCACGAGCGGGTCGAGACTCGTGAAATCGTTAAAGAAGTGTATTCGGGACTTTGTGGCGCTCATCGGTCGGGTACGAAAATGAAAATGAAGATTAAAAGACTAGGGTACTCTCGGCCCTCGATGATGACCGGCAAGAAAGTTGCCAAAGTTGTCACCGAGTGCCAAGTGCACGGGTAGTTCTACACCCGGCCTCCGAATGTGCTACATCCGATAATCGCGTCGTGGCCGTTTGAGTGTTGGGGCACGAATAGTGGGTCCGTCGAACCACCTTCTTGAAGGACATCGCTTCATTCTAGCAGCTACGGACCACTTTTCTAAATGGGTAGAAAATTTATGCCACCCGAGGAGAAGTGAAGGCACACATTAATAGTTTTCGGGAGCAAGTTGTCTACCGTTTTTGGGGTACCGCGTAGAATTATTTCGGATAATGGAGTGCATTCGAAAAGTACGATGATCGACAATTTTTGTCGAGAAGACACGGGATCGATTGGCGATACTCGACGATCTACTACCCAAGAGCAAACGGCTTGGCCGAGGCTTTTAATAAAACTTTCGTTCAAATTTTAAAAAACTTTGAACGACAATAAGAAAATTGGCACAAGAAGTTGTTAGAAGCCTTATGGGCCTACGGGACGACTTTTAGGACCCTACTCGGTCTACGCCTTACGCTTTAGTGCACGGGTCTAAGGCCGTCTTGCCCACGGAAGTTCGGCACCGTCACTCGAGATTGTAGTTGCGGAAAAGATCCACCACGAAGAAAATGCCGGACTACGACTTGTCGGCATATTTTTTAGGTTGTGTGTTTTATTTTGAAAAGGGGGTCGCTGCTGAAGTTGTCGGTGAATTTTAATTTAATTTAAATAAATAATTTTGAAAAGTAGTATTTGATTTTGAAAATAATTTTAAATTTGAAGGTTTTAAGATATGAGATTAAGCCCAGATCTCACATCTAGTTTATATAAACGAGCACCGCACCACAAGCGGGTGTATCCACATGCTGGGGATAGACACAACGCTTGACGGTGGGGCTCGATTAAATAAACTAGAAGATTTGTGACATCCGTTTGGTACGCGAACCAATTTTTTAAGCCGACAAATTCCCACCTTTAATATGAAAGCATTAAACGGGGTTTATATTACTTGGGTTCTTTTAAAATTTTTATAAGGGAAAGCACTTATAGTTAATTACATCTTAAGTGATGGGAATCACCTAAGAAAACTCTCGATAATAATCGATAATTCTGCTCGAGGATTTCAAAGTTTAAGTTTTCAAGGGATTGAATTTTGGAATTTGATAGGGAATGGATCGAATTTGGAACATTTTGTTTTGGGAATCGAAGGAGAAGAGGCAGAATCACGGATTGGCGAACTTCGGTAATTTCGACTATCACATTGTTTGGCTTGAGTTTAGGAAAGTCTAATATTTATTTAAATGTTTTGATCTTGTCGATTTTAATTAATTAGGACTTATATTTGCATGACGCGGTCAGCACGTAGCCTCGAATGTGAGGGTTTATGTCGTATCGGACGACTACCTCGAAATCTTTAAGACCGGTTAGGGCTTAATTTGCGATACAAGTGCTAACGAAGGTTGAGGATTTATGTTGCACTAGGCGAGTACCTCGAAGTCTTTAATGGCTTTGTTATTTAATTCTAGGAAAGTTTCTTTGAAGTAGACTCGGGTTTCAGCGATGACGATGGCGTCTTGCCTGCGTCTTTCCAGAGCTCCTTGTTGTTGCGAGTTTTAGTTTAGAAGTCATAAATCAGGGGATGAGAAAAGTGTTTTGGTTTAGAGAAAATCTTAATTTCGAGTGTTTTTTACGTTTTGATTAAAACAAATCTTAAAGTTGATTATAACGACATCGGTTAAGATCCCGCGGTTCCATCCTTTCGGCATCATTATTTTTATCGGATTCACTTAGTCCGGATGAATTTGCTAAGCTCGGCTGAATGAGTTCCACACTTTCATTTAGGCAGTGGGGAAATCCCGTTAGCAACACGTAGGTTACATCATGCGAGGTATTCCCGATCATCACGATAGGACCTTTTAATTTAGTTGTAATTGTAGTTTTGTGTTAAATTGTTTGTGATTAATTTGAGTTGTTTTATATTTTGAAATATTGTGGCGGTGAATTTTATCTTGCAATGGCTTTTAACTTAGTTTTGGTTTCGGTTTAGGAATTTATCTAAAGGTGTGGGTTTTCATGCAACAATTGTTTATCATGCGAGAAAAGTAAGTGCGATGTGGTTAAATAAATTGCAATAATGTAAATTCTGAAAAGTAAATTGCAATAAAATAAAAGCGTACCTGGAGGGTCTTCCCGTCATCATTACCCCTTAAAACACAATTAGAATATTTAAGTAAGTTCTAGGTAAAGGCTAAGGTAAGGGGTTATGGTTTTCTACCAAGTTCCCAATCATAAAATTTAGTCATTTCTATGACGTCTAGGTTCCTTGTGTTTTGGTTTGAAGACGATTTTCTTCATCGAAGAACAATTAAGTTCGGTATTCTTATAAACGTCACTATCATGTGAAAAGTGTTTAAGAAGAATGCTAGCTTATCTTTTCAATATTACTAGAATTGTTTAAGTCAAGAATGGATTCAATTACACAAATGAATTAATCGTCCCGAAGTCTCGAGTTTTGTTATCTTGCTCGGTGAACTAGGACACTGAATATCCTATAGGTGAAGTAACATTTCATTTTAATGATACATTTTAGGAGTTATGATAACTAAAGCTTTTGAGGGTAAATTGGTGTTGAATGGTTTGTGATTTGGTTTAATTTCCATTAATGGGTTAAATTTGGAATAGTGTTCAAGTTATTTTAGATTTATTTTGAATTTTTATGTCTTTGGTGATGTTATATTTAATTGACTTAATTTAATTTAATTTAATTTAATTGAGTTTTTAATTTAATTTAATTCAATTTAATTCAATTTAGTTTGATTTGATGTTACATTAAATTAATTTGATTTGATTTAATTTTAATTTAATTTGATTTAATTTAATTTAATTTAATTTAATTTAATTTTAATTCATTTAATTTAATTTTTAATTTGGTTTAACTTAATTTAATTTGGTTTTTTATTTATTTAATTTAATTTAATTTAATTCATTTAATTTAATTTAATTTGTTTATTTAATTTAATTTAATTTAATTTAATTTAATTCAACTTAATTTACTTAATTTAATTTAATTTTTAATTTAATTTTATTTTTTAATTTTAGTGAAATTTTAAAAGAGTTTAATAATTTAATTTTAGTTTAATGATTAAGTCTTTTAATGTTTTGAATTTGAGTTATCATTTTAATTAAAATTGAATATTAATGAGATAATTAATTTAGGGATTTTTAAAATTAAAGAATAAATCTCTTCACTATTATCCATTTTATTTTAATAATTCCAATTTTATTATTCTTCAAATTTAATCAATTATTTAATTAAGGTTTAATCATTTTTAGAATTGCTTAATGGGTTTCTACCCTTTAATTATTTAAATTTCAATCATCCAAATCAGATTAGGATCAAATATTTTACTTGTTAATTTTATTAAACCTAAAGTTTTAATTAAGGATTAAAAATTTTAATTACGGCTTTTTTCTGCTTCAAAAGAACACAATAATTTCATAACTCACTAAATTGAACTCAAATGAACTTGAAATTTTTTTATGTGACTTCACTCATATGTCAATAAAGACATGAGAGGAGAAAATGTGATTTCTGTATTTAATTTATTTATATAATTATTTTTGGTAGAAAATAGAGATTTCGAGGAAAATTTAATAACATGACCAAGGAAAAGTTTCTGTCCTTAAGAAAATTAGAGGACATTCCTAATGACCAGGAGGACCACTTGGACCAATTTTGGTGATTTTTGAATTATATTATTTTTATTATAATTATTTTAAGTTTTGGAGTGTTAATTAATTTAAAAATTAAATAAATGTTGAAAAATGAATTTTATATTTTCAAAAAATCTTTCTGTTATCAAGGAAATCAGAGAATTAAATTTTACAATTTTCTGATTTTTCTATGATTTATTATAATTATTTTAGTGAAAATGTAGAAAATACATTTTTTAATTTTAAAATTACCCTAGAGCTTTAAAATTTAATATCTCGCTAAATAGGCTTAATAAAAATATGGGGTTTGTTTTAAATGATTAAAATTTAAAATGTGTCATTTTGGTGAATTTTATTATTTTTGTGATTTTTATTATTTTTTAATTATTAAAATATTAAAATAATACGAAAAAAATAACGACTTTTTAGAAAATTGAAATTTTAATTTTCTTAAATTCTAATATTAGAGAGGCTCACAGCTTAGGTTGGTGAATTTTTGAAAAGTATTTTGAAAGTTATGAATTTTTAAAGTTTAAATTATTCGTAAGCCATCGACCCATTTAGTAGGGTTAACAAAGTCCAATTGACCTCAAATTTTTATGGTGGGTTCCTCTGATCCTAAAGGTCAATGGAGGTGATTTTAAGTCAATTTGATGTATGGTTAGCTCTAGTCAATTAGAGATCCATTTTGGGTGTTTAAGCGTTAGGGTTATTCTAGTGAGTTAACTTTCAAAATATATTTTTCATGGGTCCTCTGGTCTAAGGAACATCACCAAATTTTTCTAGAATTTATTTCACAACATCTTATTTACAATGAGATTAAAATGTTTCAAACGGTAACATGAATTTGAAAAATCGATAACTTTTTCGTAGGGATGGCCTCGACTTTAGAAGAAATTAAAGGGGAATGTTCCTAAATTCAGAGGCTTCAAAAGCCCTATGGTCTCTCATACTATAGTGAATTGTATGTATGGAGAATTAAAAATATGTAGAGGGTAAATAAATTATTAAAAATAAAATACTTGATGAAATTAAATAATTTTCTTTTCCACATTATTCTCTCATTCATAGCGAGAGGGTATTTTTATTTTATTTTTATGACTTTCTACAAAGTTGTAGATTTTTGAAGTTTGGGAATTAAATAAATAGAAAATACACAATTTTAATTTATCAACGCAGTAGCCCGTCGTCCTCGGCGTCTCGAACGCACACGCGTCGCGCTCCCCGTGTGTGCCATCCCCAAGTCCGACGGCCAGACCCCAGCGGTTCTTGTACGATCTCCTGATCAGACGCACGTCGAGCCGTCCGTCCGCGCGTGTATTGAATGGACCTTGTCATTCATCAATCCCCGAACGTCCTCGCCGGCCGTCCCCTGTAAATCCGAAAGATCTGCTCGATACTCAATGGATTTTCATGTTCTTATGCTACATGGATTCGTCTTGAGAAGATGAACACATCTATACGGTTTACATGGGGATGAAATTTACGCAATAAAAATGGGAGAATGTTCAAGAAGCTTGGGAAGAAGAGTGAGGCCATACCTTTATCGAGAGAAGTGTGGCCGTGCGAGAGTTGTTGCACCTTCGATTGGATCCGGCAAGCTCTGAAGTCTCTGAGGTACGGTGAATTGCCTAGGTAGGATTTCGGCCACAGCCGATCACAAAGCTTGGAGGTTGGAGCAATTGGAGTGACTGGAGATGGGGCTTTGCTGGACACCTTCCCTTGGTACGGTGAAGGTGTAGAACCCAGTCTATTTGGGGATTGGCTCGGCGTTTGTGGAGAAGTGTCATCGTTTTGGGCCTAGATTTCAACTGCAGAAATTGAGCTCACAGAGAAGAAATGGCAAGGGGATCTCAGTGGGGATCAAGTGCTGTGTAGGGGGAGGAGTGTTTGAACAATTTTGGCGAGTTTCCTTAAGGTTTGTTTGAGCACCTCTCGTAGGCCGAGAGGGGTGGTGTTTAAATAGGAGAGGGTGGAGGGCCTCCCGGGGAGGTTAGGGCTTGGGATCATTTGCTTGGTCAAAGTGAGAACAGCCACAATGGCCACGCAGGATGGGGCAGCTCAGCGGGAGAATTCCAAAGTTGGCTCACATGTGAGCTCTCGGCCTGGTGGTTTCCGGCGGCTGTGGTGGGCGGCGACGGCGGGGAGTCCCAGGGTCACCCTCCCGAGGTCGGGGAGGTCAGGGCTGGAGGTTTGTGCGATCAATTGGCCATGGACATGTGTAAAGGAGTTGAGTGAAATGGAATGGGGGATGAGCTCATTTTGAGTCCCGAATGGGTCGACCCACCTTTTGGGCTTGGTTCACCTCCCCATGGGCGATTTGGGGTGAGGAAGATCGGAATGGATCGAGTAGGAAAGGGTGGAGAAGTCACCATCCATGAATATTTTGATTAAACATGGATTAAGGTGAAGCATTAAAAGGGTTAAAACCTTTTTAAGGGGGCTTAAAGAGGCTCCTCCTTTGTAGGCTAGTAGCTTGATCACATGGCTCAAGCCTTCCATGGCTTCATGTGGCTTGTCCATGGCTTGCATGGCTCGCCCTTTGGCTTGGGAAAAAGTGGAGTCAATTTCATGGAAATTGATGTGAAAAAATTTTGGTATTTAGGGGTGATTTGGCATGAGAACTTGGTGGAATTATTTGATGATGAATTTAGGACTTAGGTAATGGCTTTAATTAAGTGGATGGCAAATGGAGATGTCATGTGGGCTTTAGGGTGGATTTTGGGCTTTTTGAAAATGGTTTTAGATGGGCTTTTAAGATGGTTTAGGAAAGTGGGCTTTGAATTTTAAAATGGATTTTGGGATGAAATTTTAGTAAAAGGCTTGGGCAGGTAATTGTTGGGTTTAGCTAAATTTAGATGTGTCGTGAGTGACTTGAAGCAAATTAGGGGTGATTTGGGTTGAATTTTTGCTCTTTAGGTGAATGGGCCAATCTAGGTCGAGTGGGCCTAACTTGGGCCAATGTTGGGCTAGGGTTGAAATTGATGTAAAATTAATGTTGAGAAATGTTTATGGGAGTGTTTCAAAGATCTTTGACTTGGTTGGGCTTTGATTTTGGGGTTTGGGCTCATTTGGGTTAGGTTTAGGTTTAGGTCGAAATTGGGCCTTTTAGCTTTGGGTTGAATTTAGGTAGGAGTTTGGGTCTAAATTTTTGGCAAATCATGTTAGTTTTTGCTTATGGGGATGCTAAGGAAGATTTAGAAAAGATTTGGGGTTAATTGGAGTTGAATTGGGTGAGTTTGAGTTAGGTTGGGTCATGGGTCCAAATTGGGCTTTAAGATAGTAAAGTGAGAATTGGATCCAAATGTCAATCAAATTGGACTTAGATTTGATCTATGATAGTGGTAGGAATGTTGAATTGAAGTTTAGAATTGAATTGGACCAAATTTGGGTCAATTTGGTAGGTTTGGTTTGACATTTGGGTTTCACTTAGGGTTAAAATGGGCCAAAATTGGGGGTTTTGCCAAAAGTAGGGTAAATTGACAAATTGGCCCATGGTGTAGTTGATCAAATGAAATTAGGAATATTTTGGATTTTTCTGGAATTTTCTGGGAATTTTCTGAATTTTTGGATTTTGGGTGAGGGGTATTTTGGGTATTTGGAGGTATTTGGGAGGTTTTTTTTTGGAATTTTTGGTATTTTTGGGTATGTATGATCAATTTCCAAAATTGATGTGGAAATGTTTGGAATTGATTTTGGGAATCTTGGGTACTTTAGGTGATTTTGAAGAATTTGGGTAAATTTGTGAGGGTTTGGGTAGAGTTCGGCGGGGTGTAAGGTCTAGAGATTAAAAATTAAAATTTGGAAAATTGAAGATTGGGTGAATATAAGTGGAATGAAATCTTTTTGGTTGAGCCATGAAGCCACATCAAGCCCACATGAACCATGAAGGGACTTATTTGAGGCATTCAACATGTTGTTCTAGCATAACGCGAGGAAGCAGGGGTTAAGGACCGTCAATATGAATCACTACATGAGTCGGGGAGGTCGGGGGAAGTTAGGTATGGGTGTGGTTTTAAGAGGTGTGTGAAAGTGTAGTGTATGAGTGTAGTGTGTGTGTAAATCAGCCCCTTCACCGAGACCGAGGCCACCGGGCGGTCACAAGGCCCGAAAAGTCTGTGAACTCATCCTTTCGCTTCATTTGATTTCAACCCTCACAGGTGATTAGGGGTCTACGGTCGAGTTTGTGGAGTTTGCGGGAGTTAAGAAGTGGTTTGAAATTCTAGATGGTGGATCCCAATTCTAGTTCTCTAAGATAGTCGAAGCACAAGGCTTGATCTGAGACTAAAGAAGAAGAGAAGACCTCGTCAAAAATGAGGTCAGCAAATGGACCCCCGATAGGTGTGGTGAGCTGACGGAGCTTTTACCGTGCGTATTGGTGTTGACCAAAGCGATCAACAAAACCAACACGAATGTCAGTAGAGCTCAAACTTAGAGGACGAAATAAAGTTTCCTTTGGGGAGTGTGACATATCTGCGGCCAGATTCTGAACTCTCGGCGGGGAAAGGAGAAAGGAGATTTTGAATTCCCAATCACATGATGCGGGGAAATTAAATTTAGATTTTATTTTGTTTTCAATTTAAATTTCGATGTGTGAAGTTTGAATTTCGATTTGGAGTTTCGAGTTAGATTGAAGTTTGTCGAAATTAATTTGAAGGATTTGATTTGAAATGAAAATTGGAATTTCGTGGTTTTAGATGTAACATCTTGACGAAAAGAAAATTGAATTGATTGGATTGAATCATTACAATAGGAGAGATCTCGGAGCGATGCGGTATTGGATGTAAAATCCTTAACCTTAAGAGTTTGATTTTGATGCATTTCATTGCGATAGGAAAGAATCACAAAACGATGTAGTCTCGGATGTAAAATCCTCAATTCCAAAAGTTTGATTTAGATGTATTTCATTGCGATAGGGAAAGAATCTTTAAAAACGTACGGTCTCGGATGTAAAATCCTCGACTCAAAAAAAAATTTGAATTTTGATGTATTTCATTGAAATAGGAAAGAATCTTAAGCGTACGAGTCTCGGTGTAAAATCCTCGACCCAAAGATTTGAATTTTGATGTATTTCCTTGCGGTAGGAAATCTAAAGCTTGATACGGTCTCGGATGTAAAATCCTCGGCCCCAGATTTGAATTTGATGTACTTCATTGCGATAGGGAAAGGATCCTAAAGCAATGCAGTCTTGGATGTAAAATCCTTGACCCCGAAAAGTTTGGATTTGATGTACTTCATTGCGATAGGGAAAGGATCCTAAAACTAATCACAGATAACGGATGTAAAATCCTCGACCAAAAGTTTGAATTTGATGTATTTCATTGCGATAGGAAAGGATCTGCTTGATACCGAGTGCGGATGTAAAATCCTCGACCCAAAAGTTTGAATTTAATGTATTTCATTGCGTAGGAAAGGATCCTAAGCGATACGATCTTCGATGTAAAATCCTCGACCCGAAAGTTTGAATTTGATGTACTTCATTGCGATAGGGAAAGGATCTGCTTGATACAGTCTTGGATGTAAAATCCTCGACCCAAATGTTTAGATTTGATGTACTTCATTGCGATAGGGAAATGATCTAGCGATACGGTCTTGGATGTAAATCCTTGACCCAAAAGTTTGAATTTGATGTATTTCATTGCGATAGGGGAAAGGATCCTAAGCAATCTTGGATGTAAAAATCCTCGACCCCAAAGGATTTGATGCTTCAATTTTGCGATAGAAATAGGAAGTCTAAAAACGATACGATCTTGGATGTAAAATCCTTGACCCCAAAGAGTTTGAATTTGATGTATTTCGTTGCGATAGGGAAAGGATCCTAGCGATACGATCTTGGATGTAAAATCCTCGGCCAAAAGTTTCGTGAATTTGATGTACTTCATTGCGATAGGAAAGGATCCTAAAGCAATGCGGTCTTGGATGTAAAATCCACTCGACCCCCAAAGATTTGAATTTGATGTACTTCATTGCGATAGGGAAAGGATCCTAAACGTGGGTCTTGAATCCTCCTCGACTGAAAAGTTTGAATTTGATGTACTTCATTGCGATAGGAAAAGGATCCTAAAGCAATGCAGTCTTGGATGTAAAATCCTCGACCCAAAAGTTTGAATTTGATTGAGATTTGATTTGAGATACGGAAGATCGAATTGAAAATTGATTAGAGATTGATTTGAGATTTAGAAAGATTGGATTTGAAATTTGATTGAGAATTTGATTTGAGATTTATGTTCATTTTGTTTGTCTTTTAATGATTCAAATTTATTTTATCGTTTATTTAATGTTCATGTGAATTTGGTGTTCGTCATTTTTAGATTTTTTAAGGAAAGTTTTCTTTTATTCTCTTTTTTTATTTCTTTTCTGTTCTTTGTTCGAAGTTCATTTAACTTTAATGGCGTTTCCCAGTCAATTTGCACAAAAGAGGTGAAGGCCAAAAATGTGACATGGTCACTTTCATTTCAATCATGTCGAAGATACAACATACAACTTGATCTGGCATATATTTCATACAATCCATGTAGACTCAAAACGGACTATGTATGATCTTTGTCGATCCATCAAAAGAAGCATCTGTCAAAAATCCATGTCTGAATAGTGGGGTACATGGTTAATAACATCACCTTCCAAGCCATCCTTGGCAAGGATGCCAGTTGGATGTATGTTGGAGGTGTGATATCTCCCATGTAACTCAAAGCTCGTAAGGCCGGAGGCTCTCTAGCTCCAGGTGCAGGCTGGAAATGGTAAGGTGTCTTCCTGTCGTCCATCCTTCGAAAGTAGCGAGATCCGCTTCACTGGTACTCCTGGTATGCAATGCTTAGCGATATCTGCTCCGTTGCCTTTCGGTATCATGACGGAACCTACCGGTAATGGTATCTTCAACGGCCCTCGGAACTCACCGGGCCTGCTATCCGGAGGTCGGATCCGAACATGATGTTACACTCGTTCGGGAAAGAGGCTGTGCGAAGGGTCGACAAAGTCGTGGTGATCTATATGTGGGGGTATGCGGTCACCCTGTTTGTAGATGTTGATAATGCGGCTATTGGGTATGCAATCTGCGGCGGTACCCTCCATGTTATCAATCTCTTTACCATTCTCTTGATGACTAATGGCATCGGATCCACTTGCCCATGACGGAGTATTCCCGGTGGGTTTCCCTTCTGTCCTCCGCAAAGTTGTAACGACATCCACATTGTATTGTGATTCTTCCCTTCCACGGCATCCATCTCCGGGGTTCGAGTATGTGTTTTTCCTTAGGCGGCCTGCTCGGCCCATTCTTTTCAAATCTCGGATACAATCCACGATTTGCTGTTGTTCATACTTTGAGAATACGTCTGTATGTAGCTCGAGGCCCTCTAGTATATTGATTCTTCTGCCTTTAATTCTTTCGAAGTATTCAAAGGTTTTCTTTTCGACATTCTGCATTCTCTCCAGCTCGTATTCCGGAATGATCTGCAGATGATGAGGCCTGGTGACATATTGTGGGATATATGGTTCAATCCCTTCACGTTCTCCTGCATACCTCGGCTCCTCAGCGATGATGCCTGTCGGGACATCCCCCGGGGTTGCTTCTGCAACAAGGCTATGCATTGCGGTGGTTCTATCCGGTGGCGTGGTAGCCTTCTTTCTTCGATCTTTGTGAGATTTCCCTGGTTCTTTACTGTTATCCTCGGAGCTGGCCTCCTTTCTTCGAGTTCTGGTGAACCGGTGTCCTTGAAGTGTATGTGCGGCATTAGCAAGCTGTCTCGTCGCGCTAGTCCGCAGCTAGTTTTGTTAACATCTTACGGATACGGCGATTCTTATTTCTTCATTGCGTTGCTGTGAGAGTAGCCCTTCGAACTTCTTGAATCTCTATGGGCGCGGCGCTGACAAGCCTGCCCTCTGCTGTAGCGACTACAGACTTCATTTTCTTATCTTCTTCAATGTTTGTCTTTCTTTTCTTCTTCTTGGATTGATGGCTTGGGCCACCCACTTTCATCAGCTGTACGCCGGGTAGTTCTTCTCGGTCGGCGGGACCCGGTCACTTTCCTCGTACTTGTAGGCTCGCTGGTGCGAAATCCGAGTCAATCTCGATTATCGCTCCATCTTTCACCCTCTTTTCATCGAGTGCAAGGCTAACGCCATTGTTAAAGTTCGGGACCAACCGCCCGTTCGACATTTCCCTGCGAAGAGACAAGGAAAAGGATGCGGGGGCCGTGCTTAAGAACAAGAACATTAAGAAAATGTTTATTAAAGACATTTTTATATATATTTTTTTATTTTCAAATTTAACGGGAATGAAGTAGGATAAGATCCGGGAAGAGATTTTGATTAGGAAGAGAAAACAAGGAAAACTTTATTATCATGATTTTATTTATCTTAGCACATTTTATTATTTTTTTTTTGGGTTCGGACCCAATCATAAGTAATTACTTTGCCCGTGTTTCTTAGGGTTGAAGAATTCGTTCCTTCGAAACATCAGGTAGCGTAATACTTTTTCAAGAATCGTCCGTTGATCGGAAGCATATGTCGTTCTCCACGGCAATTCACTAGGCTGGTAGGAACCTCCCGAGTATACTTGCTTCGACCAAAAATGGTCCTTCCCAAGTGGGGTCGAATTTTCCTCCTATCTTGCGATGTGCAAGAATAGGTCTCTTGAGAACGAGAACTAAGTCACCAACTTTGAAGGTTCTTGGGCGGACCAGTTTGTCATGGGCTTGAACCATCTTAGCTTGGTATAGTTCTAAATTTTGTTGCGCTGCAAGTCTTTTTCCTTCCAGGCTTTCTAATTCTTCTAGTCGTAATTTGGCATTCTCTTCTGTCGTGATCTTGTTTGCAACTGCAATTACGAGTGAAGGAAGGCCGAACCTCTAAAGGTAACACTTGCCTCGGACCCATACACCAGAGCATAAGGTGTAGCTTGAGTAGGAGTTCTGAAGGTTGTCCGGTAGGCCCATAAGGCTTCTAACAACTTCTCGTGCCAATTTCTCTTATTATAGTCCAAAGTTTTCTTTAAAATTTGAACGAGAGTTTTATTAAAAGCCTCAGCGAGGCTGTTTGCTCTTGGGTAGTAAATTGTGGAATATCGCCAGTCGATTCCGTGTCTCCTGACAAAATTGTTGATTTGTGTGCTTCGAATGCTGACCGATTATACGAGATAATCTGCGCGGCACTCCAAAACGGTAGACAACTTGATTCTTGAAAAGCGTAGCACGTGGTGTGCTTTCACTTCTCTAGCGGAGCTGCCTCGCCCACTTGGAAAAGTAATCTGTAGCTGCAAGAATGAAGCGATGTCCTTTTGAAGATGGTGGTTCTATTGGACCCACTATATCTGTGCCCCAACATTCAATTGGCCATGACGCAATTGTCGGATGTAGCACATTTGGAGGTTGGTGCAGAACCACTTCGTGCACTTGGCATTGGTGACAGCTCTTGGCGATTTTCATGCAGTCGGTCATCATCGAGGGCCAGTAGTACCCTAGTCTTTTAATTTTCATTTTCATCTTCGGACCCGGCGGTGAGCGCCACGGAGTCCCGAATGCACCTCCTTAACAATTTCACGGGCCTCGGACCCGCTTAGGCACCTTAGCCACATTTGATCAAAAGACCTTCGTATAATGTGTTGTTTATTAATGCGTAAGACGAGTTCTTTTCTTGATCCGATGGGCTAACAACCTATCGTCCGGTAGCTTTCCTGTTTGCGGGTAGTCATCGATGGTCGTCGCCTGATCTTCCGTGTTTTACGTCACTTCTTGCAGTCGATTCTTTTTCTTTTTCGATTTGTGTATTGTGTCTATGTCGAGCTGTGATAGGACCGACGTCCGTGAGCCGACACTTCCATCGATTCATCTTGCAAACAGGCAAATTCTTTTGCGAGACGGGCTAAAGCATCTGCTAAAGCATTTTCTTTTACGGGAATTTTGTAGATTGTCACATTTGGAATCGTTCCAACAATTCGTATGGCATACTTGGAAGTATTGCTCGAGTCTTGGCTTTAAAATTATGTACTGTCCGACGATCTGTTGAATGATTAACTGCGAATCCCCGTAGATGTTGATGTCTGTTATCCCCATTTGAATAGTTAATTCCAGTCCCGTTATGAGGGCTTCATATTCTGCTTCATTGTTTGTACATGGTTACGTCAAGTGGTAGGAGTATCTTAACATCCCCCACTCCGGTGTTATAAAGATTAGCCCGATTCCTGCCTTACCGGGCACTATCACTTGCGATTCTTCGTCTTTGTGTGCTTGAAGATGCTCCGTCGAAATATAATTCCCAACGTCGATCATCGGGGTCTTCTAGATTCATTATTTGTTCATCCGGCAAATCGTCATTGAGGGAGATTCTGCCGGCAAAGGGTGTCTTTGCGAGAAAGTCTGCTAAGACTTGTCCCTTTACGGCACGAAGAGGCACGAAAGTTATATCGAATTGCAATAATATCATTGACCATCCGGCAAGTCTGCTCGGAAAGTGTTGGACGAGTCATCAAGTATTGCAATGGATTAAATTTTGAGATCGAGTTGACCTTATGAGAAAGCATGTAGTGCACGAGCTTTTGAGCGGCGAAGATCGGGGCCAAACAGTGCTTTTCGATTGCGGGATACCTTACTTCCGTCGGAAGTAAACGACGGCTTAAGTAGTAAAGAGCATTTTCTTTACCCTCATCATTGACACAGGCTAACGGGGCTCCGAGAGAGTCGTCTAAAGCCGCGGTGTAAAGTATCGCGGTCTACCTGAGAGCTGGGGCTGCTAAGACAGGAGGTGTCATTAAATATTGTTTAATGTCCTCGAAGGCCTTCGGCATTTCTCTTCCCAAATAAATTTGGCGTCCTTTTTAACTAGTGCCGAGAAAGGCTGACACCTACCTGACAAGTTTGAGATAAAGCATCGAAGATATGCCAGCTTCCCTTGAAAGGATCGTAGTTGTTTTAAGGTTTTGGGAGGCGGCATTTCTAAGATAGCTTTAATCTTTTCCGGGTCGATTTCAATTCCACGATGTCGGACAACGAATCCTAATAATTTCCACGAGGTGACGCCGAAGGCTGCATTTTAAGGGATTCATCTTAAGGTTAAATTGTCTTAATCGTTCAAAAACAATTCTCAAATCATACGAGTGGTTTTCCTTTACTTTGCTTTTGATGACCACATCATCCACGTAGTATTCGACTTGATTGTGGATGAGATCATCAAAAATTCTTGTCATTGCTCTACGGTAGGTTGCTCCTGCGTTCTTCGGTCCGAATGGCATTCTTGTGTAGCAAAATACTCCGATCGGTGTTACGAATGCTGTAAGCTTTTCATCTTACGGAGCCATTTTTATCCGGTTGTATCACGAAGATCCATCCATGAATGAGAATATCTCATGTGTCGAAGCAATGTCGATCACTAGTTACAGGATCGGTAGAGGGAATTCATCTTTTGGACATGCTTTGTTTAAATCTCCGAAGTCCACACAAATTCGATCCGACCATTCTTCTTTACGTGGCACCACATTGGCTAACCAAGTTGGGTATTGTTCTTCACGGACAAATTTAGCGTACTATTAGCTTTTTAACTTCGGCTATGACTTGTTGTTCGATTTCTAGACGCATTCTTACGGGACCTTGTACGGCTGGGACGAAGTAGGATCCACTCCTAGCTTATGGACTGCGACCTGCGGAGCTAATCCCGGCATTTCATCGTAGTTCCAAGCAAAACGAGTCTTTAAATTCCATTAATAACTTGATTATTTCTTCGGAGTCTTCTTTATTGAGTAAGGAGCTAACAAAGGTAGGTCTAGGCTCTTCGCTAGTACCTAAGTTAACTTCCGTTAACTCATCTATTGTAGATTTAATCTCTTCTTCGAATTCGGTGGAGCGTCTCCAATTTGTAAATCTTCAAACTCTTCTGTAATTTCCATGCAGTTTTCATTAGGCTCGCAAGTGACTACCAAGCAAAATTCAGTATCGTCAACTGATCCTACTGTGCTGAATCCGAGTCCATACTTTGAATTGGGTGGACGACCGGAGTTATTCCATAATTTTTCAAAATGTTGTGATTGGCCTTTTGTCCATTGTCGAGGTAAGAAACCACGTTGAATTAAATTTTGAACACAGGGAGAGTACCACTCAAAAGGTAATTCCATTAATTCTGATGAAATGACATCTTCGAATTGTACATTATTTTCAGTTTTGGAGGAAGAAGCACCACGGTAGAATTTGATTGGCTTTGCACCGTCGTTACGTACCTCTTTGACCACCATACCCTCGATCTTGTTAGAATGAATCGGGGTTAGGGTCATAGTATGTACGTAGTGGTTAATCTTCTCGTACATTGATTTGTATTCTTCATTCTTTTCATCTTCGAGGAGATCTTGAATTGCGGCTTCTTCGACTTATTGCCGCTGCTTCTTGTTTGATTTCTTTTTCTTCTTCGAATTGTCTTCCCGATCAACATTGATGGTTGGTTTCCTCTCGTCCAGCTGTCCTAGCGTCTCTACCACGGCCTCGTCCCCGGCCTCGACCTCTGATGCGAGTTGTGGAGAAACCTTCACCATCTCGCCGTAAGGGAGTGGTGAGTGACTGTTGGACTAGAACTTCAGGTTCTTCGTTGTCCCAAACTTTCTTTGCTTCATTTGTTATGGTATATCTGGAGAAGATTGTTTTCTTTGGTGGTGCATAATAAGCTGCGTCTTCATGGATTCCAATCTCATGTACGGAGAATGGTTGTAAGTCACCTTTGATGCACTTGTTCCCCTCCATCGTAGTATTTGATGCATCGATGTAGGGATGATGGTACCATCCTGTTTTCATGTATCCATGGTCGGCCCGAGTAGAGCGTTGAAAGACGTTTCGAATCGATTATGCGAAATTTTGCGGTTGTCTTTGCTAAGTCACCGGTCTTCATTAGTAGCGTTATCGACCCGAGGGCTCTTTCTCCTTTACGGTTGAATCCTCTTAATAACATTTTGTCGGCTTCGAGTTCGCGAGCATCAATTTCCAAGTATGCTAGCGTTCGGAGACTCATTATATTGATTGATGCTCCTGGATCCACCAATACTCTGCAGAGTGTAAATTTTCTGATTGTAACTGAAATGTACAACGGTCGGTTGTGATTTGCTGTCCCAAGTAGTAGGTCATTATCCGTGAAGGTAACACCTCGCTGTTCCTTTAACGAGCAAACCTCATCTAAGGAATCTCCGGCCATTTGAGCTAAGCAAATTTCGGATCAAGTAAGGCCTTGATCGGAGCTTCTCTCATCTCCTTTGATAAGATGAGAGCATCATAAATGCTCGGTTGGCCGGTAGCTTCCTAGGATGGGCTAGCACGTTGTAGTCCACTTTATTTCCATGTGTCTCGGCTTCTTCTCGAATGGGTATTTCTTCTGTCGGGGTTGGTTCTTCTTGAACAACCACACGCTTTCCTTTGTCTTTTGGACCCATTCTCGGAGGTAGAACTCTTCCACTTCTTAAGTTGACTTCGTAATTTCTTCGAATCTAGTGTTGAGCTTGCCGGTGTCTCCTCCTGAATCGGAATGGCGAGGCTCTTCGGATTAACTTCGGAATCCGAAGGCTCTAACTCTATTGTGACTGGAGCTCCTCGAAACTCGCAGATAGATTCATTGCTTGTTGAACTCTCGTAGCCTCCTTGATGGATGTCTTCCTCGTTATTTTGCACGTCGAGATCGTGTATGATTTGAGAATTGTCGTTGGTATCGAAATCGATGTTCGAATTGTCGCTAGTTACGTAATTGTTAGAAACAGTCAAAACGTAGCCAACGCCATCACCCTTATCATTATATGATCCCACCGAAGTGAGCAGATAATCATACAAAGTCGGAGGTTCGAGGGATTTCTCTCCGAATCGAAACAACTATCCTAGGATAAGCGGCCCCTAGTCTAGCCTTAGGAGTCTCGGTCCTCTCTTCTTCGTCGATTTTCTTCTTCTCTTCAATTGCCTCCTGTTGAGGTGGTTCTTCTATCGCAAGTGATAGTACCGGCTTAACAGGTCTCGAACTCTGAATTGAAGCTCGCACCGAGGTGGTTTGGATGCTGTATAAAATCTTTTTCGAATACCTTGTCCAAGGGGTAGTCCATCCATCATCAGTCGTATAGGGATCTATCGGAATGATGGGATCAGTTGAGATAACATTGACAGAACCTCCTTTCTGGGGTTCCTTCATGTACTCCTTCGGGATCGTTATATTCCCTTTCCGAAGGTTGTCGTTGAGCCAACTTTTGAAGGTAATGCAATCTTCTATCTTGTGCCCAAGCATCCGGTGGTAAGGGCAAAAGTTGGGATCACCTTTCTTGTTGACTTCCTCTGGTCTTTTAGGCTATGGCAGCTAGAAATCTGGAGTATTCATCAGACTACGGAATATTTTCGGTACTGCTTCATTCTTGAACGGATATTCTCTGCTCAGAAGCTCCCTTAATGTACGTTGCGGACGAGGCGGTTGTTCATACTGCGGAGACGACTGATAGCTGGGTCGGGGTTGCTGGTAATTCGTTGGGGTTGCTTGCGGCCGTTCGGTGGTATTTGCATCGGTTGCTTGCCTTTGTCAACTGCTGCAACGATCCCGGATTTCTTTTCGAAAGTCTTCACAGGCTTTTGCTTGTCAGTCTTGTCGGCGAAACTTAATTGCTTCGCCTCCTCTTGCAAGCTCTCGGCCTTGCTTAACAACTTCTCGAAAGTCTTGATAGTGAATCCTTTGAGGAGAAGTGCTATCGGGCCGTGAATGCTTTTAAGTAAAATGCCGACTGCATGTTGTTCTTGTAGTTGTGGTTCACACTTCATGCTTAAGTTCCTCCATCGAAGTATGTAATCCACCAAAGTTTCATTCGGCTTTTGTTTCTCTACCACTAAATCACCTATAGTGATGTGGTGCTGAGCTCCGGCGAATCGCTTGATGAAGAGGTTCTCTAGATTCGAGAACGTCTTCACCAGAACCATTTGGTAATTCCGCATACTAGTCGAAGCCGATTCTCGACGAGCTGCCGACGAACTGTCGGAAGAGTAACACATCGCTCCCGCCGACATTGCAACAAGCGGCACGAAAGTGTGCAACATGCTTGTCGGGGGTTCCCGGTTCCATCGAAGGTCTTGAACGAGAGGTGGTACGAAGCCTTTTGGAGTGCTGGACATCGTCGAATTCTTACGGGTAAGGTCTACCCGTCCGAATGGATGTCCCGCTCTTTGATTGTGCTAAGGCTTCTCGCACTTCGCTGTTCCACCAAGCTCTTGATATCCTTTTCGGGGATCATACTTTGTGTTGTATCCTTTTCGGTCGATCATCCCCGTTGACGGATGTAATCTCCTTTCCTCCGTCTACTAATGTGAATGACCTCACGGGGTGTTTCTCTTTGTGGTTGCACTTGACTGCGGAGAGTGGCTAGAGCTACAGCCATCTCTTCCATCCTTTTCGCCATTTGAGCTATCGTGTCGTCTTTCTCCTGAAGCTGCCTTCTCATCAGTTCTGGCTCCTCTCTTTCTGCGGCTGCAAGCTAATGAAGCTCGTGTTTCGACCATGTTGATTTCTGCATATTCGTCGTCCATGAATTCCAATGAATCAATCTCATCTCCGAACTTTTCTTCTCTTTCTTTTGCTAATCGTCGGACATCGGTTCTCAACTTTTCCATGGCATCTTCTAGCGAGGCTTTCTGTGCGTCCTCGCGGTTGTCGTGCGATAGCCTGCAGGGTCCCCTTTTCACGAGTCCCCTTTATCGCGAGTAGCACTTTCTTCGGATTCAAGTCTCCTGGCGAGACTTTCTTTCTCGGGATGTTGTTTCGATCTCAGTCGCCCGGTAGTGGGACGCCATACCATCCTTCTAGCGGCGAAGGTCTAGGACCGGATGGTGCGTCGGCCCAAATGCTTGGAAGGTGGTATCCTCCCTAATCCGTAATCCCGAGACGACGATGGGCGGACTAGCCTTCATTCTTTTACTTGGCTTTTCTGTCATGATGGCGGGTTCTACTCGGGGCCCAAGACGGGATTTGACTGGAACCCGCACTATCCTTCGTAGAATCTCCAATACGGGGCACTTTTCCTTCTTTGCTAACTTTTCTACCAAACTTTGCAGTCGAGCAAACGGCGTAGTTCTAGTCCTTTTCTTGCGGCTATCGTTGTAATATGCGGGCTGAGGTAATGCGGCAGCAATTTTACGAACATTTTCTTCATCTTCTGCGGCGGAGAGGGGATGGAACACGCTTCCTCCCAAAAGTGGTATGTATTCGAGCGGCGGTGTATATTCGGCGGCGGCGTATATTCGAGCGGTTACGGGATTTCCTCCAGGAAAGCAATTTCAGCAGCTCTGGCTTCTCTAGCAATCCTTCTACTTCTGTTTCTTCTTTGGGTCCTTGTCAGTGATGGAATCCTTGAACTAGACCCGATTTCGAAAACAGAAGGTCTTACAGAAAGATCTGTACCCTCCACGGTAACAGGTTCACCATAATTCTGGATTTCTTTTACCTTTAATTTAGCGAAGTCGGGGTAGGTGCGAAACAACTAGACCGGTGGGGGTAGTAAGAACAGGTCCTCCTGCGGACAGCGAGTACTCCTCTCGGTCGGGATCCTTCTCAGGGGAGGAAACTCTTGGGTCGACCTAAGGTTGAACTCAATCAACGGCTTCTTAGCTTCAGATACCTTGTTCGTCAGTGCGAAAAGGGAAACGTCGGTGATCTTGACATTCGAGTTTTCAAATCCTTGCCCAAATCGGATGATCCCATTGTCGGGCAGCTCATCCTTATAGACGGCGAAGTCCGGTCCATTGGTGAAGGAGAAAATCGGTTTTGGGGCTTCGATTTCGCGGGGTAGATTCGGTTGTCGGTCCGAAGTTATGCTTCTTTTCTTTAGGACGAAAAGAAAGGAATTGAAAAGAGTCCGAACACATTCTTGTTCATGTATTTATAAGAAGGAATCACTTATTAAAAGAATCACTTATTAGAGGATTTGTTTATTTAGAATGGAATGTTCGAAGGTGTAGAGAAGGTAAGGAATCCGATTCGGAGTTGGAAAGGAAAAGAAAGCCTTATGCAAGACTTCTCGACTCGAAGGATCACTCCTAAACTAACACCTATTGGGGGTCCACCCCACCTCAGAAATGAGGTAAAAGGATCTCGGAACCTCTCTGTTTAGGGGTGTCTAAACAGTGGCTCCTAAATCCGAGAGAATGTTGGTTATACTTGTTCGAGGTAGAAATGAACATAGCATCCCAACGGAAAGAAGGGTAGTTTGACCCATTAAGGACATGGATACACTACCGATTTTTGAAAGCAGAATTATTTGATTAAAATGGAGAGAGGAATTGTCCCCAGCGGAGTCGCCAGAAGTTGTCGGCATATTTTTAGGTTGTGTGTTTTATTTTGAAAAGGGGTCGCCTAACAAAAGTTGTCGGCGAATTTTTAATTTAGTATAAATAATTTGAAAAGTAGTATTTGATTTTGAAAATAATTTTAAATTTGAAGGTTTTAAGACATGAGATTAAACCGATCTCACATCCCAAATAGTTTATATAAACGAGCACCGCACCACAAGCAGTGTATACTATCCCTAAGGATAGACATACTGCTTGATGGTGGGGCTCGATTAAATAAACTAGAAGATTTGTGACATCCGTTTGGTACTGCGAACCAATTTTATAAGTCGACAAATTCCACTGCTTAATATGAAAGCATTAAACGGGGTTTATATTACACAGGTTCTTTAAAATTCCCTATAAGGGCAAGCCCACTATAGTTAATTACATCTTAAGTGATGAGAATCACCTAAGAAAACTCTCGATAATAATCGACAATTCGCTCTCAAGAATTTCAAAGTTTAAGTTTTCAAGGGATTGAATTTTGGAATTTCAATAGGGAATGGATCAAATTTGGAATATTTATTTTCAGGAATCCAAAGGAAGAAAAGTAGGAGAAATCACAGATTCGAAGTGAACTTCGGTAATTTCCCGACTATCCTATTGTTTGGCTTAGATTTAGGAAAATCCTAATGTTTATTTAATGTTTTAATCTTGCCAATTTTAATTAATTAAGGCTTATATTTATATGACAGAATCATACAAATAGCCTCGAAGATGTGAGAGTTTATGTCGTATCAGACGACTACCTCGGAATCCTAAGACCGGTTAGGGCTTAATTTGCAATGCAAATGCCTAACGAATAGTTAAGGATTTATGTTGCACTAGGCGAACTACCTCGAAGTCCTATGGCTTGGTTATTTAATTCTAGGAAAGTTTCTTTGAAGTAGACTCGGGTCTTCTTGATGACGATGGCCGTCTTGCCCACCATGCTCAGAGCTCCTTATTGTTGCAGAGGTTTAGTTTTAGAAATCATAAATCAGGGGATGAGAAAAGTGTTTTGGTTTAGAGAAAATTTTAATTTCCAAGTGTTTTTTATGTTTTAATTAAAACAAATCTTAAAGTTGATTATAACGACACCGGTTAAGATCCCACGGTTCCATCCTTCGGCATCATTATTTTTATCGGATTCACTTAGTCCGGATGAATTTGCTAAACTCAGCTGAATGAGTTCCACACTTTCATTTAGGCCGTGGGAAATCCCGTTAGCAACACGTAGGTTACATCATCCGAGGTATTCCCGATCATCCAACGGGACGTTTTAATTTAGTTGTGATTGTAGTTTTGTGTTCATTTGTGATTAAATTTTGAGTTGTTTTATATTTTGAAATGTTGTGGCGGTGAATTTTATCTTGCAATAACTTTTAACTTAGTTTTGGTTTCGGTTTAGGGACTATCCTAAAGGTGTGGGTTTTCATGCAACGAGTTGTTTATCATGCAGAAAAAGTAAGTGTGATGCGATTAAATAAATTGCAATAATGTAAATTGCGAAAAGTAAATTGCAATAAAATAAAAGCGTACTGGAGGGTCTTCCAGTCATCCCAAGCTGCACTTAAACACAATTAGAATATTTAAGCAACTCCATAGGTAAAAGCTAAGGTAAGGGTTATGGTTTTCTACCAAATTCCTAATCCTACAGCTAGTCATTTCTATGACGTCTAGATTCCTTGTGTTTTTGTTTGAAGACGATTTTCTTCATCAAAGAACAATTAAATTCAATTGTTCTTATAAACATCCTATCATATTGAGAAAGTGTTTAAGAAGAATCTTAAACATCTTTTCAATATTGCTAGAATTGTTTTAAGTCCAGAATGAATTTAATTATACAAAAGAATTAATCGTCAAAGAATCTCGAGTTTTGTTATCTTGCTCGATGAACTAGGATATTTGAATGTCCTATAAGTGAAGTAACATTTCATTTAATATTACGTTTAGGAGTTATGATAACTAAAGCTTTTGAGGGTAAATTGGTGTTCAAATGGTTTGTGATTTAGTTTAATTTCCATTAATGGGTTTAAATTTGGAATAGTGTTCGAGTTATTTTAGATTTATTTTGAATTCTTTATGTCTTTGGTGATGTTATATTTAATTCGACTTAATTTAATTTAATTTAATTTAATTGAGTTTTAATTCTATTTAATTCAATTTAATTCAATTTAGTTTGATTTGATGTTAACTTAATTTAGTTTGATTTAATTTTAATTTAATTTGATTTAATTTAATTTAACTTGACTTAATTTAATTTAATTTAATTTAATCTTTAATTTAATTTAATTTAATTTAATTTGATTTTATTTATTTATTTAGTTTAATTTAATTTAATCTAATTTAATTTAATTTAATTTAATTTAATTTAATTCATTTAACTTAATTTAATTTTTTTATTTAATTTAATTTAATTTAATCTTTAATTTAATTCAACTTTTAATTTTAATTTAATTTAATTTAATTTAATTCAATTTAATTTACTTAATTTAATTTAATTTTTAATTTAATTTTATTTTTTAATTTTAATTAACACTTTAAAAGAGTTTAATAATTTAACTTTAGTTTAATGATTAGGTCTTTTAATATTTTAAATTTGAGTTATCATTTTAATTAAGAATTAAATATTAATGAGATAATTAATTTAGGGAATTTAAATTAAAGAATAAATCTCTTCCTAATAATATCCCTATTTTAATAATTCCAATTTTATTATTCTTCCAAATTTAATCAATTATTTAATTAAGGTTTAATTATTTTAAATTGCTTAATGGGTTTCTACCCTTTAATTATTTAAATTTCAATCTTCCAAATCAGATTAGGATCAAATATTTTACTTGTTAATTTTTATTAAACCTAAAGTTTTAATTAAAAAAAATTTAATTACCACTTTACCCTTTAAGCTTAATAATTTCATAACTCACTAAATTGAACCCAAATGAACTTGAAATTTTTATGTGACTTCACTCATATGTCAATAAAGACATGAGAGGAGAAAATGTGATTTTTCTGTATTTAATTTATTTATATAATTATTTTTGGTAGAAAATAGAGATTTCCAAGGAAAATTTAATAACATGACCAAGGGAAAGTTTCTGTCCTTAAGAAAATTAGGGGACATTTCCAATGACCAGAGGACCACTTGGACCAATTTTGGTGATTTTTTGAATTATATTATTTTTATTATAATTATTTTAAATTTTGGAGTATTAATTAATTTAAAAATAAAATAAATGTTGAAAAATGGATTTTATATTTTTCAAAAATCTCTCTAATATCAAGAAAATCATAGAATCAAATTTTGTAATTTTCTGATTTTGCTATGATTTATTATAATTATTTTAGTGAAAATGCTAGAAAAGACATTTTTTAATTTTAAAATTACCCTAGAGCTTTAAAATTTAATATCTCACTAAATAGACCTAAGAAAAATATGAGGTTTGTTCCTAAGTGATTAAAATTCAAAATGTGACATTTTGGTGAATTTTATTATTTTTGTGATTTTTATTATTTTTTAATTATTAAAAATATTAAAATAATATTAAAAATCAATTTTTTTAGAAAATTAAAATTTTAATTTTCTTAAATTCCCCCAATATCAGAGAGGCTTCAAAACCAATTTGGTGAATTTTTGAAAGATATTTTGAAAGTTATGAATTTTTAAAGTTTAAAATGACAAAGTGGCTTAATCAACCAATTTAGTAGGGCTAACCAAGTCCAATTGACCTCAAATTTTTATGGTGGGTTCCTCTGATCCTAAAGGTTAGTGAAGAATTGATTTCAAGTCAAATTTGATGTATGGTTAGCTCTAATTAATTAGAGATCCATTTTGGGTGTTTAAGCCAATTAGGGTTGTTTTAAATGAACTAACTTCAAAACCTATTTTTCCTAGGGTCCTCTCGGTCATAAGGAACATCACCAAATTTTCCTAGAATTTATTTCATAACATGCTATTTATTGGAATTAAAATACTCAAAACGAGTAACATGAATTTGAAAAATCAATAACTTTTCATAGGAATGACCTGCGACTTTGGAAAATTCGGGGAATGTTCCCAAATTCGGAGGCTTCAAAAGCCACTATGGTCTCATGCCATGGTGAATTGTATACATGCATGGAGAATTAAAAAAAATGCAGAGAGTAAATAAATTATTAAAAATAAAATACTTGATGAAATTAAGTAATTTCTTTTCCACATTTTTCTCCTCTCGTTCACTGAGCGAGAGGGTATTTTTATTTTATTTTTATGATTTTCCTACACAAAGTTATGAATTTTTGAAGTTTAGGGAATTAAATAAATAGAAAATACCCCTAATTTTCTATTTATCCACGCGGCGCCGCGTCATCCTCGGCATCTTCGAACGCACACGCGTCGCGCTCCCATTCGACGCCGCCATCTGAGTCAGCAGCCCGGGCCCCGAGGTTCTCGTACTGTCTCCTGGTCCGACGCCATCTGAGCCGTCCGTCCGCGCGTGTATTGAATGGACGGCATCCGTTCATCATCCCCGAGCGTCCTCACCCGAGAGCCGTCCACACTAAATCCCTAATATCTCACTTGATACTCGATGGATTTTCATGTTCTTATGCTCTATGGATTCATCTTGAGAAGACGAACACATCCATACAGTTTATGTGGGATGAAATTTACGCAACAGAAATGGAGAATGTTCAGAAGCTCGGGAAGAAGAGTGAGGCCATACCTTTGCTCAGAGAAGTGTGGCTTCGATGCGAGGGTTGTTGCACCTTCGATTGGATCCCGAGCAAGCTCCGGATGAAGTCTCTCGGTGCGGTGGATTGCACAGGTAGGATTTCGACCACAGCCGATCACAAAGCTTGGAGGTCTGGAGCAATTGGGTGGCTCTGGAGATGGGGCTTTTGTCTGGTGGACACCTTCCCTTGGTACGAGTGAAGGTGTAGAACCAATCGATTTGGGGATTGGCTCACTGTGGAGAAGTGTCCTGGTTTTGGGCCTAGATTTCGACTCGAAGTTGAGCTCGCAGAGAAGAAATGACAGGGGGATCTCGGTGGGGATCAAGTGCTCGTGTATGGGGAGGAGTACGGAACAATTTTGGCGAGTTTCCTTAAGGTTTGTTTCAGCACCTCTCATGGCCGAGAGGGGTGGTGTTTAAATAGGAGAGGGTGGAGGGCCTCCGAGGAGAGTTAGGGCTTGGGATCGAGCTGCTCTTGGCAAGAGAAGAACATCTCCAATGGCCACTGGGGATGGGGCGGCTCGGCAGGTGAGAATTTCAAGTTGGGTTCACATGTGAACTCTCGGCACAGTGGTTTCCGGCGAGCTGTGGTGGCTGGCCGGCCGAGTGTCGGGTCACCCTCGAGGTCGGGGAGGTCGGGGTCGGAGGTTTGTGCGATCGATTGGCCATGGACATGTGTAAAGGAGTTGAATTGAAATGGAATGGGGGATGAGCTCATTTTGGGTCCAAATGGGTCAACCCACCTTTTGGGCTTGGTTCACCTCCCCATGGCTGATTTGGGCCGAGGGAAGATCGGATGGATCAGTTAGGAAAGGGTGGAGAAGTCACCATCCATGAATATTTTGATTAAACATGGATTAAGGTGAAGCATTAAAAGGGTTAAAACCTTTTAAGGGGGCTTAAAAGAGGCTCCTCCTTTTGCCATTAGTGGCTTAATCACATGTCAAGCCTTCCATGGCTTCATGTGGCTTGTCCATGGCTTGCATGGCTCACCTTTGGCTTGGGAAAAGTGAAGTCAATTTCATGGAAATGGATTTAAGGAAAATTTTGGTATTTAGGAGTGATTTGGCATGAGGCTTGATTTGGAATTATTTGATGATGAATTTAGGACTTAGGTAATGACATTAATTAAGTGGAGGGCAAATGGAGATGTCATGTGGGCTTTAGGGTAGATTTTGGGCCTTTTGAAATGGTTTAGGAAAGTGGGCTTTTGAATTTTAAAATGGATTTTGGGATGAAATTTTAGTAAAGGCTTGGGCTAAATAATTGTTGGGTTTAGCTCATGGATGTGTCATGAGTGACTTGAAGCAAATTGGGGGTGATTTGGGTTTGAATTGGGTTGAATTTGGGTTCTTTTGGTGAATGGGCCAATATAGGTCCAAGTGGGCCAAGTTCGGCCAATGTTAGGCTAGGGTTGAAATTGATGTAAAATTAATGTTGAGAAATGTTTATGGGGGTGTTTCAAAAAGGTTTTGACTTTGATTGGGTTTTGATTTTGGGGTTTGGGCTCATTTGGGTTAGGTTTGGGTTTAGGTCAAAATTGGGCCTTTTAGCTTTGGGTTGAATTTGAGTGGGGTTTAGGTCCAAATTTTGGGCAAATAATGTTAGTTTTTTGCTTGTGGGGATGCTAAGGAAGATTTAGAAAAGATTTGGGGTTAATTGGAGTTGAATTGAGTGAGTTTGGGTTAGGTTTGGGTTATGGGTCCAAATTGGGCTTTAAGGCCAAAAGTGAAATTGGATCGAAATGTCAATCAAATTGGACTTGGATTTGGTCTAGATTGGTATTGGGAATGTTGAATTGAAGTTTAGAATTAAATTGGACCAGAATTTGGGTCAATTGGGTAGGTTTGGTTTGACATTGGGTTCACTTAGGGTTAAAATGGGTCAAATTGGGGGTTTTGACAAAAGTAGGGTAAATTGACAAAATTGGCCCATGGTGTAGTTAGACAAAATGAAATTGGGAATATTTGGGATTTTTGGAATTTTCTGGGAATTTTCTGAATTTTTGGGATTTTGGGTCAAGAGGGGTATTTTGGGTATTTGGAGGGTATTGGGAGGTATTTTTGGAATTTTTAGTATTTTTGGGTATGGATGATCAATTTGAGTGATGTGGAAATGTCTGGGATTGATTTTGGGGAATTTTGGGTGATTTGGAAATTTTTGAAAAATTTGGGTAATTTCAAGGGTTTTGGGTAAGCTAGGCGGGTGTCGGGTCCCGGGGGTCAAAAATTGAAAATTTGGAAAATTGAAGATTACGTGAATGTAAGTGGAATAAAATCATTTTGGTTGAGCCATGAAGCCATATCAAGCCCACATGAGCCATGAAGGGACTCATTTGAGGCATTCAGCTATGTTGTTCCTAACCCTCGCGCGAGGGCTTAGGGGTTAAGAACCATCCATGTGAATCACCTACATGAGTCAGGAGGTCAAGTCAGGTATGGGTGTGGTTTTAGGAGGTGTGTGAAAGTGTAGTGTATAAGTGTAGTGTGTGTGTAAGTCAGCCCCTTCACTAGACTAGACCACCCAGGGCAGTCCTAAGGCCAAAGAGTCCTATAGGAACTCATCCTTTAAACTTCCACATTTGATTTCAACCCTCTAGGTGATTAGGGGTCTATAGTCGAGTTTGTGGAGTTTGAAGGGAGTTTAGAAGTGGTTTGAATTTCTAAAAGGTGGGTCCCAATTCTAGTCCTCTAAGATAGTCAAAGGAAAAGCCTAAGGCTAGATCCTAAGCACTGAAAAGAAGAAGAGAAGACCTCATCAAAAATGAGGTCAACAGTCTCCCAATCCACGTCGATGACTGGTTTCTTCTGTCCAACTGTTCTAACATCTCTTCCACAACCTCGTCCCCGGCCTCGACCTCGAGTGCGAATTCTAGAGAAACCTTCACCATGTCGCCATAAGGGAGTGGTGAGTAACTGTTGGACTAGAATTTCTGGGTCTTTATCATCTTGCACTTCTTTTGCTTCATTTGGTATGGTGTTTCTGGAAAAGATTTTTTTCTTCGGAGGTGCGTAGTAGGCTGCATCTTCATGAATTCCAATCTCGTGTACGGAGAATGGGTTCAAGTCACCCTTGATACACTGTTCTCCTCCATCGTAATACTTTATGCACTGGTGCAGAGACGACGGTACCATCTAGTTTTCATGGATCCATGGTCGACCCAGTAGAGAGTTGAATGATGTCTCAGAATCAATTATGTGGAATTTTGCTGTTGTCTTTGCCAAATCACCGGTCTTCATTGATAGTGTTATCGATCCGAGTGCTCTTTCTCCTTTCTGATTGAACCCTCTTAATAACATCTTGTCTGCTTCAATTTAACGAGCATCAATTTCCAAATATGCTAACGTTCGAAGGCTCATTATATTGATTGATGCTCCCGGATCAACCAACACCCTGGAGAGCGTAAACTTTCCAATAGTGACTGAGATGTACAACAGTCGATTGTGATCAACCGTTCCGAGTAGCAAATCATTGTCCATGAAGGTAACACCTCGTTGTTCTTTTAACGAGAAGACCTCATTTAAGGAATTACTGGTCATTTGAGCTAAACAAATCTTTGGATCAAGTAGAGCCTTGTTCAGAGCTTCCCTCATCTCCTTTGACAGGATCAGAGCGTCATATATGCTTAGTTTGGCTGGTAGTTTCCTAAGATGGGCTAGCACGTTGTAGTCTACTTTATTACCATGTTCCTCGGTTTCTTCCCGAATGGGCAATTCCTCTGCTAGGGTTGGTTCTTCCTGAGCAACCACCTGCTTTCCTTTATCCTTTGGACCCACTCTCGGAGGTAGAACTTTTCCGCTCCTTAAATTGACTTCTGTTATTTCTTCTGAATTTGGTGCTGAATCTGCCAGTGTATTCTCTTGAATCGGAATGACTGGCTCTTCTGGCGTTGCTTCGAAATCTGATGACTCTAATTCTATTGCAATTGGAGCTCCTCGAAATTCATAAATAGACTCGTTGCTTGTTGAGCTTTCGTAGCCATCTTTGTGAACGTATTCTTCGCCATGGTCATTGAGGTTTAGTATGATTTGAGAATCGTTATTTATATCGGAATTGAGATCCGGATTAGGTTGGTTGTCGCTAGTTACGTAATCGTTAGAAACAGTCAAAACGTAGCCAACGCCAAAACTCTTATCATTATAAGATCCCGCCGGGACGAGAAAATAATCATGCAGAGTCAGAGGTTCGAGGGATTTCTCCCCCGAATCGAAAATAACCATCCTAGGATAAGCAGCCCCTAATCTACTCTTTGGAACCTCAGTTTTCTTCTCTTATGCGTTCTTCTCTTCCTTCGGGGGCGGTTCTTCAATTGCAAGCAATAGTGCCGGCTTGGCATGTTTCAAACTTTGAGTTGAAGCACGCACTGAAGCGGTTTAGATATGATCCAAAATTTTCTTTGATGACTTTGTCCAGACTGTACTGCATCCATCCTGGGTTGTGTAAGGGTCTATCGGAACAATGAGATTCGTTAAAATAACATTGACGGAACCTCCTTTCTGGGGTTCATCACAGACTTAGATTTCCTTCCCCTTCAGTTTGGCAGAAGCCGGGGTAGGTGCAGAGATGACTAGACTGGTGGGGGTAGAGACAACAGTCCTCCTATGAATAGTAGTACTTCTTTCAGCTGGAACCCTTTGTAGGGGAGGGAATTCTTGAGCCGACTTCAAGTTGAATTCAATTACAGGCTCTTCAGTTTCTAGCACTTTGTCCATTAGTTCAAAGAGAGTGACGTCAGCGAACTTGATATCTGTGTTGTCGAATCCTTGTCCAAAACGGATGATTCCATTGTCGGGCAGTTCATCCTTATGGACAGCGAAGTCCATTCCATTGGTGAAGGAGAAAATTTACTTTTGCGTAGTCATTTTCTGCAGGGTAGATTCTGAGTATTAGTCCCGAATTATGATTTCTTTTGTCACAAAACTTAGGATGAGAAAGAAAATGTCCGAATACATTTTCGTTTATCTTAATGTATTCATGATTTAAAAGAGTTTGTTTAAAGGGTTATTTATTAGAAGACTTGTTTGTGAAGAACGAAATGATTAAAGGTATAGAAAAGGTAAAGGACCTGATTAAGAATTGGATAGGAAGAGAAAGTCTCACAAAACCTCTCAACCTGAAGGACTGCTCCTAAGCTAACACCTATTGGGGGTCCACCCCACCTTAGAAAAAGAGGCAAAAAGGATTTCAGAACCTCTCTGTTTAGGGGTGTCTAAACAGTGGCTCCAGAATCCAAAAGGAGCTGACTATACCCGTTCAAGACAGAAATGAACGTGGTATGCCAACGAAAAGAATGGTAGTTTGGTCCACAAGGGGCATGGACTCACCACTGATTTATGAAAGCAAAATCATCTGATTAAAATGGAGAGAGGAACTATTCCCCAGCGGAGTTGCCAGAAGCTGTCAGCATATTTTTAGGTTGTAAGTTTAATTTAAAAAAAGTGGGTCACCTACAGAAGTTCTCGGCGAATTTTAAATATTAATTTAAATATATATATAATTTGGAAAGTAGCATTTAATTTTGAAAATAATTTTAAGTTTGAAAATTTTAAGATAGAAAATTAAACCGATCTCACATCCCAAATAGTTTATATAAACGAGCACCACACCACAAACCGTGTATATATCCTGAAGAATAGACACACTGCTTAATGATTGGGCTCGATTAAATAAACTAGAAGATTTGTGACATCCGTTTGGTCTGCGAACCAATTTTATAAGCCGACGGAGTTCCTCTCGCTTAATATAAAGGAATTAAGCGGGATTTATATTACCAGGTTCTTAAAGTTCCCTATAAGGGCAAGCCCCTATAGTTAATTACATCTTAAATGAAGGGAATCATTTAAGAAAACTCTCGATAATGATCAGTAGTTTTGCTCTCAAGAATTTCAAAGTTTAAAGTTTTCAAAGGATTAGATTTTGGAAATTTCAATAGGGATTAGCTCAAATTTGGAACAGTTATTTTAAGAGTCCAAAAGAAGAAAAGTAGGAGAAGCTGAGGATCCAAGAAGAATCTTGGCAACTTCCCAAACTATCCTCTTGTTTGGCTTAGATTTGGGAATTTACTTAATGTTTCAATCATGCCAATTTTAATTAATTAGGACTTATGTTTGTATGACATAATCATACAAATAGCCTCAAATATATGAGGGTTTATGTCGTACCGAATGACTAGCTCGGAGTCCTAAGACCGGTTAGGGCTTAATTTGCATAACATGGTTATGCAAATGCCTAACGAAGAGGTTGAGGATTTATGTTGCCTAGGCAAACTACCCCGAAATCCTATGGTTTTGTTATTTAAAACTAAGAAAAGTTTTGCTGAAGTAGACCTGAGTTTTGCTGAATACGATGGCCGTGCTGCCCACTATGCTCCGAGCTCTTTGTTGTTGCAGAGGTTCATGGGATGAGAAAAGTGTCTTGGTTTAGAGAAATCTTAAAGTCCAAATATTTTTTAATATTTTAATTAAAACAAATTTTAAAGTTGTTTAAACAGAACCGATTAAGATCCCACGGTTTCGTCATCCCGGCACCATTATTTTCATCGAATTCACTTAGTCCAGATGAATTTGCTAAACTCAACTGAATGAGTTCCACACTTTCATTTAGACCATGGGAAATCCCATTAACAACATGTGGGTTACATAATTTGTGGTATTCCCGATCATTCAACGAGACGTTTTAATTTAATTGCAATTGTAGTTTTGTTGTTATGTTTGGGATTAAATTTTGAGTTGTTTTATATTTTGGAATGTTGTGGCGGTGAATTTTATCTTGTGGTGACTTTTAATTTAGTTTTGGTTTCAGTTTAGGGACTATCCTAAAGGTTTTGGTTTTCATGCAACAGTTTTGTTTAACATGCAAGAAAAAGTAAATTGCAGTGCATGTAAGTAAATTGCAATAAAGTAAATTGCAATAAAGTAAATTGCAATAAAATAAAAGCGTACCTGGAGGGTCTTCCCGTCATCTCAAGCTGCACTTAAAACACATGTTAAGGCATTTAAATATTTATAACAAGTACCGAGGTAAAGCTAAGGGAAGGTTTTGGTTGTCTACCAAAGTCCTAATCCTATTGCTAGTCATCTCCTATGACGTCTAGGTTCTTGTGTTTTGTTTATGGATGATTTTCTTCATCAAAGAACAATTAAATTTAATTGTTCTTCTAAAACATCTCATCATATTAAGAAAGTGCTTAGGACGAGTCCTAACATCTTTTCAACATTTCTGAGATTATTTTGAGTTCAAGTAAATTTAGTTGCACAGATGAATTAATCATCCAGAATTCAGATTATATTTTCCTTTTTGCTTAGTGAATTAGGATGTTTGATTATCCTATGAGTAAAGTGACATCTCACTTAATACTTCGTTTAAGAGTTATTATAGTTAAGGTCTTTAGGGGAAAGTTGATTTGTTAAATAATTTAACCATTCTTAATTGAAGTTTAAGTTAATGGTTTAAAGTGATTTAGTCTAATTATGAGGTTTTAATTAATAATTTTAAGTTTGGAATAGTGTTCAAATTATTCTTGGTTTAAATCTTTATACTTTAAGTGATTTTAATATTTTAAACTTGTTTTACTTTTATTATCGAATGATGTTAATTTAATATAATTTAAATTTAATTTAATTGAATTTAACTTAATTTAATTTAATTTAATTTCAATATTTTAAATTTAGTTTAATTTAATTTAATTGTTTAAATGTTAATTTAATTTAATTTTAATTTTAAATTAACTTTTACTTAATTTAATTTAATTTAATTTAATTTTAATTTGATTTAATTGTTAAACCACTTAGTATTTTAACCTTTCCTTTAATTTAAGGGTTATTTTTTTTAATTTTAAATTTACTTAGTTTGGATTATCATTTTAATCTTAATTAATTGTTAAATATTATTGAAGTGATTTATTTAGGGATTTTTTTTATTGAAGAATTAATATCCTCTCAAGTTATATCCCTTTTTTAATAATTCAAATTTTCATTAATCTTCCAAAATTTAAATTGGTTAAATAATCAAAGTTTCATTTTTTTTAGTTTATTAAAAGTGATTAATGGGTTCCTACCCTTTTAATTTCTCAAAGTTTCAATCATCCAAGAAAGATAGAATCAAATATTTTACCCTCCATTTTAATTAAACCTAAAATTTTAATAAAGGGGTTCAAATTCTTTAATTACCTTTATGCCCTTTTAGGCTTATTAATTTCATAACTCACTAAATTGAGTTCAAATGAACTTAAAATTTTTAAGTCACTTCACTCATATGTCAACTAAGACATTAGAGGAGAAAATGTGATTTTTCTGAATTTAATTTATTTATATAATTATTTTTAGTCAAAAAAGGGATTTTCAATGGAAATTCAATAACATGACCAAGGAAAGGTTTCTATCCTTAAGAAAATTATGGGATGTTTCTAATGACCAGAGGACCACTTGGACCAATTTTAGTGATTTTTTAATTTATATTTTATTTATTATAATTATTTTGAATTTTAGAGTATTAATTAATTATAAAATAAAATTAAAGTTGAAAAATAGATTTTATATTTTTCTTAAATATTTCTGACGTCAAACAGTTCAGAAAAATAAATTTTATAATTTTCTGATTTTTCTTTGATTTATTGGAAGTAATTTAGTGAAAAGGTTGGAAAATACATTTTTTAATATTAATAATTGTTTTGAGCCTTTAAAATTCAATATCTTAACTTAGAGACTTAGGAAAAATATTTGGTTGGTTTCTAAGTAATTAGGAGACAAAATGTGATATTTTTATGATTTTAATTATTTTTGTGATTTTTATTATTTTTTAATTATTTAAATATTAAAAAACCATTAAAAATGAAAAATTTTAGAAAATTATAATTTTAATTTTTATAGACTCCTCTGATATCAGAGAGCCCACAAAACCAATTTGGTGAATTTTTGAAATGTATTTTTGAAGTTATGAATTTTTTAAATTTAATTTTGATCATGTGGCTTAATTAATCCATTTAGTGAGGCTAAACATTTCCAATTGACTTCAAATTTTTATGTGAGGTCCCTCTGATCCCAAAGATTAGTGGAGAATTATTTTCAAGTTATTTTAATGTGTGGTTAACCCTAATTAATTAAAGTTCAGTTTTGAGTAATTAGGCCAATTAGGATTATTCTTAATGAATTAACCTAAGATATAATTATCCTAGGGTCCTCTAGTCCTAAAAAACTTCCTCAAATTTTTCCGGAATTTATTGAACAATATGCTAATTATTGGAATTAAAATACCAAAAACAGTGATCTAAACTTGAAAAATACATAACTTTCTATGGAGATGGCCTCTGACCATGAAAATTCAGGGAATGTTTCCAAGATCAGAGGCTTCAAAAGCTCAATGGTCTCATGCCATGGTGAATTGTCTATGAAAATGAAGAATAAAAATACTGAAATAAGTAAATATCTAATTAAAAATAAAATACTCATCAAAATAACTTGATTTCTTTTCCATATTATTCTCCTGTGTTCACTGAGCAAGGGGGTATTTTTAGTTTGTTTTTATGATTTTTCTACACAAAGATATGGATTTTCTAAGTTCTGGGTATTTAAATAAATAAAAAATTCCATATTTTTTTACTTATCCACGTGGCGCCACGTGAACCTCGGCAGCTCAGAAAGCCCACGCGTCGCGCTCCTGTTCACCGAAGCCATCTGACTCAGCGCTCCAGGGGCCCCCGGTTCATGTAACATTCCCTGGTCCGACGCAATCTGAACTGTTCACTCGATACACACTCGATCGGATGGTGCCTGGTCATCGTCTACGACTGGTGTGTACCCGTGACGGTTCACACTAAAACCCTAAGAACGCTCTCATTTCTCAACAGATTTTTGTGTTCTTATGCTCTAGGGATTCGTCTTGAAGAGACGAACACATCCATACGGTTTACATGCTATGAAATTAAGTAAAACAAAATGGAGAATCACTGGAAGCTTGGGAGGAAGGAATGATCCATACATTTGCTCTGAGAAGTGTAGCTTCAATTAGAGAGTTGTGTCACCTTCGATTGCACGCAAGGAAGCTCCAGATGAAGTCTCTGGCTATGGGGAACTGTCTAGGTTTGAAAGTGTCCACAGCCGATTTCAAAGCTTGGAGGCTGGAGCAAATGGGTGGCCTGAAGAGGGGGCTTTCACTGGGGAACTCCTTCTCTTGGTCCTGTGCAGGTGTGGGTCAGTTCAATTTTGATTTGGTGGAGGTTTTAGAGATGTCCTGGTTCTAGGCTGAGAATTGAGCTCCAAAATTGAGCTCACTCAATGGGGTTCAGGGCTGGAGAGCAGTGAGGATCAATTGCTCTAAGTGAGGAGAAGGTCCTGGAGAAATTTTACAGAGTTTTGTTTAGGTCTGGTTCATCACCTTCTTTGGCTGAGAGGGTGGTGGGTTTAAATAGACATAGCTGGAGGGCCTCCCAGGGGGGTTTGATGCTTGGGATCAGCTGCTCTATGCAAGAGAAGAACAGGCATGGTGTTCAATTGGACTGGGACAACTCAGCAAGGAAGAATTGAAAATTTTGGCTCACATGGAGCTCTTGGCCATGGCGTTTTCCAGCGACACAGCCGGCTGGCCGGCAGGGTTAAGTCACCATCAGGGTCAGGGAGGTCAGGGCTTCTTGTTTGTGAGCTCAATTGGCTGTTGTCATCTGTAAAGAGGTTTGATTCAAGTGGAATGGGGGAAAGTGTATTTTGGGCTCATTTTGGTCCAAGGCATGGTTTAGGCTAGGTGCACCTCCCCAAGGCTTGATTTTGGGCTGGGAGGAATCATTTGGGTCAGCCAAGAGAGAGTAGGGAGGTCTCTATCCATGGTGAGGTGGCTAAGCTTGGTTTAGAGTGTGACATGAGTATGGTTAAAAGGCTTAATGAAGGATTAAGAAAGAGGCCCCCTCCATTTGCTATAAATGACATGGTGAGGTGTAAAGTGACTCCCATGGCTTGCATGTGGCTTATGCATGGCTCCATGGCTTTGTTTGGCTTGGGAAAAAATTTGGTCAATTTCATGAAAGGGGATTTTATGAATTTTGGAATTTTGGTGGAAATTTGGATGAAGCTTGATATGGAATTGTTTAATGATGATTTTGAAACTTAGGGGTGATATCAATTAAAGGTATGATGAGAAGAAATTTCCATGTGGGCTTTGGAATGAAATTTGGGCTTTTGGATTTGGTGAGAATGGGCTTTTAGAATGGTTTAAGAAAGTGGGTTTTTTTATATTTTAAAATGGACTTTTGGATGAAAGTTTTGTAAAAGATCATGCCAAATAAATGTTGGGTTTAGTTTAGGGATGTATCATAAGTGATTTGGATAAGGTTTGGTGTCATTTGGAGTTGAAATGGGTTCAATTTGGGCTTTTTGGTAAATGTGCCAAAGTGGGTCAAATTGGGCTAACTTGGGCCAAGGTTGGGTTAATGTTGGATTTGATGTAAAATTAATGTTGATAAATGTTCATGGGAGTGTCACAAAGAGTTTTCAACTTTGGTTGGGCTTTAATTTTGGGATTTGGGCCCATTTGGGTTAGGTTTGGGTTTAGGCCAAAAATGGGGATTTTGACTTTGGGTTAAGCTTGGGTGGAGTTAGGTTCAAATTTAGGGCAAATATTGTTAGTGTTTTATGTGTTGGGATATTAGGAAGGTTTAGGAAAAGATTTGGAGTTAATTGGAGTTGAATTGGGTTGGTTTGGGCTAGGTTTAGGTCATGGGCCAAAATTGGGCTTTAGGCTTCAAATTGAAATTGGATCCAAATGTCAATCAAATTGGGCGTGGATTTGGTATAAATTGACATTGGGGATATTGAATTCAAGTTTAGAATTGAATTGGACTAAAATTGAGGTCAATTGGGTTGGTATAGTGGGACATTGGGTCTACTTGGGTTAAGAATGGGTCAAATTGGGGGTTTTGATAAAAGTGGGTTAAATTGACAAAATTGGCTTATGGTGTAGTTTACCAAAATGAAATTGGGAATATTTGGGATTTTCTAGAATTTTCTGGGAATTTTTGAAATTTATGGAATTTTTAGTTAAGAAGGGTATTTTGGGTATTTGGAGGGTATTTGGGGGTATTTTTGGAATTTTTGGTATAGTTGGCTAAGGATGATCAATTTGAGTGGGGGGGGATGTTCAGGATTGGTTTTGAGGAATTTTGGGAAGTTTAGGCAATTTTGCAAATTTTGGGCAATTTCAAGGGCATTTGGTAGGCTTGGTGGGTTTAGGGCCCCGGGGGTCAAAAATTGAAATTTTGGAAAAAATGAAGATTGATTATGTTTGAGTAAAATGGCATCACTTTGGTTGAGCCATGAAGCCATATTAAGCCTATAAGTGCAATGAGAGAACTCATTTGGGGCATTCACTATGTTGTTCCTAACCCTCTTAGCCAAGGGCCTAGTGGTTAAGGTCCATCCATATGAATTACCTACATGAGTCAGGAAGTCGAGCTAGGCATGAATGGTTTTAGGATTGGAATGTGTGTGAATGTGTAATGTGTGTGCAAGTCAACCCTCACCAGACCAGGCCACCCAGGGTTGTCTTAAGGCCAAAGAGTCCTATAGGGAACCCACCTTTTAAACCTTCACATTTGATTTTAACCCTCCAAGTGACTTGGGGATTTACAATCAAACTTATTGGGTTTGCAGATAGTTTAAGAGGTGTTTAAATTTCTAAGTGGTGGGTTCCATGTCTAGTCCTCTAAGATAGTCAAAGGGAAAACCTAAGGCTAGATCCTAAGTACTAAAGAGAGAGAGAAGAGAAAGACCTCATCAAAAATGAGGTCAACAGGTCTTATTCCTTCAAAATAAGGATATTTCATTGATTTTGCTATGTTAAAAGTTACTTTTTGATCGTTTACTCTCATAGTCAATTATCCTTTCTAAACATCAATCATAGCTTTTCCAGTGGCTAAAAAGGGTCTTCTTAATATTATTGGAATTTCTTTATCTTCTTCCATATCTAGAACAATAAAATCGATCTGGGAGATAAATTTATCTACTTTTACTAACACATCTTCAATAAATCCCTTAGGATAAGTCACAGAACGATCAGCTAACTGAAGAGTTATTGAAGTAGGTGAAATTTCTCCTAATTCTAATCTTTTAAAAATTGATAGAGGCATTAGATTTATGCTTGCTCCTAAGTCACACAAAGCTTTTCCATAAAATTTTTCTCCAATAGCACAAGGTATAGTGAAACTACCAGGATCTTTTAATTTTTCAGGAAGCTTTTTCTGAATAATTGCACTACGCTCATCGCTAAGTGCAACAGTTTCATTATCTGAAAATTTTTTTTATTTAAAATATCTTTCATAAATTTTACATAATTAGGCATTTATTCTAATGCTTCTACAAAAGGGATATTTACTGTTAATTTTTTAAAATTTCAAAGAATTTAGCAAATTACTTATCTTTTTTATCTTGTTTAAGTCGTTTTAAGGAAATGGTGGTGGTGGTTTTTCTATAGATAATTTCATAGGGATCAATGCATATTCTAAGTTTTGATCTTATTGATCCTTTTCTTTCTCAATTTCCACTTCCTCATTTTTTCTTTTTGTTTCTTTCTGAATTTTAGTTTCTAACTCTTTTCCACTTCTTAGTTGTATCGCTTTAATTTGTTCTTTTCCTTGGTCTTTAAGATTTATTTCCACATTACTAGGAAAAGTTCCAAGAATTCTATTATTAAGCGCAGTAGCAATATGTCCGAGTTGAGTTTCAATATTTTTAATTGTTGTTCCTTGATTTTGTAATTGATTTCCTTGAATTTGTAATTGATTTCCTTGATTTTGCAAGTGCTGACCCATACTTAATATTAATTCTTCTATAGATAACTTCTTATCTTTAAATTGAGTGTTATTAAATCCAGGTGGATGAGATGATTTATAATTTGTATTTCCTTAATTAGGTGAATTTCCTATAGAGTTGTTCATCCGTTGTTGATTAGCTGTATTGTTATTCCAATTAAAATTTGGATGATTCTTCCAACCAGGATTATAATAATTTGCATAAGGATTATTGGGTCTATTATTAATAACATTTATAGCTTCATAAGGAGATTGAGAATCTATAATTTGTCTAGATGAGTTTTCTTCTAATATAGTAGGAGAGTAATTCATTCCAAAATGATCTAATTTCTTTGATATAGCAGCAATTTGAGAAGCTAACATAGATAGTGCATCATTTTTATGAACACTAGCTATCTTTTTAGGATTTATTCTTTCGGCGAGCCATTGAAAATTGTTAGTAGTCATTTCTTCGATTAACGCATAGGCTTCATCGAATGGTTTTGACATTAATGAACCTCAAATAACGAGCATCGATGATTGATCTAAGAGATCCTACTAATCCATTGTAAAAAGTTTGCATAATTAACCTGATACGGTAATGCATGATGTGGGCATTTCCTAAGAAGTTCTTTAAATCTCTCCCGAAGCTTCATATATGGATTCTCCATCAAGTCGACTAAAAGATGTTATATCATTTCTAAGTTTTACAGTTTTCGAAGGAAGAAAATATTTGGATAGAAATTTTTGTGATAATTCTCCCTAAGTTTTAATAGATCCAGGTGCTAATGAATTTAACAACATCTTAGCCTTATCCCTTAAAGAAAAAGGAAAAAGCCTAAGTTTAATAACATCATTAGATACTCCTTCATATTTAAAAGTAGCACATAGTTCCAAAAAACTAGCAAGATGTAAATTAGGATCTTCATTAGGTGTACCACTAAATTGATTATTTTGTACTATTTGGATAATTGCAGGTTTAAGTTCAAATGAATTAGCAGCTACATCAGGGTTTTGAATAGTTAGGTGAATTTCATCTAATGTAGGGTTGGCATAGTCTCTTAATGGTCTTTGTTGGTTTATATTTTCAATTTCTGGATTATTTGCCATTTGTGTTAAATTTATAATTTCTCTCTTTTGTTTTCTAATTCTTTTAATTGTACGCTCTAATTCTGAATCGTAAGGTATTAAATTTTCGTTTCCAAATTTACGCATATAATTTTTAAGTAATATTTAAAATAGTCCGTCACTCTAGTAATTATTTTAATAATTCTATTAATTACCTTAATAATTACTTTACTTCACTTCCCCAGCAACGGCGCAAAAAACTTGATCCACTTTTCGATATTTATACTTACAATTTGTGATATAAAAAGTTAGCAACGACTCAAAAAACTTGATCCGCACTGAATATATACTGATGATTCTGTTATGGATTTTATGATTTATATTATGGATACTACACAAGTATACGTATCGTTATCAAGTAATATAGGGCTCTAATGGAGTCCTAGATATCGATCCCACAGGGAAGTTAGAAAATTTCAAAGACAAATTAAAGTAAACTTACTTACAAATCTAGTATACGGAAATTAAGAATACTTAAACTAAAATAAACTAATGCTTAAGGTTGAATATAAGATTTTAGAAAGTATCTTTCTCCTTATTTTAGAGAATTAAGTGAATGAAAAATTAAATAAGTTTTTATTTGTATTGTCCTAAATAGGAGCATTCCTATTCTTTACCCTTTGGTCTAGGTGAAAATAACATTGACTAGTCTTATGTTTGATTACTGAATCTACGGCTAGGCTGGGAGTATACCGACTGCCACTTCAGAGCTCCCACATTCCCCTCGCCTGAGGGCTAACATCTACACTTCAGCTCTCAAACATTAAGACTGAATTGAATATTTTTGTCTGTCACACTAAAATGTCCAATTCTACGCTCAATGGTTAATATTTCCCTATTTATTTGCACCCTCCTTCCAAGGCTTTTGACTTCCCTGAATCTTGGATGTAATCTTTACTATAGTTGATATTTCAACATATGTTAACAAATCAATTGGCCAGATTAAAAGTAAATTAAGATTTAAGTTAAAGATTAGCACAATTTCTATTTTCATATTTTAAGCACAATTACTTTAATTCATCATTTCACGTAATCTCGATAACAAGGAGAAAGACTAAGAAAACTACTCAGAATTCATGGGAAAAATAACACAAAGCATGAATTTCATTAAAGTTAACAAACAAATAACAAATATACTTATCTCAATTCTTCTCCCCAAGCAGATTCTTGAAGTTCCTTTGACTCTTCCTTCCAGTACAGCACACCAAAATGCTAAACACTCACTTAAAGACTCTTAAATTACACTTAACTTTCACACAAATGAAAAAAACTGACACACGACTGACTAGAATTCGTCTTTATTTATAGAAGGGGTCAAATCTCCAAAGGTTGCTTAAGCATCTCTTCAAAAAGCGTCCAGGTTCAATGTATTTTGACTCTTTTCAACTGTCTCGCCGTCGACGGCTTGATCTCGCCGTCGGCGGGCTTCTAGAAGATGGGCTAACCGCACCGATCTCGCTGTAGGCTAGCTCCTTATAATATATTAAAAATCTTGAGGGAAAAACTCGCCGTCAGCGGCCTAAGTCTCGCCGTTGGCGGGACAGTTAAATTTTCATCAAATTGAGTCGTTTTTGCTTCAAATCCGCTTCTTTTGTGCTTTTTTCTTTCAGTACTTATAAATCTTCATTCCTGCAATAAAACAAAGAAAATATCTTTCTTTAAAGTGCAATTTCATATAAAATTGGTATGAAATTCTTAATATATTTTCTAGTGATCAGCGACTCTAAAACTTCTCCAAACTAACAACAATAAAACCATTGAAGAAAGGTTGAGGATCCTTAGAACACTTGTCTTTAGCCTCTTCTCCATGATTTCTTCTCTCTAATTCTTCAAAATCTTCTCTTAACTCCTCAAGAATGCAGTTTAAAGGCCGTATCTATGGTTGCTTAGGGATTAGGAATGAAGATGGGGTAGTTTATAGGAGAAAATTGTGTGAAAAACTGAAAATTTTCAGTTTTTACATGAACCAATAACTGTGGCACTTAGGCGCCAAAACTGGCGCCTAGGCTCTGGACCCATTGATACACAGTCTACTCTGGCGCTTAGGCGCTGGATTTCGGAGCCTAGGCGCCGGAACCATGTTTGACTCTGTTTCGCCTAACGTTAAATTTCAAACTTTCGATCTAAAAAATAGGTAAATTAGAATGGTAAGATCAATATAAACTCAGTAATTAAAATTAACTCAAATTATAAACAATCATAATGAAGGTTAACTTGATCTTCTCTTTACTGACATACAAAATGGAGTGATCCAAAGTCCAAACTTTATATACTTCGAGATAATCTTTAGCTTAAGTCAATAAAGACTTGTTAGCATCCAATTTTATAAAGTTATATAAAATTTAGTCAAGACTGAGGCATAACCTTACATTAAATATGTAAAAACACACAAAAATAACTATGGGTTGCCTCCCACAAAGCGCTTGGTTTAACGTCGTCAGCCTGACCTAATTAAGTTTTTAATTAGGAAGACTCAACTCGTTAGCCTTTTTATAAATCATTTTTATGTCTCCCAAATAAGGCTTCAGTCTTAATCTGTTAACTTTAAAAATTTTTCCAGTTTTTGGGTCTTTAATATCTACAGCTCCATAATGGTATACTTTCTCAATTACATATGGTCTCATCCATTTAGATCTTAATTTTACAGGAAAAGTCTTAAACGAGTATTAAATAATAATACTTCTTGTTCAAGCTCGAATATTTTTCCTGAAATCTTTTTATCATTTAATATTTTCATTTTCTCTTTATAAATCTTTGCGTTTTCATATGACTCATTTCTTATTTCATCCATCTCATTTAATTGTAATAATCGTTTTTCTCCTGCAGTATTCAAATCAAAATTAAACTCCTTTATCGCCCAATAAGCTTTATGTTCAAGTTTAACAGGTAAGTTACAACGTTTACCATAAACTAACCGGTAAGGTGACATTCCAATTGGTGTCTTATAAGCTGTTCTATAAGCCCATAATGCAGAATCAAGTCTATCAACCCAATTAGTTCTTTTACGATTAACAGTTTTCTTTAAAATTCTTTTAATTTCTCTTTTTGATACTTCAGCCATTCCACTTGTTTATGAGTGATAAGCAGTTGCAATTCTATGTTTGATTCCAAATTTTTCCAGTAATGATTGAATTCTTATATTTCTATGTTTAATAAATAAATTACCCAGTTAGGAGGGCGCTGATCTACTTTAAAATTACCTATTTTTATGTGCAATTTATTCTTAATCTTGTAAGGATTTATGCTTTAATGAAATATATTTTTATGGTTTTGGTTACAGGTAAAAGAAAAAGAGTTTAAGTATGAAAAGAAGCAAAATAACAAAAAAAAAGAAGCAAAAAAGGGCTTAATTAAGAAAATTTGATAAACCAGCCGACTTGGCGCCGAGGCGCCAGAACCTGCACCTAGGAACGACAATTATGATCTAGAAGATTCAACGAATTTGGATTAATTTTGAAGAAATGTTGAAGCAACCCTTGATCTTTTTTGAAGCTTTTTAAATATGGATTTATTCTATAGCCAAAGAGAGTCATTTTAGAGTCATTATTAAATAATATTTAGTTTCTTTCACTTATAGTTCCAAGTGTGTAAGTGCTTAGTGAGTTTTTGTAATTTATGAAGTTTGGAGTCTTGTAAGAGTGCGTGGGAGTCAGAAAAGTCAAAGAACTTTGAAGGATTGCTTTGGGAAACACTCCAAATAAGTATTTGTAACTTAGTTCTTAAGTCATGTACTTTGGATTTGAGTTTCATAAATATGTTTTGTTGTGTTAATCTAATGCTTGCTGAGTAGTTTTTCTTTCTTTCTCCTTACAAATATAATGTGATTAAGTAAAGAGGTTTGGATTTTGTTTAAGAACTTTTTCTTTTTCTACCAAAAATTGTGATGATATTTTACTGGATTTTCTTTTACTTTACAAATTGGTCACTTGTATTGTTAAAACCTATGGAGAAATCTTATAGACCTGACTGTGGACTAAGATTTCTTGACTTATAAGTATCAAATTTCACTTTGGAAGATCAAAAGTGATCTTCCGAGGGTGAGTACAAATAGATATAGAGATAAGTATTGTTGGATGTAGAATTGATGTTTTTAGTGTGACAGGCTAAATCTATCAATTTGATTTAAAGAGAGAAAAAAGGATCACTGGTAGGTCCTATAGAGAGGGCACAATACGTAATCTAGAAGTGAGAGACTAGAACCTACCCATCACTACTAATAACGCTCCTACACCAACCTTTAAATTAACCAATGTTTTTTATACCTTAACCATAGGATAAAGAATATATATGCTCTTATTTTTCAAAATATCACATTTTTAAGCTCTAAACATCTGAAATTCTCTTTTAATTATAAATTATTTGTATGGAGAAAGTTTCTTTAAATATATTGTTTAAATCATTTACTTTACATTTTCTTGCATAATTTAGAAATTAGTAAGTTTAATTTTACTCTTGTTATGTTAAAAAGGAAATTTAAGAATTAGCACTTTTAATTATTTTCAGTATTTTAAAATTAAATTTCTTTAAGTTCTTATTTATTTCCCTGTGAAATCGATATCTGGGGGTTTAAAAGAAAATCCTATGTTACTTAAAATGATACGTATACTTGCGTAGTACCCCTAGTGTGTAAATTATTTTCTAGAAATTATTACATTTTGATTTTGCACACTAGCTGCTTAATATGATTTGGGTTAAATTTGTCCATCTTTTGGAAGTTTAATTATCTGTGTAATTGCGGGTCGGGTTAAGTTTTTGGCGCCATTGCCAGAGAATAACAAAATTTGAATTAAGAGAAAATATTTTTTTATATACCTAAATTGTAAATAATATATATATATATATATATATATATATAAATCGACAAATTAAAATAAAAAATATATTTTTTCATTTGTGTGCTACTTTATTTTCAACAAATCTTCTTAATTTTTGCATGCATAGTTCAAGATCTGAAGGTGTAGTACCTTATGATTCTGAATTAGAGTGAACTATAAGAAGAATTATAAAAGAAAAATAACTTCTTAATATTAAGGAAATGGCGAACATAGCTCATAATAGTACTGAAATTACAATTGATGATAATGAGCATCGGAATTTATAAAACCTTTAAGGGAATATGTTAACCCTACAGCAGATGAAATTCATTTAAGTATTCAAATCCCTACTGTAGTAGCAAATTCATTTAAACATAAACCTGTTATAATACAAATGACGCAAAATAATTAGTTTGGAGGATCATGAACGGAGGATCCAAATTTACATCTTGCAAGTTGTCTAGAACTTTGTGCTACTTTTAAATATGATGGTGTATCTGATGACACTATTAGACTTAGAATTTTTCTTTTTTTTATTAAGAGAGAAGCTAAGATGTGGTTAAATTCATTAGCAACACGATCTATTAAAACTTGGGGAGATATAGCACAAAAATTATTGGCTAAATATTTTTCTCCTTCTAAAACTGCTAAACTTAGAAATGACATAACTTTGTTTACTCAATATGAGGGGGAGACAATTTATGAAGCTTGGGAACAATTTAAAGAAATCCTTAAAAAGTGTCCACACCATGCTTTACCATACTGGTTAATCATTCAAACATTTTATAATGGATTAATAGGTTCCCTTAGATCTATAATTGATGCTGCTGCTGGAGGCTCTTTAATGGCAAAATCATTTGATGAAGCTTATGCTTTAATTGAAGAAATGACAACTAATAATTTTGAATAGTTTTCTGAAATGGTAAATCCTAAAAGAGTGACTAATATTCATGATAATTATGTCTTTTTCTATCTTAGCATCTCAAGTGGCTGCGATATCTAAGAAATTAGATAATTATGCTATGAATTTTTCCCAAATACCTCATGTGAATAATGAAAATTTAGGAAATATGAATGATTCTCAAACATTAGAAACATTACAGGCTATTGCTAGTAAAACTAATAACCCATATTCTAACTATTATAACCCAGGTTGGAAAAATCACCCAAACTTTAACTGGAATAATGGAAATCCACAATGGAGAAATAATCAGGTAAACTTAACTGGGAATTGGAATAATCAAGGAAGTCCAAATTATCAAACTTCTTATACTCCTGGTTTTAATAACTAGCAATTTAAAGAAAATAAGCTATCCATAGAAGAATTAATTTTACAAATGGGTAATCAATTTTAAAGTCAAAATGTGGCAATTAGAAATATTGAGAATCAAATGGAACAAATTGCTAATGCAATTAGTAATAGACCACAAGGAACACTTCCTAGCAATGTTGAAATAAATATTAAAGATAATGGGAAAGATCATGAACAAATTAAAACTGTGGAACTTATGAGTGGAAAGGAATTAAAGGATGGAATTTAAAATGAAAGTGAAGATGAGAGAGAGAATGAAGAAATTGAAAATCCTAAAGAAACTATTACTGAAAAAGAAGAGAAATCTGTATTTCCAACTAAAAATGATTTAGAAAGATTATCACCCCTTTTCCTCAAAGACTTCGGCAGCAAAAGCTTGATCAACAATTTTCAAGATTCTTTGAAATATTTAGAAAGCTTACAATCAATATCTCATTTTTTGAAGCTTTAGAACAAATGCCTAGTTAAGCTAAATTTATGAAAGATATTTTAAATAAATAACAGAAATTTGAAGCTTATGAAATTGTTGCACCAAGTAAAGAATGCAGTGCAATAATTCAAAGAAAGCTTCCTCAGAAGCTTAAAAACTCTGGAAGTTTCATTATACCCTGTCCTATTGAAGAAAAAATGGAGCTAGTATTTATCTTATGCCTTTATCCATCTTTGAAGGTTAGATTTAGGAGAGATTTCTCCCACTACTGTAACCCAGCAATTAGCTAATCAATTTATTACTTATCCTAAAAGAGTTATAGAAGATGTACTTGTTAACGTGGATAAATTTATCTTCATTGTAGTTTTTATTGTTCTTAATATGGAAGAAGATAATGAGATTCCTATTGTTTTAGGGAGACATTTTCTTGCTACGGGACGCGCTATTATTGATGTGCAAAAGGGGAGTTAACTATGAGAGTTAATGATTAGGAAGTAACATTTAACGTTCTTAAATCTATGAGGTATCCTACTAAAGAAAAATGTTACAGGATGGATATTTGTTATTATATGATAGCAAAACATTATCTTGAAAAATGTGAAGTCATTTATGAGGAAAAAGTTGAATAGTTATTAGAACAAGAATAAATAAGTAATGAAATTGAAAGTAATTCTAAAGAAAATCATAAAAATAAATGTTGAAAATACTAACTATATTCATGAAAATTGAGAAATTTTAAATACAATTGAAAATAATGAATCTATAATAACTTCAATTAAAAAGGCTCCTGAACTTGAGTTGAAAGTATTACCTCCTCATTTAAAGTATGTATTCTTAAAGAATTCATCAACTTTAGCTGTCATAATATCTTCTGAATTACCTAAAGATTATGAAAAAAAATTATTAAAGATTTTAAGAAGTTATAAAAAAGCTTTTGGTTGGACGATAGCTGATATAAAAGGATTAAGCCTTTCGATTTGTATGCATTAAATTTTAGTGGAAAATAATTATAAACCTAGGGTTGAACCTCAAAGAAGATTAAATCCAATAATGAAAGATGTAGTAAAGAAAGAATTATTAAAATGGTTAGATGATGGAATTATTTATCCTATACCTGATAGTTCTTGGGTTTTGAAGAATGGAGGAGTGACTGTTGTTGTTAATCAAAACAATGAATTAATTCCAACAAGACAAGTCAATGGATGGAAAATTTGAATTGTTTATAGAAAATTTAATGCCGCCACTAGGAAGGATCATTTTCCTTTGCCTTTCTTCAATCAAATGTTGGATTTATTAGCTGGTCTTTCATATTTTGGCTTTTTGAATGGATATTCTGGTTACCACCAAATACTAATAACTGTAGAGGATCACGAAAATACTACATTTACAAGTCCTTATGGAACTTTTGCTTTTAGAAGAATGCTTTCTGGGTTATGCAATGCACCTGCAACTTTTCGAAGGTGTATGATGTCTATTTTATCTGACTTAATTGAAAAAGGAATTAAAATTTTTATCGATGATTTCTCGGTGTTTGGAACCTCTTTTGATTCTTGTTTAGATCATATAACTAAGGTTTTAAAATATTGTGACGAAACAAATTTAGTTCTGAACCAGGAAAAATGTTAATTTATGGTTACAGAAGGAATTGTATTGAGACATAAAATTTCTAAAAATGGAATGGAAGTTGACCAAGAAAAAATTTAAATTATTGTTGGATTACAACCTCCTACTTCAATTACAACTGTTAGAAGGTTTCTCAGACATGCTGGATTTTATAGGAGATATATTAAAGATTTTTTTTAAAATTTCTAAATCTTTATGTCATCTTTTAGAAAAAGACAATAAATTTGATTTTAATGAAAACTGTCTAAATGCCTTCAATTTATTAAAAGAAAAACTAATTAATACACCTATTATTGTTTCACCAAATTAGAAAAAACCATTTGATTTAATGTGTGATGCAAGTGATTATGCTATTGGAGCAGTTTTACGACAAAAAATGATAAGTTTTTTACAGTTATATATTATGTCACTAGGACTCTTAATGAAGCTCAAATTAATTATATTATTACTAAAAAATAGCTATTAGCAATAGTATACACTTTTGATAAATTTAGACCATATTTACTTGGAACAAAACGTATGTCCATACAAATCATTCCGCTATTAAATATTCAATGTAAAAAAAGGATGCAAAGCCAAGGTTAATTAGATGGGTTTTTCCCTTGCAAGAATTTGATTTTCAAATAGTGGATAGAAAGGGGGCTGATAATCAAATTGTTGATCATTTTTCTAGAATTGAAAATGACAATGAAAAGAATGTTAAAGGAGACATAAATGAATATTTTCTGATGAAAAACTTTATGCTATTACTGGGTGGCAAATTTCATGGTCTGTTGATGTGGTTAATTATTTAGCTAGTAATATTTTACCATATGGATTAACTAGCCATCAGAAAAAGAAATTTATATATGATGTAAAATTTTAATTTTGGGATGACCCTAATTTATTCAAACAATGTAAAGATTCTGTCATTCAAAAATGTGTATCTAATAATGAAACTCTTAAAATTATATAAAATTGCCACAACTCTGAATTTGGAGGACACTTTGGTATAGATAAGACTGCATTTAAAATTTTACACTCTGGATTTTATTGGCCTAATTATTCAACGATGTCGATAAAAATGTAAAAGCTTGTGATAGGCAATATTTCAAGAAAAGAAGAAATGCCTCTAAATTTTACTTTGGAAACTGAAAATTTTGATATATATGGTTTGGATTTTATGGGAGAATTTGTACTATCTTAAGGAAAGTTTTATATATTATTAGTTGTTGATTATGTTTCTAAATGGATTGAAGCTGTAGTTTTTCTCATTGTGATGCTAAAAGTGTTTTAAAATTTTTAACTAAGAAGATTTTCACTAGATTTGGAATGCCAAGATCAATTATTACCGATGGGGGAAGTCACTTTAAGAATTTTAAGCTTCAAAAATTACTTAGCAAATATAGAATTAAGTTTAGAATAGCAAAAAATTTATATATTATTAGTCGTTGATTATGTTTCTAAATGGATTGAAACTGTAGCTTTTCTCATTGTGATGCTAAAAGTGTTTCAAAATTTTTAACTAAAAATATTTTCACTAGATTTGGAATGCCAAGATCAATTATTATCGATGGGGGAAGTCTCTTTAAGAATTTTAAGCTTCAAAAATTACTTAGCAAATATAGAATTAAGTTTAAAATAGCAACAACTTATCACCCCCAAACTAGTGCATTAGCAAAAGTTTCAAATCTATAAGTCAAAAGAATTTTAGAGAAAACTGTAAATCCTAAAAGAACTGATTAGGTTGACAGACTTGATTCTGCATTATGGGCTTACAGGATTGCTTATAAAACTCTTATAAGAATGTCTCCATATGGAAAACCTTGTCATTTACCTGTTGAGTTAGAACATAAAGCTTATTGGGTAATAAAAGAATTTAATTATAACTTAAATGATGCTGGAGAAAAGCTATTATTACAATTAATTGAGCTTGAAGAAATTAGAAATGAGTCTTATGAGAATGCTAGAATTTACAAAGAGAGGATGAAGAGTCTGTATGATAAAAAGATTTTAAGAATCAATTTTTAGCCTAGACAAAAAGTTTTATTATATAATACTCTATTGAATTTATTTCCTGGAAAACTAAAGTCCAAGTGGATGGGGCCATAAGTTTTGGTAAAAATTTATTCTTATGGATCCAAAGACTGATAATTTATTTAAAGTAAATGGGCCAAGATTGAAACCCTATATTGGAGAAAACATGCCTTATTATAAAGAATCGTTAGAGCTGAGTCATTCCGAGAAAAACATTTGGTTAAGTCGGATTGATGACGTCAAACCAAGTGCTTTGTGGCAGACAACCCATATTTTGTTGTTATGATTTGATTTGAGTTTGATTGTGATAAGGATGTAAAAATTCTTTATTTTGTATCTATTATTTAACACTAAATGAGGACTTAAATAAGATTTAAAAATTTGATGATAGGCAAATCAGTGTTATTAATGATACTAGCGCTTGGGCACAAGAATTGGTGCCTAAGCGCCAGAGACCTATGATGCTAGCGCCTAAGCGCCGTAGTTTCTGGACGTGGGAAAAATAACCCAACTGCAGTTTTAACCACTAATCCTTATAAATTGCCCTATCTTCATCCCTAATCAGCAAGCCATTCATTAATCGACCAGAAGAAATGAAATTAAGTGGAAAATGGAGATTTTCTTGATTCCATGGAGAGTAGAAACAATGGAGCGGAGAGTAAAGATAAGTTTGAGCACAAGGATTAACAAGCTTATTTCATTGGATATTTGATACACCTAAAATATATAATATTTTTATACACATTTTTATACCTACTTTTTGATGATATTGCACTTTCATGGAAGTTATTTGTGTATTTTTCTTGCAAGTATGATTAAATGAATGATGGCGATGAATGAAGTAGAAAAATCACCAAATTTGGAGAAAAAAATAAAGAAATGTGCAAAATTGATCTGTGACAGCTAAGCGCTTGGACCTATGCTTATGTGCCAGAGCCCCACGGCTATATGCCCAGATCTAGAGCTTACACACCAAAAGACCAGTGGCTAAGCGCCAAGACCTCGCACTTACGCACGGTAGTTACTTTAGAGGAGTTATTTAATTTTAAGTGCCATTTTGAAGAGGTGTTTAAGGCATCTCTTGGTACAAATGTGGGTAACTTCCTATTGGCACCAAAATTAATTTAAATTACCATTGAATGGATGCATCTCTTAGATGATTCATTGAATCTAGACACAATTTGAAGAGATATGAAGGCACCTGTTGGAAAATATAAAAGAAGACTTGAATATCAGAAAAGTGGTTATTATTGGAGAGTGTGTAGTTTTTGTTTATTGTGTGAGAGAGTTTTTAGTAACACACTACCCAACTTCACCATTTCTACTTACTTTAATATAGTTTGTAATAGGATTGGAAGTGAGATTCAGAATCCTTAGAGTTGGGCGCTAAACTCTTAGCAGTATTGTAAGGAAAAGCAAAGTTTTTAATAGACTTCAAGAGTTTAATGGAGAGGATTTTTAGATAAGTCTTTATCTTTGTTATTACATTTGGTTTTTAATTAAGACTTCTTGTGTTTTCACTATAATTTCTACTTTTAAACCAAGTTGTGATGGTATTTTCTCTATGAATTTTGAGTAGTTTTCTTTATCTTTTTCCTTAAAATGATGAAGTAATTAAGTTTTGAATAGATGTTGTGTGAAGTATAGAAAATCAATGTTGGAAGAAGTTGTGATGATTCAAAAGCTTGCACTCATTTACTTCTTGATTTGGCTAATTAAGATGTTAATATATGTTGTGAGAACATATAAGAACTGGTATGTTATTGTCTTAGTCAATAATTGGAAAGCATCATATGAAATTATATGGGTGATAATGTAATCCATATGGTTGAGTGCAAATAAATAGGGAGATATACTTTGATGGGTTTAAAATTAGAGGACTTTAGAGTGACATGCTAAAGCCCCCGGTTTAATTTATTATTTTATGTCTTTATACTTGATGTTAGCCCCCAAGTGGAGGGAGAAGAGGAAACTCTAGAGTCAGAGCTAATATCTTTCCTGCCTATCCTATCTTCACGATTACTAAAACACTAGATTAACCTACGTTCTTTATAGTATCTCTAGTAAGAGTAAAGAATATTATTGCTCTTATTTGGCACAATACACTTTAGATACTTCCACAATAGAATTCCATGACTTGTTTCTGATTCAAAATAAGTAAAAATAAATTTTAATTACATTTTCTTTCATCTTATAAAAATCTAGTTAAAGTAGATGTTTACTTTCATTTCAAATTATAAAAATTAACAAAAATAATTGAACTTTCGTTCCTAGAATATTATCTTTTGTTTGAGTAAGATTTCTCTTAAAGAGTAAAAACAAATATTTTTTTGTTTTCTTTATTAAAACTATTTAATAATTTTCTCTGTGGGTTCAAAATCTCAGAGCTTAATCATAAAGTCATATATTACTTAATAAAGAAATGTATACTTGCGAAGTATCCCATTTCTTCATATCAATTAAAATCTTATTTACATTGACATCAATTTTTTTTTTTCGTTGTAAAGAAAGATGTATCATTAAAGAGAAGTGTCAATTTATGTATAAAACGAAAGCATAAATATATGGGATCAAGTTTGTGGAGTCGTTGCAGGGGAAAATAAAAGAAAAATAGTTTAAAAAATATTTGAAGAAAATTTTCAGAAAAACTAATTTTTACATTTTAAAGTCTTATTTAAACTTGTTAGATTTATATTAGAAAATTATTGTTGAGTAATTGTTGTTTGTGTTATTTTGTTGTAATTTATAATAGTGTATGCGTAGTTCAGGTTACGATTCTGAATTAGAAAAAACTTTAAGAAAAATCAAAAAAATTAAAAATACAGAAAAGACAAAAATGTTCAAGAAATGGCAAATAAAAATAATCAAAATGTTGAAATCAATCAAAAATTTAGACCTTTAAGGTATTATGTTAACCCTACAGTAGTTGAATTTCATGGTAATATTCAAAATCTTGTTGTAACGGCTAATTCATTTGAACTTAAACTTGCTATTATCCAAATATTATCTAATAATCAGTTTGGGGGAGCACCAACTGAGGATCCAAATTTAAATCTTTCTAATTTTCTAGAAATGTATGCTACATTTAAATGTGATGGTATTTCAGATGATGCTATTAGACTTAGAAATTTTCCTTTCTCATTAAGGGATAAAGCTAAGATGTAGTTAAATTCGTTAGCACCTGGATCTATTAGAACTTGGGGTGATTTATCATAAACGTTTTTTGCTAAATATTTTCCACCATCAAAGACTGTAAAGCTTAAAAATGACATTTCATCTTTTTGCCAGTTTGAATGGAAATCTATTTATAAAACATGGGAACATTTTAAAGATCTCCTAAGAAAGTATGCACATCATTTGATACCATATTGGTTAATAATTCAAACTTTTTATAATTGATTAGTTGGATCTCTTAGATCTATTATCAATGTTGCTGCCGGTGGTTCATTGATGTCTAAAAAGTTTAATGATGCTTATGCTTTAATTGAATATATGGCTACAAATAATTTTTAATGGCCTTCTGAGAGGGTAAATCCTAAAAAGCTAGCCAATATTCACGAATCTTATGCTTTTGCATTGTTAGTAAATCAAGTTGCTACAAATTCAAGGAAGATAGACCAATTTAGAATGAATTTTTCTCAACCAATTTCAATAATTGAAGAAATTTCATTAGGCTAAATGGTATATTCTCAAACATCATTAGAAACTTTGAATGTCATAAACAAGCATAATAACCCATATTCCAACTATTATAACCTAGGTTGGAAGAATCATCCAAAATTAAATTGGAATAACAGTAATCCGGGTGGTAGTAATTAACAATGGGGGAACAATCAAGTAAAATCATTGGGGAATTGGAAAAGCCAAAGTAATAATAATTATAGACCTACTTATCCTCCAGGTTTTAACAATACTTCACAATTTAAGGAGAAGAAGTTTTCTATAGAAGAAGTGGTGTTACAAATAAGAAATAAATTGCAAAGTTAAGGAGGTGCAATTAGAAATATTGAGGATCAATTAGGACAAATAGCCATTTAATTATGTAATAGATCCCAAGGAACACTTCTAAGTAATACAGAGATAAATCCAAGAGACAAAAATAAAGAGCAAGTAAAAGCTGTTCAACTGAGAAGTGGAAGAGAGTTGGAAGGTAGAGTTCAAAAAGAGATTGAAGTAGAGAAAGAAGAGATTGAAGAACCAAAAGAGGACGCTCCAAAAGGTTTGGAAAGACCTATTTCTCCACCAAAAATTTATTTATAAAAGCCACCACCTCCATTTCCTCATAGAATTCGACAATAAAAGTTGGATAAGCAATTTTGAAAATTCTTGGAGATTTTTAATAAACTTACAATTAATATTCCATTTGCTGAAGCCTTGGAACAAACGCCAAGCTATGAGAACTTTATGAAGGATATTCTTAACAGAAAAAGAAAGTTTGAAGATAATGAGACTGTTGCACTTAATGAGAAATGCAGTGCAATATTTTGGAAGAAGCTTCTTGAAAAGCTTAAAGATCCTGGTAGCTTCACAATTCCATGTATAATTGGAGATAGATTTTATGAGAAAGCTTTATGTGATTTAAGTGCAAGCATTAACCTTATGACATTATCTATATTTAAAATACTAGAAGTAGGAGAAATAACCCCGACTACTGTAACTTTGCAATTAGCAGATTGTTCAATAGCATATCCTACAGGAGTTATAGAATATGTTTTAGTAAAAGTGGATCAATTTATCTTTCTTGTTGATTTCATTGTGCTTGATATGGAGGAAGATAAGGTGATACATATTATTTTGGGGAGATCATTCCTAGATATAAGAAGAGCAATGATAGATGTGTAGAAAGGAGAATAAACTATGTGTGTTAATGATGAAACTATTACATTTAATATTTCAAAATCAATGAAATATCCTGCAAAAGATAAAGATGATGAAAGTTTCAGGATGGATGTAATGAGATATCTGATTGAATGTCATTTTAAAGAAAATTAGGAAGAAAAATATGAAAGTGAAAAGTTAGAACACGAGTAAGAAGAGGAAGCACAATATTCTGATGATTTTAATGAGGAAGATTAAATTATGTTTAAAAAAGTTTTGAAGTTTTGGACATGACAGAGAAAGATGAATATTTTTTGTCTATCAATTGAAAAACCTCTTGAACTTGAATTAAAATTACTTCCTGATCATTTAAATTATGTCTTTTTAGGTGATTCCTTAACTTTGCCTCTTATAATTTCTTCAAAATTAACTACTGAAGAAGAAGAGAGTTTCCTTGAAACTTTAAATAAATATAAGAAAGCCTTTGGATGGACCATAGATGATATTAAAGAAATTAGTCCTTCAATTTTTATGCACAGAATCCTTATGAAAGAAAACTGCAAACCCAGGGTTGATCCTAAAAGAAGATTAAATCCTATTATGAAAGAAGTTGTTAAGAAAGAAATTTTAAAGTGGTTAGATATTGGAATTATCTACCCCATTTCAGATAGTTGTTGACCTCATTTTTGATGAGGTCTTTTCTCTTCTCTATCCTTAGTACTTAGGATCTAACCTTAGGCTTTCCCTTTGACTATCCTAGAGGATTAGAGATGGCACCCACCATTTAGAAATTTAAACACCTCTTAACTCCTCGCAAATCCCACATGCCTGATTGTAAACCCCTAATTCACTTGGAGGGTTAAGATCAAATGTGGAGGTTTAAAGGATGAGTTCCCTATAGGACTCTTTGGCCATAGGATTACCCTGGGTGGCCTGGTCTGGTGAGGGTTGACCTGCACACATTACACTTTCACACACATTCCAAATCCTAAAACCATTCATACCTAGTTTGACTTCCTGACTCATGTAAGTAATTCATATGGATGGACCTTAACCCCTAGGCCCTTGGCTAAGAGGGTTAGGAACAACATAGTGAATGCCTCAAATGAGTCCTCTCATGGCTCTTATGGGCTTGATATGGCTTCTTGGCCTAACCAAAATGATTCAATTCTACTCACATTCAATCAATCTTCATTTTTCCAAAATTTCAATTTTTGACCCCTGGGACCCTACACCCACTAAATCTACCAAATGCCCTTGAAAATATCCAAAATTTTCAAAATTTCGCAAATTACCCAAAATTCCTCAAAACCAATCCTAAACATTTCCTCACCATTCAAATTGATCACCCTTAGCCAAATATACCAAAATTTCCAAAAATACCCCCCAATACCCTCCAAATACCCAAAATGCCCTTCTTAGTCAAAAATTCCATAAATTCCGAAAATTCCTAAAAAAATTCTAGAAAATCTTAAATATTCCTAATTTCATTTTTTTCAACTATACCATAAGCCAATTTTGTCAATTTAACCCACTTTTACCAAAACCCCCAATTTGATCCATTTTAAACCTAAAGTGAGCCCAATGTCAAACCAAACCACCCCAATTGACCTCAATTTTGGTCCAATTCAATTCTAAACTTCAATTACATATCCCTAATATCAATCCTTACCAAATACAAGCCCAAATTGATTGAAATTTGGATCCAATTTCAATTTGAAGCCTAAATCCCCTAAATTGGCCTAAAACCAAACCTAACCAAAATATGCCCAAACCCCAAAATCAAAGCCAAACCAAAGTTTAAAACTTTTTATAACACTCCCCTAAACATTTCTCAACATTAATTTTATATCAAATCCAACCTTAAACCAACATTAACCCAAGATAGCAAAAGTTAGCCCTATTTGACCCATTTTGGGCCCCATTACCAAAAAGGCCGAAATTAAACCTATTTCAATTCCAAATGACACCAAACCTTCTCCAAATCACTCATGCCACACTCCTAAACTAAACCCAACATTTGTTTAGCCTAATCTTTCACAAAATCTCCATCAACCAATTTGTTTTCAAATTTAAAAGCCCACTTCCATAAAGCCTTTAAAAGCCCACTTTCCATCAAATTCAAAAGCCCAAAATCTCCACATGAAACCTTTTCTTCATCATTCCTTTGATAATCCTATTTGACCAAAGTCTTAAACCATCATGAAATCAACCCATTTGTAGCATCATGACAAATCCCATCAAAGGAATCCAAAGTTTTCAAAATTCCAAATAACCCTTTTCCATGCAAGTGAGCCAACCTTTTCCCAAGCCATGAGCAAGCCAAATGAAGCCATGGAGCCATGCATAAGCCATATGCAAGATTTAACTTTGGGAGACCCTACCAAATTGTTCCCAAATCTTTTCCAAGCATTCCTAAGCTCAATCAAACCATTTCCAATTGAGGCCTCACCTCTTGGACGAAGGTATCAAATTTTTTCTCCTCCAACCGAGCATGCTTTAATTTTCTATAAATATTTACATGCTTTAAGTATATTATCACCTTATAGATGTGCTCTACTCCATTAGAAGATCATTTTAAAAAAAATTCATTCAATTTCGTTGAGAAACGAGTGAGATATCAAGGTTTGAAGGTGGACGGTTTTGGGTGAATAGCACTGGGAGAGAGGAGCAGCAGCCGTCCGATCAGGCATGTATCTGGACTAGGTCTCATTCAATGATCGGGAATACCTCAGATGATTCAACCCATGTATTGCTAACTGGAATTTCCACGGTCTAAATGAAAGTGTGGAACCCATTAAGTTGAGTTTAGCAAATTCATCTGGACTAGGTGAATTCGATGAAAATAATGGTGCCGGGATGACGGAACGTGGGATTTTAATCTGTTCTGTTTAAACAACATTAAGATTTGTTTTAATTAAAATAATAAAAATATTTGGACTTTAAGATTTCTAAACCAAAACACTTCTTTCATCTCTTGATTTTAACCTTCTAAAACTAAACCTCTGCAACAACAATAAGCTCGGAGCATGGTGGGCAGCACAGTCATCGTCATCAGCAAAACTTGGATCTACACCAGCTAAACCTTTCTTAGAATTAAATAACCAAACCATAGGACTTCGAGGTAGTTTGCCTAGTGCAACATAAATCCTCAACTCTTCGTTAGGCATTTGCATGATCATGTCATGTAAATTATGCCCTAACCGGTCTTAGGACTCTGAGGTAGTCGTTCGGTACGCGATAAACCCTCATATCTTCGAGGCTGTTTGTGTGATTATATCATACAAGTATAAGTCCTAATTAATTTAAATCGGCAGGACTGAAAAATTAAATAAATTCCCAAATTGAAGCCAAACAATAGGATAGTTTTGGAAGTTGTCAAGATTCTTCTTAGATCCTCAGCTTCTCCTACTTCTCTTCCTTTGGACTCCAAAATAACTGTTCCAAATTTGATCCACTCCCTATTGAAATCTCCAAAATCCAATTCATTTGAAACCTTAAACTTTGAATTTCTTGAGAGCAAAACCACTGATCACTATCGAGAGTTTTCTTAAATGATTCCCGTCATTTAAGATGTAATTACCTATAGGGGCTTGCCCTTATAGGGAACTTTAAGAACCCAGGTAATATAAACCTTGCTTAATTTCTTTATATTAAGCAGGGGAACTTGTCGGCTTATAAAATTGGTTCACACACCAAACAGATGTCACAATTCTTCTAGTTTATTTAACCGAGCCCCATCATCAAGCAGTGTGTCTATTCTTCGAGATAGATATACAGTTTGTGGGGCGGTGCTTGTTTATATAAACTATTTGGGATGTGAGATCAGTTTGATTTCATATCTTAAAATTTTCAAACTCAAATTATTTTCAAAATCAAATACTACTTTCTAAACCATATGTATATATTTAAATTAAATTTAAAAATCTAAAATTCGCCGACAACTTCTGTAGGCGACTCCTTTTTTAAAAAACAATACTCAACCTAAAAATATGCCGACAAGGTTCTGGCGACTCCGCTGGGGACTAGTTCCCCTCTCCATTTTGATTAGATGGTTTTGCTTTCATAAATCGATAGTGAGTCCATATCCTTAGTGGACCAAAACTATCATTCTTCCGTCGGCATACTACGTTCATTTCTATCTTGAATGGGTATAGTCAACTTCTCTCGGATTTAGGAGCCATTGTTTAGACACCCCTAAATAGAGAGGTTCCAAAATCCTTTTACCTCTTTTTCTGAGGTGGGGTGGACCCCCAATAGGTGTTAGCTTAGGTGCGGTCCTTCGGATTGAGAAGTCTTACGAGTCTTTATCTTCCTTTCCAATTCTGAATCGGATCCTTTAACTTTTTTATACCTTTAAACATTCTGTTCCTAATAAAAAAATCCTCTAATAAAAGACTCTTTTAATAAATAAATCCTTTTAAAATCATAAATACATAAACGAAAATGTGTTCGGACTCTTTCTTTTTTATCCTAAGTTTTGCGACAAAAGGAAGCATAATTCGGGACTAATACTCAGAATCTACCCTACAGAAAATAACTACGCCAAAGTTAATTTTCTCCTTCACCAACGGAATGGACTTCGCCGTCTATAAGGATGAGCTGTCTGACAATGGGATCATCCGTTTTGGACAAGGATTCGACAATACAGATATCAAGTTCACTGACGTCACTCTCTTTGCACTAATGGACAAAGTGCCAGAAACTGAAGAGCCCGTAATTAAGTTCAACTTGAAGTCGGCTCAAGAATTCCCTCCCCTGTAAAGAGTTCCAGCTGAAAGAAGTACTACTGTTCGTAGGAGGACTGTAGTCTCTACCCCCACCGGTCTAGTCATCTCTGCACCTACCCCGGCTTTCGCCAAACTAAAGGGGAAGGAAATCCAAGTCTGTGATGAGCCTGTGGCCATGGAGGGTACAAATTTTGCTATGATACCATCTATTTTTGAGATTGGGTCCAGTTCAAGAGTTTCACCCCTAACTCGGACTCAAAGGAGAAATAGAAGCAGAAAGATCGCCAAGATCGAGAAAGCCAAAGCTGCTGAAGTTGCTTTTCTAGAAGAAATTCATGAGGAAAGAGAAGAACTGTCTGAGTATATACCTCTGTTGGAAGGAAGTAGGTTTCACCCCCTCTCTGCTGCATCGGATGAAGAAGATGTCCGAAGGATTGCCGCTACACTACCCCGACCTACATACTATAGTAACTACAAAAGAAAAAGGGTTAAGACTGTGCCATTTGCTCGGCTACAAGCTGTGATAGAAAAATTGGCGAAGAAAGTAAGATGCCCTATGTAAGAAATCCTAAGAAGAATGGGACGAGTGCCAGCTAGATCTCACCTTGGACCGCGAGTAGAGCCTGTCACTGCCGTGAAGAAGCTAATGAAGAAAATGAAAGCTAGTTCACCTGTTGTTGTATCGGGCCATCATATTAGGGAGGACACCACCTACCAGCATATAGCCAACAGACCTTCCGGTCCTAGGCCTTCTGCTGCAAGAAGGATGGTGTGGCGACCTATTAGTACCGAGCCGAGACCAACACAATGGCCTGGGAAGAAAAGTCTCGTCAAAGAGCCTGAATTCGAAGGAAGTGCTACTGCGATAAAAGAAACTCTCGAAAAAGAAGTTCAACAGCCATCGCACGACAACCGCGAGACCATCTGGAAGAGACCCCTCGAGGATGCTATAGGAAATCTAAGGACAGATATCCGCTGGTTGGCAAAAGAAAGAGGAGAAAAATTGGAAAAGAAAGTTGACTCATCAGAGTTCATGGATAAGGAGTATCCCGAGATCAACATGGTTGAGACACGAGCATCATCAGCTTCGCAAGGTGCTCTGGCAGCTACAGAAAGAGATGAATTGGAAGTGATGAGAGGACAACTTCGGGAAAGTGATGACACAATTTCCCAGATGGCAAAGAAGATGGAAGAGATGGCTGCTGCCTTAGCCACTCTCCAGAGTCAGGTGCAACATCAGAAAGAAACACCCCCAGAGATCATCCATATTGCAGATGTAGGAAAAGAGATCACATCTGTCAATGGAGACGAGCCACCAAAGAAGGATTCTGCACAGTGCATGATTCCCGAAAAGGACATTTAAAACATGGTAGAACAGCAGGTGCGAGAAGCCTTAGCACAATCTAAGAGTGGAGCATCTATTCAGACGGGTAGACCTTACCCCGAAGAGTTCGATGCTATCCAATACCTAAAAGGCTTCGTACCACCTCTGTTTAATACTTTTGAAGGAACAGGAAACCCCCGGCAGCATGTCGCACATTTTCATGCTAGTTGCTGCAATGCCGGTGGGAGTGACGCTTTACTCTTCCATCAGTTCGTCAGTAGTTTGTCAGGGATCGCCTTTGACTGGTATGCAGAATTGCCAAATGGTTTAGTTAAGACCTTTGCAGAGTTAGAAAACCTTTTTGTTAAGCGGTTTGTCGGGGCTCGTCACCACATCACCATCGGTGATCTAGTGGTGGAGCACCAGAAACCGAATGAGACGTTAGTAGATTACATACTTCAATGGAGAAATTTAAGCATGAAGTGTGAACCACAACTTCAGGAACAACATGCTGTCGGCATCTTGCTTAAAAGTATCCATGGCTCGATAGCACTTCTCCTTGAAGGATTTACAGTCAAGACTTTCGAGAAGCTGCTTAGCAAGGCCGGGAGCTTACAAGAGGAAGCAAAGCAGCTAAGTTTCGTGGACAAGAACGATAAGTAGAAGCCCATGAAAACATTCGAAAAGAAATCCAGAATCATCGAGGCAGTCAATAAGGGCAAGCAGCCAGTGCAGATACAGCCAGAGCGGCCACAGCCTAACTATCAACCACCGCAGTGTACTTACCAACAACCTCAGCAGGGTTATCAACAGCCTCGACCGAGCTATCAGTCGCCTCAGCATTATGAACAACCGCCTCGTCCACAACATACCCTGAAAGATTTTCTGAACAAGGAATATCCATTCAAAACTGAAGCAGTAGCGAAGATGTTCCGCAGTTTAATGAAGACGCCAGATTTTCAGCTACTAGAGCCCAAAAGGCCGGAAGAAGTCAGTAAGAAAGATCATCCAAACTATTGCCCTTACCATCGGATGCTCGGGCATAAGATAGAGGATTGCATCACTTTCAAGAGTTGGCTTGACAATAATCTCCGGAAAGGGAACATAACGATCCCGAAGGAATACATGAAGGAACCCCAAAAGGGAGTTTCCGTCAATGTTATTTCAACTGATCCCATTGTTCCGATAGACCCTTACACAACCCAAGATGGATGGAGTACCGTCTGGACAAAGTCTTCAAAGAAAATCTTAGATCACATCCAAAATGCTTCGGTGCGTGCTTCAACTCGAAGTTTGAAACTTGCCGAGCCGGCACTATCACTTGCGATTGAAGAACCGCCCCAGAAGGAAGAGAAGATCGTAGAAGAGAAGAAAATTGAGGCTCCAAAGAGTAGACTAGGGGCTGCTTATCCTAGGATGGTTGTTTCCAATTCGGGGGAGAAATCCCTCGAACCTCTGACTCTGTATGATTATTTGCTCGCCCCGGCGGGATCATATAATGATAAGAGTTTTGGTGTTGGCTGTGTTTTGACTGTTTCTAATGATTACGTAACTAACGAAAACCAACCTAATCCGGATCTCGATTCTGATATAAATAATGATTCTCAAATCATACTAAACCTCGATGACCACGATGAAGAAGAAGACGTTCACAAGGATGACTACGAGAGCTCAACAAGCAAAGAGTCTATTTGCAAATTTCGAGGACCTCCAATCGCGATAGAATTAGAGTTATCAGATTCCGAAGCAACTCCAGAAGAGCCAGACATTCCAATTCAAGAGGATACACCGACAGATTCAACACCAAATTCAAAAGAAATAATTGAAGTAAATCTAAGAAGTGGAAAAGTTCTACCCCCGAGAATGGGTCCAAAAGATAAAGGAAAGCAGTTGGTTGCTCAGGAAGAGTCAACCCCAGTAGAGGAATTGCCCACTCGGGAAGAAACCAAAGAAGATGGTAATAAAGTGGACTATAATGTGCTAGCCCATCTTAGGAAGCTACCAGCCAAACTAAGCATATATGACACTCTGATCCTGTCAAAGGAGATGAGAGATGCTCTAATCAAGGCTCTACTTGATCTAGAGATTTGTTTAGCTCAAATTGCCGGTAATTCCTTCGATGAGGTTTGCTCATTAAAAGAACAGTGAGGTGTTACCTTCACGGACAAGGATTTACTACTCGGAACGGCTGATCACAATCGACCATTGTACATTTTAGTCACTATCGGAAAGTTTACGCTCTCCAGAGTGTTGGTTGATCCAGGAGCATCAATCAACATAATGAGCCTTCGAACGTTAGCATATTTGGAAATTGATGCTCGAGACCTCGAAGCGGACAAGATGTTATTAAGAGGGTTCAATCAGAAAGGAGAAAGAGCTCTCAAATCGATAACATTACTGATGAAGACCAGTGATTTAGCAAAGACAACCGCAAAATTCCACATAATTGATTCTGAGACATCGTTCAACGCTCTACTGGGTCAGCCATGGATTCATGAAAACCGGATGGTACTGTCATCTCTGCACCAGTGCATAAAGTATTATGAAGGAGGAGAATAGTGTATCAAAGGAGACTTGCAACTGTTCTCCGTACATGAAAAAGGGAATTCATAAAGATGCAGCCTACTACATGCCTCCGAAGAAAACAATATTTTTCAGAAACGTCGTACCAAATGAAGCAAAAGAAGTGAAAGATGATAAAGAGCCTGAAATTCTAGTCCAACAGTTACTCACCACTCCCTTACGGCGAGATGGTGAAGGTTTCTCCAGAACTCGCATCCGAGGTCGAGGCCGGGAATGAGGTCGTGGAAGAGACGTTAGAACAGTTGGACAGAAGAAACCAGTCATCAACGTTGATTGGGAGACCAGTTCCGAAGAAGAAGAAGTCAAGAAAGAAGCAACAACAGTAAATCAAAAGAAACCCCAGTTCAAGATCTCTCTCGAAGATGAAAGGAATGAAGAATACAAATCAATGTATGAGAAGATTAACCATTATGTACATACTATGACCCTGTCCATTCTAATAAAATCGAGGGTATGGTGGTCAAGGAAGTGCATGGTGGTGGTGCTAAGCCAATCAAGTTCTACCGTGGTGCTTCTTCTTCCAATACTGAAAAAGATGTACAATTTGAAGATGTTACCTCTTCCGAATTAATGGAACTACCTTTTGAGTGGTACTCTCCCTGTGTTCAAAATTTAATTCAACGTGGAGTCTTACCTCGACGATGGACAAAAGGTCAATCAAAACATTTTGAAAAATTATGGAATAATGCCAGTCGGCCTCCCAATTCAAAACATGGTCTCGGATTTGGCACGGTAAGGTCTGTTGATGATACGGGATTTTTCTTGGTTGTCACTTGCGAGCCTAATGAAGACTGCTTGGAAGCCTCAGAAGATCTCGAAGATCTACAAATCGGAGATGCTCCGCCAGAATTCAAAGAAGAAATTAAATCTACAATAGACGAGTTAATGGAAGTTAACTTAGGTACTAGCGAAGAGCCTAGGCCGACCTTTGTTAGCTCCTTACTCAATAAAGAAGACTCTGAAAAGATAATCAAGCTATTGATGGAATTCAAGGACTGTTTTTCTTGGAGTTATGATGAAATGCCAGGATTAGCTTCAGAAGTCGCAGTTCCCAAATTAGGATTGGATCTCACTGCTGTTCCACTTAGACAAGCTCCAAGAAGAATGCGTCTAGAGATTGAACAACAAGTTATTGCTGAAGTTAAGAAGCTAATAGACGCTAAATTTGTCTGTGAAGAACAATATCCAACTTGGTTATCCAATGTGGTACCAGTCAGAAAGAAGAATGGTCAGATCAGAATTTGCATAGACTTCAGAGATTTAAGCAAAGCATGTCCAAAGGACGAATTCCCTCTACCAATTCCAAAATTGATGATCGACATTGCTTCTACACATGAAATCTTTTCTTTCATGGATGGATCTTTGGGATACAACCAGATAAAGATGGCACCAGAAGATGAAAAGCTTACAGCCTTTAGAACGCCAATTGGAGTGTTCTGCTACACAGTGATGCCGTTTGGATTAAAGAACGCAGGAGCAACTTAGCAAAGAGCAATGACAAGAATTTTCGATAATCTCATTCACAACCAAGTTGAGTGCTACGTAGATGATGTGGTCATCAAAATTAAATTAAAAGAGGATCACTTGTTTGATTCGAGATTTGTTTTCGAGCGATTAAGACAATTTAACCTTAAGATGAATCCGTTGAAATGCGCCTTCGAAGTCACCTCTGGGAAATTCTTAGGATTTGTCGTCCAACATCATGGAATTGAAATCGATCCGAAGAAGATTAAATCTATCTTGGAAATGCCACCTCCTAAAACCTTGAAACAATTACGATCCTTTCAAGGAAAATTGGCATATCTTCGACGCTTTATCTCGAACTTGTCAGGAAGGTGTCAGCCATTTTCTACTTTGGTTAAGAAGGATGCCAAGTTTACTTGGGACTCCAAATGTCAACATGCCTTTGATGACATCAAACAATATTTCATGACACCTCCTGTCTTAGCAGCCCCAGTCTTAGGTAGACCATTGATACTTTATACAGCAGCTTTAGACGACTCTCTCGGAGCCCTGCTAGCCCAGATCAATGATGAGGGAAAAGAAAATGCTTTCTACTACTTAAGCCGTCGTCTAATTCCGACGGAAGTAAAGTGTCCTCTTATTGAGAAGCACTGTTTGGCCCTGATCTTCACCGCACAGAAGCTTAGCCACTACATGCTTTCCCATAAGGTCAACCTTATTTCGAAGTTTAATCCATTGCAATAATTGATGACCCGACCGACGCTTTCCGGCAGACTTGCCAGGTGGTCAATGATACTATTTCAATTCGATATAACTTTTGTTCCTCTTCGGGCCATAAAGGAACAAGTCTCTGCAGACTTCCTCGCAGCACACCCTTTACCGGCAGAATTGCCTCTCAATGATGACTTTCCAGACGAGCAGATAATGAGCCTAAAAGACCCTGATGATCAGCGTTGGAACTGTACTTCGATGGAGCATCCTCAGCGCAGAAAGATAAATAATCGCAAACGATAGTGCCCGGTAAGGCAGGAATCAGACTAATATTTATAACACCAGAGCGGGGGATGTTAAGGTATTCCTACCACCTGACAAAACCGTGAACAAACAACGAGGCAGAATACGAAGCCCTCATAACTGGATTGGAATTAACCATTTAGATGGGGATAACGGATATCAACATCTATGGGGATTCTCAGGTGATCATTCAACAAGTCGCCAGACAGTACAGAATTCTAAAGCCAAGACTCGAGCAGTACTTCCAGTATGCCATGAAACTGTTGGAGCAGATTCCAAATGTAACGATCTATAAGATTCCCAGAAGAGAAAATGCTCTCGCAGATATGTTAGCCCGCCTTGCAAAGGAATTTTCTTGCTTGCAGGATGAGTCAGTTGAAGTGTCAGTTCAAGGACGACAGGTTCTATCACAGCTCGACATGGATACAATATGCAAATCAGCGGAAAAAGCAGAAGAAACAATTGCTGCAGTGACAAAAAATACAGAAGATTGGCGGCAGCCACTAATAGACTACTTGCAAACGGGAAATCTACTGGACAATAATTCATTAGCCCATCAAATTAAGAAAAGATCTCTGTCTTACATATTTATAAACAACACGTTATACAGAAGGTCTTTCGATCAGATGTGGCTAAGATGCCTGAGCAGGTCTGAGGCTCGTGAAATTGTTAAAGAAGTACACTCAGGACTTTGTGGCGTTCATCAGTCGGGTCCGAAAATAAAAATGAAGATTAAAAGACTAGGGTACTACTGGCCCTCGATGATGATCGATTGCATGATGATTGCCAAAAATTGTCACCAGTGTCAAGTGCATGGAGTGGTTCTACATCAACCTCCAAATGTGCTACATCCGCGTCTTGGCCATTTGAGTGTTGGGGCACAGATATTGTGGGTTCGATAAAGCCGCCTTCTTCAAGGGGACATCGCTTCATTCTTGCAGCTAAAGATTACTTTTCTAAGTGGGTAGAAGCAGTACCGCACAGAGAAGTGAAAGCACATCATGTGCTACAATTCTTTAAGAATCAAGTCGTCTACCATTTCGGAGTACTGAGCATGATAATTTCAGATAATGGGTCCGCGTTCAAGAGTACAAAGATCAACAATTTTGTCAGAAGAACTGAGATTGATTGGCGCTATTCAACAATCTACTACCCAAGAGGGAACGACTTGGCCGAGGCTTTTAATAAAACTCTCGTCCAAATCCTAAAGAAAACTTTGGACGACAACAAGAGAAATTGGCACGATAAGTTGTTAGAAGCCTTATGGGCCTACAGGACGACTTTCAGAACTCCTACCCAGTCTACGCCTTACGCCTTAGTGTATGGGTCCGAGTCCGTTCAACCCTTAGAGGTTCAGCTTCCGTCTCTCAGAATTGCAGTTGCAAACAAAATCACTACGAAGAAAATGCCGACTACGACTAGAAGAATCGGAAAGCTCAAGGGAAAAGACTTTCAAGACAAGCAGAATTTTGAACCGTATCGAAGCCAAGATGATCCAAACCCATGATAAATTGGTCCGTCCAAGGACATTTAAAGTCGTTGACTCGGTTTTAGTTCTCGTAAGACCTATTCTTGCACATCGCAAGATAGGTGGTAAATTTGAACCAACATGGGAAGGGCCATTCGTGGTTGAGACAGTCTACTCAGGAGGTTCCTACCAGCTTGTAAATTGCCATGGAGAACGACCTATGCTTCCAATTAATGGACGATATCTTAAGAAGTATTACGCAACCTGATGTTTCGAAGGATGAATCCTCATTCCTAGAAGCACGAGCACGAGTAATTACTTATGACTCGGGTCCGAACTCAAAAAATATCAAAAAAAATAAAATAAAAAAAAGTGGATGATAAAGAAAATCGTTTAAAAAAAATGTTAAAAAAAGAAAACATGTGAAATCTTGATAATAAAGTTTTTATCCTTCCTTTCAAATCGAGTCTCACTCTTGATCTCTCTTGATCTTTTCCTACTCCTATTTAAATTTAAAATAAATGAATAAAAGCTCTTCATTAATAAACATATTATTTTTCTACTGTTCTTGTTCTTAGTACAGCCCCTAATCCTTTCCTTGTTTTTCGCAGGGAAATGTAGAACGGGCGGTTGGTTCGGATTAAAAGAAATTTGAGCAAAGAACAAAGAAAAAATGAAAATAGACGAGAACTCTTTTAAAAATCTAAATGTCAAAATAAATTCTAAAATGATACGAACTCCAAATATTTTTGAAATTGAATCACCAAAACGAATGAAATCAATCTGAATCCTTCAATCTGAATTCATCAATTTGAATCTTTCGATCTAAATCCTTCGATCTGAATCCTTCAATCTAAATTCTCGATCTGAATCCTTCAATTATTCTTCAAAATGAAATCTGTTTGAGACTCTTCTGAAATTCAAACCTTTTCCTCGACTTGTCACCGGGTCGAGTCTTTTCAACTTGGTTCACTTACCAGTTCCTTTTTTTAAATCTTTTCACTGCGTGTTAGAGGATCGACTAGTTCTATTGACACGGAACCTTGAACTTTGTTCGATTTGGTTCTGATGGCATGGGATTGGGTCCCTCTTCATACAGATAAATTCTCAAGATTGGAACCAGTTTCCAATTCTCATTAAATCCTCGAGATTGGAACTAGTTTCCAATTCTCATTAAATCCTCGAGATCGGAACCGGTTTCCAATTCTCATTAAATCCTCGAGATTGGAACCGGCTTCCACCCTCGCAAAACCTCGAGATTGGAACCAGTTTCCAATTCTCATTAAATCCTCGAGATTGAAATCAGTTTCCAATTCTCATTAAATCCTCGAGATAGGAACCAATTTCCAATTCTCATTAAATCCTCGAGATTGGAACCAATTTCCAATTCTCATTAAATCCTCGAGATTGGAACAAGTTTCCAATTCTCATTAAATCCTCGAGATTCGTACCAGTTTTCAATTCTCATTAAATCCTCGAGATTGAAACCAGTTTCCAATTCTCATTAAATGCTCGAGATTGGTACCAATTTCCAATTCTCATTAAATGCTCGAGATTGGAACCAGTTTCCAATTCTCATTAAATGCTCGAGATTGGAACCAGTTTCCAATTCTCATTAAATCCTCGAGATCGGAACCGCTTCCATTTCTCATTAAATCCTCGAGATTGGAACCGCGTTTCCATTTCTCATTAAATTGTCGAGATCGGAACCACGTCTCTATTTCTCATTAAATCTTCGAGATTGGAACCAGTTTCCATTTCTCATTAAACCTTCGAGACTGGAACCAGATTCCAGTTCTCTTTAGACCTTCGAGGCTGGAACCCGATTCCAGTTCTCTTTAAACTTTTGAGATCAGTACCTAAATTCTGACTCTCATCCTTTTCAATCGATACTTAAACTCCGATTCTCATTCTGAGACTGGTACCTAAATTCCAGTTCTCTTCGTAGTCCCGAGGATGGAACCTAGGTTCCAATTCTCATTTCAAATCCGGATTTCCTTAAATTGATTTTTAAATTAAACCTCAATCAAAATTGAAACTCAGAACAAATCGAAACCTAAACTCACACATTAAAACTTAAAACAGGAAGTGAAATGAAATCTAAATCAAATTTCCCTAGATCTTATGATCTGTAATTCACCTCCTTTTCTATTCCCCAGCGAGAGTTCAGGGATCTCCAATCTTGGAGATATACTTGATACTCCCCAGCGGAAATTTGTTTCTACTCTGTTCTAAGTGTCTCACTTAGACGTCTGTGTTGGTTTTGTTGATCTCTTTGGTCAACACCAATACGCGCGGTGTGCTTGGTTAGCACACCACACCTATTGGAGGTCTATTTGTTGACCTCATTTTTGATGAGGTCTTTTCTCTTCTCTCTCCTGAGTACTTAGGATCTAGTCTTAGGCTTTCCCTTTGACTATCCTAAAGGATTAGAGATGGCACCCACCATTTAGAAATTTAAACACCTCCTAACTCCCTGCAAACACCACATGCCTGATTGTAAACCCCTAATTCACTTGGAGGGTTAAGATCAAATGTGGAGGTTTAAAGGATGAGTTCCTATAGGACTCTTTGGCTTTAGGACTACCCCGGGTGGCCCTGGTCCGGTGACGGTCGACCCGCACACATTACACTTTCACACACATTCCAAATCCTAAAACCATTCATACCTAGTTTGACTTCCTGACTCAGGTAGGTAATTCAAATGGATGGACCTTAACCCCTAGGCCTTTGGCTAAGAGGGTTAGGAACAACGTAGTGAATACCTCAAATGAGTTTTCTCATGGCTCTTATGAGCTTGATATGGCTTCATGGCTTAACCAAAATGATTCCATTCTACTCACATTCAATCAATCTTGATTTTTCCAAAATTTCAATTTTTGACCCCCTGAGCCCTACACCCACTAAACCTACCAAATGCCCTTGAAAATATCCAAAATTTCCAAAATTTCCCAAATTACCCAAAATTTCCCAAATTACCCAAAATTTCTCAAAACTAATCCTAAACATTTCCTCACCATTCAAATTGATCACCCTTAGCCAAATATACCAAAATTTCCAAAAAATACCCCCCAATACCCTCCAAATACCCAAAATGCCCTTCTTAGTCAAAAATTCCATAAATTCCGAAAATTTCCCAAAAATTTCAGAAAATCCCAAATATTCCCAATTTCATTTTGTTCAACTACACCATAAGCCAATTTTGTTAATTTAACCCACTTTTACCAAAACCCCCAATTTGATCCATTTTAAACCTAAAGTGAGCCCAATGTCAAACCAAACCACCCCAATTGACCTCAATTTTGGTCCAATTCAATTCTAAACTTCAATTTCAAATGCCTAATATCAATCTAGACCAAATCCAAGGCCAACTTGAATGAAATTTGGATCCAATTTCAATTTGAAGCCTAAATCCTCTAAATTGGCATAAACTCAAAGCTAACCCAAATAGGCCCAAATCCCAAAATCAAAGCCCAACCAAAGTTGAAAACTCTTTATAGCACTCCCCTAAACATTTCTCAACATTAATTTTACATCAAATCCAACCTTAAACCAACATTAACCAAAGATAGCTAAAGTTAGCCCAATTTGACCCATTTTGGGCCCCATTGCCAAAAAGGCCCAAATTAAACCAATTTGAATTCCAAATGACACCAAACCTTCTCCAAATCACTCATGCCACACTCCTAAACTAAACCCAACATTTGTTTAGCTTAATCTTTCACAAAATCTCAATCCACCAATTTGTTTTCAAATTTGAAAGCCCACATCCATAAAGCCTTTAAAAGCCCACTTTCCATCAAATTCAAAAGCCCAAAATCCATTCCCAAGCCCACATGAAACCTTTTCTTCATCATTCCTTTAATAGTCCTATTAGACCAAAGTCTTAAACCATCATGAAATCAACCTATTTGTAGCATCATGACAAATCCCATCAAAGGAATCCAAAGTTTTCAAACTTCCAAATAACTCTTTTCCATGCAAGAGAGCCAACCTTTTCCCAAGCCATGAGCAAGCCAAATGAAGCCATGGAGCCATGCATAAGCTATATGCAAGATTTACCTTGGGGAGACCCTTCGAAATTGTTCCCAAAGCCTTTTCAAGCATTCCTAAGCTCAATCAAACCATTTCCAATTGAGGCCTCACCTCTTGAACAAAGGTATCAAACTTTTTCTCCTCTAACCGAGCATGATTTAATTTTCTGTAATTATTTACATGATTTAAGTATATCATCACCATATAAATGTGTGCTACTCAATTAGACGATCATTTTAAAAAAAAAATTAATTCAATTTCGTTGAGAAACGAGTGAGATATCAAGGTTTGAAGGAGAACGGTTTTAGATGAATAGCATTGGGACAGAGGAGCAGCAGCCGTCCGATCAGGCGTGTATCTGACGGATGGCCCTATTGCAGTCGGACGAATCTTCATCATTGAATAGGCGCCATACAGAACCACGCTGGCCAATAGGAGAGCGACACGTGGATTGAGCGGGAAAGGGATTTTTTTGATTTATTTTTGACACAAAACTTCAAAAAATCATAACTTTGCCTAGAAAACTCCAAAAAATAAAATAAAACTATCCACTTGCTCATGAAAACAAGGAGAATAATGTGAAAGTAATTTTATTTTTATTTAATGCATATTTTATTTTTAATTAATTAAATAGTGTTTTCAATATTTTAATTCTTCATGCATGTAGGAGCTTCACCATAACTTGAAATTTCTATATGTTATTCTATGCATAATGATGGATCTTTCCTGATTTTTCCAAAGTCAAGAAAGATTTCCATGATGGGATATCTATTTTTCAATATTATGCTTCAGTTTTCCTATAATAATTATAAAAATTACCATGTTGCTTAATAAAATCTAGAAAAATTAGAGTATGTTTCCATTGACCACAGAAACATTAAGAATTTATCTCATGATTTATTTCAATAAAAAAAACTCTAATTTGGCCAAAACCTTAAAATGGCATTTTAATTAATTAGGATTAACCACACATCAAAATAACTTGAAATCAACTCTCCACTGATCTTTAGGATACAGAGAACCTATCATAAAAATTAGAAATCAGTTTGAAATGATTAACCCCACTAAATGTATTAATTAAGTCATATAACCAAAATTAAAATTTAAAAATTCATAACTCCAAAAATACACTTTAAAAATTCACCAAATTGGTTTTGGGGCCTCTTTGATATCAGTGAAGTCTTAGAAAATTAAAATTAAAATTTTCTAAAAATCTTCATTTTCCACCACATTTTAATATTTTAAATAATTAAAAAATATTAAAAATCATAAAAATATTAAAAATCATAAAAATGTCATATTTTGACTCTTAATAACTTAGAAACAAACCAAATATTTTTCCCATGTCTCTAGGTTAAGTTATTGAATTTTAAAGCCTTAAAACAATTTTTAATATTAAAAAATGTATTTTCCAACATTTCTACCAAATTAATTTTAATAAATCAAAGAAAAATCCGAAAAATATACAATTTGTTTCTCTAGACTTCTTGAGGTTAGAGAGTGTTAAGAAAAATATAAAATCCATTTTTAAACTTTAATTTTATTTTATAATTAATTAAAACTCCAAAAATCAAAATAATTATAATAAATAAAATATAATTCAAAAAATCACCAAAATTAGTCCAAGTGGTCCTCTGGTCATTAGAAACATCCCATAATTTTCTTAATTGACATGTGAGTGAAGTAACATAAAAATTTCAAGTTCATTTGAACTCAATTTAGTGAGTTATGAAATAAATGAGCTTAAAAGGGCATAAAGGTAATTAAAGAATTTAAACCTCTTTATTAAAATTTTAGGTTTAATTAAAATAGAGTGTAAAATATTTGATTGTATATTTCTTGTATGATTGAAACTTTGGGAATTTTAAAAGGGTAGCAACCCATTAATCACTTTTAATAAAAAATGAAACTTTAATTATTTAAACAATTTAAATTTTTGGAAGAATAATAAAAATTTGAATTATTAAAAATAAGGATATAACTTGAGAGGATATTAATCCTTTAATAAAAAAAATCCCTAAATAAATCACTTCAACAATATTTAACTTTTAATTAAGATTAAAATGATAATCCAAACTAAGTAAATTAAAAATTAAAAAAATAAATAACCCTTAAATTAAAGGAAAAAAAAATTCAAAATATTAAATAGTTTAATAATTAAATTAAATTAAATTAAGTAAAAATTAAATTAAATTAACATTTTAACAATTAAGTTAAGCTAAATTAAAAAAAATATTTAAGTTAAATTAAATTAAATTAGATCAAATTTAAATTAAATTAAGTTAACATCATTCAATAATAAAAGTAAAACAAATTTAAAATATTAAGATCACCTAAAGTATAAAGATTTAAACCAAAAAATAATTTGAACACTATTTCAAACTTAAAATTATTAATTAAAACCTCATAATTAAATTAAATCATTTTAAACCATTAACTCAAACTTTCAAATTAAGAATGATTAAAATTCTCAATAAACCAACTTGCCCTTAAAGGCTTTAATTATTATAACTCTTAAATAGAGTATTAAGTGAGATGTCACTTCATTCATCAGGTAATCAAATACCCAAGTTCACTGAGCAAGAGACAAAGCTTAACTAAACTCCTGGATGATTAATTCACATGTGCAACTAAATTTACTTGGACTCAAAATAATCTCGGAAGTATTGAAAAGATGTTTAGGACTCGTCCTAAGCACTTCCTCAATATGACGGGATGTTTTAGAAGAACAATTGAATTTAATTATTCTTTGATGAAGAAAATCATCCTTAAACAAAACACAAGAACCTAGACGTCATAGGAGATGACTAGTTATAACTAGGATCTTGGTAGACAACCAAAACCTGTCCCTTAGCTTTACCTAGGTATTTGTTGAAATATTTAAATGCCTTAACATGTGTTTTAAGTGCTGCTTAGGATGACAGGAAGACCCTCCAGGTACGCTTTTATTTTATTGCAATTTACTTAATTGCAATTTACTTACATGCACTGTACTTTTCTTTTTCTTGCATGTTAAATAAGACTATTACATGAAAACCAAAACCTTTAAGATAGTCCCTAAACTGAAACCCAAAACTAAATTAAAATCAACACAAGATAAAATTCACCGCCACAACATTCAAATTATAAAACAAATCAAAATTTAATCACAAACAGAACAACAAAACTACAACTACAATTAAATTAAAACGTTTTGTTGGATGATCGGGAATACCTCGGATGATGTATACCCACGTGTTGCTAACGGGATTTCCCACGATCTAAATGAAAGTATGGAACTCATTCAGTTGAGTTTAGCAAATTCATCTGGACTAGGTGAATTCGATGAAAATAACGGTGCCGGGATGACGGAACCGTGGGATCTTAATCAGTTCTGTTTAAACAACTTTAAGATTTGTTTTAATTAAAATAATAAAAATATTTGGACTTTAAGATTTCTAAACCAAAAAACTTCTCTCATCTCTTGATTTTGACCTTCTAAAACTTAACCTCTGCAACAACAAGGAGCTCGGAGCGTGGTGGGCAGAACGGCCATCGTCATCAGCAAAACTCAGATCTACACCAGCTAAACCTTTCTTAGAATTAACTAACCAAACCATAGGACTTCGAGGTAGTTTTTCTAGTGCAACATAAATACTAAAATCTTAGTTAGGCATTTGCATGATCATGTCATGTAAATTATGCCCTAACCGGTCTTAGGACTCCGAGATAGTCGTTCGGTAAGAGATAAACCCTCATATCTTCGAGGCTGTTTGTGTGATTATATCATACAAATATAAGTCCTAATTAATTAAAATTGGCAGGATTGAAACATTAAATAAATTCCCAAATTGAAGCCAAACAATTGGATAGTTTGGAAAGTTGCCAAGATTCTTCTTGGATCCTCAGCTTCTCCTACTTCTCTTCCTTTGGACCCCAAAATAACTATTCCAAATTTGATCCACTCCCTATTGAAATCTCCAAAATCCAATTCATTTGAAACCTTAAACTTTGAATTTCCTGAGAGCAAAACCACTAATCATTTTCGAGAGTTTTCTTAAATGATTCCCGTCATTTAAGATGTAATTAACTATAAGGGCTTGCCCTTATAGGGAACTCTAAGAACCCAGGTAATATAAACCCTGCTTAATTTCTTTATATTATGCAGGGGAACTTGTCGGCTTATAAAATTGGTTTACAAACCAAACTGATGTCACAATTCTTCAAGTTTATTTAACCGAGCCCCATCATCAAGCAGTATGTCTATTCTTCGGGATAGATATACGGTTTGTGGTGCGATGCTCGTTTATATAAACTATTTGGGATGTGAGATCAGTTTGATTTCATATCTTAAAATTTTCAAACTCAAAATTATTTTCAAAATAAAATACTACTTTCTAAACCATATGTATATATTTAAATTAAATTTAAAAATCTAAAATTCGCGGACAACTTCTGTTGGCGACCCCTTTTCTAAAAAAACAATACTCAACCTAAAAATATGCCGACAATAGTGCATTGGTTAGTCATATTCACTGTGTTCCTAAGAAAAAGGAGTAACTGTAACTGTTAAGGAAAAGAATGAACTAATACTAACAAGATATGTTACATGATGGCGAATATGCATTTATTATAGAAAACTAAATCTTGCCACTAGGGAAGATAATTTTCCACTACCCTTTCTTAATCAAACGTTGATAAAATAGCTGGGAAAAAATATTTTTATTGTCTGGATGGATATACTGGTTATCACCAAATACAAATTGCTCCTCAGGATCAAGAGAAAACAATGTTTACTAGTCCTTGTGGTACATTTGCTTTTAGAAGAATGTCCTTTGGTTCATGTAATGCCTCTGCTACATTTCAAAGATATATGATAGCAATTTTCTATGATTTAATTAAAAAAGGAATTAAAGTGTTTATGGATGAGTTTTCAGTGTTTGGAATTTTATTTGAATCATGTTTAACACATTTATCTAAATTTCTTAAATGCTACTTAGAAACAATGTTAGTCCTTAATTGGAAAAAATGTCAATTTATGGTAGCAGGTGGAATTGTTTTGAGACATCAAATTTCAGAAAAAATGTATAAAAGTAGACCCTGCAAAAATTCAAGTGATCATTAATTTACCTTGCCCAAAAAATGTAAGAGAGATTATGAGTTTTTTAGGACATGTTGGATTCTACAAGCGTTATATTAAATGCTTTTCAAAAATTTCTAAGTTTTTATGTCATTTATTAAAAAAAGATGCAGTTTTTAATTTTGATGAAGAATGTATAAAAGCTTTTAAGATGTTAAAAGAAAAATTAATCACTGCACCAGTTTTTGTTTCACCAGATTGGGAAAAACTTTTTGAATTAATGTGTGACGCAACTGATTATGCTATTGGAGCTGTTTTAGGAAAAAACATTATAAAATTTTTAAAGTAATCTACTATTCTAATAGAACTCTTAATGAAGCTTAAATTAATTATACCATAACTGAGAAAGAGTTATTAGCTATAGTATATGCTTTTGATAAATTCATATCATAATTAATTGGAACTAAATGTGTGGTGCATAATGACCATTCTGTTATTAAATTTTAAATGAAAAAGAAGGATGCAAAACCAAGACTGATAAGATGGATTCTTATTTCAAAACAATTTGACTTTGAGATTGTAGATAGGAATGGGACTGATAATCAAATTGCTAATCATCTATCCAGGCTTAAAAATGAAAAATCTCTCTTTTCTGATGAAGAAATTAATGAATATTTTCCTGATGAAAAATTATGCACTATTAATGAGTGGCATGTTTCATGCTATGCCGACATTTTAAACTTTATTATTAGTGACATATTACCTTATGGTTTGACAAACCAACAGTAGAAGAAATTTTTATTTGAAGATAAGAGTTATTTTTTGGACGACCCATTTTTATATAAACAAGAAAAGGATATAATTATTCGAAGATGTGAACCATTAGAAGAAACTTATGAAATTATTCAAAAATGTCGTGATTCTGATTTTGGGAGAAATTTTGGTGTTGCTAAAACTACATATAAAATTCTATAATTTAGATTTTATTGGCTTACAACTTTTAAGTATGTTAATGCTTATATTAAAGATTATTATCGATGTCAGCGTGTAGGCAATATTTCTAGAAGAAATGAAATGCCCCTCAATTATATGTTGGAGGTTAAAATATTTGACGTATGGGGATTAAATTTCATGGGACCATTTATACCATCTTTAAAAAATTTATACATATTAATATCAGTAGACTATGTATCTAAATGGATAGAAGTTTTTGCTTTACCTAGATGTGATGCTCGAAGTGTTGTAAAGTTTTTAAGAAAGAAAATATTTTATAGATTTGGAATACCAAGAGCAATCATAACTGATGGGGGAAGTCATTTTAGAAATTTAATAATGAAAAAACTAGTAAAGAAATATCATATCATCAATAAATTTGCTACTACTTATCATCCTTGGACAAGTAATTTGGTTGAATTATCCAATCGTGAAAATAAAAGAATTTTGGAAAAATCTGTTAATCTAAACAAAAAGATTTGGTCAATCAAATTAGATTTTTCTTTTTTGGTTTATAGGACTGCATATAGAACTCCTATAGGAATGTCCCTGTTTAGGCTAATTTTTGGGAAAACTTGTCATTTACGAGTTGAACTTGTGCATAAAGCATATTGTGCTATTAAAGAGTTCAATTATAATTTAAAGGATACTGGTGATAAAATATTATTGCAATTAAAAGATCTTGAAGAGATAATGAATGAATCACATGAAAGTGTTCAGATATATAAAGAAAAGATAAAGATGTGGCATGATTGTAGGATTCTGACTAAAAATATTAAGCCAGTACAGCAAGTTTTGCTATACAATGCCAGATTAAGATTATTTGCTAGAAAACATAAGTCCAGGTGGATGGACCCATTTGTTGTAATAAAATTTTATCCTTATAGAGTTGTGGATATTAAAGATCCTAAAACTGAAAAAATATTTAAGTAAATGCTCATAGACTGAAACCTTATTTCTCAGTAGATCAACTTAAACTTGATCAAAATATGATGTTGGGTCACCCAAAATAAATATTGGGTATGTCAGGCTGATAACATAGAACCATACACTTTGTGGGAGGCAACCCACAGTTATCCGTGTGCTTTCTTTTAAGTTTGTATCGTGTGTTTTGTTTGGTTTAAGTAACAATTATAAGGTAGTATTTTGAATATATTATGTTAGTGGCGATTAATGAAACCTTTATTGAAAAATTGGATGAATTAAAATGATTATTTGGACGTTTAGCAGACCTGGGCTAAAATAAGCACTAGCGGCTAAGTGCCAGAAGTTGGCTTTTAGGCGCTAGAGTTATAAAAATGTGAAAATTGGGTTTCTGGAAGTCCTAATCGTATGGAAGTTGTATGGGACGTGATTTTATGGTTTTTGAACATGGAAGAACGATTGCAAAACATTTAAATCCTATAAATAGGAAACAGAGTAAAAGATATTCTTCCCATTTCAAATTTTCATCCTAAGAGTCTAAAGGAAGAGTTTAAGTAACAAAAATGTCTTCTTAGGAGAGTGAAATTAAGAAAGAAAGAGGATGCAAATAATAAGTCTATTTGTGAAATTGCCCAAGTTATATTATGGATATCTAGCTGTCAGTATTAAAGGAATAACAGAAAAAATTACAAAGATCGAGGCTGAATAGAAGGTTAAAGACTTGTGGTTTGTAGTTGTTTATTTGTTTGATTTTTAGTATAAAGGTTTTATGTTTGAGTGAAACTTTTATTGAATCTATTTTAATATAAAAATGTGATTCTGGAGAATAGAAGAATATAAGGAGAAGATATACTTATTAAAATAAATTAGGGTTGATAAATGAGCTTAAATGTGTATTTAACAAAGAAATCAAAATTACTGAATTCGTGGCTAAGCGACGAACTTTCGCGCTTAGGCGTCGGTTCGTGAGAATTGGTTTTCAGGTTTTAAAAACCCAAAAATTGCCATTTTTCTTCTCCCCATTGTCTTCTTTGTTCAGAGTTTGCAACCTAAGGAGTTAGGGCATCTCTAAATTTGTGATTTTGGAGCCATTTCAAGCAAAATTTGCAAGATTTGATCTTCTTGAGGTAAGAGCACTACTACTATGTAAATTTTTTTCATTTTCATCATGTATTTGAGGAACATTGTGAAGAAATCCAAAAATCACTATTCATGGTGAAAATTTGAGAAAATACTTTGGAAATTACATGGATTTAGTAGTTTAAGCCTATAAAAGTTGAGTTTGGTGATTTTAGCTTAATTTTGGAATTAATAATAATTTTTAGGCAAATTTTAGAAATGGCACCAAAGAGAAGCAAGGGGAGATCTACATTTGATTCAGCAAGTTTGTAAGTTCAAGAGCTCAGGATTGATATGTGTAAGTTCTACGATCGCATAAATTGATTCAAGAGTGTGGCTTTGATAAGCCCAATGGAGTGATAGAAGACGTGATTATTAGAAGACTTTGGGAAAAATTTTTCTTTTTTTAGTCGTAGTTGTGATATCTGTTGTACGAGAATTTTATGCAAATCTCTGTGAGTCAGAAGAGAACTTTGTGAGGGTTCGAGGACAGTTGGTCCATTTTACTCCTGAAGTAATAAACGAGTTTTATCTATTGCCACCGACTACATTTTGTTTTTATTCAAATTATAATCCTATAGAGGATGAATTGGATGAAATTATTCTTGCTTTGATTGATGGAAGAGGATTATGGAAAATAACTAATGAGAGAAGGGTTAATTTCCCTGCTTCAAAGTTGAATGCCACCTCTAAGGCTTGGCATTATTTTATATCATCAAAGGAAATTCTTACAGATCATTTGAGTAAGGTAACGAGAGAAAGTGCTACATAAAATTACTCTACTTAGCAAGGGAAGGCGATAGATATTACAAAGATTATTTAAGATTGTATTTGGAGTTCTGTCAGAGCTGCTACTACTATAGGTATGGGATTTGCTTCACTTATACATTCTTTGTGTGAGCGGGTGATCCCCGAATATTTATCCTCATGTTTTTCACTTTATATTTCTTTCCAATGATATTATCTCTTTATTTGCAACAGATGCCAAAAATTTGACTCCGAAGCAAATAAGAAATATATTTTTTATATTATGGGATTCTACACAATTATACGTATCATTTATCAACTAATATGACTTTCTGATTAAGCCCCGAGATATTGAACCCACAGGGAAATGTTTAAAAATATAAAGAAATAAGAAAATTTACTTTTTACTTTTTAAATTGATTTTGTAAAGTATGTTTTAAAATAGATAATTTGAAATTTTATTCTTAATATTGTCTATTTTATAAAAAGTAAAGCAAGCAATTAAAATTAATAAAACTACTAAACGATATGAAAGAAATGAGAATAAAATATTTTTTTCCTCTTTTAATGAATCAGTAATAATTATGGAATTTCATTGTGGAAGTATCTTTTGACCTCATTTTGGTGAGGTCTGATCCCTCTCCTTAGTACTTAGGATCTAGCCATAAATTTTCCCTTCGACTATCCTAGAGGACTAGAAATCAGACCCACCACTTAGAAATTCAAAACACTTCTTAACTCCCTTCAAACCCCACAAGTTTGATTGTAAACCCCCAGGCCACTTAGATGGTTAAGATCAAATGTGGAGGTTTAAAGGATGAGGTTCCTGTAGGACTCTTTGGCAGTAGGATTACCCTGGGTGGTCTGGTCTTGGTGAGGGCAAGTTTGCACACACCACACTCTCACACACATTCCAAATCTTAAAACCACACTCTCACCCAACTCAACTCCCTGACTCATGTAGGTAACTCATGTGGATGGATTTAAACCCTGAGCCCCCAGCTAAGAGGGTTAGGAACAACATATTGAGTGCCTAAAATGAGTCCTCTCATGGCTCTTGTGAGCTTAATATGGCTTCATGGCTCAACCAAAATAGTTTCATTTTACTCACACCTAATTAATCTTCATTTTCCCCAAATTTCAATTTTTGACCCCTAGGGCCCTAAACCCACCAAACCTACCCCAAATTGCCCCTACAACCCTAAAACTCTCCAAAATTTCCCAAAATTTACCTAAAATTCCAAAAAATCCTAAAAAATATTTTGAAACAATTCTCACCTCTTAAACCCACCAAAATACCCCAATACCTTCCAGATAACCTCCATATACCCAAAATACCCTTTTAGCCCAAAACTCCAAAACATCTAAAAATTCCCAAAAAATTCCAGAAAATCCCAAATATTCCCAATTTCATTTTTTCCAACTACACCATAGGCCACTTTTGTCAATTTAGCCCACCTTTACCAAAATCCCCAATTTGACCCTTTTTAACCTATGTGGATCCAATGTCCAACCAAATCACTCCAATTGACCTCAATTTTGATCCAATTCAATTATAAACTCTAATTAAATATCCCCAATATTAAACCAAATCCAAACCCAATTTGATCAACATGTGAATCCAATTTCAATTTGAAGCTTAAAACCTAATTTTGGCCCATGACCCAAACTTAGCCCAAACCAACCCAACTCAACTCCCATAAACATTTTTCAACATTAATTTTACATCAAACCCAACAATAGCCTAAGCTTAGCCCAAATTAGCCCAATTTAAACAATTTTAACCCTATTATTAAAAGACCCAAATTAAACCCAATTCAACCCTAAATTGCCCCAAATTGGCTTTAAACCATTCATGACACATTCCTAAACTAAATTCAATGCTTATTGAGCCCAATCTTTTACAAAATTTTCATCCACTAATTTGTTTTAAAACCTAAAAGCCCACTTCCCTTAAAGCATTTTAAAAGCCCATTTAAAATGATTTCAAAAAACCCAAAATCAATCTAAAGCCCACATGACATTTCTTTCTATAACCCCTTTAATCAAAATCTCCCCTAAGTTTCAAAATCATCATTAAACCATTCCAAATTAAGATTCATGAAATTTTTCCACCAAAATGCCAAAATTCCTAAAATCTACTTCCATGAAATTGACCAAGCCTTGCCCCAAGCCACATGGAGCCATTGAGCCATGCATAAGCCATATGCAAGCCATAGGAGCCACTTTCCACCTCACCAAGCCATTAATGGCAAAAGGAGGAGGCTCTTTCTTAATCCTTCATTAATCCTTTCTAACCTTGTTCATGTCACACTCTAACCCAAGCTAGCCACCTCACCATGGATAGAGACCTCACCACCTTCTCTTGGCTGACCCAACTGATTTCTTTCAGCCCAAAATCAGGCCTTGGTGGGTGCACCAAACCCAAATGCATGAGTTGACCAAAATGAGCCCAAAATATACTATCCCCCCATTCCACTTAAATCCACTCCTTTACACATGTCAAACCCCAATTGAATTCACAAACCTCAAGCCCTGACCTCACTGACCATGAAGGTGACTTGACCCTAGTCGGACCACCACCCCAGTCGCCGGAAAACACCAGGCCGAGAGCACCCATTTGATTCAAAAATTCAAAACTCACCTGCTGAGCTGTCCCATGGCCAATGGCCATTGTGGTTGTTCTTCTCCTCCCCTAGGTAGTTGATCCCAACCCTTAGCTTGCCCTAGAAGCCCTCTAGCCATGCCTATTTAAACTCACCCCCTCACGGCCATGAAGAGGTGCTGAAAAAAAATCTTACCAAAACTCTGCCAAAATCACTCCACACCCTTCTCCTAACATAGAGCTCTTGATCCCCACTGAAATCCAGCCCTAAAACCCTCTCTGTGAGCTCAATTTCTGAGTTCAATTTTGAGCCCAAAAACAGGACACTTCACCACAGTGAGTCAATCTTCAAATTGATTGACTCTACACCTTCACCAGACCAAGAGGAGAAGTTCACCAGCAAAAGCCCCTCACCAGGCCAGCCATTCTTTCTATCGTCCAAGCTTTGAAATCGGGCTTGGTGGAAGTCTGGTCCAGACATTTCACTGCAGCTTCAGGCTTCATCCCTAGGCTCCACCAGCTCCAACGAACATGCAGAACACATTCAGTCGAGACTTCACCTCCTGAACCAAGGTATGAGAACTTCTCTTTAACCTGAGCTTCCAGCGATCCATCATTGAATTTGAGTCGATTTCAATGCATGTTAGCTTTATGGATAGACTCCTTTAGGTTAGATGAGCATGTAGGAAGAAACCGTGCTCGATTTGGTTGAGTATCGAGTGAGATATTAGGGTTAGAAGGTGGACGGCGGGATGCACCAGTCGTAGACGATGACTAAGAACCGTTGGATGGCGTGTGTATCGGTTGGACGGCCCAAATTGCGTCGGACGAAGGCATGGAACAGAACCATGGGACGCGTGGCTGCTTAGTCGGATGGCGGCGTCGAATAGAGGCACGCCGCGTGGGCTTTCGACCCACCGTAGGTTGAGCTGGCGCTGACTGGGTATGTAGATAAATAGATATTTTCTGATTTATTTAAATACTCAGAACTTTGAAAATTCATATCTTTGTGTAGAAAAATCACAAAAATAAAATAAAAATACCCTCTTGCTTAGTGAACAGAGGAGAACAATGTGGAAAAAGAATTAACTTATTTTGATGAGTATTTTATTTTTAATTAATTATCTACTATTTTAAGTATTTCAATTCTCCATGCATGCATACAATTCACCATGGCATGGGACCATAGGGCTTTTGTAGCCTCTATTCTTGGGAACATTCCTTGAATTTTTCAAGACCAGAGGCCACCTCTATGGTAAGTTATTGATTTTCCAAATTTAAGTGTCAGTTTTGATATTTTAATTCCAGTAATTAGCATGTTGTTCAATAAATTCTAGGAAAATTAGGAGAGGTATCTTATAACCATAAGACCCTAGGAAAATTATGGTTTGACTTAATTCTTTAAAAATAACCCTAATTAGCTTAAACACTCAAAATTGAATTTTAATTAATTAGGAGTAACCACACATCAAAATCACTTGAAAATAATTCTACACTGTCACTTAGTATGTAGAGAACCCCAGATAAAAATCTCAATTTAATTGGAAATGATTTAAGCCATTAAATGAATTATTTAAATTCTATGGTCATTTTTAAAATTAAAAAAATCATAAAACTTAAAATACACTTTAAAAATTCACCAAATTGGTTTTGTGAGCTCTCTAATATCAGAGGAGTCTAACAAAATTAAAATTGGAGTTTTCTAAAAATTTTCATTTTTAACCATATTTTAAATATTTTAATAATTAAAAAATTTAGAAAATCACAAAAATATTAAAATTCATAAAAATGTCATATTTGGTCCCTTAATTTCTTAGGAACCAACCAAATATTTTTCCTAAGCCTCTAGGTTAAGATATTAAATTTTAAATGCTTAAGACAATTTTTTAATATTAAAAAAATAAATTTTCAAACCTTCCCACTAAATTAATTCTAATAAATCAAAGAAAAAATCAAAAAATTATAAAATTTGTTTCTCTAACTTCCCTAAGGTCAGAGGGACTTAAGAAAAATATAAAATCTATTTTTTAACTTTAATTTTATTTTATAACTAATTAATACCCCAAAACTCAAAATAATTAAAATAAATCAAATATAATTCAAAAACTCACCAAAATTGGTCCAAGTGATCCTCTGGTCACTAGGGATATCCCATAATTTTTTTAAGGATAGAAACTTCACTTTGGTCATGTTTTTGAATTTTCATTGAAAAAACCTCATTTTGCATTAAAATAAATATATAAATTAAATTAAAAAACAGAAAAATCATATTTTCTTCTCTAATGTCTTAATTGACATATGAGTAAAGTGACATAAAAAAATTCCAAGTTCATTTGAGCTCAATTTAGTTAGTTATGAAATAAACAATCCTAAATGGGACATAATGGTAATTAAGGAATGTTAACCATAACTAAAATTTAGGCTAAACCAAAGGGAGGGATAAAATATTTGACCTTAAGTTCTTATTAGATGATTGATACTAAGGTAGCCAAGGGGTAGAAACCCATTAATCACTTTCAACAAATCAAAATGAAACTTTAATTAATTAAATAATTTAAATTTTGGGAGAATTATTGAAATTTGAATTATTAAAATGGGGATATAATTTAGGAAGATTATAATCATTTAATCTAAAATCCCTAAATGAACCATTCCCATAATACTCAACTCTTAATCAATTTTAAAGACATGATGATCAAAATTAGTAGTTAAAAGGGAAATAAGTTGTTAAATAAATTGAAACTTAAAATATTAAATTATTTAACAATTAAACTAAATAAACTTAAAGATATTTAAAACTAATTTGAGATTAATTAAAAATCCAATTGGAACAAACTCAAGATGTTAAAATTGATCTAAAAATTGTTTAAGACTTAAATCAAAACAAAATTTAAAACATCAAAGATCAACCTAGAACAATGCATGATTAAAGCATTATAAATTAAATCATTTTATAGCATTAAAATTAACCTAAATTAATATGATCAATTCAAATCAAATTTCAATTATTAAAATTTAATTAAATAAAAATAATTTAAATAGTTCTTTCAACTTAAGTAAATTCATAACACTTCAAAGAAAATCTACTTGAATTTTTTAATTAAACTAAAATTATCTTTTAATCATCAATCTAACTTCAAATCAAAACGGTTAAATTCATCAACAAACTAATTTTCCCCTAAAAACTTTTATTATTATAACTCTCAAACAAAGCATCAAGTGAAATGTCACTTCACTCATCGGATAATCAAATGTCTGGGTTCACTGAGCAAGAGACAAAACTTAACTAAATTTTTGGATATTAATTCACCTGTACAATGGAACTCATTTGGACTTGAAATATTCCCAGAAACATTGAAAAGATGTTTAGGACCCATCCTAAGCATTTCCTCAATATGATAGGATGTTTTAAAAGAACAATTGAAACTTAATTGTTCTTTGGTGAAGAAAATCATCCTCAACAAAACTTAAGAACCTAGACGTCAGAGGAATTGTCTAGCAATAGGATTAGGATTTTGGTAGACAACCAAAACCTTCCCTTAGCTTTTCCGAGGTACTTGTTGCAAATATTTAAATACTCTGACATGTGTTTTAAGTGCAGCTTGGAATGACGAGAAGACCCTCCAGGTACGCTTTTATTTTATTGCATTTTATTTACCTGCACTGTACTTTATTTTTCTTGTATGTTAAACAACAATGTCTCCCTGCATGAAAATTAAAACTTTTAGGATAGCCACGAAACTAAAACCCAAAACTAAATTAAAATCAACACAAGATAAAATTCACCGCCACAACATTCAAAATATAAAACAAATCAAAATTTAATCACAAACAGAACACAATACTACAATTACAACTAAATTAAAACATCCTGTTGGATGATCGGGAATACCTCGGATGATGTAACCTACGTGTTGCTAACGGGATTTCCCACGGTCTGAATGAAAGTGTGGAACTCATTTAGTCGAGTTTAGCAAATTCATTTGGACTAAGTTAATCCGATAAAAATAACGGTGCCAGAATGATAGAACCGTGGGATCTTAACCGGTGTTGTTATAAACAACTTTAAGATTCCCCTAACAAAATGTTAAAAAAAACTGAACCTTAAGACTTTTCTAAACCAGAACACTTCTCTCATCTCCTGATTGCCACTTTCTAAAACTAAACCTCTACAACAACAAGGAGCTTGGAGCATAGTGGGCAGCACGGCCATCGTCGTCAGCAAAACTGGAATCTACATCAGCAAATTCTCCCTTCGAAATAAATAACAAAGCCATAGGATTTCGAGGTAGTTTGCCTAGTGCAACATAAATCCTCAACTTTTCGTTAGGCATTTGTATAATAATTTTATGCAAACTAATCCCTAACTGGTCTTAGGACTCTGAGGTAGTCGTTTGGTATGGCATAAACCCTCACATTTTCAAGGCTATTTGTGTGATTATATCATACAAGTATAAGTCCTAATTAACTAAAATTGGCAGGATTACAACATTATCAAATTGAAGCCAAACCATAGGATAATTGGGAAGTCACCGAAGTCCACTTCGGGTCCGTGAGATCCCCTACTTCTCTTCCTTTGGATTCCTAAAATAAACTGCTCCAAATTTTAGCTATTCCCTATTGAAATTTCTAGAATCCAATTGTTTAAAAATCTTAAATTTTGAATTTCTTGATAGCAGAACCACTGATCATTATCGAGAGTTTTCTTAAGTGTCTTCGAACATTTAGGATGTAATTAACTATAGGGGCTTGCCCTTATAGGGAACTTTAAGAACCCAGGTAATATAAACCCTGCTTAATTCGTTTATATTAAACAGAGGAACTTGTCGACTTATAAAATTGGTTTGCAGACCAAATGGATGTCACAAATCTTCTAGTTTATTTAATCGAGCCCCATCGTCAAGCAGTGTGTCTATTCCTCGGGAAAGATATACCGTTTGTGATGCAGTGCTCGTTTATATAAACTATTTGGGATGTGAAATCAGTTTCATTTCATATCTTAAAATTTTCAAACATAAAATTATTTTCAAAATCAAATGCTACTTTCCAAATTATATATGTATTTAAATTAAATTTAAAATTTAAAATTCACCGACAACTTCTGTAGGCGACTCCTTTTCAAAATACATAACCTAAAAATTAAGTTGTACAGTATCTAAATGTGTTGTGCTAAATTGGAGCAAATATATTCTTTACCCTTACTTGGTTCTATAAAGAATATTGGTTAATTTGAAGCTTTGAAATTTTGTAGATGTGTTAAGCATGGAAGATACCAGCTCTAACTCTAGAGTTCACTTTATTCCCTCCACCTAGGGGCTAACATCTCATAATTAAATTTTTCACCTCAAACCAAATTAGGGAGCTTTAGCCTATCACTCAAAAGTTATCTAATTTTACTCTCCATTAAAACATATCTTCCTATTTATTTGCACTCAATTATATGAACTACAATGCTCATCCATACAATTGCATGTCTTTCCAATTGTTGATTAAGACAACGCCGCAATGGATCTTACATAATCTCCCAACAAAATTTAACATCTTAATTGGCCAAATCAAGAAGTAAATTAAGTGTAAGGAAATAAATCATCACAACCTCTTCCAACATTAAACTTATATACTTCCCACAACTTCCTTCCATAATTTAATTACTTCATAATTTAAAAGGAAAAAAGCTAAAGAAAATAACTCAGAAGTCATGGAGAAAACACAAACACAACTTGATTTGAAAGTAGAAATCATAGGAAAAACACAACAAGTTTTACTTAAAAAACAAATGTAAAAATAAAGATAAACACTTATTTGAAAATTCTCTCCACAATACTTTGAAAGTTCCTTGAAGTTTTGCTTTCAACTATAGGACTCCTCACAGGTTGGTGCCCATTTCTGAGGATTGACTCTCCTAAATTCGAATACAAACTATGATAAAGTAAAGTAGAATAGTTAAGAAAATTTGGTGAGAAGAAGGCTCTCCTTCTTCCTATTTCCCTGGAATCAACTTCAATCTTTCCTCCAACTTCTCCCACCAAAATTTTCTCCCAAACACTTCTCTTGGGAGTGGCGCCACTTTTTGATCTTCAAGTCTTCATTTTTAATAATTCTTCAAAAGGTGCTTTGGTGTCTCCTCAAAATATGTCCAGATTCAATGTATTCACCAAGAATGCATCCATCCGTTCAAATTTTAAATGAATTTTGGCACTGATGGGAAGTTAGTGAAGTTTAAACAAAAGGTTACTTCAAAAATCCCTTCAAATTTGAGCCAAAATCAAATAAAATTCGTCACTTTAACTATGACGCCTATGCACCAGCTATCCGGCGCATAGGCGCCAGAGGCCAATTTTGCACACCTTTCAATTTTTGCTCCAAATTCGATCATTTTTTTGCTTCTTTCATCACAATCACTCATTTTCATCATACCTGCAAGTAAAACATAAAAATACCATACATTAAAGTGCAATATCATCAAAAATAGGTAAAACAACATGCTTAAATACACTATATATTTTGATTGTACCAAAATCCCCCAAACTTAAAATGTTACTTGTCCTCAAGTGACATTAAAATCATTTAAAAATCAAGCATGCAAATTATGTAATTGAGTTTCTTTAGGATGGTTTCAAAATTTTGATCTACAAATAAAATAGTCCAATTTGGAAAAAAAATTTAGTAAATGAGACCAACTTAAAGTTTAAGAAATTCTTAAGTAAAGGTTAATGAAAAATATAAGTTTTTATATAATTCAGAAATACTTGTATATTTTTCAAAATATAGGATTTAAACATTTTATTTTTCTCACTTAAAAATTTTATTTGAAAATAATTTCACTCACTATATTATAATCATAGATTTTCTTAAAACTTATATTTTAAACTTTAGGTATGAAACCTATTTTTGATTAGACCTTTAAATCCTCAAGCTTCTCCTCTCTTTTCCTTTTTTTATAAGGCAATGATTACTATATATAGATAGGCCTTTAATAATTTTAAATTCCACCCTTCCATTTAAAATAAAGATCTGATATATATCTTTCACTTAAAAGTTATAATAACAGTGTTGAAAATTATTTTCAATAAAAGAAATTTATGTTTTGAAAAATAAAAATCAAATCTTCTATCTCTCCAAAAATACAACATTTCTTACAAAAGATATTTTAACTATATTCATCATTTCTTTACTAAGAAAATTTTAACTTTAAACTTTTCATCATTACTATAAATTTTTACTAAATTCTCTTACTCATTTCTATATTCAAAATTTTGCTTCCCTAATATAACTTCATATATATAATTGTTTTCAATCAAAAATCAAATTTCATTATAAGTATTCTTGAGAACAAATAAAATTTTTAGTTTTTAAATTTTTTTTTTAAATTCCCACCAAAGCTTTAAATTTTTTGTTAGGATTAAACATTTAAGCATAAAAAAAATGATACATGGGTAAGAATTAAAAAAACTAAAATAACATGCTAGCAGAAAATTTCATATCCTAAATATGCAAGTATAATAGTTTAAAAACAAGGAGTAAAAAGAAATCAAATTCAATTTTTCAGTTCAGTTTTTTTATAAAATAAAAATTTCAAAGGACTTCTACAGTAGTGGAGGTTTTCAAAGCAAATACACACCTACTTTAACATGACTAAAATCACAACAACATTAGACAATATATGGTAGCAGATTTAGAAAAGTTTAAACATGAAATTTAAATAGGGGTTTGTCATAGTGTTCTAAATTTTCTTAACAGTTTTGGAATTAAATTAAACACTACTAAAAAATCAAACACTATATACACTTTTAAAACATTTAATTCTACATACATATCACGAACATAAATAATAAAACATATATTCATCACAGAAACATTTGAATGTGTATAACATAAATAATTCAACTATATTTTACACCATATCTGAGTTCACATCAAAATACAACAGCAAATAAAACCCCTAACATAACAACACAAATACATACATCACAAACACAACACACAAAAAACAAATCCTAATCATCTTCATCTTCGTTCTAGTCTCTGGATGGCACATAAGGTATATAAAAAGGATGAGGGGGCATCTCAGCACTGTGATCACCTCTAATCACTCTTTCCATTTACTGCTGATAATTCTCCTCATATTCATCTTGTTTTATAATATACCTTTAAATACTTTCTCTTACCATCGATATCTCTAACATGCTCTCGGGTAAGACTCAATTTCTTTAAAATCTTCAGTAACAAACCAGTTTGTGAATCTTTTGAAGATGATGCATGTGAAGTAGAAGCTCGAGAAGTAGAGGTAGTAAGTAGAAGCACTGAAGCTACCGGATCCTCCTTTCCGACCAAATATCGAATGCACGAGTGTAACTCGTTTACATTTACACTGGTAATGGGTTTAAGTGGACGAGGGACTTCTTCCCATGTTTCAAACTTAACACCAGATCGCTCACAAAGCAAATGAATCAAATAAGGAAATCCCAAAACTCCAGTAGTAGTAGCTCTGGCACAGTTCAAAACATAATAAAAAATAATAGCTCCAATACCTAAAGGCTCTCCCTGTTGAATTCAATGGTTCAAAACATCTCTTTCTCTCGTAGCTTCTTTAACATGGCTTGAAGACAACAAATTTGATGAGATAAAGTAAGCTATGCCTTTGAGGTGGCCTTCAACTTAGAGTCCTGAAAATTTACTCTTCTTTCATTTGTTATCTTCCATAAACCTCTTCCATCAGTAAGAAAAGACATTGTCTCACATAACTCTCCCTAAAAAAGAGGATAGTTGGCATAAAAACAAACATATCAGGAGGCAATCGGTGAAAAGTATTAATTACCGCAGTTGAAAAATCTACTTGCTGGCCTCTAACCATCACCATATTATCTTCTGTTGTTGGAAAGTTTGCGTAAAACTGTCTAACAACAGAAACAACAGCAACAGTGGAGAAGCAACAGTAATTTTCTCAACTCCTTCGAGCAATCATCTCCTCAATATCTCCTCCTATTTTACACTAAAAATCATTTTGGAATCAATTTACATGACTAAAGTGCGTTGACGTATCTATCCTCCGCTCTAGAACTAAAAAATTTGTTGGAATCAAATCTCACCTTCTCTCTTGATTGCTTCGACTTTGGAGCCATTTCTAAAAATTCACAAAAAAATTCACCATAAATTCCAAAATTAATCTCAACTTGATAATTTTACTTCCAAAAGTAATTTCCACTAAATCCAAGCAATTTCTCATGTTTTTCCTAAAATTTTTACCATGAATATTGATTTTCAGATTTTTCAATAACGTACTCAAAATACATGTGGAAAATCAAAATTTTTTTACTTAGGAAAAGTGCTCATACCTCAAGCAACTCAAATCTAATAAATTTCAGCGAAATCGGCTCTTAAATGATCCAACTAAGCGATGCCCTAGTCTTCTATTTCACGAAACCGAGAGGTTAAATGACAAAATTTCAGGTTTTTAACTTCAGAAAACAGATTTTCACGAACCGACGTCTATGCGAGGAGCATACGACTCATAGTCGCGAAAAATTGGCGCTTAAGAGCTGACAATTTAGCGCTTAGCTGCTAGTGCCCTGTTGACCTCATTTTTGATGAGGTCTTCTCTTCTTCTTTTTAGTACTTAGGATCTAGCCTTAGGCTTTTCCTTCGACTATCTTAGAGGACTAGAATTGGGACCCACCACTTAGAAATTCAAACCACTTCTTAACTCCTCGCAAACTCCACAAACTCGACTATAGTCCCCTAATCCCCTGCAGGGTCGAAATCAAATGTGGAAGTTTAAAGGATGGGTTCCTATAGGACTCTTTGGCCTTAGTGACTACCCCAGGTGGCCCTGGTCCGGTGAAGGGCTGACTTACACATACACTACACTTATGCACTACACTTTCACACACCTCCTAAAACCACACCCATACCTAACTTGACCTCCTGACTCATGAAGGTGATTCACATGGATGGTCCTTAACCCCTAAGCCTTGGCTAAGAGGGTTAGGAACAACATAGTGAATGCCTCAAATGAGTCCCTTCATGGCTCATGTGGGCTTGATATGGCTTCATGGATCAACCAAAATGATTTTATTCCACTTACATTTACCCAATCTTCAATTTTCCAAATTTTCAATTTTTGACCCCCGGGACCCTACACCCGCCTAGCCTACCCAAAACCCTTGAAATCCTCCAAAATTTCCAAATCACCCAAAATTCCTCAAAAACCAATCCCAAACATTTCTACATTACTCAAATTGATAATTCATAGCCAAAAATATAAAAAATTCCAAAAATACCTCCCAATACCCTCCAAATACCCAAAATACCCCTCTTGACCCAAAAATCCAGAAATTTAGAAAATTCCCAGAAAATTCCTGAAAATCCCAAATATTCCTAATTTCATTTTGTTCAACTACATCATGGGCCAATTTTGTCAATTTACCCTACTTTTGTCAAAACCCCTAATTTGACCCATTTTAACCCTAAGTGAACCCAATGTCAAACCAAACCTGCCCAATTTACCCAAATTCTGGACCAATTCAATTCTAAACTTCAATTCAACATTCCCAATACCAATCTAGACCAAATCCAAGCCCAATTTGATTGACATTTGGATCCAATTTCACTTTTGGTCTTAAAGCCCAATTTGGACCCATGACCTAAACCAAACCCAAACTCACCCAATTCAACTCCAATTAAACCCAAATCTTTTCTAAACCTTCCTTAACATTCCCAAAAACAAAACACTAACATGATTTTCCCAACATTTAGACCCAAACCCCACTCAAATTCAACCCAAAGCTAAAAGGCCCAATTTTGACCTAAACCCAAACCTAACCCAAATAAGCCCAAAACCCAAAATCAAAACCCAACCAAGGCCAAAACCTCTTTGAAACACTCCCATAAACATTTCCCAACACTTATTTTACATCAATTTCAACCCTAGCCCAACATTGGCCCATGTTAGCCCAATTTGACCTACATTGGCCCATTCACCAAAGAGGTCCAAATTCAAACCAATTCAAACCCAAATCACTCTCAATTTGCTCCAAGTCACTCATGACACATCTATAAGCTAAACCCAACAATTATTTGGCCCAAGCCTTTGCCAAAATTTCATCATACAATCCATTTTAAAATCTAAAGGCCCACTTTCCTAAACCATTCTAAAAGCCCATTTCCACCAAATACAAAAGCCCAAAATTGGCCCTAAAGCCCACATGGCAATTTCTTTTCATCATACCTTTAATTGATATCACCCCTAAGTTTCAAAATCATCATTAAACCATTCCAAATCAAGCTTCATACAAATTCCCATCAAATTACCAAAAATTTCTAAAATCCATTTTCATGAAATTGACCAAGCTTTTCCCCAAGCCAAAGACAAGCCATGCAAGCCATGGACAAGCCACATGAAGCCATGGAAGGTTTGACATGTGATCAAGCCATTAATGGCAAAAGGAGGAGCCTCTTTTAAGCCCCCTTAAAAAGGTTTTAACCCTTTTTATGCTTCACATTAATCCATGATTAATCAAAATATTCATGGATGGTGACTTCTCTACCCTTTCCTAGCTGATTCATCTGATCCTCCCTCAGCCCAAATCAGCCATGGGGAGGTGAACCAAGCCCAAAAGGTGGACTTTACACATGTCCATGGCCAATTGACTGCACTAAGCCCCAGCCCTGACCTCCCTGACCTTGAGGGTGACCCGACCCCGGCCGGCCGACCACCACAGCCGCCGGAAACCACCAGTGCCGAGAGCTCACATGTGAGCCCAAACTCGGAATTCTCACTGCCGAGCCGCCCCATCCCCAGGTGGCCATTGCAGCTGTTCTTCTCTTGCCAAGAGCAGCTGATCCCAAGCCCTAACTCTCCCTGGGAGGCCCTCCACCCTCTCCTATTTAAACACCACCCCCTCTCGGCCATGAAAGGTGCTGAACCAAAACCTTGCCGAAACTCAGCCAAAATTGTTCCAAACCCTTCTCCATCCTTAGAGCAGTTGATCCCCCGTGTCAATTTGCCCTAATCCCCACTGACAAAATCCAATTTCTCAACTGAAATTCCACCCAAAACCAGGACACTTCTCCACAGTGGATCAATCCTCAAATTGATTGGTCCTACACCTTCACTGCGACCAGGGAAGGAGTCCACCAACAAAAGCCCCCTCTCCGAGCCACCCATCCGTTCCGGACTCCAAGCTTTGTGATCGGGCTTGGTCGAAATCATACCTAGGCGATTCACCGGACTGGGAGACTTCATCCGGAGCTTGTTCGGGATCCAATCGAAGGTGACACAACCCTCAGATTGAAGCCACACTTCTCTAAGCAAAGGTTTGAACTAATTCTTCATCCCGAGCTTCTGGAGATTCTCCATTTCAAATGCTTTAATTTCAATGCATTTTCACCGTATAGATGTATTCGTCTCTTCAAGACAAATCCATAGAGCACAAGAACACGAAAATCGTTAAGTATTGAGCGAGATATTAGGGATTTAGTGTGGACGGCTCTCGGGTGAGAACGCTTGGGGACGATGAACGGATGCTGTTCATTTAATACACGCGCGGATGGATGGCCAGGATCGCGCCGGATCAGGAGATGGAACGACACAGCGGGGCCCCGGAGCGCTGAGTCAGATGGCGGCATTGAATCGGAGAGCGCCGCGTGGCCTTTCAGAGCTGCCGAGGTTGACGCGGCGCCGCGTAGATAAATAGAAAATTAGGGTATTTTTCTATTTATTTAATTCCCTAAACTTCAAAAATCCATAACTTTGTGTAGGAAAATCAGAAAAATAAAATAAAAATACCATCTTGCTCAGTGAACAGAGGAGAATAATGTGGAAAAGAAATTATTTTATTTCATCAAGTATTTTATTTTCAATGATTTATTTCCCCTCTGCATTGTTTTAATTCTCCATGCATGTAGGAAATTCACCATGGCATGAGACCATAAGGCTTTTGAAGCCTCTGAATTTGGGAACATTCCCTAAATTTTCCAAAGTCAGAGGCCATCCCTATGAGAAGTTATTGATTTTTCAAATGCATGTTACTGTTTTGAGTATTTTAAATCCAATAATTAGCATGTTGTGAAATAAATTCTAGGAAAATTTGGTGATGTCTCTTATGACCAGAGGACCCTAGGAAAAATAGATTTTGGATTAGTTTATTTAAAATAACCCTAATCGGCTTAAACACCCAAAATAGGTCCCTAATTAATTAGAGCTAACCATACATCAAATTGACTTGAAATCAATTCTCCACTGACCTTTAGGATCAGAGGAACCCACAATAAAAATTTGAAGTCAATTGGACTTGGTTAGCCCTACTAAATGGGTTGATTGAGCCATTTAGCCATTTTGAACTTTAAAAATTCATAACTTTCAAAATACTTTTCAAAAGATCACCAAATTGGTGTTGGAGCATCTCTGATATCAGGGGAATTTAAGAAAATTAAAATTTCAATTTTCTAAAAAAGTTGATTTTTTTGGTATTATTTTAATATTTTAATAATTAAAAAATAATAAAAATCATAAAAATAATAAAATTCACCAAAATGTCACATTTTGAATTTTAATCACTTAGGAATAAATCCCATATTTTTCTTAGGTCTATTTAATGAGATATTAAATTTTAAAGCCCTAAGGTAATTTTAAAATTAAAAAATGTATTTTTTTAGCATTTTCACTAAAATAATTCTAATAAATCAAAGAAAAATCAGAAAATTGTAAAAATTAATTCTCTGATTTCCTTGATATCAGAGAGATTTTTGAAAAATATAAAATTCATTTTTCAACCTTTATTTTATTTTTAAATTAATTAATACTCCAAAACTCAAAATAATTATAATAAAAATAATATAATTTAAAAAATCACCAAAATTGGTCCAAGTGGTCCTCTGGTCATTAGGAATGTCCCATAATTTTCTTAAGGACAGAAACTTTCCCTTGGTCATATTATTAAATTTTCCTTGGAAATCCCTATTTTCTACCAAAAATAATTATATAAATAAATTAAATACAAACAAATCACATTTTCTCCTCTCATGTCTTTATTGACATATGAGTGAAGTCACATAAAAATTTCAAATTCATTTAAGCTCAATTTAGTGAGTTGTGAAATTATTAAGCTTGAAGGGCAAAATGGTAATTAAAAAATTTAACCCTTAATTAAAACTTTAGGTTTAATAAAATTAACAAATAAAATATTTGATCTTAATCTAATTTGGATGATTGAAATTCAAATAATTAAAGGGTAGAAACCTACTAATTAATTTGAAGATAATTAAAATAAACCTTAATTAAATAATTGATTAAATTTGGAAGAATAATAAAATTGGAATTATTAAAATAGGGATATTATTAGGAAGAGATTTATTCTTTAATTTAAAAATCCCTAAATTAATCATCTCAATAATATTTAATTCCTAATTAAAAATGATAATTCAAATTTAAGTTTTAAAATGTTAAAGGACTTAATCATTAAAATTAAATTAAAAAGTTAAATTATTAAACTCTTTTTAAATTTTCAATTAAATTAAAATTAAAAAAAAAATTAAATTAAAGATTAAATTAAATCAAACAAATTAAATTAATTTAAATTAAATTAAATAAATTGAATAAATTAAATAAATTAAATAAATTAATTAAATTAAATTAAATTAAATTAAATTAAATTAAATTAAAATTAAATAAAATTAAATTAAATTAAAGGAAATTAAATCAAATTAAACTAAAATTAATTTAACATCAAATCAAACTAAATTGAATTAAATTAAATTAAAATTAAATTAAATTAAATTAAATTGAAATTAAATTGAATTAAATAACATCACCTAAGACATAAAGAAAATAAATATAAAGCAACTTGAACACTATTCCAAATTTAAATCCGATAACTGAAATTAAACTAAATCACAAACCATTTGAACACCAATTTACCCTCGAAAGCTTTAGTTGTCATAACTCCTAAACAGAATGTTAAATGAAGTGTTACTTCACTTATAAGATATTCAAATGTCCTAGTTCACTGAGCAAGATAACAAAACTTGAATTCCCGGACGATTAATTCATTTGTATAATTAAATTCATTTGGACTTAAAACAATTCTAGTAATATTGAAAAGATGTTTAAGATGTTTTCTTAAGCACTTCCTCGATATGATAGGATGTTCATAAGAACAATTGAACTTAATTATTCTTTGATGAAGAAAATCGTCCTCAAACAAAAACACAAGAACCTAGATGTCATAGGAAATGACTAGCTATAGGATTAGGAACTTGGTAGAAAACCATAACCCTTCCCTTAGCTTTACCTAGGAACTTGCTTAAATATTCTAATTGTGCAGCTTGGGATGACGGGAAGACCCTCCAGGTACGCTTTTATTTTATTGCAATTTACCTTATTGCAATTTGTTTAATCGCATCGTACTTACTTTTCTTCCATGATAAACAACTGTTGCATGAAAACCCACACCTTTAGGATAGTCCCTAAAACTGAAACCAAAACTAAGTTAAAAGTCATTGCAAGATAAAATTCACCGCCACAACATTTCAAAATATAAAACAACTCAAAATTTAATCACAAACAAAACACAAAACTACAATTACAACTAAATTAAAACGTCCTGTTGAAAGATCGGGAATACCTCGGATGATGTAACCTACGTGTTGCTAACGGGATTTCCCACGGTCTAAATGAGAGTGTGGAACTCATTCAGTTGAGTTTAGCAAATTCATCTGGACTAAGTGAATCCGATAAAAATAATGATGCCGGAAGGATGGAACCGTGGGATCTTAACCGGTGTTGTTATAATCAACTTTAAGATTTGTTTTAATTAAAATATTAAAAACACTTGGAAATTAAGATTTTCTCTTAACCAGAACACTTCTCTCATCTCTTGATTTATGACTTCTATAACTGAACCTCTGCAACAACAAGGAGCTCGGAGCATGGTGGGCAGCACGACCATCATCATCAGCAAAACTCGGATCTACTTCAGCAAAACTTTCTTAGAATTAAATAACTAAGTCATAGGACTTCGAGGTAGTTTGCCTAGTGCAACATAAATCCTCAACCTTTTGTTAGGCATTTGCATTGCAAATTAAGCCCTAACCGGTCTTAGGATTCCGAGGTAGTCGTCCGATACGACATAAACCCTCACATCTTCGAAGCTATTTGTATGATCATGTCATACGAATATAAGTCCTAATTAATTAAAATTGGCAAAATCAAAACATTAAATAAATATCAGGACTTTCCTAAATTCAAGCCAAACAATAAGATAGTCGGGAAATTACCGAAGTTCGCTTCGAATTTGTAATTTCTCCTACCTTTCTTCCTTTAAATTCCCAAAACAAAATGTTCCAAATTTGATTCATTCCCTATTGAAATTCCAAAATTCAATCCTTTGAAGACTTAAACTTCGAACTTCTTGAGAGCAGAATTACTGATTATTATCGAGAGTTTTCTTAGGTGATTCCCGTCACTTAAGATGTAATTAACTATAGGGGCTTGCCCTTATAGGGAATTTTAAAGAACCCAGGTAATATAAACCCTGTTTAATGCTTTCATATTAAGCAGGGGAATTTGTCGGCTTATAAAATTGGTTCGCAGACCAAGCGGATGTCACAAACCTTTCTAGTTTACCTAATCGAGCCCCATTATCAAGCAGTGTGTCTATTCTTCGGGATAGATACACGGTTTATGGTGCGGTGCTCGTTTATATAAACTATTTGGGATGTGAGATTGGTTTGATTTCATATCTTAAATTTTTCAAATTTAAAATTATTTTCAAAATCAAATACTACTTTTTAAATTATTTATTTAAATTAAATTAAAAAATTCGCCGCACAATTTCTGTTAGGCGACCCCCTTTTCAAAATAAAACACATAACCTAAAAATATGCAGACAATTTCTGGCGACTCCGCTGGGGATAATTCCTCTCTCCATTTTTAATCAGACAATTCTGCTTTCAAAAATCGGTAGTGTATCCATGTCCCTTGTGGATCAAGCTACCCTTCTTTCCGTTGGAATACTATGTTCATTTCTACCATGAACAAGTATAGCCAACATTCTCCCGGATTTAGGAGCCACTGTTTAGACACCCCTAAACAGAGAGGTTCCGAGATCCTTTTACCTCATTTCTGAGGTGGGGTGGACCCCCAATAGGTGTTAGTTTAGGAGTAATCCTTCGAGTCGAGATGTCTTGCATAAGACTTTCTTTTCCTTTCCAACTCTGAATCGGATTCATTACCTTCTCTACCCCTTTGAACATTCTGTCCTAAATAAACAAACCCTCTAATGAATGACTCTTTTAACAAATAAATTCTTCTTATAAATACATGAACAAGAATGTGTTCGGACTCTTTTCGATTCCTTTCTTTTCGTCCTAATGAGAAGAAGCATAACTTGGGACCGACAAACCGAATCTACCCTGCAGAAATGGAAGCCCCAAAGCCGATTTTCTCCTTCACCAATGGACTGGACTTCGCTCGTTTACAAGGATGAGCTGCCCGACAATGGGATCATCCGGTTTGGACAAGGATTCGAGAACACAAATGTCAAGATCACCGACGTTTCCTTTTCGCATTGACAAACAAAGTATCTGAAGCTGAGAAGTCGTTGATCGAGTTCAACCTTAGATCAACTCAAGAGTTTCCGCCCCTGTAAAAGATCCCGATCGAGAGGAGTACTCGTTGTCCGCGAAGGACTCGTTCTTGCTACCCCCACTCGGTCTAGTTGTCTCCGCACCTACCCCGGCTTCGCCAAGTTAAAGGGGAAGGAAATCCGGAACTATGGTGAACCCGTTACCGTGGAGGGTACGGACTTTCTCGTGAGACCTTCCGTTTTTGAAATCGGGTCCAGACTCAAGAATTCCATCACTAACACGGACCCAAAGAAGGAACGAAGTACGAAGATCGCCGGGAAGGCCGAGCTATCGAAGTTGCTTTCCCGGAGGAAATCCCGAAATCCCCGAGTACACACCACTACCTGAATACATACCATTGCCTGAAGATACACCCTTTTTGGAAGGAAGTAGATTCCACCCCCTTTCCGCCGCAGCTAACGAGGAAAATGTCCGCAGAATTGTTTCTACATTACCTGTACCAGCATACTACAACGACAGCAGAAAGAGAAGGGCTAGGATTACACCATTTGCCAGACTACAGACTGTGATCAAGAAGCTAGTAAAGAAAGAGAAATACCCCATATCGGAGGTTCTAAGAAGGATAGGGCGGGTGCCAGTTAAATCCCGTCTTGGGCCACGAGTAGAACCTGCCATCATTACAGAAAAGCCAAATAAAAGGATGAAGGCTAGTCCTCCTATCGTTGTTTCAGGGTTGCAGATTAGGGAGGATACCACCTTCCAAAGCATTTGGTCGACGGACCATCCGGTCCTAGACCTTCCGCCGCTAGAAGGATGGTATGGAGTCCCACTACTGGACAACTAAGATTGAAACAACAGCCTGAGAAGGAAAGTCTCGTGAGGAGACTTGAATCTGAAGAAAGCGCCACTGCAGTAAAGGAGACTCGTGAGAAGGGAACCCGGCAGCTATCACATGACAACTGCGAGGATGCACAGAAAAGACCGCTAGAGGACGCTATGGAAAAGTTGAGGACTGATATTCGACGAATAGCAAAAGAAAGAGAAGAGAAATTCGGAGACAAGATTGATTCATCGGAATTCATGGATGATGAATATGCAGAAATCGACATGGTTGAAACACTAGCTTCATCAGCTTCACAAGGTGCTCCTGCAGCCATGGAAAGAGAGGAGCCGGAAGTGATGAGAAGACAGCTTCAAGAGAAAGACGATACGATCGCCCAAATGGTGAAGAGAATGGAAGAGATGGTTGTAGCCCTAGCCACTCTCCAGAGTCAAGTGCAACCCCAAAGGGAGAAACCCCCAGAGGTCATTCACATTGTGGACGGAGGAAACGAGATTACATCCGTCAACGGGGATGATCAACTAAAGAAAGATACAACACAAAGTATGATTCCAGAGAAGAATATCAAGAGCTTGGTGGAACAACAGGTGCGAGAAGCCTTAGCACAGTTAAAGAGCGGGACATCCATTCGGACGGGTAGACCTTACCCGGAAGAATTCGACGCTGTCCAATACCCAAAAGGCTTCGTACCACCTCTGTTCAAGACCTTTAATGGAACCGGGAACCCCCGACAGCATGTTGCACACTTTCGTGCCAGTTGTTGCAATGCCGGCAGAAGGGATGCATTACTCTTCCGACAATTCGTCAGCAGCCTGTCAGGGATCGCCTTTGATTGGTATGCAGAATTACCGAATGGTTCAGTGAAGACGTTCTCGTAACTAGAAAACCTCTTCATCAAGCGATTTGTCGGAGCTCAGCACCACATCACTATAGGTGATTTAGTGGTAGAGAAGCGAAGCCGAACGAAACTTTGGTGGATTACATACTTCGATGGAGAAACTTAAGTATGAAGTGTGAACCACAATTACAAGAACAGCATGCGATCGGCATCTTACTTAAAAGCATTCACGGCCCGATAGCACTTCTCCTCAAGGGATTTACTATTAAGACTTTTGAGAAGTTGTTAAGCAAGGCCGGAAGCTTGCAAGAGGAGGCGAAGCAATTAAGTTTCGCCGATAAGACAGACAAGCAAAAGCCTGTGAAGACTTTTGAAAAGAAATCCGAGATTTTTGCAGCAGTCGACAAAGGCAAGCAACCGATACAAATATCGTCAGAACGATCGCAGCAACCTCAACAGAATTACCAGCAACCTCGACCTAGCTATCAGTCATCTCCACAGTATGAGCAACCGCCTCGTCCACAACGTACGTTAAGGGAGCTTCTGAGCGGGGAATATCCATTCAAAAATGAGGCAGTACCAAAAATGTTCCGTAGTCTGATGAAGACTCCAGATTTCCAGCTGCCAAAGCCTAAGAGACCAGAAGAAGTTAACAAGAAAGGTGATCCCAACTTTTGCCCCTACCACCGGATTCTTGGACACAAGATAGAAGATTGTATCACCTTCAAAAGTTGGCTCAATGACAACCTTCGGAAAGGGAATATAACAATCCCGAAGGAGTACATGAAGGAACCCCAGAAAGGAGGTTCCGTCAATGTGTTCTCGACTGATCCCATTGTTCCGATAGATCCCTATGCGACTGATGATGGATGGACTACAGCTTGGACAAGGTCTTCAAAAAAGATTTTAGACAGCATCCAAACCGCTTCGGTGCGAGCTTCAATTCAGAGTTTGAAACCTGTCAAGTCGGCACTATCACTTGCGATAGAAGAACCACCTCAACAGGAGACGATTGAAGAGAAGAAGAAAATCGACGAAGAAGAGAGGACCGAGGCTCCTATGGCTAGACTAGGGGCTGCTTATCCTAGGATAGTTGTTTCGATTCGGGGAGAAATCCCTCGAGCCTCCGACTCGTATGATTATTTGCTCACTTCGGTGGGATCTTATAATGATAAGGGTGATAGCGTTGGCTACGTTTTGACTGTTTCTGACGATTACGTAACTAGCGACAATCCGGACATCGATTTCGATACCAATGACAATTCTCAAATCATACACAATCTCGACGATCACGATGACAAAGAAGACATCTACCAGGGAGGCTACGAGAGTTCAACAAGCAATGGATCTATTTGCAAGTTTCGAGGAGCTCCAGTCACAATAGAGTTAGAGCCTTCCGATTCTGAAGCTAATCCAGAAGAACCTGTCATTCCGATTCAGGAGGAGACACCAGCAAACTCAATACTAGAGTCAGAAGAAATTACAGAAGTTAACTTAAGAAGTGGAAGAGTTCTACCTCCGAGAATGGGTCCAAAGGACAAAGGAAAGCAGGTGGTTGTTCAGGAAGAACCAACCCCGGCAGAAGAAATACCCATTCGAGAAGAAATCGAGACACATGAAAATAAAGTGGACTACAACGTGCTAGCCCATCTTAGGAAACTACCGGCCAAACTGAGCATCTACGACGCTCTCATCTTATCAAAGGAGATGAGAGAAGCTCCGATCGTGGCCTTACTTGATCCGGAAATTTGCTTAGCTCAAATGGCCGGAGATTCCTTAGATGAGGTTTGTTCGTTAAAGGAACAACGAGGTGTTACCTTCACGGACAATGACCTACTCGTCGGGACGACGGACCACAACCAACCGTTGTACATTTCAGTTACAATTGGGAAGTTTACCCTCTCCAGAGTATTGGTGGATCCAGGAGCATCAATCAATATAATGAGTCTCTGAACACTAGCATACTTGGAGATTGATGCTCGCGAGCTTGAAGCCGACAAAATGTTATTAAGAGGATTCAACCAGAAAGGAGAAAGAGCCCTCGGATCAATAACACTACTAATGAAGACCGGTGACTTAGCAAAGACAACCACAAAATTTCACATAATTGATTCGAAACGTCGTTCAACGCTCTACTTGGGCCGACCATGGATACATGAAAAACGGATGGTACCATCATCTCTACATCGGTGCATCAAATACTACGATGGAGGGGAACGAGTGCATCAAAGGTGACTTACAACCATTCTCCGTACATGAGATTGGAATCCATGAAGACGCAGCTTATTATGCACCACCGAAGAAAACAATCTTCTTCAGAGATACCATAACAAATGAAGCAAAGAAAGCTCAGGATGACGAAGAACCTGAAGTTCTAGTCCAACAGTCACTCACCACTCCCTTACGGCGAGATGATGAAGGTTTCTCCACAACTCGCATCCGAGGTCGAGGCCGGGGACGAGGTCGTGGAAGAGACAATAAGACAGTTGGACAGAGGAAACCAACCATCAATGTTGATTGGGAAGACAGTTCTGAAGAAGAAAAAGAGATCAAACAAGAAGCAGCGACAATAAGTCGGAAGAAGCCGCAATTCAGGATCCCGCTCGAAGATGAAAAGAATGAAGAATATAAATCAATGTACGAGAAGATTAACCACTATGTACATACTATGACCACGACCCCGATCCATTCTAATAAGATCGAGGGTATGGTGGTCAAAGAGGTACATAGCGGCGGTGCAAAGCCAATCAAATTCTACCGTGGTGCTACTTCCTCCAAAACTGAGAATAATGTACAATTTGAAGATGTCACTTCATCAGAATTAATGGAATTACCTTTTGAGTGGTACTCTCCCTGTGTTCAAAATTTAATTCGGCGTGGTTTCTTACCTCGACAATGGACAAAAGGCCAATCACAACATTTTGAGAAATTATGGAATAACTCCGGTCGTCTACCCAATTCAAAGCATGGTCTCGGATTCGGCACAGTAGGATCAGTTGACGATACTGAATTTTGCTTGGTTGTCACTTGCGAGTCTAATGAAAACTGCATGGAAACTACAGAAGAATTTGAAGATTTACAAATTGGAAACGCTCCACCGGAGTTCGAAGAAGAGATCAAATCTACAATAGATGAGTTAACGGAAGTTAACTTAGGTACTAGCAAAGAACCTAGACCTACCTTTGTTAGCTCCTTACTCAATAAAGAAGACTCCAAAGAAATAATCAAGTTATTAATGGAGTTTAAAGACTGTTTTGCTTGGAGCTACGATGAGATGCCAGGATTAGCTCCAAAGGTCATAGTCCATAAGCTAGGAGTGGATCCTACTTCTGTCCCAGTCAGACAAGGTCCCAGAAGAATGCGTCTAGAAATCGAACAACAAGTCATAGCTGAAGTTAAAAAGCTAATAGACGCTAAATTTGTCCGTGAAGAACAATACCCGACTTGGTTAGCCAATGTGGTGCCAGTCAGAAAGAAGAATGGTCAGATCAAAATTTATGTGGACTTTAGAGATTTAAACAAGGCATGTCCAAAGGATGAATTCCCTCTACCGATCCAGAACTAATGATCGACATCACTTTGACACATGAGATATTCTCATTCATGGATGGATCTTCAGGATACAACCAGATAAAAATGGCTCCAGAAGATGAAAAGCTTACAGCATTCAGAACGCCGATCGGAGTATATTGCTACACAGTGATGCCATTCGGACTGAAGAACGCAGGAGCAACATACCAGAGAGCGATGACAAGAATTTTTGATGATCTCATCCATAATCAAGTCGAATGCTACGTGGACGATGTGGTCATCAAAAGCAAAGTAAAGGTCAACCACTTGTATGATTTGAGAATTGTTTTCGAACGATTAAGCCAATTTAACCTTAAGATGAATCCCTTAAAATGCGCCTTCGGCGTCACCTCCGGGAAATTCTTAGGATTCGTTGTCCGACATCGTGGAATTGAAATCGACCCGGAAAAGATTAAAGCTATCTTAGAAATGCCGCCTCCCAAAACCTTAAAGCAACTACGATCTTTTCAAGGGAAGTTGGCATATCTTCGATGCTTTATTTCAAATTTGTCAGGTAGGAGTCAGCCTTTCTCGGCATTAGTTAAAAAGGACGCCAAATTTATTTGGGAAGATAAATGCCAGAAGGCCTTCGAGGACATTAAACAATATTTAATGGCACCTCCTGTCTTAGCAGCCCCAGTCTCAGGTAGATCGCTAATACTTTATACCGTGGCTTTAGACGACTCTTTCGGAGCCCTGTTAGCCCAGGTCAATGATGAGGGTAAAGAAAATGCTCTTTACTACCTAAGTCGTTGTTTACTTCCGACGGAAATAAGGTATCCTACAATTGAAAAGCATTTTTTGGCCCTGATCTTCGCCGCTCAAAAGCTCAGGCACTACATGCTTTCTCATAAGGTCAACTCGATCTCGAAATTTAATCCATTGCAATACTTGATGACTCGTCCAACGCTTTCCGGCAGACTTGCCAGATGGTCAATGATATTATTGCAATTCGATATAACTTTCGTGCCTCTTCGTGTCTGTAAAGGGACAAGTCCTAGCAGACTTCCTCGCAAGCACACCCTTTGCGCGGCGAATCTCCTCTCAATGACGATCTGCCAGATGAACAAATAATGAGCCTAGAAGACCGTGATGATCGACGTTGGGAATTATATTTCGACGGAGCATCTTCAGCACACAAAGACGAAGAATCGCAAGTGATAGTGCCTGGTAAGGCAGGAATCGGATGAATCTTTATAACACCGGAGTGGGGGATGTTAAGATACTCCTACCACTTGACAGAACCATGTACAAACAACGAAGCAGAATACGAAGCCCTCATAACGGGATCGGAATTAGCTATTCAAATGGGGATAACAGACATCAACATCTACGGGGATTCGCAGTTAATCATTCAACAGATCGCCGGACAGTACATAATTTTAAAGCCAACACTCGAGCAATACTTCCGGTATGCCATACAGCTGTTGGAACAGATTCCGAATGTGACGATCTACAAAATTCCCAGGAAAGAAAACGCTTTAGCAGATGCATTAGCTCGTCTAGCAAAAGAATTTGCTTGTTTGCAAGATGATTTAGTAGAAGTGTCAGTTCATGGACGCCGGGTCCTATCACAGCTCGACATAGACACAATACACAAATCAGAAAAAGAAGAAGAATCTGTTGCAAGAGTGACAGAAAACACAGAAGATTGGCGACAGCCATTAATAGATTACCTACAAACAGAAAAACTACCAGACGATAGGTCGCTAGCCCATCAGATCAAGAAAAGAACTATGTCCTACGCACTAATAAACAACACATTATACAGAAGGTCTTTCGATCAAATGTGGCTAAGGTGCCTAAGCGGGTCCGAGGCCCGTGAAATTGTTAAAGAGGTGCATTCAGGACTCTGTGGCGCTCACCGGTCGGGTCCGAAGATGAAAATGAAAATTCAAAGATTAGGGTACTACCGGCCCTCAATGATGACCGATCGCATGAAAATCGCCAAGAGCTGTCACCAATGCCAAGTGCACGGAGTGGTTCTACACCAACCTCCAAATGTGCTACATCCGACAATTGCATCGTGGCCATTTGAATGTTGGGGCACGGATATAGTGGGTCCAATAGAACCACCATCTTCAAAAGGACATCACTTCATTCTTGCGGCTACGGATTACTTTTCCAAGTGGGCAGAGGCGGTTCCCTCGGAGAAGTTAAAGCACACCACGTGCTACTTGTTTTTCAAGAACCAAGTTGTCTACCGTTTCGGAGTGCCGCGCAGGATCATCTCAGATAATGGGTCAGCATTCAGAAGCACACAAATCAATAATTTTGTCAGGAGACACAGAATCGACTGGCGATATTCAACAATTTGCTACCCAAGAGCAAACGGCCTTGCTGAGGCTTTTAATAAAACTCTTGTTCAAATTTTAAAGAAAACCTTGGACGATAATAGGAGAAATTGGCATGAGAAGTTATTAGAAGCCTTATGGGCCTACCGGACAACCTTCAAAACTCCTACTCAAGCTACACCTTACGCTCTGGTGTATGGGTCCGAGGCAGTGTTACCTTTAGAGGTTCGGCTTCCTTCACTCGGAATTGCGGTCGCAAACAAAATCACGACAGATGAGAATGCCAAATTATGACTAGAGGAATTGGAAAGCCCGGAAGGGAAAAGACTTGCGACGCAGACGGAATTTAGAACTATACCAAGCTAAGATGGTTCAAGCCCATGACAAATTGGTCCGCCCAAGAACCTTCAAAGTTGGTGACTTAGTTCTCGTTCTCAAGAGACCTATTCTTGCACACCGCAAGATAGGAGGAAAATTTGAACCCACTTGGGAAGGGCCGTTTGTGGTTGAAGCAGTATACTCAGAAGGTTCCTACCAGCTAGTGAATTGCCAGGGAGAACGACATATGCTTCCGATCAACGGACGATACTTGAAAAAGTATTACGCTACCTGATGTTTCGAAGGAATGAATTCTTCATCCCTAGAAGCACGGGCTAAGTAGTTACTTATGACTGGGTCCGAACCCAAAAATAATAAAAAATGTGCTAAAACAAATAAAATCATGATAATAAAGTTTTCCTTGTTTTCTTTTCCAAATCAAAATCTCTTTCCTGATCTTATCCCACTTCATTCTTGTTAAATAAAAAAAAATAAATAAAAACTGTCTTTAATAAACATTTTCTTAATGTTCTTGTTCTTAGTACAGCCCCTGATCCTTTTCCTTGTCTTTTCGCAGGGAAATGTCGAACGGGCGGTTGGTCCTGAACTTTAGAAATGGCGTAAGCCTTGCACTCGATGAGAAGAGGGTGAAAGATGGAGCGATAATCGAGATTGACTCGGACTTCGCACCGAGCGGAGCCTACGAGTACGAGGAAAGTGACTGGATCCCAGTCGACTGAGAGGAACTGCCCGGGCAGACAGACAGTGATGAAATGGGTGGCCCAAGCCACCAATCCAGCAGCAAGAAAAGGAAAGCAAACGCTGAAGAAGACAAGAAAATCAAGTCCGTAGTCGCTACGGCGGAAGGCAGGCTTGTTAGCGCCGCACCCACAGAGATTCAGGAAGTTCGAAGAGCTACTCTCACAGCAACGCAACGAAGAAATAAGAATCACCATATCCGTAAGATGTTAACCAAACTAGCTGTGGACCAGCGCGACGAGGCAGTTGCTACTGCCAGAACATACACTTCAAGGACGCCAGTTTGCCAGGTACCAGAAGAAAGGAGGCCAGCTCCTAGGATAACAGAAGGAACAAGGGGAATCTCACGGAGATCAGAAGAAAGAAGGCTACCACGCCACCAGATAGAACCACCAGTAATGCATAACCTTCTTGCAGAAGCAACCCCGGAGGATGTCCCGACGGACATCATCCCCGAGGAGCCGAGCTATGCAGGAGAACGTGAAGGGATTGATCCATATATCCCACAATATGTCACCAGGCCCCGCCATTTGCAAATTATTCCAGAGTACGAGCTGGAAAGAATGCAGAATGTCGAAAAGAAAACCTTTGAATACTTCGAGAGAATCAGAGGCAGAAGGATCAATATACTAGAAGGCCTCGAGCTACATACAGACGTATTCTCATAATATGAACAACAACAAATCGTGGATTGCATCCGGGATTTGAAAAGAATGGGCCGAGAAGGCCGCCTAAGGGAAAACACCTACTCAGAACCCCGGAGATGGATGCCAGGGAAAGGTAGAATTACAATACAATGCGGATGTTGTTACAACTTTGCAGAAGACAGGAAGGGGAACCCACCAGGGATACTCTGTCATGGCCAAGTGGATCCAATGCCATTAGTCATCAAGAGAATGATAAAAAGATTGATAACATGGAGGGTACTGCCAGCAGATTGCATACCCAATAGCTGCATTATTAACATTTACAAGCGAGGTGACTGCATACCCCCGCACATAGATCACCACGACTTTGTCGGACCTTTCGCAAAGTCTCTTTCCCGAACGAGTGTAATATCATGTTCGGATTTGACCTCCGGATAGCGAGCCCGGGTGAGTTCCGAGGGCCGGTGAAGATACCATTACCGGTAGGTTCCGTCATGATACCGAAGGGCAACGAGCGGATGTCGCTAAAAATTGCATACCGGGAGTAACGGTGAAGCGGATCTCGGTTACTTTCGGAAGGATGGACGACGGGAAGACACCTTACCACTTCCGGCCACACCCGGAGCTAGAGAGCCTCCGGCCTTACGAGCTGTGAGTTGCATGGAAATTATCACACCTCCAACGTACATCCATACGGCATCCTTGCCAAGGATGGCTTGGAAGGTGATGTTATTGACCATGTACCTCGCTATTCAGACATGGATTTTTGACAGATACTTCTTTGGATGGATCGACAAAGATCATACATAGTCCGTTTTGAGTCTACATGGATTGTATGAGATGTATTCCAGATCGAGTTGTATGATGTATCTTCGACATGATTGGAATGAAAGTGACCATGTCACATTTTTTGCCTTCACCTCTTTTGTGCAAATTGACTGGGAAATGCCATTAAAGTTAAATGAACTTCGAACAAAGAACATTAAAGAAATAAAAAAAAGAGAATAAAAGAAAACTTTCCTTAAAAATTTAAAAATGACGAACACCAAATTCACATGGACATTAAATAAATAAAATAAATTTGAATCATTAAAAGACAAACAAAATGAACATAAATTTCAAGTCAAATCTAAATCAATTTCAAATTCAATCTTTCTAGATCCCAAAACTCAATCAAATTCAAATTTGATCTTTCCAGATCTCAAATCAAATCTCGATCAAATTCAAATTCGATCTTTCCAGATCTCAAATCAAATCTCAATCAAGTTAAAATTCAACTTTCCAAATTTCAAATCAAACCTCAATCGAGTTCAAACTCAACCTTCCAAATCTGAAATCCAATCCGTTCTATTCTCTCCCTTGTCTGGGATGGGAGCGGTTGATTCCATTGATGCGGATCGAATCTGATGGCGAAGAATTGTAACCAATCCAAACCAGCAACTTTCGATCAACACTTTTGAATGGGATATGTAGCATCTACATATTCCCTCCTAATCTATTTTCCTCCATGAAAGTCTTTTACAACTTTCATGAAATTCTTGAAACACCAAAATTTCACACTCTTCAAATCAACACTACAAATCTTTGCAAAGTCAATGACTATTCAAATTCAAACTTTTAGAGTTGAGGATTTTACATCCGAAACTGCATTGCTTTAGGATTCTTTTCCTATTGCAATGAAATACATCCAAAATCAAACTCTTGGGGTTGAGGATTTTACATCCGAGACTGCATTGCTTCAGGAGCCTTTCCCTATCGCAATGAAATACATTAAATTCAAACTTTTGGAGTTGAGGATTTTACATCCGAGACTGCATTGCTCTAGGATTCTTTCCCTATTGCAATGAAATACATCAAATTCAAATTCTTGGGGTTGAGGATTTTACATCCGAGACTGCATTGCTTCAGGATTTTCTTTCCCTATCGCAATGAAATACATCAAATTCAAACCTTTGGAGTTGAGGATTTTACATCCGAAACTGCATTGCTTTAGGATTCTTTCCCTATTGCAATGAAATACATCAACATCAAATTCAAACTTTTGGAGTTGAGGATTTTACATCCGAAACTGCATTGCTTTAGGATTCTTTCCCTATTGCAATGAAATACATCAACATCAAATTCAAAACTTTTGGGGTTGAGGATTTTACATCCGATACTGCATTGCTTTAGGATCCTTTCCCTATTGCAATGAAATAAATCAAATTTAAACTTTTAGAGTTGAGGATTTTACATCCGATACTGCATTGCTTTAGGATCATTTCCCTATCGCAATGAAATACATCAAATTCAAATTCTTGGGGTTGAGGATTTTACATCCAAGACTGCATTGCTTTAGGATTCTTTCCCTATCGCAATGAAATACATCAACATCAAAATCAAATTCTTGGGGTTGAGGATTTTACATCCGAGACTGCATTGCTTTAGGATTCTTTCCCTATTGCGATGAAATACATCAAAATCAAGCTCTTGAGGTTAAGGATTTTACATCCAATACCGCGTTGCTCTGAGATCTCTCCTCATTGTAATGATTCAATCCAGTCAATTCAATTTTCTTTTGAGATTGAAGATGTTACATCTAAAACCACAAAATTCCAATTTTCATTTCAAATCAAATCCCTTCAAATTAATCTTAACGAAACATCAATCTAAATTTAAACTCAAACTAAAATCTGAGCTCACACATCAAAACATAAATTCAAACAAAATGAAATCCAAATTGAAATTCCCCCAGATCATGTGATTTGGGATTCACCTTCTTTTCCTTTCCCGCCGAGAGTTCAGGAATCTCCAGTCTCAGAGATATATTTGACACTCCCCAGCGGAAACTCTTCTACTTTGTCCTAAGTTTGTCACTTGGACGTTTGTGTTGGTTTTGTTGATCGCTTCGGTCAACGCCAATACGCGTGGTGTGCTCCATCAGCTCACCACACCTATTGGTGGTCTATTTGTTGACCTCATTTTTGATGAGGTCTTCTCTTCTTCTTTTTAGTACTTATGATCTAGCCTTAGGCTTTTCCTTTGATTATCTTAGAGGACTAGAATTGGGACCCACCACTTAGAAATTCAAACCACTTCTTAACTCCCTGCAAACTCCACAAACTTGACTATAGACCCCTAATCCCCTAGAGGGTTGAAATCAAATGTGGAAGTTTAAAGGATGGGTCCCTATAGGACTCTTTGGCCTTAGGACTACCCTGGGTGGCCTGGTCTAGTGAAGGGCTGACTTACACATACACTACACTTATGCACTACACTTTCACACACCTCCTAAAACCACACCCATACCTAACTTGACCTCCTGACTCATGAAAGTGATTCACATGGATGGTCCTTAACCCCTAAGCCCTTGGCTCAAAGGGTTAGGAATAACATAGTGAATGCCTCAAATGAGTCCCTTCATGGCTCATGTGGGCTTGATATGGCTTTATGTCTCAACCAAAATGATTTTATTCCACTTACATTTACCCAATCTTCAATTTTTCAAATTTTCAATTTTTGACCCCCGGGAGCCTAGCCTACCCAAAACCCTTGAAATTCTCCAAAATTTCCAAATCACCCAAAATTCCTCAAAAACCAATCCCAAACATTTATACATTACTCAAATTGATCATTCATAGCCAAAAATACTAAAAATTTCAAAAATACCTCCCAATACCCTCCAAATACCCAAAATACCCCTCTTGACCCAAAAATCCAGAAATTCAGAAAATTCCTAGAAAATTCCATAAAATCCCAAATATTCCCAATTTCATTTTGTTCAACTACATCATGGGCCAATTTTGTCAATTTACCCTACTTTTGTCAAAACCCCTAATTTGACCCATTTTAACCCTAAGTGAACCCAATGTCAAACCAAACCTGCCCAATTGACCCAAATTCTGGTCCAATTCAATTCTAAACTTCAATTCAAAATTCCCAATACCAATCTAGACCAAATCCAAGCCCAATTTGATTGACATTTGGATCCAATTTCACTTTTGGTCTTAAAGCCCAATTTCGACCCATGACCTAAACCTAACCCAAACTCACCCAATTCAACTCCAATTAACCCCAAATATTTTCTAAACCTTCCTTAACATTTCCACAAACAAAACACTAACATGATTTGCCCAACATTTAGACCCAAACCCCACTCAAATTCAACCCAAAGCTAAAAGGCCCAATTTTGACCTAAACCTAAACCTAACCCAAATAAGCCCAAAACCCAAAATCAAAACCCAAACAAGGCCAAAACAAACACTCCCATAAACATTTCCCAACACTTATTTTACAACAATTTCAACCCTAGCCCAACATTGGCCCAAGTTAGCCCAATTTGACCAACATTGGCCCATTCACCAAAGAGGTCCAAATTCAACCCAATTCAAACCCAAATCACTCCCAATTTGCTCTGAGTCACTCATGACACATCTATGAGCTAAACCCAACAATTATTTGGCCCAAGCCTTTGCCAAAATTTCATCCTAAAATCCATTTTAAAATCTAAAGGCCCACTTTCCTAAACCATTCTAAAAGCCCATTTCCACCAAATACAAAAGCCCAAAATTGGCCCTAAAGCCCACATGGCAATTTCTTTTCATCATACCTTTAATTGATATCACCCCTAAGTTTTAAAATCATCATTAAACCATTCCAAATAAAGCTTCATACAAATTCCCATCAAATTACCAAAAATTTCTAAAATCCATTTTCATGAAATTGACCAAGCTTTTCCCCAAGCCAAAGACAAGCCATGCAAGCCATGGACAAGCCACATGAAGCCATGGAAGGTTTGACATGTGATCAAGCCATTAATGGCAAAAGGAGGAGCCTCTTTTAAGCCCCCTTAAAAAGGTTTTAACCCTTTTTATGCTTCACCTTAATCCATGATTAATCAAAATATTCATGGATGGTGACTTCTCTACCCTTTCCTAGCTGATTCATCTGATCCTCTCTCAGCCCAAATCAGCCATGGGGAGGTGAACCAAGCCCAAAAGGTGGACTTTACCAAATCAAGCCAAAATTAGCTCCTCCCCCATTCCATTTCAATTAAACTCCTTTACACATGTCCATGGCCAATTGACCGCACTAAGCCCCGCCACGACCTCCTGGACCTTGAGGGTGACTCGACCTCGGCCGGCCACCACCACGAGTTGCCGGAAACCACCGGGCCGAGAGCTCACATGTGAGCCCAAACTTGGAATTCTCACCTGCCGAGCCGCCCCATCCCCAGGTGGCCATTGCAGCTGTTCTTCTCTTGCCAAGAGCAGCTGATCCCAAGCCCTAACTCTCCCTGGGAGGCCCTCCACCCTCTCCTATTTAAACACCACCCCCTCTCGGCCATGAGAGGTGCTGAACCAAAACCTTGCCGAAACTCTGCCAAAATTGTTCCAAACCCTTCTCCATCCTTAGAGCAGTTGATCCCCAGTGTCAATTTGCCCTAATCCCCACTGACAAAATCCAATTTCTCAACTGAAATTCCACCCAAAACCAGGACACTTCTCCACAGTGGATCAATCCTCAAATTGATTGGTCCTACACCTTCACCGGACCAAGGAAAGGAGTCCACCAGCAAAAGCCCCCTCTCCAGGCCACCCATCTGTTCCAGACTCCAAGCTTTGTGATCGGGCTTGGTCGAAATCATACCTAGGTGATTCACTAGACCAGGAGACTTCATCTGGAGCTTGCTGGGATCCAATCGAAGGTGACACAACCCTCAGATTGAAGGCACACTTCTCTGAGCAAAGGTGTGAGCTAATTCTTCATCCCGAGCTTCTGGAGAATCTCCATTTCAAATGCTTTAATTTCAATGCATGATCACCATATAGATGTATTCGTCTCTTCAAGACGAATCCATAGAGCACAAGAGCACAAAAATCCGTTAAGTATTGAGTGAGATATTAGGGATTTAGTGTGGACGGCTCTCGGGTGAGAACGCTTGGGGACGATGAACGGATGTCGTTCATTTAATACACGCGCGGACGGACGGTCGGGATCGCGCCGGATCAGGAGATGGAACGACACAGCGGGGCCCTGGAGCGCTGAGTCAGATGGCGGCGTCGAATCGGAGAGCGCCGCATGGTCTTTCGGAGCTCTCGAGGTTGACGCGGCGCCGCGTGGATAAATAGAAAATTAGGGTATTTTTCTATTTATTTAATTCCCTAAACTTCAAACATCCATAACTTTGTGTAGGAAAATTAGAAAAATAAAATAAAAATACCCTCTTGCTCAGTGAACAGAGGAGAATAATGTAGAAAAGAAATTATTTAATTTCATCAAGTATTTTATTTTTAATGATTTATTTCCCCTCTGCATTGTTTTAATTCTCCATGCATGTAGGAAATTCACCATGGCATGAGACCATAAGGCTTTTGAAGCCTCTGAATTTGGGAACATTCCCTGAATTTTCCAAAGTCGAGAGCCATCCCTATGAGAAGTTATTGATTTTTCAAATGCATGTTACTGTTTTGAGTATTTTAAATCCAATAATTAGCATGTTGTGAAATAAATTCTAGGAAAATTTGGTGATGTCTCTTATTACCAGAGGACCCTAGGAAAAATAGATTTTGGATTAGTTTATTTAAAATAACCCTAATTGGCTTAAACACCCAAAATAGGTCCCTAATTAATTAGAGCAAACCATACATCAAATTGACTTGAAATAAATTCTCCACTGACCTTTAGGATCAGAGGAACCCACAATAAAAATTTGCAGTCAATTGGACTTGGTTAGCCCTACTAAATGGGTTGATTGAGCCATTTAGCCATTTTGAACTTTAAAAATTCATAACTTTCAAAATACTTTTCAAAAATTCACCAAATTGGTTTTGGAGCCTCTCTGATATCAGGGGAATTTAAAAAAATTAAAATTTCAATTTTCTAAAAAAGTTGATTTTTTTGGTATTATTTTAATATTTTAATAATTAAAAAATAATAAAAATCATAAAAATAATAAAATTCACCAAAATGTCACATTTTGAATTTTAATCACTTAGGAACAAATCCCATATTTTTCTTAGGTCTATTTAATGAGATATTAAATTTTAAAGCCCTAAGGTAATTTTAAAATTAAAAAATGTATTTTTTAGCATTTTCACTAAAATAATTCTAATAAATCAAAGAAAAATCAGAAAATTGCAAAAATTGATTCTCTGATTTCCTTGATATCAGAGAGATTTTTGAAAAATATAAAATTAATTTTTCAACCTTTATTTTATTTTTAAATTAATTAATACTCCAAAACTCAAAATAATTATAATAAAAATAATATAATTTAAAAAATCACCAAAATTGGTCCAAGTGGTCCTCTAGTCATTAGGAATGTCCCATAATTTTCTTAAGGACAGAAACTTTCCCTTGGTCATATTATTAAATTTTCCTTGGAAATCCCTATTTTCTACCAAAAATAATTATATAAATAAATTAAATACAGAAAAATCACATTTTCTCCTCTCATGTCTTTATTGACATATGAGTGAAGTCACATAAAAATTTCAAATTCATTTAAGCTCAATTTAGTGAGTTGTTAAATTATTAAGCTTGAAGGGCAAAATGGTAATTAAAAAATTTAACCCTTAATTAAAACTTTAGGTTTAATAAAATTAACAAATAAAATATTTGATCTTAATCTGATTTGGATGATTGAAATTCAAATAATTAATGGGTAGAAACCTACTAAATAATTTGAAGATAATTAAAATAAACCTTAATTAAATAATTGATTAAATTTGGAAGAATAATAAAATTGGAATTATTAAAATAGGGATATTATTAGGAAGATATTTATTCTTTAATTTAAAAATCCCTAAATTAATCATCTCAAAAATATTTAATTCCTAATTAAAAATGATAATTCAAATTTAAGTTTTAAAATGTTAAAGGACTTAATCATTAAAATTAAATTAAAAAGTTAAATTATTAAACTCTTTTTAAATTTTCAATTAAATTAAAATTAAAATTAAAATTAAATTAAAGATTAAATTAAATCAAACAAATTAAATTAATTTAAATTAAATTAAATAAATTGATTAAATTAAATAAATTAAATTAAATTAAATTAAATCAAATTAAATCAAATTAAATTAAATTAAATTATATCAAATTAAATTAAATTAAAGGAAATTAAATCAAATTAAACTAAAATTAATTTAACATCAAATTAAACTAAATTGAATTAAATTAAATTAAAATTAAATTAAATTAAATTAAATTGAAATTAAATTGAATTAAATAACATCACCTAAGACATAAAGAAAATAAATATAAAGCAACTTGAACACTATTCCAAATTTAAATCCGATAACTGAAATTAAACTAAATCACAAACCATTTGAACACCAATTTACCCTCGAAAGCTTTAGTTGTCATAACTCCTAAACAGAATGTTAAATGAAGTGTTACTTCACTTATAGGATATTCAAATGTCCTAGTTCACTGAGCAAGATAACAAAACTTGAATTCCCGGACGATTAATTCATTTGTATAATTAAATTCATTTGGACTTAAAACAATTCTAGTAATATTGAAAAGATGTTTAAGATGTTTTCTTAAGCACTTCCTCGATATGATAGGATGTTCATAAGAACAATTGAACTTAATAATTCTTTGATGAAGAAAATCGTCCTCAAACCAAAACACAAGAACCTAGACGTCATAGGAAATGACTAGCTATAGGATTAGGAACTTGGTAGAAAACCATAACCCTTCCCTTAGCTTTACCTAGGAACTTGCTTAAATATTCTAATTGTGTTTTAAGTGCAACTTGGGATGACGGGAAGACCCTCCAGGTACGCTTTTATTTTATTGCAATTTACCTTATTGCAATTTGTTTAATCGCATCGTACTTACTTTTCTTGCATGATAAACAACTGTTGCATGAAAACCCAGACCTTTAGGATAGTCCCTAAAACTGAAACCAAAACTAAGTTAAAAGTCATTGCAAGATAAAATTCACCGCCACAACATTTCAAAATATAAAACAACTCAAAATTTAATCACAAACAAAACACAAAACTACAATTACAACTAAATTAAAATGTCCTGTTGGATGATCGGGAAACCTCGGATGATGTAACCTACGTGTTGCTAACGGGATTTCCCACGGTCTAAATGAGAGTGTGGAACTCATTCAGTTGAGTTTAGCAAATTCATCTGAACTAAGTGAATCCGATAAAAATAACGATGCCGGAAGGATGGAACCGTGGGATCTTAACCGGTGTTGTTATAATCAACTTTAAGATTTGTTTTAATTAAAATATTAAAAACACTTGGAAATTAAGATTTTTTCTAAACCAAAATACTTCTCTCATCTCTTGATTTATGACTTCTATAACTGAACCTCTGCAACAACAAGGAGCTCGGAGCATGATGGGCAGCACGACCATCATCATCAGCAAAACTCGGATCTACTTCAACGAAAACTTTCTTAGAATTAAATAACTAAGCCATAGGACTTCGAGGTAGTTTGCCTAGTGCAACATAAATCCTCAACCTTTTGTTAGGCATTTGAATTGCAAATTAAGCCCTAACCGGTCTTAGGATTCCGAGGTAGTCGTCCGATACTACATAAACCCTCACATCTTCGAGGCTATTTGTATGATCATGTCATACGAATATAAGTCCTAATTAATTAAAATTGGCAAGATCAAAACATTAAATAAATATTAGGACTTTCCTAAATTCAAGCCAAACAATAGGATAGTCGGGAAATTACCGAAGTTCGCTTCGAATCTGTAATTTCTCCTACCTTTCTTCCTTTAAATTCCCAAAACAAAATGTTCCAAATTTGATCCATTCCCTATTGAAATTCCAAAATTCAATCCTTTGAAGACTTAAACTTCGAACTTCTTGAGAGCAGAATTACTGATTATTATTGAGAGTTTTCTTAGGTGATTCCCGTCACTTAAGATGTAATTAACTATAGGGGCTTGCCCTTATAGGGAATTTTAAAGAACCGGTGTAATATAAACCCTGTTTAATGCTTTCATATTAAGGAGGGAATTTGTCGGCTTATAAAATTGGTTCGCGGACCAAACGGATGTCACAAACCTTTCTAGTTTACCTAATCGAGCCCCATTATCAAGCAGTGTGTCTATTCTTCGGGATAGATACACGGTTTATGGTGCAGTGCTCGTTTATATAAACTATTTGGGATGTGAGATTGGTTTGATTTCATATCTTAAAATTTTTAAATTTAAAATTATTTTCAAAATCAAATACTACTTTTTAAATTATTTATTTAAATTAAATTAAAAAATTCGCCGCACAATTTCTGTTAGGCGACCCTCTTTTCAAAATAAAACACATAACTTAAAAATATGCCGACATGCCCAAATTTTGACAATTAATTTTAATGACACAAAATCACTTATTTAATCTCCCTTAATCACTTTTAATACTTAATTCACCCCATAAACTCTTCTAATACTCCAAAATTTCCATTTATTCCAAACAAATTTCACGCAAACACAAACTTATATTAATAACAAACTAGACTTAATACAAACTAAAAATTTATATCCAAACATTTTGGATGGAATTCCACAATTCATAGGTTCATAACACATATCATAAACACAAACTTACATCATTAAGATGTAACAAACATCAAACTACAGTGCAACAAAATATAAACATTAATCATAAAGACAGAACACTTAACACAGAAAACCAAATCACAAAGACTACACTTAATTTAATTCTAATCTCTAGTAGGCGGAATATATCCAGAATCACCATTATTTACATTTGAACCATCTAGAATGTAAATCTAATAAAAGGGTGATGATTAAAAGCTCTTACATCTTCTTCTTCTAACCATTTGTTCTTCAAATACATCGCTCTATTTGCTTCTTCCACATGACTTGTATGAGTGAATTGCATTTTGAGTTGCCATCCAATATGCACTAAATGAGCATTAGCTTCATATACCTTTATTTCAATTGATTCCACATTAACTTCAATCTTTGCAATCCTTTATGCAATTCCTTGAATACTAACAGCTAGATATTCGTTGAATAACTCTTGCACACTTTCACTAATAAACTTCTTTTTGTTGGCTTCCTCCTTCTTCTTAACTTTGCTATCCCAAGAAGATATTTTTGTACTCAAAATACTCTCCTTTAGACTCACGAATGAAAAAAGAACTGGGGCAAGTATTCCTTTATTTTAGAGCCTTTTTATAGACTTGAGAAGGCAAAAAACCGACCCTAGACGTGTTAAAACTCCTCATTAACTCCAAAAACCACTTACCCACTACTTTGGTATCTAGAAACCATGTTTTCAAGTTTTTTGTAACTTCGATGCCTAAGCGCCATTCTGCGGCGCATAGCCGCCAGTGCTCAATTTTGCATGGGCCTACTAAACGTCCAAATCTTCATTATGACTCCCCTAAGTCATCAAATAAGGTCCAAATAACACCTCTATAGTATATAAACTTCAAATTACTACCATATAATCATAAAATCAAACCAAATAAAGCAAACACATCAAACTTAAAGCAAAGCACATCAATAAGTATGGGTTGCCTCCCACAAAGTGTTTGATTTATCGTCTTCAGCCTGACATACCCAAAACTTATTTTGAGTGACCCAACATCAGATTCTCATCAGGTTTAAATTGATCAACTAAAAATAAGGTTTAATTCTATGACCTTTAACTTTAAATATTTTTTCAGTCTTAGGATCTTGAATATCCACAGCTCCATAGGAATAAACTTTCATCACAATAAATGGGCCTGTCTACCTGACATAAGTTTTCGAGCAAATATTTTCAATTTATCATTATATAGCAAAAATTTTGCCCTGGCTCAAAATTTTTAGTAAGAATCTTCCGATCATGCCATAACTTCATCTCTTCTTTATAAATCTTAGCATTTTCATAAGATTAATTCCTTATATCTTCAAGCTCATTTAAATGCAAAAAACTATTTTCTCTAGCATCTTTCAAATTATAATTGAACTCTTTTATAGCCCAATATGCTTTATGCCCAAGTTCAACAGGTAAATGACAAGCTTTTCCAAAAAATTACCCTATATAGGGGCATTTCTATAGGAGTTCTGTAAGCAGTCCTAGAGGCCCACAAAGCATAATCCAGTTTAATTACCCAATCCTTTTTGTTTGGATTAACAATCTTTTTTAATATTCTTTTAATTTCATGATTGTATCATTCAACCAAACTACTTTTCTGCAGATGATAAGAGTAGCAATGTGATAGTTAATATGATATTTCTTTGTTAACTTTTCCATAATCAAATTTCTAAAATGACTTCCACCATCAGTTATGATTACTCTTGGTATTCAAAATTTGCAAAATATATTCTTCTTAAAAACTTTGCAACACTTTGAGCATCACATCGAGGTAAAACAACAGCTTCTATCCATTTGGATACATAGTCTAGTGCTATCAAAATGTATATATTTCTGAAAGATGGTATAAACGGTCCCATGAAATCTAATCCCCAATTATCAAATATTTCAACTTCTAACATATAATTGATGGGCATCTTATTTCTTCTAGAAATATTACCTACTCATTGACATCGATCACAATTTTTAATATAAGCATTAACATCCTTAAAATTTGTAGGCCAATAAAATCCAGATTGTAAGATTTTATATGCAGTTTTATCAACTCCAAAATGTCCCCCATAATCAGAATTATGACATTTTTGAATAATTTCATAAGTTTCTTCTAAAGGCACTCATCTTTGAATGATTAGATCCTTTCCTTGTTTATATAAAAATGGGTCATCCCAAAAATAAGTTCTAGCATTATATACAAATTTCTTCCTCTCCTAGTATGTCAAACCATAGGTTATAACATCACTGACTGACAATAAATTTTACAATGTCGGCATACCACGAAACACGCCACACATTAACAGTGAACAATTTTTCATCAGGAAAATTTTCATTAATTTCTTCAGCATCACAGAGAGATTTTTTCAGTTTTAAGCTTGGACAGATGATCAGCAATTTGATTATCAGCACCCTTCCTATCAACTATCTCAAAATTAAATTCTTGAAAAAGAAGAATCCATCTTATCAGTATTGGTTTAACATCCTTCTTCTTCATTAAATATTTAATAGCGTAATGATCAGTATGCACCACAGATTTAGTTCTAATTAAATATTATCTGAATTTATCAAAAGCAAATACTGTAGCTAATAACTCTTTCTCAGTAGTGGTATAATTAATTTGAGCTTCATTAAGATTTCTACTATCATAGTTGATTACTTTGAAAATTTTATCATATTTTTGACCTAAAACAGCTCCTATAGCATAATCACTAGCATCACACATTAATTTAAAAGGTTTTTCCAAGTTTGGTGACACTATAATAGGTGCAGTGATTAATTTTTCTTTCAAGGTGTCAAAAGATTTTAGGCATTTATCATGAAAATAAAAAATTACATCTCTTTACAGAAAACGGCATAAAGGCTTTGAAATTTTTTAGAAGTATTTAATATACCGCCTATAGAGTCTAGCATGTCCTAAAAAACTTCTAATTCCCCTTACATTGGTCAGGCAATGTAAATTAAAGATCATTTTAATTTTTGCAGGATCTACCTCCATACCATTTTTTGATATACAAGTCCTAAAAATATTCCTCCTGCTATCATAAATTGGCACTTTTCCAAATTAAAAACCAAATTAGTTTCTTCATAGCATTTTAGAAATTTAGACAAATGTTCTAAACTTGATTCAAATGAAATTCTAAATACTGAAAAGTCATCCATAAAAACTTCAATTCCTTTTTCAATTAAATCACAGAAAATTGACATCATACATCTCTGAAATGTAGCAGGGGCATTACATAAACAGAAGGACATTCTTCTAAAAGCAAATGTACCATAAGGACTGGTAAACATTGTTTTCTCTTGATCCTTGGGAGCAATTTGTATTTGGTGGTAACCAGTATATCCATCAAGAAAAAAAAATATTTATACCCAGCTAGTCTAGCCAACATCTGATATAGAAAGGGAAGTAGAAAATGGTATTTCCTTGTAGCAAAGTTTATTTTTCTATAATAAATACATATTCTCCATCTTGTAATAAATCTTGTTAGTAAAATTTCATTTTTTTCATTAACATTCACAGTAACTCCTCCTTTCTTAGGGACATAGTGAGTAGGACTAACCCATGCACTATCTGAAATAGGGTAGATAATTCCAGCATCCAACTTCTTTCAGAATAGGGTTTAATCTCCTTTGAGGATCAGCCTGAGGTTTACAGTTATCTCCATATGGATTCTATGCATACAAATTAAAGGAATAATTCTTTTAATATCAGTTATTGTCCATCCAAAGGCTTTCTTATATTTCTTTAAAATTTCAAGCAAACTCTCTTCTTCTTTTTCAAACAATTGAGAGGAAATTATAACTGGCAAAGTTGAGGAATCACCTAAAAAGGCATACTTCAAATGGTTAGGAAGCAACTTTAAATCAAGTTTAAGGGGCTTTTCAGTTGATGGACCAAATGATTCATCTTTTTCAGTTATGTCCAACAATTCAAAATTTTCATGAACATAATTTAAATCTTCCTCATGAAAATCTTGAGAATGTTGTAATTCCTCTTCTTGCTCGATTTCAATTCTTTACTTTCAGATTTTTCTTGATAATCTGATTTGAAATTACATTCATTCAAATATCTGATAACATCCATTCTATAACATTCATTATCTTTACCTCTTGCAGGATATTTCATTGATTTTGAAATATTGAATGTAACAGATTGGTCATTGACTCTCATTGTTAATTCCCTTTTTTGCACATCTATCATTGCTCTGTCTATGGCTAGGAAAGTTCTACCGAAAATTATGGGTATCTCTTTATCTTCCTCCATATCCAACACAATTAAATCAACAGGAAAGATAAATTGATCCACTTTAACCAAAACCTCCTCTATAACTCCTTTAGGATATGTGATCGAACGATGCTCTATTTTTAGAGTTATAGTAGTAGAGGTTATTTCTCCTAATCCCAGTCTTTTCAATATTGATAATGGCATAAGGTTAATGCTTGCACCCAAATCACATAAAGCTTTTACATAAAATCTATGTCTGATCGCATATGGAATTGTGAAATTACCAAGATCTATAGGCTTTTTAGGAAGCTTTTTCTGAATTGTTGCACTGCAATCAACAGTTTCATTATCTTCAAACTTCCTTTTTCTATTGAGAATATCCTTAGCTTGGCATTAGTTCTAAGGCTTCGACAAATTGAATGTTAATTGTAAGCTTCTTAAATATCTCTAAGAACTTAGAAAATTGCTTATCCAACTTTTGTTGACGCAGTCTCTGAGGAAATGGAGGTGGTGACTTTTTTAAATCAATCTTAGGTGAAGAAATAAGTCTTTCAAAACCTTTCGGAGCGTCCACTTTTGGTTTTTCAATCTCTTCTTTCTCTACTTCAATCTCTTTTTGAACACTACCTTCCAACTCTCTTCCATTTCTTATTTGAATTGTTTTTACTTGTTCTTTATTATTATCTCTTGGATTTACTTCAGTATTACTAGAAAGTGTTCATTGGGATCTATTACTTAATGAATTGATAATTTGTTCCAATTAATTCTCAATATTTCTAATTGTAGCTCATTGACTTTGCAATAGATTTCTCATTTGTAACACCACTTCTTCAATAGACAACTTCTTCTCCTTAAATTATGAAGTATTGTTAAAACCTGGAGGATAGGTTGGTCTATAATTATTATTCCCTAGGTTGTTCCAGCTCCCCAATGGGTTTACTTGGTTGTTCCCCCATTGTTGATTACTATCACCCTAATTTTTGTTATTCTAGTTAAAGTTTGGATGGTTTTTCAACCTGGTTATAATAATAAGAATATGGGTTATTAGGCTTACTTATAGCATTCAAAGTTTCTGGTGAAGTTTAAGAATCAACCATTTGGCCTAATGAATTTTCTTCAATCTTGGAAATTGGCTGAGACAAATTAATTCTAAATTGGTTTATCTTTCTTAAAATTGTAGCAACTTGATTTGCTAGCATTGCAAAAGCATCATTATCATAAATTTTGGCTACCTTGTTAAGATTTAACCATTTAGAAGGCCAATGAAAATTGTTAGTAGCCATTTCTTCAATTAAAGCATAAGCATCAGTAAACTGTTTAAACATTAATGAACTCCAGCAGATGCATCGATAATTAATCTAAGAGATCCAACAAATCAATTATAAAAACTTTGAATTATTAACTAATCTAGTATCGAATGATGTGGACACTTTCTTAGGAGATCTTTAAATCGTTCTCATGCTTCATATATATATTCATCTTCAAACAGACAAAAAGATGTAATATCATTTATAAGCTTCGCAGTCTTTGATGGTGGAAAATATTTAGCAAGGAATTTTTGTGCTAAATCACTCTAATTTCTGATATATCCAGGTGCTAATGAATTTAACCTTATCTTAGCATGATCCCTTAGTGAAAACGGGAAAATTCTAAGTCTAATAGTATCATCAGAAACACCATCATATTTAAAAGTAGCATACAATTCTAAAAAATTGGCAAGATGTAAATTAGCATCTTCACTTAGTGCTCCCCCAAACTAATTATTAGATATCATTTGGATAATAGCAGGTTTAAGTTCAAATAAATTAGCCACTAGAGCAGTGTGTTTAATACTACCATGAAGTTCATCCACTGTAGGGTTAACATAATCCCTTAAAGATCTGAATTCTTTATGGATGTTAACATTTTGATTTTCTTAATTCGCCATTTCTTGAATATTTTTATCTTTTTCAGTATATTTAATTTTTTGATTTTTCTGATAGTTCTCTCTGATTCAGAATCGTAAGGGACAAGTCCTTCATAAACTGAACTACGCATACAAAAATAAAATAAGATAAAATAAAATGCACTAACAAAAGCAAAGAAAAGTAAAGTTTCAACTTTTCTTAATCTTCTTTATATAAAATTTTAATTAATTTCCCCGGCAACGGTGCTAAAAACTTAATCCTCGAATATTTATCCTCACGTTTTCCACTTTCTATTTCTTTCCAATGATATTATCTCTTTATTTGCAATGGATACCAAAAACTTGACTTTGAAGCAAATAAGAAATATATTTTAATTATTTTATAATATGGAATGTCTAAAAATATAAATAAATAAGAAAATTAACTTTTTTTACTTTTTAAATTGATTTTGTAAATTATGTTTTAAAGTAGATAATTTAAAATTTTGTTTTTAATATTTTCTATTTTAGAAAAGTAAAGCAATCAACTAAAATTAAGAAGACTACTAAACGATATGAAAACAATGAGAATAAAATTTTTTTTCTTCTTTTACTGAATTAGTATTAATTATGGAATTTCATTGTGGAAGTATCTAAATATGTTATGCCAAATAGGAGCAAATATATTTTTTACCCTTACTTGGTTCCATAAAGAACATTATTTAATTTGAAGCTTTGAAATTTTGTAGATGGGTTAGACAGGGAAGATATCAGCTCTTATTATAGAGTTCCCTTGATTCCCTCCACCTGGGGGCTAACATCTCATAACAAAATTTTTCACCTCAAACTAAATTAAGGGGCTTTATCCTGTCACTCTAAAGTCCTCTAATCTTGCTCCCCATTAAAACATATCTTCCTATTTATTTGCACTCAATTATATAAACTACAATTCTTATCCATATAATTGCATGTGATTCTTTCTAATTATTGATTGAGACAACGTTGCAATGGATCTTACATAATCTCCCAACAAATTTTAACATCTTAATTGGCCAAATCAAGAAGTAAAGTGCAATAAAAAAAATCATCACAACTTCTTCCAGCATTAAACTTATATACTTCCCACAAATTCCTTCCATAATTTAATTACTTCATTATTTAAAAGGAAAAAGATAAAGAAAACTACTTAGAACTCATGGAGAAAACACAGACACAACTTGATTTGAAAGTAAAAATCATAGTGAAAACACAACAAATTTTACTTAAAAACCAAATGTAAAAATAAAGATAAACCCTTATCTAAAAATCCTCTCCACAAGACTCTGAAAGTTCCTCTGAAGTTTTGCTTTCTATTATAAGACTCCACAGAGGTTGGCGCCCAACTCCAAGGATTTACTCTCCTAAATTCTAATATAAACTATGATAAAGTAAATTAGAATAGTAAAGAAAATTTGGTGAGAAGAAGGCTCTCCTTCTTCTTCTTTCCTTGGAATCAACTTCAAGTTTTCCTCCAACTTCTCCTACCAAAATTTTCATTTAAACTCTTCTTTTAGGTGTGGCGCCACTTTCTAATCTTTAAGTCTTAATTTTTAATAATTCTTCAAAAGGTGCTTTGGTGTCCCTTTAAAATATTTCCAGATTCAATGTATCTACCAAGAATGCATCCATATGTTCAAATTTTAAATGAATTTGACGCTGATAGGAAGTTAGTGAAGTTTAAACCAAATGATGCTTCAAAAACCCCTTCACATTTGCGCCAAAATCAAATAAAATTTGTCATTTTAACTGCAGCGCCTATGCTCCAGCCATCCAGCGCATAAGCATTAGAGGCCAATTTTGCACACCTTTCAATTTTTGCTCCATTTTTTACTCCTTTCATCACAATCACTCATTTTCATTATACATGCAAAAAAAACATAAAAATGCCTTCCATTAAAGTATAATATCATCAAAAATAGATATAAAAATGTGCTTAAAAACACTATATATTTTTGGTGTATCAAAATCCCCTAAACTTAAAATGTTACTTGTCCTCAAATGACATAAAAATCATATAAAAATCAAGCATGCAAACTATGTAAATGAGTTTCTTTAGGAAGGTTTCAAAATTTTGTTCTAGAAATGAAATGCCCCTCAATTATATGTTGAAGGTTGAAATATTTGATTTATGGGGATTAGATTTCATGGGACCATTTATACCATCTTTCAAAAATCTATACATATTAATAGCAGTACACTACGTATCTAAATGGATAGAAGTTGTTGCTTTACCTTGATGTGATGGCCGAAGTGTTGCAAAGTGTTTAAGAAAGGAATTATTTTGTAGATTTGGAATGCCAAGAGTAATCATAATGTATGGGGGAAGTCATTTTAAAGATAAAATTATAGAGAAATTAGTAAAGAAATATCATATCATCCATAAAATTGGTGATACACCAAAAATATATAAACTTTTTGCTTTATGATTTAACTCATTTTTGGTGATATTACACTTTAAAAGGAAGGTATTTTGTATGTTTTTTGTTTTTAGGTACAAGAAATAATTTTTGGTGAAAAAGAAGCAAAAATGGTGCAATTGTAGCAAAAACGAGCAAGAAAACCAATTTTGGCTTGAAACATTTCAATAAGTCTTTTTCTTTTTAATCTCTTTTACATGTGCGGCTTATTTTTTAGGTTGTGTGTTTTATTTTGAAAAGGGGTCGCCTAACAGAAGTTGTCGGCGAATTTAAATTTTAAATTTGATTTAAATATATATATAATTTAGAAAGTAGTATTTGGCTTTGAAAATAATTTTTAAATTTGAAAGTTTTAAGATATGAGATTAAACCGATCTCACATTTCAAATAGTTTATATAAACGAGCACCGCACCACAAACCGTGTATCTATCCCTAAGGATAGACACACCGCTTCGATGGTGGGGCTCGATCAAATAAACTAGAAGTTTTGTGACATCCGTTTGGTCTCGCGAACCAATTTTATAAGCCGACAAATTCCCTCGCTTAATATGAAAGTATTAAACAGGGTTTATATTACTCGGGTTCTTTAAAATTCCCTATAAGGGCAAGCCCCTATAGTTAATTACATCTTAAGTGACGGGAATCACTTAAGAAAACTCTCGATAATTATCAATAATTTCGCTCTCAAGAATTTCAAAGTTTAAGGTTTTCAAAGATTGAATTTTGGAGTTTCAATAGGGAATGGATCAAATTTTGGAACATTTTGTTTTGTGAATCCAAAGGAAGAAAGGTAGGAGAAATCACTGATTCGAAGTGAACTTCGATAATTTCCCGACTATCCTATCGTTTGGCTTGAATTTAGGAAAGTCCTAATACTTATTTAAATGTTTTGATCTTGCCAATTTTAATTAATTAGGGCTTATATTCGTATGATAAAATCAAACAAATAGCCTAGAAGATGTGAGGGTTTATGTCGTATCGTACGACTACCTCGGAATCCTAAGACCGGTTAGGGCTTAATTTGCATAAAATGATTATGCAAGTGCCTAACAAAGAGTTGAGGATTTATGTTGCACTAGGCAAGCTACCTCGAAGTCCTATGGCTTTGTTGTTTAATTCTAAGAAGGTTTTGCTGAAGTAGGTTCAAGTTTTGTTGATGACGATGGCCGTGCTGCCCACCATGCTCCAAGCTCCTTGTTGTTGCAGAGGTTTAGTTTTAGAAATTATAAATCGGGAGATGAGAAAAGTGTTTTGGTTTAGAGAAATCTTAATTTCCAAGTGTTTTGTATTTTGATTAAAACAAATCTTAAAGTTGATTATAATGACACCGGTTAAGATCCCACGGTTCCATCCTTCCGGCATCATTATTTTTATCGGATTCACTTAGTCCGGATGAATTTGCTAAACTCAACTCGAATGAGTTCCACACTTTCATTTAGACCGCGGGAAATCCCGTTAGCAACACGTAGGTTACATCATCCGAGGTATTCCCGATCATCCAACGAGACGTTTTAATTTAGTTGTAATTGTAGTTTTGTGTTCCGTTTGTGATTAAATTTTGAGTTGTTTTATATTTTGAAATGTTGTGGCGGTGAATTTTATCTTGCAATGACTTTTAACTTAATTTTGGTTTCAGTTTTAGGGCTATCCTAAAGGTGTGGGTTTTCATGCAACAGTTGTTTTATCATGCAAGAAAAGTAAAATGCATTTGCAATAAAGTAAATTGCAAGAAAGTAAATTGCAAGAAAGTAAATTGCAATAAAATAAAAGCGTACCTGGAGGGTCTTCCCGTCATCCCAAGCTGCACTTAAAATACAATTAGAATATTTAAGCAAGTTCCTAGGTAAAGCTAAGGGAAAGGTTATGGTTTTCTACCAAATTCCTAATCCTATAGCTAGTCATTTCCTATGACGTCTAGGTTCTTTGTGTTTTTGTTTGAGGACGATTTTCTTCATCAAAGAACAATTAAGTCCAATTGTTCTTATAAATATCCTATCATATTGAGGAAGTGTTTAAGAAGAATCTTAAACATCTTTTCAATATTTCCAGGATTGTTTTAAGTACAAATGAGTTTAATTACATAAATGAATCAATCGTCCGAGGTTTTCAAGTTTTGTTAACTCGCCCAGATGAACTGTAGACATTCGAATATCCTATGAGTGAAGTAACATTTCATTTGACGTTTAATTTAGGAGTTATAATAATCAAAGCTTTCAAGGGTAAATTAGTATTCAAATGATTTAATTTAAGTTAAAGGGTTTAAGTTTGGAATAGTGTTCAAGTTGCTTTATATTTAATTTCTTTTATGTCCTAGGTGATGTTTTAATTTAACTTAATTTAATTTAATTTGATTTGATGTTTAATTAATTTGATTTGATTTAATTTAATTTAATTATTTAATTTAAATTAATTTAATTTAATTTAATTTAATTGTTTAAATTAATTTAGTTTAATTATTTAATTTAATTTAATTTAATTTAATTTAAGTTAATTTAATTGTTTAATTTAATTTAATTTAATTCAATTTAATTTAATTTAATTTAATTGATTTAATTTAATTTTAATTTTAATTTAATTTAATCCAATTTAATTTACTTAATTTAATTTAATTTTTAATTTAGTTTTATCTTTAATTTTAATTGAAATTTTTGAAAGAGTTTAATAATTTAATTAAGTCTTTTAATATTTTAAATTTGAATTTTAATTTTAATTAAAAGTTGAACATAAATGAGATGATTAATTTAGGGATTTTTAAATTAAAGAATAAATCTCTTCCTAATAAATATCCCTTATTTTAATAATTCCAATTTTATTATTCTTCCGAATTTAATCTATTATTCAATTAAAGTTTAATCATTTTAAAATTATTTAATGGGTTTCTACCCTTTAATTATTTAAATTTCAATCATCCAAACCAGATTAAGATCAAATATTTTACTTGTTGATTTTTTATTAAACCTAAAGTTTTAATTAAGGGTTAAAAGTTTAATTACCATTTTACCCCTTAAGCTTAATAATTTCATAACTCACTAAATTGAACTCAAATGAACTTGAAATTTTTATGTGACTTCACTCATATGTCAATAAAGACATGAGAGGAGAAAATGTGATTTTTCTGTATTTAATTTATTTATATAATTATTTTTGGTGGAAAATAGAGATTTTCAAGGAAAATTTGATAACATGACCAAAGGAAAGTTTCTGTCCTTAAGAAAATTAGGGGACATTCCTAATGACCAGAGAAGCACTTGGACCAATTTTGGTGATTTTTTGAATTATATTATTTTTATTATAATTATTTTGAGTTTTGGAGTGTTAATTAATTTAAAAATAAAATAAATGTTGAAAAATGGATTTTATATTTTTCAAAAATCTCTCTGATATCAAGGAAACCAGAGAAACAAATTTTACAATTTTCTGATTTTTCTATGATTTATTATAATTATTTTAGTGAAAATGCTAGAAAATACATTTTTTAATTTTTAAAATTACCTTAGGGCTTTAAAATTCAATATCTCACTAAATAGACCTAGGAAAAATGTGGGATTTGCTCCTAAGTGGTTAAAATTCAAAATGTGACATTTTGGTGAATTTTATTATTTTTGTGATTTTTATTAATTTTTAATTATTAAAAATATTAAAATATTATTAAAAATCAACTTTTTTAGAAAATTGAAATTTTAATTTTCTTGGGTTCCCCTGATATCAGAGAGGTTCCAAAACCAACTTGGTGAATTTTTGAATAGTATTTTAAAAGTTATGAATTTTTAAAGTTTAAAATGGCTAAGTGACTTAATCAACCCAATTAGTGGGGCTAACCAAGTCCAATTGACTTCAAATTTTTATGGTGGGTTCCTCTGATCCTAAAGGTCAGTGAAGAATTGATTTCAAGTCAATTTGATGTTTGGTTAACTCTAATTAATTAAAGACCTATTTTGGGTGTTTAAGCCAATTAGAGTTGTTCTGAATGAACTAAGCCAAAATCTATTTTTCCTAGGGTTCTCTGGTCATAAGGAACATCACCAAATTTTCCTAGAATTTATTTCACAACATGCTAATTTTTGGAATTAAAATACTCAAAACAACAACATGCATTTGAAAAATAAATAACTTTTCACAGAGATGGCCTCCGACCTTGGAAAATTCGGGGAATGTTCCCAAGTTCAGAGGCTTCAAAACCCTATGGTCTCATGCCATGGTGAATTGTATACATGCATGGAGAATTAAATGTATGCAGAGAGTAAATAAATTATAAAAAATAAAATACTTGATGAAATTAAATGATTTCTTTTCCACATTATTCTCCTCCGTTCACTCGAGCAAGAGGGTATTTTTATTTTATTTTTGTGATTTTTCTACACAAAGATATGGATTTTTGAAGTTTCGATATTTAATAAATACATTAAATACCCTAATTATCTACTTATCCACGCGGCGCCAGCGAAACATCGGCAGCTCCGAAGGGGTACGTGTCGCGCTGTGATTGGGCGCCGCCATCTGAGTCAGCAGCCCGGGCCCCGCGGTTCTCGCACCGTTTCCTGGTCCGACGCCATCTGAGCCGCTCGTCCGCGCGTGTATTGAATGGACGGCATCCGTTCATCATCCCCAAGTGTTCTCACCCGAGAGCCGTCCACACTAAATCCCTAAGATCTCACTCGATTCTCAATGGATTTTTACGTTCCTATACTCTATGGATTCGTCTTGAAGAGACGAATGCATCCATACGGTTAACATGCATTGAAACTAAGGCATTTGAAATAGAGAATCTTCAGAAGCTCGGGATGAAGAGTTAGCTCATACCTTGGCTCAGAGAAGTGTGGCTTCAATCTGAGAGTTGTTGCACCTTCGATTGGGTCCTAGCAAGCTCCGGATGAAGTCTCCGGTCCGGTGAATTGTCCGGATATGATTTCGACCAAGCCCGATCACAAAGCTTGGAGGCGTGGAGCAACCGGGTGGCTTGGAGATGGGGCTTTTGATGGTGGACACCTTCTCTTGGTCCGGTGAAGGTGTAGAGCCAATCAATTTGGGAATTGGCTCACTGTGGAGAAGTGTCCTGGTTTTGGGTGGAATTTCAACTCCGAAATCGAGCTTTCGGAGGAGAAATGGCGAGGTGAATTCCACTCGGGGATCAAGTGCTCTAAGGGTGGAGAAGGGTCTGGAACAATTTTGGCAGAGTTTTGGCAAGGTTTGTGCTTAGCTCTTCCCATGGCCGAGAGGGGTGGAGTTTAAATAGGAGAGGGTGGAGGGCCTCCCAGGGAGAGTTAGGGCTTGGGATCAGCTGCTGCGGTGAGGAGAAGATCGGCCATGGTGACCACTGGGATGGGGCAGCTCAGCAAGTGAGAATTTCAATGTTAGCTCACATGTGAGCTCTCGGCCATGGTGTTTTCCAGCGGCCTGGTGGCCGGCCGGCCGAGCATGGGTCACCCTCAAGGTCGAGTGGGTCGGGGCTGGAGGTTTGTGCAATCAATTGGCCATGGACATGTGTAAAGGCTTTGATCCAAAGTGGAATGGGTCATGGCTAGATTTGGACCTAAATGGGTCAACCCACCCATTTGGGCTAGGTGCACCACCCAAGGCCCGGTTTTGGCCGAGGGAAAAGTGATTTGGCTCAGCATATTCAGTAGGGTCAAGTCACCATCCAAGCACAATTAGGCTTAAGCATGGTTTAGTGGAATCATGGAAGTGGTTAATCACCTTTAGGAATTAAGGAAAGAGCCTCCTCCTTTTGCCCAAAATGGCATGGTGACATGTAAAGAGGCTCCCATGGCTTGCATATGGCTTGTGCATGGCTCCATGGCTCCATTTGGCTTGGGAAAAGGCTTGGTCAATTTCATAAAAAAGGATTTTAAGGATTTTGGATAATTTGGTGGAAATTTGGATGAAGCTTCATTTAGAATTATTTGATGATTGGTTTAGGACTTAGGGATGATTTTAATTGAAAATATGATGAGGGGAAATGTCATGTGGGCTTTAGGGTAGATTTGGGCTTTTGAATTTTGAAGGAAATGGGCTTTTAAAATGGTTTAAGGAAAGTGGGCTTTTAAGTTTAAGGATGTGTTCATGGATGGAAATTTTGTAAAGAGGTTGGGCCAAATAATTGTTGGGTTTAGCTCATAGATGTGTCATGAGTGATTTGAAACAAATTGGGGGTGATTTGGATTTGAATTGGGTTGAATTTGGGTTAGGTTTGGGCTTAGGTCAAAAATGGGCCTTTTAACCTCGGGTTGAGTTTGAGTGTGGTTTGGGTCTAAATTTTGGGCAAATCATGTTAGGGTTTTGTTTGTGGGAATGTTAAGGAAGATTTAGAAAAGATTTGAGGTTAATTGGAGCTGAATTGGGTGAGTTTGGGTTAAGTTTGGGTCATGGGTCCAAATTGGGCTTTAAGGCCAAAAGTGAGATTGGATCCAAATGTCAATCAAATTGGACTTGGATTTTGGTCTAGATTGGTATTTGGGATATTGAATTGAAGTTTAGAATTGAATTGGACCAAAATTGGGGTCAATTGGGTAGGTTTGGTTTGACATTGGGTTCACTTAGGGTTAAAATGGGTCAATTTGGGGGTTTTGACAAAAGTAGGGTAAATTGACAAAATTTGCCCATTGTGTAGTTGGACAAAATGAAATTGGGAATATTTATGATTTTCTGGAATTTTCTGGGAATTTTCTGAATTTTTGGATTTTTAGGCCAAGAAGGGTATTTTGGGTATTTGGAGGGTATTGAGAGGTATTTTTGGAATTTTTGATATTTTTGGGTATGGATGATCAATTTGAGTGATGTGGAGATGTTTGAGATTGATCTTGGAAAATTTTGGGTAATTTGGAAATTTTGCAAAAATTTGGGTAATTTCAAAGGTTTTGGGTAGGTTTAGTAGGTGTAGGGTCCCGGGGGTCAAAAATTGAAAATTTGGGAAATTGAAGATTGGGTGGATGTAAGTGGATGTAAGTGGATGTAAGTGGAAATAAGTCATTTTGGTTGAGCCATGAAGTCATTTCAAGCCCATATGAGCCATGAGAGGACTCATTTGAGGCATTCACTATGTTGTTCCTAACCCTCTTAGCCAAGGGCTTAGGGGTTAAGGACCATCCATGTGAATCACCTACATGAGTGAGGAGGTCAAGTTGGGTATGGGTGTGGTTTTAGGAAGTGTGTGGAAATGTAGTGTGTAAGTGTAGTGTATAAGTGTAGTGTGTGTAAGCCAGCCCCCTCATCGGACTAGTGCCACCTGCAGGTAGTCCTAAGGCCAAAGAGCCCTATAGGAACTCATCCTTTAAACTTCCACATTTGATTTCAACCCTCTAGGTGATTAGGGGTCTATGGTCAAATTTGTGGAGTTTGCAGGGAGTTTAGAAATGTTTGGAATTTCTAAAAGGTGGGTCCCAATTCTAGTCCTCTAAGATAGTCAAAGGAAAAGCCTAAGGCTAGATCCTAAGCACTAAAAAGAAGAAGGGAAGACCTCATCAAAAATGAGGTCAACATTACACTTCTTGCATATTTTTGAATGATATTACACTTTAAAAAAAGATTATTTTTATAGTTATTTTGTAAAGCTATCTGTTAGGAACACAACACAACTAAAACGGAGCAAATCGGAGCTGAAACGGAGCCAAACAGAGCGAAACGGTGGAGCTGCACAGGATGGGCGCCGGGGGCGCCCAAACTGGCACCGGGGTCGCCAGAAGCCCGAGGGCAAGAAAAATAGGGCACCAGCAGCGCCTTATTAAGCGTCGGTGGCACCCGAGACGACCTGGATGCAATATTGGGCAGTTTTTAGCCAAATACATCGAATCTGGACGCTTTTTTGAGGGTTTCTTCATGCATTTCTTGGGAAATTCGTCCCTACTCTACTTTAAACCGAATTTGAAGCCAAAAATGAAGATGAGAAGTTAGGAAAAACTTGGAGAATGTTGAGAGATATTGGAATACGAGTAAAAATATAGATTTCTACCTTTTTGGAGAGATTGGTGAGGGGATTTTGAGAGAATCTGTAAGGGAATGTTCTAGCATTGTATGGATCCACGAGAGACTTTGTGGGAGAGATTTTCATCTTTCTTTCAAGAGGAAAAAAGCTAGGTATTGTGTTCTTCATTATCTTATTATTTTGTAAACACTTATTTTGTGGATTTGCTTTGAAATGAAGTTTTTATTGTGTTTTCTCCGTGTTTTCTGATGTCTTTCTCTTACTCTTTCTTCTTATTTGGAAATAGTGGCATAAGAAATTTATGTCATTGTTTTCATTCTACTTTTCTTTTGCAATGAGTAGGATTTATGTTTAGAATATTTGGATGCTTGCTAAAGGATGTTCTAATTATAAATGTGATGGTTTTTACTTGCACTTCATTTACATTACAAAAAGGGCCAGTTGTAATGTTAAAATTCATTATAATTGCATTGTCCCGAAAGGGCGGAGTAATTCTCAACAAAGTGAAACTACATCCAATATAAATGAATAAATTGCATAGTTTATGGGGATTGAGTGCAAATAAATAGGGAAATATTGTTTCATGGGCGTCAAATTGGAGATTTCAGGGTGACAGGCTGAGATCCCCAATTTGGTCATGAGATTGGTAACTAAAGTCGAAGGTTAGCCTTCAGGTGAAGGGTGAGTGGGAGCCACATAGTGAGAGCTGGTATCCTCCTAGCCTAGCCTTAGATTTAGTGACTAAACTTAGGATATGTCAATGTTATTTACATGCTTGGAAGAGGGGGGTACTCTTTTGAGGGTAAAGAATAGGATTTCTCCTATTTGGCACATACAATATTTAATGCATCTCATTCGTAAAATTTATCCAATTCATTACATAAGAATAGTAGATTTTATTATCTCAAAATTCACCAAACCAATTTATCCAAAAAGGGTTATCGTTAGAAGTAATATTTGCATTTAGGAGTAGTTATTATTCTTATGTATAATCATCTGCATTTAAGAGTAGTTGTTAGAAAAACCAGTTATATCGACCTTCCAATCTAAAGTCTGATAATTGTAGACTATAATTTAACTAAGAACCTCTTATCTTGCTTCCATGTAGGATCGATAAACGGGACTCCATTAGAGCCCAGTTTTACTTGATACGATATGTATACTTGCGTTTGAAATTCTGACTTTACAAAATCAATATAACATATAAATCCGAGGTCATAAATTCTTACATATAAAAAAAAGTCGCATCAAGTTTTTGGCGTCGTTGCTGGGGAAGCTTCGGTAAAAATTTTAGTTAAAGTAATTAGGCATAGAATTGGAAAACTTTAGTGTCGTAAAATTGTTTTTGTGTGAAAAGTGTTTTGTTATATAAAAAAGTGTTGTAAAAAAACTTTTTGTGTGAAAAATAAGGTGTTTGTGAAAATATTTTGTTGTGTTAAATATATTTTTCATTTTATTTGTTTTATTGTTAATGTATTATTTGTTGTGTTACATATGCAAAACAAAGGATCTGCAGGACTTCTGCCTTATGATCCCGAGATTAAAAAAAATAAAAAAACAGAAAGAACTCAAAAAACTAGAAATGGAAATGGAAAACTTTCAAAATAATAACTTGAAAAATCATCATAAATCATTGAGAGATTATGTAAATCCTACGATAGATAAAATTCACTCAAGTATACAAAACTCTATCGTAGAAGCTGACTCATTTGAACTAAATCTAGCGATTATCCAACTTGTGCATAACAACCAGTTAGGGGGAACTCCTTCGGAGGATCCCTATTTGCACTTATCTAATTTTCTAGAACTTTGTGCTACATTTCATTGCAACGGCATGTCAAAAGATGATGTAGGCTTTTTCCTTTCTCGCTAAGGGATAAGGCTAAAATGTGGTTATACTCATTAGCACCTGGTTCTATTAAAACTTGGGACGCGTTAACTCAAAAACTCCTAGCTAAGTATTTTCTACCTTCAAGGACTACTAAACTTAGAAACGATATTATCTCATTTTATCAGTATGAAGGGGAATTAAAATACAAATCCTAGGAAAGATTTAAGGAACTCCTAAGAAAGTGTCCACATCATGCTCTGCCAGATTGGTTAATCATTCAAACTTTTTATAATGAGTTAGTAGGATCCCTTAGGTCCATTATTGATGCTGCTGTCGGTGGTTCATTAATGTCAAAAACATATGATGAAGCGTATGCATTAATTAAAGAAATGGCTACAAATGAATTTCAATGGCCCTATGCAAGGGTAAATCATAAAAATGTAGCTAGTGTTCATGATACAGATGTGATTACAATTTTTGCATCTCAGGTTGCTGCAATATCAAGGAAGTTGGACCAATTTGGAATGAACCAACCTCAATTTACTCCTGTAAGTGAGGAAAGTTCATTAGAGCGTATGATTGATTCCAACTTATCATATGATGCTTTAAATACCATAAACAACCCATATTCTAACTTTTACAAGCCAGGTTGGGAGAACCATCCTAAATTTAACTAGAATCATACTATTGATGGTGGACACCCAAAATGGGAAAAAAATCATGCAAATCCTAATGGAAGTTGGAATAATCAAGGGAACACAAACTATAGACCTTCAAATCTACCAAACTCTAACAATGATCAAGAATTTGATGATAAGAAGATGTTTATAGACAAAGTGGTATTACAAATGGAAAACTAGTTGCAAAGTCAAAATGCTGCGATTAGAAACATAGAGAATCAACTTGGACAAATTGCTAATTCACTCAGCAATAGACCCAAGGAACACTTCCTAGCAACATTGAGATCGAGCCTAAAGAGAACACTAATGAACAAGTAGAAGCTGTCCAATTAAAAAGTAGAAGAGAGATAGAGGATGTGGTTAAAAAAATAAATTTGTTATGAGAGAAACAAAGGAAACTAAAAGACCTGAAGAACATATTTATAAGGATCTAAAAAAATTAATATCTCCAACTAAAATAAGTTTGGAAAGACCACCACCTCCATTTCCTCAAAGACTTAGACAGCATGAGTTGGATAAAAAATTTTCAAAATTCATGAAAGTACTTAAGAAGTTAACGATAAATATTCATTTCACTGAAGCTTTGGAACAAATATCAAGTTATGTAAAGTTTATGAAGGAGATATTAAAAAAGAAAAGGAAATTTGGGGATTACGAGACAGTTGCACTAAGTGAGGAGTACAGCGCTTTACTTCAGAAAAATTTTCCTCAGAAACTTAATGATCCTTGTAGCTTTAAAATTCCTTGTGCAATTGGAAAACGATTATGTGGAAAAGCTTTATGTGATTTAGGAGTGAGCATTAATGTGATGCCTCTATCTATATTTAGAAGGTTAGGTTTAGTCGATATTTCTCCCACTACTGTAACCCTTCTGTTAGCTGATCGATCTATCATTTATCCAAAAGGCGTTATACAAGACGTGCTTATTAAAGTGGATAAATTTATCTTTCCTTTGGACTTTATTGTATTAGATATGGAGAAAAATAAAAAAATCCAATTATTTTAGGGAGATCTTTCCTTCTTACTGGACAAACTATGATAGATGTGTAAAAGGGAGAGTTTATTATGAATATTAATTACTATGAAGTCACTTTAGATTTGTTGAAGACTATGAAATTTCTAGCTGAGAGAAAAGATAATGAATGTTTTTGGATAGATGAAATTGATTATCTAAGTAAAAATAATTTCCAAGAAAGTTTTGAAAGTAAGTTAAATGATGAGATTGAAATAGACTTTCATGATGATTCAAAAACGTTATTTAAAGAAGACTGTATGTATGTTCAAGAGAGGTGTGAAATGATGGATGATACCAAAAATAATAAACATTTAATTCTATCTGTTGAAAAATCTCATGAACTTAAGATGGATGTACCCCAAACAATTTTAAAGCCTATCTATTTAGTGAATTCATCTACACAACCAGTTTTTATATCTTTAGATTCGACACAATCATAAGAAAAACCTGAATTGAATGATGAACATGATAAAATTATTGAACTAAGACTTGGAAGAGAATTTGAGGATATATTTCAAAAGAACATTGAGTTGAGTAAAGAGGATAAGGATATTGGAAGACCATTGGATGAAATTCTTAAGGAATTAGAAAAACCTATTTCCTCAACTAAGATAGATCTTCCATCATTTAATAATTATAAAGAGGAAGAATTGGAAGATAACTTGAAACAGAAGAGTGACATAAAAGAATTTGATCCTGAATCTGAATTATCTAGAGAGAATCTGATCCAAAATTAGGAAGATGTTGAACTATCTTATAGAGATCCATTTCTTATAAATTTTAAGGATGATATTAATATGCAAACTCAGAAAATCAATAGAAGAATATTGGAGCTAAAAAGAAATATGAGGAACAATGATATAAATCCACCTGAAAAAGAAGAGCTAAAAGAAAAATTACAATTTGAGGATTTTGTAGGAATCCCTGGATCTAAAAAAGATTGGGTGATTGATCAAGGATTACTTAATTAGAATTTTAATCCAAGAGGAATAATTTGTCGGGCCCGCAACGTTACAACCAAGCACTTTATGGGAGGCAACCCATAGTTATCAGTGTGCTTTGATTTAGTGTGCTTGAGAGTCATGATTGTTAGTGTTGTATTATGTTTGTTTTAGTGTGGATTGATCAGCTTAATTCATGTTTGGATTAGTGAATTGACTTGATGTTTATTGTACGGCATATTTTCATGTTGCGTGTTTTATTTTGAAAAGGGGTCGCCTAACAGAAGTTGTCGGCGAATTTTTAATTTAGTTTAAATAAATAATTTGAAAAGTAGTATTTGCTTTTGAAAATAATTTTAAATTTGAAGACTTTAAGATATGAGATTAAACTGATCTCACATCCCAAATAGTTTATATAAACGAGCACTGCACCACAAACCGTGTATCTATCCCTAAGGATAGACACACTGCTTGATGGTGGGGCTCGATTAAATAAACTAGAAGATTTGTGACATCCGTTTGGTCTGCGAACCAATTTTATAAGCCGACAAATTCCCCGCTTAATATGAAAGCATTAAACAGGGGTTTATATTACTCGGGTTCTTTAAAATTCCCTATAAGGGCAAGCCCCTATAGTTAATTACATCTTAAGTGACAGGAATCACCTAAGAAAACTCTCGATGATAATCAATAATTCTGCTCTCAAGAATTTCAAAGTTTAAGTTTTCAAAGGATTGAATTATGGAATTTCAATAGGGAATGGATCAAGTTTGGAACATTTTGTTTTGAGAATTCACAGGAAGAATGGCAGGAGAAATTACGGATTCGAAGTGAACTTCGGTAATCTCCCGACTATCCTATTGTTTGGCTTGGATTTAGGAAAGTCCTAATGTTTATTTGATGTTTTGATCTTGCCAATTTTAGTTAATTAGGACTTATATTCGTATGACACAATCATACAAATAGCCTCGAAGATGTGAGGGTTTATGTCGTATCGGACGACTACCTCGGAATCCTAAGACCGGTTAGGGCTTAATTTGTAATACAAATGCCTAACAAAGAGTTGAGGATTTATGTTGCACTAGGCACACTACCTCGAAGTCCTATGGCTTTGTTATTTAATTCTACGAAAGTTTTGCTGAAGTAGACTTAGGTTTTGCTGATGACGATGGCCGTGCTGCCCACCATGCTCCGAGCTCCTTGTTGTTGCAGAGGTTTAGTTTAAGAAGTCATAAATCAGGGGATGAGAAAAGTGTTTTGGTTTAGAGAAGTCTTAATTTCCAAGTGTTTTCAATATTTTAATTAAAACAAATCTTAAAGTTGATTATAACGACACCGGTTAAGATCCCACGGTTCCATCCTTCCGCATCATTATTTTTATCTCGATTCACTTAGTCCGGATGAATTTGCTAAACTCAACTAAATGAGTTCCACACTTTCATTTAGACCGTGGGAAATCCCGTTAGCAACACGTAGGTTACATCATCCGAGGTATTCCCGATCATCCAACAGGACGTTTTAATTTAGTTGTAATTGTAGTTTTGTGTTCGTTTGTGATTAATTTTGAGTTGTTTTATATTTTGAAATGTTGTGGCGGTGAATTTTATCTTGCAATGACTTTTAACTTAGTTTTGGTTTCGAGTTTAGGGACTATCCTAAAGGTCCGGGTTTTCATGCAACAGCTTGTTTATCATGCAAGAAAAGTAAGTACAATGCGATTAAATAAATTGCAATAATGTAAATTGCAAGAAAGCAAATTGCAATAAAATAAAAGCGTACCTGGAGGGTCTTCCCGTCATTCCAAGCTGCACTTAAAACACAATTAGAATATTTAAACAAGTTCCTAGGTGAAGCTAAGGTAAGGGTTATGGTTTTCTACCAAATTCCTAATCCTATAGCTAGTCATTTCCTATGACGTCTAGGTTCCTTGTGTTTTGATTTGAAGACGATTTTCTTCATTAAAGAACAATTAAGTTCAATTGTTCTTATAAATGTCCTATCATATTGAGGAAGTGTTTAAGAAGAATTTTAAACATCTTTTCAATATTTCTAGGATTGTTTTAAGTCCAAATGAATTTAATTATATAAATGAATTAATCGTCCAGGGACTTAAATTTTGTTAACTTGCTCAGTGAACTAGGACATTTGAATATCCTATGAGTAAAGTAACATTTCATTTAATGTTTTGTTCAGAAGTTATGATAACTAAAGCTTTTGAGAGTAAATTGGTGTTCAAATGATTTGTGATTTAGTTTAATTTCCATTAATGAGTTTAAATTTGGAATAGTGTTCAAGTTATTTTTAGATTTATTTTGAATTCTTTATGTCTTTGGTGATGTTATATTTAATTCAACTTAATTTAATTTAATTTAATTTAATCTTTAATTTAATTTAATTCAATTTAGTTTGATTTGATTTAATTTTAATTTAATTTAATTTAATTTAATTTAAATTTAATTTAATTTTAAATTAATTTGATTTTATTTAATTTAATTTAATTTAATTTATTTATTTAATTTAATTTAATTTAATTTAATTTAATTTAATTTAATTCAACTTTTAATTTTAATTTCATTTAATTTAATTTTTAATTTAATTTAATTTAATTTAATTTTTAATTTAATTTAATTTTTAATTTAATTTAATTTTTTATTTTAATTGAAATTTTAAAAGAGTTTAATAATTTAATTTTAGTTTAATGATTAAGTCTTTTAAAATTTTGAATTTTGAGTTATCATTTTAATTAAGAATTGAATATTAATGAGATGATTAATTTAGGGATTTTTAAATTAAAGAATAAATCTCTTCCTAATAATATCCCTATTTTAATAATTCCAATTTTATTATTCTTCCAAATTTAATCAATTATTTAATTAAGGTTTAATTATTTTAAAATTGTTTAATGGGTTTCTACCCTTTAATTATTTAAATTTCAATCATCCAAATCAGATTAGGATCAAATATTTTACTTATTAATTTTTTTTAAACCTAAAGTATTAATTAAGGATTAAAATTTTAATTACCACTTTACCCTTTAAGCTTAATAATTTCATAACTCACTAAATTGAACTCAAATGAACTTGAAATTTTTATGTGACTTCACTCATATGTCAATAAAGACATGAGAGGAGAAAATGTTATTTTTTTGTATTTAATTTATTTATATAATTATTTTTGGTAGAAAATAGAGATTTCCAAGGAAAATTTAATAACATGACCAAGGGAAAGTTTCTGTCCTTAAGAAAATTAAGGGACATTCCTAATGACCAGAGGACCACTTGGACCAATTTTGGTGATTTTTTGAATTATATTATTTTTATTATAATTATTTTAAGTTTTGGAGTGTTAATTAATTTAAAAATAAAATAAATGTTGAAAAATGAATTTTATATTTTTTCAAAAATCTCTCTGATATCAAAGAAATCAGAGAATCAAATTTTGCAATTTTCTGATTTTTCTATGATTTATTATAATAATTTTAGTGAAAATGCTAGAAAATACATTTTTTTAATTTTAAAATTACCCTAGAGCTTTAAAATTTAATATCTCACTAAATAGACCTAAGAAAAATATGGGGTTTGTTCCTAAGTGATTAAAATTCAAAATGTGACATTTTGGTGAATTTTATTATTTTTGTGATTTTTATTATTTTTTAATTATTAAAAATATTAAAATAATATTAAAAATCAACTTTTTTAGAAAATTGAAATTTTAATTTTCTTAGATTCCCCTAATATCAGAGAGGCTCCAAAACCAATTTGGTGAATTTTTGAAAGATATTTTGAAAGTTATGAATTTTTAAAGTTTAAAATGACTAAGTGGCTTAATCAACCCAATTAGTAGGGCTAACCAAGTCCAATTGGCCTCAAATTTTTATGGTGGGTTCCTCTGATCCTAAAGGTCAATGGAGAATTGATTTGAAGTCAATTTAATGTATGGTTAGCTCTAATTAATTAGAGACATATTTTGAGTGTTTAAGCCAATTAGGGTTGTTTTAAATGAACTAACTCAAAACCTATTTTTCCTAGGGTCCTCTGGTCATAAGGAACATCATCAAATTTTCTTAGAATTTATTTCACAACATGCTATTTATTGGAATTAAAATACTCAAAACAGTAACATGAATTTGAAAAATCAATAACTCTTCATAGGGATGGCTTCGACTTTGGAAAATTCAGGGAATGTTCCCAAATTCGGAGGCTTCAAAAGCCCTATGGTCTCATGCCATGGTGAATTGTATACATGCATGGAGAATTAAATGTATGCAGAGAGCAAATAAATTATAAAAAATAAAATACTTGATGAAAATAAATGATTTCTTTTCCACATTATTCTCCTCTGTTCACTAAGCAAGAGGGTATTTTTATTTTATTTTTATGATTTTCCTACACAAAGTTATGAATTTTCCAAGTTTAGGGAATTAAATAAATAGAAAAATACCCTAATTTTCTATTTATCAACGCGGCGCCGCGTCAACCTCGGCAGCTCCAAAACGCCGCGTGTCGCGCCCCCATTCGACGCCGCCATCTGACTCAGCTCTCCCGGGGCCCGCTGTATCTTTCCGTCTTCTGATCCGACGCGATCCTGGCCGTCTGTCCGCGCGTGTATTAAATGGACGGCATCCGTTCATCGTCCCCAAGTGTCCTCACCCGAGAGCCGTCCACACTAAATCCCTAATATCTCACTCGATACTCAATGGATTTTCATGCTCTTATGCTCTATGGATTCTTCTTGAAGAGACGAACACATCTATACGGTTATCATGCATTGAAATTAAAGCATTTGAAATGGAGAATCTCCAGAAGCTCGGGATGAAGAATTAGCTCTTACCTTTACTCAGAGAAGTGTGGCTTCGATCTGAGAGTTGTTGCACCTTCGATTGGATCCTAGCAAGCTCCAGATGAAGTCTCCTGGTCTGGTGAATTGTCTAGGTTGGATTTTGACCACAGCCGATCACAAAGCTTGGAGGCTGGAGCAACTGGGAGGCCTGGAAATGGGGCTTTTGCTGGTGGACACCTTCCCTTGGTATGGTGAAGGTGTAGAACCAATCAATTTGGGGATTGGCTCACTGTGGAGAAGTGTCCTGGTTTTGGGTGGAATTTCAGTTGAGAAATTGGGTTTTGTCAGTGGGGATTAGGGCAAATTGACACTGGGATCAACTGCTCTAAGGGTGGAGAAGGGTTTGGAACAATTTTGGCAGAGTTTCGGCAAGGTTTGTGCAACTCTCTTCTCATGGCCGTGAGGGGGTCGGGTTTAAATAGAGGTGGCTGGAGAGCCTCCCAGGGATGGCCAAGGGTTGGGATCAGCTGCTCTGGTCATGGGAAGAACAGCCATGGTGGCCATTGGGCATGGGGCAGCTCAGCAAGGTGGAATTCCAAAGTTTGGCTCCTCCCAAGGTCTCAGCCATGGTGTTTTCCAGCGGCCTGGTGGCTGGCCGGCCAGGCATTGGTCACCATCTTGTTCAGGTGGGTCAGGGCTGGGATTTGGTGAAGTCAATTGGAGTTTGACATGTGTAAAGGCTTTGAATTAAAATGGAATGGAGAAGGGGTCATTTTGGCTTCAATTTGGTCAACCCATTGGTTTGGGTTGGGTGCACCTCCCCATGGCCTGATTTTGGGCTGAGAGGATCAGTTAGGTGAGCCAAGAGAGAATGGTGTGGTCTCTATCCATGATGAGGTGGCTAAACATGGTTTAGAGTGTGTCATGGATAAGGTTAAAAAGCTTAATGAAAGATTAGGAAAGGAGGCCCTCCTTTTACCATTAATGGCATGGTCACATGCCAAACTTTCATGGCTCCATATGGCTTGTGAATGGCTCATCCTTGGCTCCATTTGGCTTGGGAAAAGCTTGGGTCAATTTCATAAAAAGGGATTTAAGAAAATTTTGATATTTTGATGGGAATTTGTATGGGGCTTGATTTGGAATTGTTTAATTGATGACTTTGAAACTTAGGGGCAATTTTGATTAAATGGATGATGAGGGGAAGTGCCATGTGGGCTTTAGATGAATTTGGGCTTTTGAATTTGAAGGAAGTGGGCTTTTTAGGAAAGTTTAAGGGGAATGGGCTTTTTGATTTTAGGATGGGCATTTGGGTGAAGATTTTGTGAAGGACCTTGTCAAATAAGTGTTATAATTGGTTTAGGGATGTTTTATGAAGGGCTTGGAGTCAATTTGGTGTGATTTGGGGTTGAATTGGTTTGAATTTGGATTTATTTGGTAAGTGGGCCTATGTAGGTCAAATTGGGCTAACTTGGGCCAATGTTGGGCTAGGGTTGAAATTGATGTAAAATTAATGTTGAGAAATATTTATGGGAGTGTTTCAAAGAGGTTTTGACTTTGGTTGGGCTTTGATTTTGGGGTTTGGGCCCATTTGGGTTAGGTTTGGGTTTAGGTCAAAAATGGGCCTTTTAGCATTCGGTTGAATTTGAGTGGGGTTTGGGTCTAAATTTTGGGCAAATCATGTTAGTGTTTTGTTAGTGGGAATGTTAAGGAAGATTTAGAAAAGATTTGGGGTTAATTGGAGTTGAATTGGGTGAATTTGGGTTAAGTTTGGGTCATGGGTCCAAATTGGGTTTTAAGGCCAAAAGTGAAATTGGATCCAAATGTCAATCAAATTGGACTTGGATTTGGTCTAGATTGGTATTGGGAATGTTGAATTGAAGTTTAGAACTGAATTGGACCAGAATTTGGGTCAATTGGGTAGGTTTGGTTTGACATTGGGTTCACTTAGGGTTAAAATGGGTCAAATTGGGGGTTTTGACAAAAGTAGGGTAAATTGACAAAATTGGCCTATGGTGTAGTTGGACAAAATGAAATTGGGAATATTTGGGATTTTCTGGAATTTTCTGATAATTTTCTGAATTTTTGGATTTTTTGGCCAAGAGGGGTATTTTGGGTATTTGGAGGGTATTGGGAGGTATTTTTGGAATTTTTGGTATTTTTGGGTATGGATGATCAATTTGGGTGATGTGGAAATGTTTGGGAATGATTTTGGAGGATTTTGGGTAATTTAGGTGATTTTGCAAATTTTGGGTAGTTTCAAGGGCATTTGGTAGGTTAGACGGGTGTAGGGTCCCGGGGGTCAAAAATTGAAAATTTGGAAAATTGAAGATTGGGTGGATGTAAGTGGAATGAAATCATTTTGGTTGAGCCATGAAGCCATATCAAGCCCATATGAGCCATGAAGGGACTCATTTGAGGCATTCACTATGTTGTTCCTAACCCTCTTAGCTAAGGGCTCATGGGTTAAGGACCATCCATGTGAATCACCTACATGAGTCAGGAGGTCAAGTTGGGTATGGGTGTGTTTTTTAGGAAGTGTGTGAAAGTGTAGTTTATAGGTGTAGTGTGTAAGTGTAGTGTGTGTGTAAGTCAGCCCCTTCACTGCACCGGGCCACCTGGGCGAGTCCTAAGGCCAAAGAGTCCTATAGGAACCCATCCTTTAAACTTCCACATTTGATTTCAACCCTCTAGGTGATTAGGGGTCTATAGTCAAGTTTGTGGAGTTTGAAGGGAGTTTAGAAGTGGTTTGAGTTTCTAAAAGGTGGGTCCCAATTCTAGTCCTCTAAGAAAGTCAAAGGAAAAGCCTAAGGCTAGATCCTAAGCACTAAAAAGAAGAAGAGAAGACCAAATCAAAAATGAGGTCAACATTTACGTGTCATTATGGATTGATCAGTTTTATTGTTGTTGGTAGATGTTTGGATTGTTAGTAGTTTGATTTGATCATTGTATGTCATGAGGGAGGTGATTCCTTAACTTCTTATTATGGTTAGACTTATATGTTCTCTTGTAGTAGTTGAATTGATGAGTTCACTATGACTCGGGTCTTACCCGGACGAGTTTTACAGGAGTATCATGAATTTGAACAGTGCTAGATCCATCTTAATTTTTTTTTACTTCCTTTCTCTAACATTGTTTTCATTTGGTAGGAGTCGCGAACCAATTTGATGAATAACTTGTGGATGATCTTACACTAACTGTTAAAGGTGCTTAATTAAAGGGATTAGATGATGCCTGAGATTGGTGTCTGGAAACCAATTTATCAGGGATAATCTTATCTTTGGGATTATAATCTATAAAATCATTTTAAAATGTACCTAATTTATTAGTGTAGTTATTCCATTAGAAATTGGAGGTAAGGTAGTGAGATTGGATGAGTTAAAGGATAAATTAACCTCATTTATCTTATGTGTGTTTATGTTTGTGTTGCAATTTTATATAATAATTAAAGAACACTTATATTCCGTTGCTGATACCTGCTATGCTAGTTAAACTTTTATTTAGTGATTTTCATTCTGACATGATTAGTTTAGATTTACTTTCTGCTGCATATTGTTCTCTCCTAATGAATACTTGTAAATGGTTTTGATAGACATTTGTGGTAGATAGAATTTCTAAACTGTTTTTCTTCCTGCTTATATTTTATGTACTAAATATTATATATGTTAAAAATTAAGTTTGGGGGTAGGAAGAAAAATAAAATTTTAATGTGAAATACTTCCTTTTAGTGTAATTTTATTACAAACATGTTTTAGGTTTCTATCCTGATTATGCAGGTATATGAATTTGTTAGGATGTTGTAGAAGTAAGTAAATTCAACCTTTACTTTTTCTTCCTACTACATTTTATGCAATTAATTGTAAAATATTTTAAAATTTAAGTTTGGGGGGAAGAAAAATATTAACTCTTATTTGTTCTCAATTTTTATATTTTCAAAAATTATTAGCATAACTTCTGGCAGTTAAACCTCGCTTGAGATAACTAAAACTTTTTATTTTAGTTGAATATTATGGAAGGATTGAATGAAAGTTTTTAGTAATAAAGATTAATTTTATAAGGGTAAGATATTTGGTATGAAAGAATTTGATTATTGTTAACTATTTAAAGTAAAGAAAACTGTATTTTTGAAATGTTAAGAGACTTAAAGTATTGTGTGTTAAGAAGAGATTGTGACTTTATGATGAATAATAAAGCTCATACCTAATTATAAAGTAAGGAGGTGTTTCAAGTTTGAACTTTAGAAAGAGGAGAGTGGAGTTCAAAATCATTACATGCTATCCAGATATAGTAATCCTCATCAGAAAAGAGAAAAAATAGAAAAAGAAAAGAAAAAAAAAAGAAGTATTGAAAAAAAAATCAAAAAAAAGAGAAACAGAAAAGAAAGAAAATATTTATGAGAAGAAGCTTGAGGAGATGCCTAATCAAAAATTGGCTTCACTTGAGTCACCCTAAAGGGAGAACTTGATTTCATTTCTGAATTTATATTTAAAGTATTGGCCTGCATTTTGATAAAGTTTGCATGAACTCCTTTTTCACATAATCTTTCAAGGCACTCTTAATGTGACAACTAATGGTTTATTTTGAAATAAATAGAAGACTAGAACACTTAGACTTGATTGTTGAATATTCTTATACATGTAGTGTTAACCTGAGTTACTGAATTTCTTTCTAAAATTCTAACCAATATATTCTTTTGAATGAAAAATTTAAGTGTCTTATAGGTGAAAAGTACATTGCCTTGAGTTATATTTTTATGTAGTAAAAGTGTTACTTGAGGACAAGTAGCAGTTAAGTTTGGGGGATTCTGATCCACCAAAAATATATACACTTTTTGCTATATGATTTTACTCATTTTTAGTGATATTAAAATTTAAAAGGAATGTATTTTATATGCTTTTTGTTTTTAATTACAATAAATGACTTTTGGTGAAATTTGGAGTAAAAACGAGCAAAAAAGTTACTTTTTGCTTGAAACCTTTCGATAAATCTTTCTATGTTTAATCTCTTTTACATTTTTTGCATATTTTAGAATAATATTAAAATTTAAGGAAAAATTGTTTTTATGCTTATTTTGTAGGGCTATCTGTTAGGAACGCAACGCAACTGAAACGGGGTGAATTGGAGCTGAAACGGAGTCAAACGGAGCGAAACGGTGGAGCTGCACAGGATGGGCACCGGGGGCCCACAAACTAGTGCCGGCGGCTCCAGAAGCCTGAGGGCAAGAAAAATAGGGCACCGGCAGCGCCCTATTTAGCGCCGGCGGCGCCCGAGATGGCCTGGATGCGATATTGGGCAGTTTTTGGCTAAATACATTGAATCTGGATGTTTTTTGGAGGGTTTCTTCATGCACCACTTGGGAAATTCGTCCCTACTCTATTCTAAACCGAATTTGAAGCCAAAAATGAAGATGAGAAGTTAGGAAAAACTTGGAGAATGTTGAGAGATCTTAGAATATGAGTAGAAATGTAGAGTTCTACCTTTTTGGAAAGATTGGTGAGGGGATTTTGAGAGAATCTGTAAGGGAATGTTCTAGCATTGCATGGATCCGTGGGAGACTTTGTGAGAGAGATTTTCATCTTTCTTTCAAGAGAAAAAAACTAAGTATTGTGTTCTTCATTATCTTATGATTTTGTAAACACTTATTTTCTGGATTTGCTTTGAAATGAAGTTTTCTATTGTGTTTTCTCTGTATTTTGTGATGCCTTTCTCTTACTCTTTCTTCTTATTTGGAAATAGTGGCATAAGAAATTTATGACATTATTTTCATTCTACTTTTCTTTTGCAATGAGTAGGAATCATGTATAGAATATTTGGATGCTTGCTAAAGGATGTTTTAATTAAAAATGTGATGGTTTTTACTTGCACTTCATTTACATTACAAAAAAGGGCCCGTTGTAATGTTAAAATTCATTGTAATTGCCTTGTCCCGAAAGGACGGTGTAATTCTTAACAAACTGAAACTACATTTAATGTCCATGAATGAATTGCATAGTTCATGGGATTTGAGTGCAAATAAATAAGAAAATATGGTTTCATGGGCGTCTAATTAGAGGTTTCAGGGTGATAGGCTGAGATCCCCAATTTGGACCTAAGATTGGTAACTAAAGTCGAAGGTTAGCCTTCCAGTGAAGGGTGAGTGGGAGCTCCGTAGTAAGAGCCGGTATCCTCCCAGCCTAGCCTTAGATTTAAGGCTTGTTTGGTTGTTTGTTTGGAAGCAGCTGCGGGGAAGCTGGCTGTCTGTTTGGTTACAACTGTGGGAAAACAGCTGTGGGACAGCTTTTTCTGTAAAAATGACCAGACTGCCCCTGTTTATTTGCACAGATTTCTAGAGTGTCCATCACACTTCAGAAGCAAGGAAATGTGTATGTCACAAAGAATAAATGCAGCGATCGAAATAAGCAAAATGCCTAGTCCATGGAAATCTAGCCCTAGCAAACAAGCACAAAATCAATGAAAAAAATATTGGAACAGTTTGCTCGGGTGAAAAAAAACGAGAACCCCTGCACCCAAATCCATCAGGCATGACATTCGAATGTTTCATGTGTAAGCAAAATGGCTAGTTCCAGATCTAGAGGAGTAGATTCTAAAAACCCGAGCGTACCGAGATGGAGAAAGGAGCCCGGAGCAGCTACTGCCGCTCGCTGCCACAGAAACCGGAATACAGGAAGGAGCGGGAGCAGAGAGGAAGGAGCGGGGGTAAACCAAAATAGGGTTCGCGAGAGAGAGAAGAAGCAGCGAGGAAGGAGCGGGATAAAGGGTAAACCGACACGCGACGAATGTCGCGCCACGAGGGTTATCCCGCGGTCGGGTTCGGAATAGCATCGCGGTAGTTGTGTCATGAATTCGTAAAACAAACGGGAAGCAAAAATATCGAAGCAGCTTTCAACGTTGTGCCGCGGTAAAACGGAGGAACCAAAAGAGCTCTTAGTGACTAAACTTAGGATATGTCAATGTTATTTACATGCTTGGAAGAGGGGGTACTCTTTTGAGGTTAAAGAATAGAATTGCTCCTATTTGACACATACAATATTTAATGCATCTCATTCCTAAACTTTATCCAATTCATTACATAAAAAAAGTAGATTTTATTATCTCAAAATTCACCAAACCAATTTATCCAAAAAGGGTTATATTTAGAAGTAATATTTGCCTTTAAGAGTAGTTATTATTCTTATATGTAATCATCTGCATTTAGGAGTAGTTGTTAGAAAAACCACTTATATCGACATTCCAATCTAAATTCTGATAATAATGGACTATAATTTAACAAAGAACATCTTATCTTGCTTCCTTGTAGGATCGATAAATGGGACTCCATTAGAGCCATGTATTACTTGATACGATACGTATACTTGCGTTTGAAATTGTGACTTTACAAAATCAATATAAATATATAAATTTAAGGTCATAAATTCTTACATATAAAAAAAGTCGCATCAATTAGTACTGCTTATCATCCTCAGATAAGTGGTTTGGTTGAATTATCCAATCGTGAAATTAAAAGAAATTTGGAAAAATCTATTAATCTAAACAAAAAAGATTGGTCTATCAAACTGGATTTTGCTTTGTGGGCTTATAGAACTGCTTACAGAACTCCTATAGAAATGTCCCCATACAGACTAATTTTTGGGAAAGCTTGTCATTTACCAGTTGAACTTGAGCATAAAGCATATTAGGCTATTAAAGAGTTTAAGTATAATTTGAAGGATGTTGGTAAGAAAATATTATTGTAATTAAATGAACTTGAAGAGATAAGGAATGAATCAAATGAAAGGGCTAAAATATATAAAGAAAAGATGAAGATGTGACATGACCATATGATTGTGAATAAAAATATTGAACCAGGACAACAAGTTTTGCTATATAATGCCAGATTGAGATTATTTGCTGGAAAACTTAAGTCTAGGTGGATGGGCCCATTTATTGTGATAAAAGTTTGTCCTTATGGAGCTGTGGACATTAAAGATCCTATAATTGAGAAAGTATTTAAAGTAAATGGTCATAGAATGAAACTTTATTTCTCAGTAGATCAACTTAAACCTGATGAAAATTTGATGATGAGTCACCCAAATTAAGCATTGGGTATGTCAGGCTGACGACATTAAAACAAGAGCTTTGTGGGAGGCAACCCATAGTTATTGGTGTGTTTTGCTTTAAGTTTGTATTCTGTGTTTTATTTGGTTTCATGTAAGAGTTGTATCGTAGAATTTTGCTTATAGTATGTTAGTGAAGATTAATGAGACCTTAAATGATAATTTGGATGAGTTAAAACGTGATTTTGGACGTATAGCAGACCTATGCTAATTTAAGCACTAGCATCTAAGCACCAGCTGTTGGCGCTTAAACGCCGGAGTTATGAAGAACATGAAAAATGATTTTCTAGAAGCAATTATCTTGGGGAAGTTGCATGACACATTATTTGGTGGTTTATGAACATGGGAGGATGGTTTTAGGCCATCTAAACTCTATAAAAAGGGACCAAATTAAAGGAGATTCATCCCATTCTAAATTTCTATCCTATGAGCCTTATAGAAGAGTTTAAATTGGAGAAATGCCTTCTTGGGAGAGTTAAATGAAGAAAGAGGATGCCAACAAGATGAAGTTTTTTAGTGAGAGTGCGCAAGAGTTATATAACAGATTTCTGGCAGTTAGAATTCAAGGAATAACAGAGAAGATTGCAAAGGTCGAGGCTAATGTTGCATCAATTGAAGCAAAGGTAAATGAAACTAATGCACATTTAGCACATATTGGATGGAAATTAAAAATGCAATTTAGTCATATAAGTTATGTTGAAGAAGCGGACAAGGCGATGTATCTAAAAAACAAGTGGATTGAAGAAGATTCTATCAAATGTCTTCATAATCATCCATTCTATCAAATTTATATACAAAATGGTTGGAGGTAATGGATATGTTCCACCTAATAGAGACTGGATTTGAGTTCGATAGTGTGTTAAGTGTTAGTTATTTGTGTTTTGTGTTTAATTAATGGTGTTAAGTGTTTGATGTTTATGTGCTTAAGTGTGTTATTTGTTTTATGTTTTATGTTAGTGTTTAGTGTTTTGTTTGAGTGTTTTATTGTGAGTAGAAAAAAATGAGATCTTAACCAAGAATCTTAGATTAAAGACTTGTGGTTTATACTTATAATTTGTACGAGTTTAATTAAGTAAAAGTTTGTGTTTGTGTAAGACTTGTGTCGAATCATTTTTAATCTAAAAGATGTGTAATCTTGAGATAAGAAGATAATAAGGTGATGATATACTTATTAAATCAATTTAGGTTTGATTAAAGGAGTGAGAATTTGTATTTAACAAAAATATCAAAAATAGCGAGTTGGTGGCTATGCACCGAGACCCCGTGCTTACATGCTAGAGCTCCGCGGGTAAGTATCATACTTTCACGCTTAGGCGCCAGTTCGCAAAAATTGGTTTTCATGTTATAAAAACCCAAAAAAATGTACATTTTTTCTCTGTGCTAGAGATGAGGATTTTTTATGAGTTCCATTGCATCTGCTTCTGCTGCATCTACATCTCGTGCTTCGACATCCCAGGCATCTTCAGATCTGTTTTATGATTCGTAAACTGAGCTTTTGAATAAAATAAGAGATAATGTTAACTATACTACAGATCGAGTGCATGATTTAAAGGGAAAAGTAGACCATATGGGGGAATATCTTCAGAAACATAGTGAGTATGAGAGGAATTATCATAGATATATGTAAAGATTTATTAGAGGTGATTTTAGTGCTGTGCTCCCTACTCATCCACATTATAGCTCATATGTCCCTACCCATACCTAGAATGAAGGGGATGATGATGAGGAAGAAGATGATTAGGATTGATACTTTATTTTGAGTTATGTTTTGTGATGTGATATGTGGTGGACTATTTCAATTTTTATTGTTGTTGTGTGGTTTATTATCATTTTTGGATGTTAAAGAGGACAACTCTATGTTCTTTTATTTTGTTGTAATAGTGCTGAGACACTTGAGTTTGTGTTTATTATAGTTATGGATGTTATGTTTGTGATATGTGATATGAATGTTTGTGGTAGTAAATGTGTTTGTGATTTGTTAGTTTGTTTTATTTATTAGATTAGAAATATTTCTAGAAACTATTTAGGAAGGTTTTTAAATTCTATTAAAATCCACTAATTAAAATTTTATACTTAAATTTTCAATTTACTACCATATATATATGTCTTAGTTATGATTTTTTTTAAGTGTGTGAATTTACTTTTATGTCCTCCACTACTTTAGAAGTTTTTTGAATTTTTTTTATAAAAGAAAATTTTATATTTTAAATCTAGTAATTTTCATTCATGTTTTTAATACCTGCATGTTTAGGATATTAAAAATTCCTACAACTTTAATATTTATAATTTTTTTATTCTTACTCATATATCATATTGCTATGCTTAAATATTTCATTATAATGAAAATTTAAAATTTTGGGGGAAGGAAAAAAAATATTTGCTCATTAAAGACGTTTGAAAATTGTGAGCAGATTGTTCGTAAGGGAAGATAGTGTAGTGATTATATGAATTTGAGTTAGAGAAAAAGAAAATATAAGCTTTTTTTTCCAACAAACAAAGAAGGTCCAACTTGTGGTTTTTAATGAGATTTATTTTTTCAGTGACTCTAATGTTACTATTAAAATTCTAACATTTCAAAGAGCTAGTTTGGGGTACATTGACATTTAGCAGATAGAAGAGAGGGCGCCAACCTTAGATCTTATTTTTTGGAATGAGAGGTAGAAGGAATAGGGAAGAGAGAGGAGGATAGAAAAGTCAAGAGAAAGCAGAGAAATCCATTGCAATTCCTTAGGAGGAAAGGGTAAAGAGGGCTAATTTTTTATGGAAAGAGGAAGGGAGGGGACATATTGGCCCATGTTGACCTCACTTTTGGTTGAGGTCTAGTTTTTCCTTAGAGTAGCCTAGGGTCTAGCCAGAGGATTTTCCAGATAACCATCTTAGAAGACTAGAAATGGAACCCTTACCCCATAAAAAATCAAAACACTTCTTTGCTTCACTTAGAGTTTTCAAATGTTTAGAGTCTAACCTCTAAGTGCTTCGAAGGATTAGACCAAGCATAACGAAGCTCAAGACAAGTTCCCTACAGGATGGTCAATCGTTAGGACTAACCTTGTTTGGTCTGGAGCTGACACACACACACTTGCACATTGCACTTTCACTCATTACCTCAAACCCTAAACCAAGCTTCTCCACACTTGATCTCATACTCTTTTGGAAACTCATGTGAGTGGTTTCCCCAAGCACTTAGCCCCAGGCTAGGGTTTGGTTAGTACCAGTACATGGAGGATCCAAATGAGGAATTCCCTTGGCCTATGGCTCAAATGGTTATTAATCCCTCTCAACCCCAATTTTACCAAAAATCCCAACTTTTGACCCTCTTTGCTCCTAAACTTCACCAAATGACCAAATTACCCCCTCAAACCCCAATTTTGCCCAAAATTTCCAAAATCAACCAAAATTATCAAAATCCCTCAAAAATCACCCAAAACATTCCTCACCACTCAAAATACAGAATACACCTCAAATTTACCAAAATTCCCAAGATAGCCCCAAAATCTCCAAACTTACCAAATGCCCTTCCTAGCCCAAAATTTCTAAAAAATTTAAATATTCCTAATTTCATTTTTGAACTACCACATTGACCCAATTTGACCAAATTAGCCCAATTTAGGCTCTGTTTGGGGCAGCTGCAGCTTATCCAGCTAATTTAGATAAGTAGCTTATTCTGATAAGCTGCTGATAAGCAGCTAATCCGGATAAGCTGTTTGTCTGTTTGGTTTGAGCTTTTGCAGAACAGCTGATTCTGGATAAATGACTATTTTGTCCCTATTTTGGATAAGCTTTTTAGCTGTTCGTTTTGTGTGTTTCGAAAATACCAAATCATCTGAATCGAATATAACTATCAATCCTATAGAAATTAAAAAAATAGATGATCTAACTTGAAGTGTCCCAGATGTGATAAAATAATAGCCTTAATGATCGAATATATTTCATTACATGTTTGGAATTTTGAAGTAAAATGAAATGGTTAAAAGAAGACACCTGTTGCAATGGCTAAAGGGCCTTTTCTTCCACTCTTTTCGCCTTTCAGCTTCAACTGTGAGCGATGACAAATTGAATAAAAAGCAGCACTTGACGATGAAATTATGGTGATTGTAAGAAAAGGAATATGATCTCTTAATACAAGGCGTCCTAGATTTGACGCTAAAACATACAAGTTCAAAAGAAATTTTTGAATACGGATATTGAAAAAGAGAGGTTGATATTCAAAAGAAATCTTGGAATTTAGATAATGAAGGAAAGAACATATGATGGGAGCATGAAATACCTTGTAATTTTGCTTCTCAGCATCTCCTTCACCACCGCCTGCCAGAACTCATCCAAGCAGAGGAGTCTGCCATGGCACAGATCAAGTGGAGCAGAGACAGTGGAAGAGAGAAAGAGAAGAAGAGGGTCAAGAGGGTCAGCGATGGCACGAGGAGGAAAAAAATTTCGCTGGTTTGGAAATGCCAGAGAAGAAGGGCGTTAGAGCTTCCTTCCTAGGGTGAGGATCGGGCAGCGAAAGCATCTGGATTCGGCTTCAGCTTTTCCAAGCTCGATCGCAAGGCTCGATCGCGAGGCAGAGGGGGCAGGGGTGTAAAAGAGGCATTGCCCGCCATCGAAACAGCGGCTCGAGGGGGTCCTCCTGCGGGTCGCGTGTAATACAAGTTTGAACCTCCGTTTTTAAATCCGTCATTCATAAGTGTGATCCAAATAGTGCGGGAGCATTTTTAAAAACGCCCCCGCACTTATAAGCTGCCCCAAACGGGCACTTAACTGAAAGACCCAAATGGCCCCCTTAAAGCCCAATTTCCCTAAATCACCTCCAATGTCCACCAAATTGACTTCAATTCTACCCAATTTCAATTCTAAAATTTAATCCCTAATGCCAACCCAAACCAAATTCAAGCCCAATTTGACTCACATTTGAACTCAATTTCAACCCAACAAAAAAGCCCTAATTTTGACTATATGGCCCAATTCCCCAAATTAAACCCAATGTTAATCAATTTCCCCAATTTTGAATCCTAATCCCTTCATGAAATTCTACTAAACAAAATTGAACCATCAATGGTCCCTAATTTGAGCCCGAACCTCACCCAAGTCTAAACAAATTCAAAAATCTCATGTTTGCCCCAAATTGGTCACATGTTCAAAATCCATCAAATTGAATGCCCTCACCACAAAATTGATGCACAGTTAATATTGAAAACTATTTATGACATTCCCATAGACCATTTAGAACTAACAATTGAGCCATGAGCCAACTCTAGCCTAACATAAACCCAAGGTAACCCAGATGACCCAAAATTGACCAGATACCCAAATTAAGCCAAATTGATCCCCCAAACCTATTCAAAACCACCCCAATCCTCTTCTAAACACTTTATGACAATCATATACATTATTTTGAACAATCAATTAGACCTAACCCAAGCTTGAACCCAATCTAGCCCAAATTGAACCCAAGTGACCCAAATTGGACCTATGAGCCAATGTGACCTAACCAAGCTTAATGAGGCCAAACCAAGCTCACCACAGCCACCAAGTTTACCCAAGAGACTGAGCTAGATCCACCTAGCCCACTCTAATGGAGCCATGGACCAAAGGGTCCCCTAAATTAAGGGATCCCCTTCCTTAAATGGGTAAAACCTAAAGGGATTTGCAATGAACACTTAGTCATTTAAACTCACTACACTTATGGCCTGCCCTCTGGCTCACCTAACCATTGGCCACCTCCTCTGACCCGGCCGGCCAACTTAGTCTCCGGAGGAGCTCAAAGCAAGAGCCACTTCCTCCCCTTTAAACTCGAATTCACCCATCCTGGGTGTCCAGCTCTGATTGCTTACTGGAGCTCTTCAGCACTCCACCAAAGTAGACAATTCTACCCACATTGGCCCCCTGAGCTCTACTAGGTAGTCATTGCCATAAATAAAGCTCTCCACTGGAAAGAGAGGGTGATGAAATTTTCTTAAGGAAACCATTCTGATGCGACTTTTTTGTATGCAAGAATTTATGAACGTAGATATATATATTTATAATAATTTTGTAAAGTCACAATTTCAAATGCAAGTATACATATCACTCAAGTAATACAGGACTATAGTAGAATCCCGTTTATCGATCCCACAGAGAAGCGAAGTAAGATATTCTTAGTCAAATTCTAATCTAGTACTATTAGACTTTAGTTTGAAAGGTCGATATAAGTGGTGTTTTATCTAGCAACTACTCCTAAATGTAGATGATTATATGTAAGGATAATAACTATTCCTAAATGCAAATATTACTTCTAAAGATAACCTTTCTGGATGAGTTGGTTTGGTGAATTTTGAGATAATAAAATCTACTATTCTTATGTCGTGAAATAGATAATGAAAAGGAATGAGATGTATTAAATATTGTATAAGCCAAATAGGAGCAATCCTATTCTTGACCCATTTTCCAGCATATAAAGAACATTGGCTAATCCTTGGTTTAGTCCCAAAATTTGTGGTTAGGCTAGGAGGATACAGGCTCTCACTCCATAGCTCCCACTTCCCTTCACCTGAAAGCTAACTCTTGCTTTGGTTTCCAATCACTAGGACCGAATTGGGGATTTTAGTCTGTCACCCTAAAATCTCTAATTCTACGCCCATCAAAGTATATTTCCCTATTTATTTGCACTCAACCCCCATGAACTTCACCATCCATGAAATTTGAATGTGGTTCCACTATGTTGAGAATTACACCACCCACTAGGGTCATAGTGCAATTACAACAAATTTTAACACTACAACGAGCTCTTTTTGTAATGTAAATGAAGTGCAAGTAAAACCATCACATTTATAATTAAACTTCTTTTAGTAAGCATCCCAATATCCTAAAACATGAATCCTACTCATTACAAAATAAAAGTAGAAGGAAAATAACAACATAATCTTCTCATGCCACTATTTCCTAAGAAGAAGAAATAGTAAGAGAAAGACATCACAAAGCACGAAGAAAACACAACGGAAAACTTCATTTCAAAGCAAATCCACTAAATAAGTGTTTGCAAAACCATTCGATAATGAAGAATACAATACTTAGTTTTTTCCCCTTGAAAGAAAGAAGAAGATCTCTCCCATAATGTCTCCCACTGATCCATGCAATGCAAAATTAAACCATTACAAATTCTCTCAAAATCCTCTCACCAATCTCTCCAAAAAGATAGAAATCTACATTTCTACTCCTATTCTAGGATCTCTCAACAATCTTCATGTTTTTCCTAACATTCATCTTCTCTTTTCTATCCTAAAATCATTCTTTTAAAGTGTAGGGACAAATTTTGAAGAGTTGCCACAAGAAATCTTTCAAAAAGCGTCCAAATAAGTTGAATCTCGGCCACTAACCATCAAAAATCGTGTCCAACATGTTTGGGCGCCGTCCGACGCCCTATCCAGCGTTGTTTGGCAAAATTTCCATGAAATTTTTGTGCTTCTCGGGACACTGGTGTGGTCCGGCGCTGGTCCAGGTGAGGTTCGACACTAGTACTGCGCAGCTCCACCATTTCGCTCTGTTTGGCTCCGTTTCAACTCCGATTCGTTTCATTTCAGTTGCTTACTTTTGTAACAGATAGCCCTACAAAATAAACTTAAAAATAACTTTTCTTTAAAGTGTAATCTCATTCAAAAATATGCAATAAGTGTAAAATAGATTAAGTAAAGAAAGACTTTCCAAAATGTGTTAGGCCAAAATTTGCGATTTTGCTCATTTTTACTTCTTTTTCTCCAAAAGTCATTTATTGTACCAAAAACCAGAAAACATACAAAATACCTTTTTTTTAGTGTAATATCATCAAAAATAGGTATGAAATAGATAATAAAAAGCTATCAAATTTTCAGTGGATCACCTACCAAAACCTCACCAGAGCTTCCTCAAACCTTCCTGAGTGTAATCCCACTGCATTCAGCCACTCGTCCCCACTACCCTGAGCAAATTTCTCCATTGAAATTTTGGCCAAAACTAGGACACATTCCACCACAGCTCCATAGCACACCAAATCCAAATTAATAGCACCCACACCATCCCCACACTGAAAGAAGAAGTTCCCCCATGGAAGCCCTGTCACAGAGAGCCTCCACACCTGACTTTGATCACACCTGAAATTGGCCTTGGTCGAATTCTGGTCTAGACATTTCACAAGGGTAAAAGGCTTCATCTGAAGGTTTGTTGGGACCAATCAAAGCTCCTACAACCATCTGATTGAGGCCTCCCCTCTCAGACAGAGGTATTAAACTCTCTCCTCCTCTCAATTCTCCATGCACATTGGGTTAATATCAAGCTAGGTTATTGACAGGCGGGGCTATGTAACTATATAAGTGTTTAACCAATGTAAAAACAATTTTCAATAATAGCAAAGTTACCCCTTTTATCAACACAAGTATACGTATCGTTCAAGTAATACAGGGCTCTAATGGAGTTCTAGATATCGATCCCACAGAGAAGTTCGAGATTATGAACTAATTATAGCAGTTGCAATTACTATCTAGTATACGGAAAAAAAGAACACTTATACTAAACTCTACTACTAATTTTTGAATGGAAGATTGCAATTTAGAAAAGTATCTCTCTCCTTGTTAAGAGAATTAAGTGAATGGATAATTAAACTAGTTAGACTTATATTGTGCCAAATAGGAGCATTCCTATTCTTTACTCTTTGGTCCAGAAATAAAAAATATTGACTAATCCTATGCTTGGTTATTGAATATGCGGCTAGGCTGGGAGGATACCGGCTCTCACTTTGGAGCTCCCACGTTCTCCTCACCTGAGGGCTAACATCTACACTTCAGCAACCAAACGATAGGACCGAATTGAAGATTTTAGTCTATCACTCTAAAATATCTAATTCTACGGCCGATAAATAATATTTCCCTATTTATTTGCACCCTCCATTCAAGGCCTTTGTTTTCCCTAAATCTTGGATGTAATCTTTACTTCAGTTGTGAAATCAACATATTTTAACAGTTCAATTGGCCAAATTGAAAGTAAATTAAGATTTAAGTAAAAGATTATCACAATTTTTATTTAATATTTTAGGCACAACTAATTTAATTTTTCATTTCACAAAATCTCAAAAACAAGGAGAAAGACAGGGAAAACTACTTAGAATGCATAGGAAGAATAACACAAAACTTAGATTTCATATAAAATTAAAGTTATAAAACATTAAACAAAACTTATCTTGAATCTTCTCCCCAAGCAGACTCCTTGAAGTTCCTCTAACTCTTCCTTCTTGTACAACACACTCAATTAAACTCACTAATATACTCTCTAGAACACACTTACACACTAAATACACTAATAAGACACTCAAAATGACACACCAAGGACACAAAAAAGACACACAAGGACAAAAAAGGACACACAAGGACACAAAAAAGACACATTCAGCCTAAAATCGTCTCTATTTAAATAGGGAGAAAATTTTCCAAAGGTTGCTTAAGCACCTCTTCAAAAAGCATCCAGATTCATTGAAAATTTCTTGAACCGACCTTCTCGCCGTCGATGGGCTCGTTGGCGCCGTCGGCAGGCTTCTAGAACATAGGACACTCAAAATGACACACTCAATTAAACTCACTAATATACTCTCTAGAACACACTTACACACTAAATACACTAATAAGACACTCAAAATGACACACCAAGGACACAAAAAAGACACACAAGGACAAAAAAAGGACACACAAGGACACAAAAAAGACACATTCGGCCTAAAATTGTCTCTATTTAAATAGGGAGAAAATTTTCCAAAGGTTGCTTAAGCAACTCTTCAAAAAGCATCCAGATTCATTGAAAATTTCTTGAACCGACCTTCTCACCATCGGTGGGCTCGTTGGCGCAGTCGGCAGGCTTCTAGAACATAGGCCAACTGCTCAATCTCGATGTCGGCGGGCTCGATCTAGCCGTCGGCAAGCTCAATCTCACCGTCGGCGGGCTCCTTTATAATATATTCAAATGCTCTTAGGAAAAACATGCCGTCGGAGGCCTATTCCTCGCCGTCGGCGGGCTAGTTCAATTTTTATCTCTTTTAGTCCTTTTTTGTTCCATATTCGCTCCTTTTCCGATCTTTTTGCTCCATTACCTATAAATCTTCATACCTGCAATAAAACATAGAAAATACCTTTCTTTAAATTGCAATTTTATATAAAATTGGTATGAATTTCTCAATACATTTTTCTTTGGTCAAAATCCCCCAAACTTAGCTATTACTTGTCCTCAAGTAATCTTGATACTACATAAAAGTAATGATTATTTGTAGTAAAGCTTTAATTCAGAAATACTATGAATTTTATTTAAATAAATATTTTAGTAAAGTTTATTAGAAAGATTTTTAGATAATTAAATTAATTCTATAGATATAAGGTTATTTAGTCATCAAGTTTAAGATTTCTAGTCATCTATTTATTTCAAGAATGACTATATGTTACAATATTATGTTTCTTAAAATATTCAAATGATAGAAAATTCATGAAAACACTACTTAGTAAAATATTAATCAATATATATAAGTTCAGAAATATAACCGAGTTTACCCTTTAGGTTGATTCGGATGAAGCCAATTTTTGATAAGGCATCTCCTCAAGCTTCTCCTCGCTTACTTTTTTCTTTGGATTTCATTTCAGTCATATATATATATATATATATATATATATATATATATATATATATATATATATATATATATATATTAGGGATTGTTTTTCAATCCTTCTTTTTCTCTTTCAAGTAGGATTACTATATCTGGATAGCCTGTTAATAATTTTGAACTTCATTTTCCTCTTCCTAAATTTGAAACTTGAAATATTTCCTTATCTTATATGTATTTCATAGTTTTCACTTCATTGAGTTTCAATCTTTTCTTTCTCTGCTAAATACTTAAGAATTTACTATTTTAAAATATAGTTTTTCTTATTTTAAATATTTAACTATATTCTCATCCTTTTATTCCAAATATCTTAATCTAAAAAATTAGTTTAATCACTAAAAATATTTCTTTTAACTTTCTATAATAATTAAATAAATTAATTCAAGTTTACTGAATTAAATTTACTACAAAAAATTATTTTTATAATAATTTTTGAAAATATAAAATTGAGAACAATTTAATAATTAAATTTTTGTTTTTCCCTCCCCCAAACTTAAATTTTTCTATCTAATCATATAGGGTGAAAAAAAACATAGTGCAAATTTAAATCATACCTTCGTGCTTTAAGTATTTCTCATTTTGAAGTTTTGCAGGTTCTTTTCATAACTTAATTAACATGTACTGTTAATAACTTTCTACACACATATAACATCAAAGAATTTGCTGGCTAAAGAAATTTTGAAGTAAGTACAAAATACTAACACAATTTCTTACTACATTTAATTATACCTATTAAAGTACTAAGCACAATTTAACACAATATCCACATACATTTCACTAATCCAGTTTCAGGGTTACAATCACAGTCTGAAATATTAAAATTTAAAGCTACACAAATTTAACTTACACAACAAAGTTTAAATGTCTTACACAACAAAATAATCAAAATACATAAACTAATCAACAATACTGAATTAAATAAAATAGACAAACACATAACATAAATATCTAATCATAGAATCTAATTTTCAGCATCAAAATCCCAAGCTATATCCTCATCTCCTTGTTCAGCAGGTGGAGTAGGTGATCACAGAAAAATACATTAAGAAATTCATATCTATTTTTGATAAAATTGCACTTTCAAGAAAGGTATTTTCTTTATTTTACTGCAGGAATAAAGATTTATAAATGATGGAAGCAAAAAACATGAAATGGAGCGAATTTGGATCAAAAAGGAAGAAATTCAGGCAAATTAAACTAAGTCGCCGACAGCGAGATCGAGGCCGCCGACAGCGAGATCATAAGGAGAATTTCTGAATGAATTATAATTATCTAGCCGACAGCGAGCCCGAGCCCGCCGACAGTGAGATTGCGTGGTTTGAAGACCTTCTAGAAGCCCCGCTAATGGCGAGGTCATTTCCCGCCGACGGCGAGACAATTCAAAATGAAAATACATTGAACCTGGACGCTTTTTGAAGAGGTGTTTAAGCATCCCTTGGACCTTTGCCTACCTCTATAAATAGAGGACGAATTTTAGTCATTGGTGTGTCATTGGTGTCTCTTTTTGGTGTCTTAAGTGTGTCTGTTGTTTTGTCATTAGTGATTTTCTTGAGTTTATTTGTATTTGAGTGCTATTTAGTTAGAAGTTTGTTGTACTAGAAGGAAAAGTCAAAGGAACTTCAAGGAGTCTGCTTGGGGAGGAAATTAAGATAAGTATCTTTTATTGTAGTTGTTAACTTTAAATGAAATCCATGCTTTGTTTTATTCTCTTGCATTCTGAGTAGTTTTCTTAGTCTTTCTCATTGTTTATGAAAATTATGTGAATTGATGAAATTAAATAGAAGTGTCTAATATATTAAAATAAATTGTGATAATTTTTACTTAAAACTTAATTTACTTTCAATCTGGCCAATTGAGTTGTTGAAATATGTTGAATTATCAACTATAGTAAAAATTACATTCAATATTCAGGGAAGTCAAAAACCTTGGAAAGAGGGTGCAAATAAATAGGGAAATATTAATTATCGAACGTAGAATTGGACATTTTAGTGTGACAGACTAAAATATTCAATTTGGTCCTATTGTTTGAGAGCTGAAGTGTAGATGTTAGCCCTCAGGTGAGGGGAACGTAGAGCTCTGAAGTGGCAGCCAGTATCCTCCCAACCTAACCGCAGATTCAGTAATCAAACAAAGGATTAGTCAATGTTCTTTGCACCTGGACCAAAGGGTAAATAATAGGAATGCTCCTATTTGTCACAATACAATTCAAAGATTCTATTTAAATTCGTCATTCACTTAATTTTCTAAAAAACAAGGAGAATGATACTTTTTCTGAATTATTTAAATCAACATTATTTCAAGCATTAGTTTACTTTAGTTTGCTTTAGTTACTTTAAAATTCTGTTTACTTTATTAGTAAGTAATTCCTTTAAATTTAGCTGATACAAATCTGTTAAAAACTTCCCTGTGGGATCGATAACCAGGACTCCACTAGAGCCCTGTATTACTTGATACGATACATATACTTGCGTAGAATCCACATTATACATTCCATCATAAAATTATATATATATATATATAAACGGGATCAAGTTTTTAGTACCGTTACTATAAACTTAATTTGCAAACATATTAAAAGTGGGTCAAGTTTTTGGCGCCGTTGCCGGGGAAGTAAAGAAATTATTTACTAGAGTAACGGATTATTTTAAAATTTATTATATAAAATTCTATGCAAAAATTTGGAAACGAAAATTTAATACCATACGATTCAGAATTAGAGCGTACAATTAAAAGAATTAGAAAACAAAAAGAGAAATTATAAATTTAACACAAATGGCAAATATTCCTGAAAATGAAAATATCAATCAAACAAGACCATTACGAGATTATGCCAACCCTACATTAGATGAAATTCATTTAACTATTCAAAACCCTGATGTAGCTGCTAACTCATTTGAAGTTAAACCTGAAATTATCCAAATGGTACAAAACAATCAATTTAGTGGTTCACCTACTAAAGATCCTAATTTACATCTTGCTAGTTTTTTAGAACTTTGTGCTACTTTCAAATATGAAGGAGTATCTAACGATGCTATTAGACTTAGACTTTTCCTTTTTCTTTAAGGGATAAGGCTAAAATGTGGTTAAATTCGTTAGTACCTAGATCTATTAAAACTTGGGGAGAGTTATAACAAAAATTTCTATCCAAATATTTTCCACCATCTAAAACTGCTAAGCTTAGAAATGATATAACTTCTTTTAGTCAGTTTGATGGAGAATCAATATATGAAGCTTTGGAGAGATTTAAGGAATTTCTTAGAAAATGCCCACATCATGCGTTACCAGATTGGTTAATTATTCAAACTTTCTATAATGGATTAGTAGGATCTTTAAGATCAATCATCGATGCTGCTTCTGGAGGATCATTAATGTCAAAACCATTTGATGACGCCTATGCACTAATCGAAGAAATGGCAACCAATAATTTTCAATGGTCTGTTGATATAATGAATCCGAAAAAGATAGCTAGTATTCATGAAAATGATGCAATATCTATGTTAGCTTCGCAAATCGCTGCTGTATCTAAAAAATTAGATCAATTTGGAATGAATTACTCTCCAACTATATTAGAAGAAAACTCATCTGGACAACTTTTAGAATCCCAATCTCATTACGAAACTATAAATGCAATTAATAACATACCCAATAATCCTTATGCAAATTATTATAATCCTGGATGGAAAAATCATCCTAATTTTAATTGGAATAATAACACAACTAATCAACCATGGATGAATAACATAACACAACCATTAGGAATCCCTTCTAATCAAGGAAATTTTAATTATAAACCTAATTATCCACCTGGATTTAATAATTATAATCCATAATTTAAAGATAAGAAATTATCAATAGAAGAATTAATATTAAATATGGGTCAACATTTACAAAGTCAAGGAAATCAATTACAAATACAAGGAAACCAATTACAAAATCAAGGAATAGCTATTAAAAATATTGAAACTCAACTTAGACATATCGCTACCACGCATAATAATAGAATACGTGGAACATTTCCTAGTAATGTGGAAATAAATCCCAAAGACAAAGGAAATGAACAAATTAAAGCAATACAATTATGAAGTGGAAAAGAATTAGAACCTCAAATTACAAAAGAACTTGAAAGTCAAAAAGAGGAAGTGGAAATTGAAAAGGAAAAGAATCAACAAGATCCAAACTTAGAAAATCCTTTAATACCAATGAAAATTTATGTGGAAAACCCTCCACCACCATTTCCTCAATGACTAAATCAACATAAAAAAGATAAACAATTTGTTAAATTCCTTGAAATTCTGAAGAAATTAACGATAAATATTCCTTTCGTAGAAGCTTTAGAACAGATGTCAAACTATGTAAAATTCATGAAAGATATTCTAAATAAAAAAGAAAATTTACCGATAATGAAATGGTCGCACTTAGTGAAGAGTGTAGTACTATTATTCGGAAAAACTTCCCGAAAGATTAAAAGATCCTGGTAGTTTCACTATACCCTACGCTATTGAAGAAAAATTCTATGGAAAAGCTTTGTGTGACTTAGGAGCAAGCATCAATCTAATGCCTCTATCAATTTTTAAAAGATTAGGATTGGGAGAAATTACACCTACTTCAATAACTCTTCAATTAGTCGATCGTTACGTTACATATTCTAAGGGAGTTATTGAAGATGTGTTAGTTAAAGTGGATAGATTTATCTTTCATGTGAATTTTATAATTTTAGATATGGAAGAAGAAAAAGAGATTCCTATCATTTTAGGGAGACCATTTTTAGCCACCTGGAAAAGCTATGATTGATGTTCAGAAAGGAGAATTAACTATGAGAGTAAATGACCAAAAAGTAACTTTTAATATTGCTAAATCAATGAAATATCCTACACTAGAAAAAGATGATGAGTGTTTTCGAATGGAAGTACTTGATCATCTACAAAAAGAACATTTTGAGGAATATTATGCAGAAAAATTAGAAAAAGAAAATACTGAATTAATTGAAAAATCTGATATAAATGAAGAACTAGATATATTCAAGAGAAATTTGAATTTTTGGATAACACAGAAAACACTGAAAAAAATATAGTTCCATCAATTATTAAACCTCCTGAACTTGAATTAAAAATGTTAGCTAATCATTTAAAATATGCTTACTTAGGTAATTCTTCAACTCTACCAGTTATTATTTCATCCGAATTAAATGAATCTCAAGAACAAAAACTTTTAGATATTTTAAAAAAATATAAGAAAATTTTTGGTTGGACTTTAGCAGATATTAAAGGAATTAGTCCTTCAATCTGTATGCACAGAATTATTTTAGATAATGAACATAATCCTAAAGCAGATCCGCAAAGGAGATTAAATCCAATAATGGAAGAAGTAGTTAAAAAGGAAATTTTAAAATGGTTAGATAATGGTATTATATATCCTATTTCTGACAATGCTTGGGTAAGCCCAATCCACTGTGTACCTAAGAAAGGAGGAGTGACCATTAAAGCTAATGAAAAAAATGATCTTATCCGTATAAGACAAGTTACTGGATGGAGAATATGTATTGATTATAGAAAATTAAACACAGCCACCAGGAAAGATCACTTCCCTTTACCATTTCTAGACCAGATGTTAGATAGATTAGTCGGACATAAATATTTTTGTTTCTTAGATGGATATACCGGTTATCATCAAATACAAATTGCTCCTGATGATCAAGAGAAAACTACATTTACTATTCCTTACGGAACTTTCGCTTTTCGAAGGATGCCTTTTGGATTATGTAATGCACCTGCAACATTCCAGAGATGTATGATGTCTATATTTAGTAAATTAATTGATAATGGAATAGAAGTATTTATGAATGATTTCTCTGTATTTGGAACAACATTTGACACATGCTTAGATCATCTTGAAAAAGTATTTGAAGTATGTGAGAAAACTAATTTGGTTCTTAATTCGGAGAAATGTTAATTTATGGTTACAGGCGACATTGTATTAGGGCATAACATTTCGGAAAAAGGCATAGAAGTAGACCCTGCAAAAATTCAAGTTATAGCTAAATTACCACCTCCAACTACGGTAAAAGGGGTAAGAAGTTTTCTTGGACATGCTGGATTCTATAGACGTTATATAAAAGATTTTTCAAAAATTACTAAACCTCTATGCCAACTTCTTGAAAAGGACAAGAAATTTGAGTTTACAACTGAATGCCTGCATGCTTTTGAATTATTAAAAGATAAATTAATTACAACACCTATAATAGTTTCACCTAACTGGGAGAAACCATTTGAGCTTATGTGTGATGCTAGTGATTATGCTATAGGAGCAGTTCTTGGGCAAAGATATGATAAGATTTTCAAAGTTATATACTATGCTAGTAAAACTCTAAATGATGCTTGAAATAAATTATACAATTCATCGAAAGAGAATTATTAGCAGTTCTATATGCTTTTAATAAATTTCGGCATTATCTAATAGGAACTAAATGTATTGTGCATACTGATCACTCTGCTATTAAGTATTTAATTCAAAAGAAAGATTACAAACCAAGATTAATTAAATGGATATTATTAATGCAAGAATTTGATTTTGAGATCATTAACAAAAAGGGAACTGATAATCAAATTGCTGATCATTTATCAAGATTAGAAAATCATGAATTATCTGATATTGATAATAAAATTTTAGACAGTTTTCCTGATGAACAACTTTATAATATAAATGAGTGGAAAATACCTTTGTATGCTGATATAGTAAATTATATAGTAAGTGACATTTTACCACCTATGTTAACTTTGCAACAACAAAAAAAATTCATTCATGATACTAAAACATACTTTTGGGATGAACCATACTTATGTAAGCAATGTAAGGATCTAATTATTAGAAGATGCATGCCTTATGAAGAAACTGAACCAATCATTCAAAAATGTCATGACTCTGATTTTGGAGGACATTTTGGGATAGATAAAACTGCATATAAAATTCTACAATCAGGATTCTACAGGCCTACTCTATTTAGGGATGTATATAGATATATAAAAACCTGCGATAAATGCCAAAGAGTAGGAAACATATCGAGAAGAAATGAAATGAATTGAATTTTATATTAGAAGTTGAAATTTTTGATGTTTGGGGATTAGATTTCATGGGACCTTTTATTCCTTCATTTGGAAACTCATATATATTAGTAGTTGTTGATTATGTCTCCAAATGGATCAAAGCACAAGCTTTACCTAGGTGTGATGCTAAAAGTGTTTCAAAATTTTTAATGAAAAATATTTTTACTAGATTTGGAATGCCGAGATTGATTATCACTGACGGAGGAACTCATTTTAGAAACAAATACATTCACAAACTAGTAGAAAAATATAATATTATGCATAAGATATCAACTGCTTATCATCCACAAACTAGTGGATTAGCTGAAGTTTCTAATCGAGAAATTAAGCCTATATTAGAAAAATCTATAAACCCTAATAGATTAGACTGGTCTATAAGACTAGACACTGCATTATGGGCATACAGGACTGCTTATAAAACTCCGATTGGAATGACTCCTTATAGGCTTATATATAGAAAAACTTGCCACTTACTAGTTGAATTAGAACATAAAGCATATTGGGCGATTAAAGAATTTAATTATAATATGAAAGAAGCTGATGAGAAGAGATTGTTGCAATTAAATGAATTGGAAGAATTAAGAAATGAATCATATAATAATGATATAATTTATAAAGAAAGAATGAAATTATGGCATGATCGGAAGATTAATCAGAGAAATTTTGAACCAGGACAAGAAGTTTTGTTATATAATACTAGATTGAAATTATTTCCTGGGAAATTGAAATCTCGATGGTTAGGACCTTTCACCATAACTCAAATATTTTCATATGGAACTATAGAAATTGAAGATCCAAAAATAGGACATAGATTTAAGGTAAACAGACATAGATTAAAACCATATTTCGAAGGTAGAAGACCAAATTTTAAAGAGGTTTTAATGCTCAGTCGACCTGATTACTAACTAAAATTAGGTCGGGCTAACGGCGTTAAACCAAGCTTTTTATGGGAGGCAACCCATAGTAGTCTTTTATTTTAAATTATCTACAAATTAGTGAGTCTATATTATTACAACTAATCTTACTACTTAAATTTTTAGTTAGAATCATCACAAATTTGAACCTAGATGATGAGATCAGAAAATATTCGGACCAGAGCAAAATTAGGTGATTTTTACGAATCTCGCCGACAGCGAGCCCGAGCCTGCTGACAGCGAGATCGTGTGTCATGATTGAATGCAATTGAAATTTTGGTTTCTTAAGAATTTTTGTGAGGTTTTGGACGATTCTAAGTCATTTCATCGTAGGAAATTATCCCAATTCCAATTTTACACTGTTTTCTTCCTTAGAAACGACTAGAGACCAATCCTTTCAAGCTGAAATGGCCACCAAACTCTTATAAACCACGAAAACTGAAGTTTTTAACTGAAGAAAATTTGTCAGTTCTGAGGCGCAGCGTATCTTCAACAAAGGCTTGATGAAGAAAAGACTTATTAAAGAAAGAGGATTTGTCAATAGAGGAGTAGAGAATTTCACCACAAAAATCGAAGAAATGATTGCACAGCGGCATTGGGAGGTATTTTGTTATACGACATCCGCTGTAGTTATTCCAGTAGTTAAAGAGTTTTACTCTAATTTACATGCGATCAACAATATAAATGTCTACGTCAGAGGAAGATGGGTAACATTTACTCCTTCAAGGGTAAATGAATTATTTTCTATAGAGAATACATCTGTATGTCATTATTCCAACTTTGTGCCTTCAAGATACAATATGAACGAGATCTATAGATACCTGACCGACGAACCAGATGATTGGGAGTTACACGAAGACGGGTATGTCAGTTTTTCTGCATCACTTCTTAACCCTGTCTCGAAACATTGGCATTTCCTTATATCATCAAAACTATTACCTACTATGAGGGTAAATAAGGTCTCAAAGGAATGCGCTATATTAAACTACTGTATTCAAATGGACTACCTATCGATGTTGGATCAATAATAGTAAAGTCTGCATTGGGATTGATTGTGCATGGGTCAATTCATGGACTTGGACATCCTTCTACTATATTTGCTTTATGCAGTCAGTACCAAATTTCTTATGAAGCTTGGGAAAAAGTACTTTTACCATGGAAACCACTTGATCCTACGGATATGTTTCCAACTTTGGATAACAATGATGAGATTACCATTATTTCTGATAGAGCATCACAGAACAATCCTTTAGTAAGGCCCCTTACTGATAAAACTAATTTCATTCTGAAGAAGAATAAAGGATTGGAGAAAGAATTGTAAAATGTAATGAATTCCATCGACAATATCTCTGATATGTTTGATCACATTGACTGGAGGATGAAGGAGCACTTTGATCATACTGGACATCTGGAGGTGTCGGCATATTTTTAGGTTGAGTGTTGTATTTTTGAAAAGAGGTCTCCTACAGAAATTGTCGGTGAATTTTTAATTTAGTTTAAATAAATAATTTGAAAAGTATTATTTGATTTTGAAAATAATTTTAAATTCGAAAATTTTAAGATATGAAATCAAACTGATCTCACATCCCGAATAGTTTATATAAACGAGCAACGCACCACAAACTGTATATCTATCCCGGAGAGTAGACACACTGCTTGATGATGGGGCTCGGTTAAATAAACTAGAAGATTTGTGACATCCGTTTGGTCTGTGAACCAATTTTATAAGCCGACAAATTCCCCTGCTTAATATAAATGAATTAAGCAGGGTTTATATTACCTGGGTTCTTAAAGTTCCCTATAAGGGCAAGCCCCTATAGTTAATTACATCCTAAGTGACGGGAATCACTTAAGAAAACTCTCGATAATGATCAGTGGTTTTGCTCTCAAGGATTTCAAAGTTTAAGGTTTTCAAACAATTAGATTTTAGAAATTTCAATTGGGAATGGATCAAATTTGGAACAGTTTATTTTAGGAGTCTAAAGGAAGAGAAGTAGGAGAAATTGAGGATCCAAGAAGAATCTTGGCAACTTCCCTAACTATCCTATTGTTTGACTACAATTTGGGAATTTATTTACTGTTGCAATCCTGCCAATTTTATTTATTTAAGTCTTATATTTGTATGACATAATCACACAAATAGCCTCGAAGATGTGAGGGTTTATGTCGTACCAAACGACTACCTTGGAGTCCTAAGACCGGTTAGGGCTTAATTTACATAACATGATTATGAAAATGCCTAAAAAAAGTTAAGGATTTATGTTACACTAAGCAAACTACCTCGAAATCCTATGGCTTTGTTGTTTAAAACTAGGAAAGGTTTTGCTGAAGTAGATTCAAGTTTTGCTCACGAAGATGGCCGTGCTGCCCACCGTGCTCTAAGCCCCTTATTGTTGCAGAGGTTTAGGTTTAGAAGTCATAAATCAGGAGATGTGAGATGTGTTTTAGTTTTAGAGAAATCTTAAAGTCCAAATGTCTTTAGTGTTTTAATTAAAACAAATCTTAAAGTTGATTAAACAGAACCGATTAAGATCCCACGGTTCCGTCATCCCGACACCGTTATTTTCATCGAATTCACTTAGTCCAGATGAATTTGCTAAACTCAACTGAATGAGTTCCACACTTTCATTTAGACCGTGGGAAATCCCGTTAGCAACACGTGGGTTACATCATCCGAGGTATTCACGATCATTCAACGAGACGTTTTAATTTAGTTACAATTGTAGTTTTGTTGTTCTGTTTGTGATTAAATTTTGAGTTGTTTTATATTTTGAAATGTTGTGGCGGTGAATTTTATATTGTAATGATTTTTAGTTTAATTTTGGTTTCAGTTCAGGGACTATCCTAAAGGTTTTGGTTTTCATGCAACAGTTTTTTATCATGCAAAAAAGTAAAGTAACAGTGCATGTAAGTAAATTATAATAAAGTAAATTGTAACAAAATAAAAGCGTACCTGGAGGGTCTTCCCGTCATCCCAAGCTGCACTTAAAACACATGTTAAGGCATTTAAATATTTCAACAAGTACCTAGGTAAAGCTAATGGAAAGGTTTTGGTTGTCTACCAAAGTCCTAATCCTATAGCTAGTCATCCCCTATGACGTCTAGGTTCTTGTGTTTTGGTTTAAGGACGATTTTCTTCATCAAAGAAATAATTAAATTCAATTGTTCTTATAAACATTCTATCATATTGAGGAAGTGCTTAAGACGAGTCTTAAACATCTTTTCAATACTTCTAGGATTGTTTTAAGTTTAAGAGAATTTAATTATACAAGTGAATTAATCATCCAGGGGTTTAAGTTTTGTTCTTTTGCTCAGTAAACTAGGACATTTGAATGTCCCATGAGTGAAGTAACACTTCACTTGATACCTTATTTAAAAGTTATAATACTAAAAGCTTTATAAGGGCAAATAAAATTATTAAGTATTTTAATGATTTAAACATAATGATTTAATTTTAATTTTGACTTAAAAAAATTAGTTTAAGTTTGGAATAGTGTTCAAATTATTTTAGATTTAATTCTTAATGATTTCATTTAGGTTTGTATTTAAATGATTTTGATTTAATTTAATTCAATTTAATTTAATTTTAATTTAGTTTAATTTAATTTAATTTAATTTTAATTTAATTTTAATTTAATTTAATCTTAATTTAATTTAATTTTAATTTAATTTGATTTAATTTAATTTAATCATAATTCTAATTTAATTTTAATTTAATTTAATTTAATTTAATTTAATTTAAGTTAATTTAATTTAATTTTAATTTAATTTTAATTTTATTTAATTTAGTTTAACTTAATTTAATTTTAATTTAATTTAGTTTTAATTTTAATTTGGATTATTATTTTAATTAATTTTTTTTTAATTAAGAATTAAGTATTATTGAAGTGATTTAGTTAGGGATTTTAAATTAAATAATAAATATCCTCTTAAATAATATCCCTACTTTAATAATTCCAATTTCTATTATTCTTCCAAAATTTCAATTAATTAATTAATTAATGTTTTATTTTAATCATATTTGAAATGGTTAGTAGGTTTCTACCCTCAATCATTTAAGTTTCAATCATCCAAAATCAGTTTAAAATCAAATATTTTACCATCCCCTTTGATTAATCCTAAAATTTTAATTAAATGCTGAAATTTTTAATTACCATTTTGCCCTTCAAGCTTAATAATTCTATAACTCACTAAATTAAGCTCAAATGAACTTGAAATTTTTATGCAACCTTACTCACATGTCAATTAAGACATTAGAGGAGAAAATTTGATTTTTCTGTATTTAATTTATTTATGTAATTATTTTTAATAGAAAATAGGGGGTTTCAAGGAAAAATTTAATAACATGACCAAGGAAATGTTTCTGTCCTAAAGAAAATTATGGGATGTTCCTAATGACCAGAGGACCATTTGGACCAATTTTGGTGATTTTTTTAATTACATTTTATTTATTAGAATTATTTTGATTTTTGGAGAATTAATTCATTTTAAAATAAAATTAAAGTTGAAAAATGGATTTTATATTTTGTCTTAGATCTCTCTAACCTTAAGGAGTTCAGTGAAACAAATTTTGTATTTTTCTGATTTTTCTTTGATTTATTAGAATTATTTTAGTGAAAAGGTTGGAAAATACATTTTTTAATATTAAAAATTATATTAAGCCTTTAAAATTCAATATCTTATCCTAGGGACTTAAGAAAAATATTTGGTTTGTTCCTAAATGATTATAATTCAAAATGTGACATTTTGGTGATTTTAAATATTTTTATGATTTTTTTATTATTATTTTTTAATTATTAAAAATATTAAAATAATGATAAAAATCAACTTTTTTAAAAAATTACAATTTTAATTTTCCTAAGTTCCTCTGATATCAGAGAAGCTCCAAAACCATTTTTGTGAATTTTTGAAAAGTATTTTGTGAGTTATGAATTTTTAAAGTTTAAATTTATTTAAGGGGGTTAATCAACCCATTTGGTGGATCAAACCAAGTCCAATTGGTTTCAAATTTTTATGTGGTGTTCTCCTGTCCCTAGAGGACAGTGGAGAATTTGTTTTAAGTTAATTTGATGTGTGGTTAACCCTAATTAATTAAAGTTCAATTTTGGGTATTTAAGCCAATTAGGGTTGTTCCAAGTGAATTAACTCAAAACTTATTTTTCCTAGGTTCCTCTGGTCATAAGAAACATCACCAAATTTTTCTAGAATTTATTTCTCAACATGCTAATTATTGGAATTAAAATACTCAAAACAGTAACATGAACTTGGAAAATCAATAACTTCTCATAGGGATGGCCTCCGACCTTGGAAAATTCGGGGAATGTTCCCAAGTTCGGAGGCTTCAAAGCTCCTATGGTCTCATGCCATGGTGAATTGCCTATGCAAATGGAGAATTAAAACAATGCAGAGAGTAAATAAATCATTAAAAATAAAATACTTAATGAAATTACTTGATTTCTTTTCCACATTATTCTCCTCTGTTCACTGAGCAAGAGGGTATTTTTATTTTATTTTTAGAATTTTTCTACACAAAGTTATGCATTTTTGAACTTCTGGGTATTTAATAAATAAGAAAAAATCCCTAATTTTCTATTTAAACACATGGCGCTGACTCAACCTAGGCGCCTCCGAAGCACCACGCGTCGCCTCTTGATTCGGCGCCGCCATCTGACTGAGATACCATGCGGCCCGCGGTTCATGTACTGTTGCGCTGTCCAGCTCGATCCCGACCGTCCGCTCGATACACGCGCGATCCAACGGCTCCCAGTCATCGTCTACTACTGGTGTGAACCCGTGACCGTCGACCTTCTAACCTTAATTTCTCACTCGATTCTCAACGGATTTTTGTGTTCTTATGCTCTATGGATTCGTCTTGAAGAGACGAACACATCCATATGGTAAACATGCATTGAAATTGATGCAAACTAAATGGAGAATCTCCAGAAGCTCTGGAGAAAGAGAGAGCTCATACCTTTGCTCAGAGAAGTGAAGCTTCAATCTGAGGGCTATGTCACCTTCGATTGGGTCCAAGCAAGCTCCAGATGAAGTCCCCCGGCTCAGTGAATTGCCTAGGTACAAAAGTGACCACAACCGATCACAAAGCTTGGAGGTCGGAAGCAATGGCTCGCCTGGTGAGGGGGCTTTTGCTGGGAAACTTCTCTTCTTGGTCTGGTGAAGGTGTAGAGTCAATCAATTTGAGGATTGACTCACTGTGGTGAAGTGTCCTGGTTTTGGGCTTGGATTTCAACTCTGAAATTGAGCTCACAGAGAGGAAATGATAGGGGGATTTCAGTGGGGATCAAGTTCTCCAGGTGTGGGGAAGAGTCTGGAATGATTTTGGCTTGGATTTCCTTAAGGTTTGTTTCAGCACCTTCTTGGCCGAGGAGGGGGTGTTTAAATAGGAGAGGCTGGAGGGCCTCCCAGGGGGGTTTAAGGGTTGGGATCAGCTGCTCTGGTGAGGAGAAGAACAACTGCAATGGCCATTTGGAGTGAAGCAGCTCAGCAAGGTGGAATTCCAAAATTTGGCTCCTCCCAAGGTCTAGGCCATGGTGTTTTCCGATGATCCAGAAGGCTGGCCGGCAGGCAATGGTCACCCTCAAGTTCAGGTGGGTCAGGGCTGGGGTTTTGTGTAGGCAATTGAGCTTTTCCATGTGTCAAAAGCTTGATTTAAAATGGAATGGGAGAAGGCCAATTTTGGCTTGATTTGGTCAAGTCTACCTTTTGGGCTTGGTTCACCCTTCAAGGTGGCTTTGGGTGTTGTGGGGAGTCAAAGGAATCAGCTGGTTTGGCATGGAGAAGTCCTTATCAAAATATATTTGGATTAAATTTGGGTTAAAGTGAAACATGTTTAAGGTTAATGACTTTTAGGAGGTGCTTAAAGGACCTCCTCCTTTTGACATTTAAGGAGGGTTGACAAATTAGAGATTCTCATGGCTTGCCAATGGATTACATGTGGCTTCATGGCTCCATATGGCTTGGGAAAAGATTTGGTCAATTTCATAAAAAAGATTTTGTGAATTTTGGTATTTTGATGGGATTGTTATGAGGCTTGATTTGGAATTGTTTAATGATAAATTAGAACTTTAGGAATGATTTTAAATTGAATGTGTGATGAGGGAAAGTGTCATGTGGGCTTTAGATTGATTTGGGCTTTTGAATTTGGTAAAGGTGGGATTTTAGAATGGTTTAATGGGATGGGCTTTTAAGTTTAAAAACAAATTGGTAAGTGGAAATTTTGTAAAGGGCCATGCCAAATAAATGTTGGGTTTAGTTTAAGGATGTGTCATGAGTGATTTGGAATCAATTTGAAGTGATTTGGAATTGAATTAGGTTGAATTTGGGTTCATTTGGTTTGAGTCCAAATTTTGGGCAAATCATGTTAGTGTTTTGTTTATGGGGATGTTAGGGAAATTTTAGAAAAACTTTGGGATCAATTGGAGTTAAATTGGGTTAGTTTGAGCTAAGTTTGGGTCATGGGTCCAAATTGGGCTTTAAGGTCAAAAGTGAAATTGGATTCAAATGTCAATCAAATTGGACTTGGATTTGGTCTAGATTGATATTGTGGATATTGAATTGAAGTTTAGAATTGAATTGGACCAAAATTGAGGTCAATTAGGTAGGTTTGGTTTGACATTGGGTTCACTTGGGTTAAGATTGGGCTAAATTGGGGGTTTTGGTCAAAGTGAGGTAAATTGACAAAATTGGCCCATGGTGTAGTTGGACAAAATGAAATTGAGAATATTTGGGATTTTTTGCAATTTTCTGGAAATTTTCTGAATTTTTGTATTTTTGGGTCAAAAGGGGCATTTTGGTAATTTTGGAGGGTATTGGAGGATACTTTTGGAATTTTTGGTATTTTTGGCGATGGATGATCAATTTGATTGGTGAGGAAATATTTAAGGTTAATTTTGGGGAATTTTGGGTGATTTGGAAATTTTGAAGGATTTGGGCAATTTTAAGGGCTTTTGGTAGGTTTGATAGGTGTAGGATCCCCGGGGTCAAAAATTGAAATTTTGGAAGAATGAAGATTGATCAAATATGAGTGAAATGGAATCACTTTGGTTGAGCCATGAAGTCATATTAAGCCTATATGAGCCATGAGAGGACTCATTTGAGGCATTCACTATGTTGTTCCTAACCCTATTAACCAGGGGCTTAGGGATTAAGGTCCATCCATATGAATTACCTACATGAGTCAGGGAGTCAAGTTGGGTATGAGTGTGGTTTTAGGATTTGGATTGTGTGTGCGAGAGTGTAGAGTATGAGTGTAGTGAGTGTGTAAGCCAACCCTCACCAGACCAAGCCACCCAGGGTGGTCTTAAGGCCAAAGAGTCCTATAGGGAACTCATCCTTTAAACCTTCACTTTTGATTTCAACCCTCTAGGTGATTAGGGGTCTTCAATCAAGTTTGTGGGGTTTACAGGGAGTCAAGAGGTGTTTAAACTTCTAAAGGGTGGGTTCCACTTCTAGTCCTCTAAGATAGTCAAAGGAAAAGCCTAAGGCTAGATCCTAAGTACTAAAGAGAGAAGAAAAGACCTTATCAAAAATGAGGTCAACAAATGGACCCAAAATAGGTGTGGTGTGCTAACCAAGCACACCGCGCGTATTGGCGTTGACCGAAAAGATCGACAAAACCAACACAGATGTCCAAGTGACAAACTTAGGACGAAGTAGAAGAATTTCCGCTAGGGAGTATCAGGTATATTTCCAAGACCGGAGGTTCCTGAACTCTCGCTGGGGAATGGAAAAGGAGGTGAACTCCAAATCACCAGATCTGGGGAATTCGATTTAGATTTCATTTTACTTTTAAATTTAAGGTTTCAATGTGTGAGCTTAGATTTTGAGTTTTAATTTAGATTGAAGTTTGATTTAAAATCAATTTGAGAAAATTTTGAATTTGAAATTTGGATTTGAAATGAGAGTTGAAACCTAGGTTCCAACCTCGGGACTGCAAGGAAAACCGTAATTTAGGTACCGGCCTCGGAGTGAGAATCGGAGTTTAAGTGTCGATTGAAAAGGATGAGAATCAGAATTTAGGTACTGATCTCGAAAGGGATGAGAATTGAAATTTAAGTATCAATCTCGAAAGAGAGTCGAAATTTAGGTATCGACCTCAAAAAGGATGAGAATCAGAACCTAGGTACTGTTCTCGGAATGAGAACTAGAATTTAGGTACCAGTCTCGGAAATTTTGAATTGAAATTTAAGTATCAATTTGGATGAGAATCGAAATTTAGGTATCGATCTCGGAATGAGAACTGGAATTTAGGTACCAGTCTCGGAAATTTTGAATTGAAATTTAGGTATCGGTTCGGATGAGAATCGAAATTTAGGTATCGATCTCGGAATGAGAACTGGAATTTAGGTACCTGTCTCGGAAAATTTGAATTGAAATTTAGGTATCAATTCAGATGAGAATCGAAATTTAGGTATCGATCTCGAAATGAGAACTGGAATTTATGTACTAGTCTCGGAAATTTTGAATTGAAATGTAGGTATCAATTCGGATGAGAATCAAAATTTAGGTATCGATCTCGGAATGAGAACTGGAATTTAGGTACCAGTCTCGGAAATTTTGAATTGAAATATAGGTATCAATTAGGATGAGAATCTAAATTTAGGTATCGATCTCGGAATGAGAACTGGAATTTAGGTACCAGTCTCGAAAATTTTGAATTGAAATTTAGGTATCAATTCGGATGAGAATCAAAATTTAGGTATCGATCTCGGAATGAGAACTGGAATTTAAGTACCAGTCTCGGAAATTTTGAATTGAAATTTAGGTATCAATTCGGATGAGAATCGAAATTTAGGTATAAATCTCGGAATGAGAACTGGAATGTACGTACCAGTCTCGGAAATTTTGAATTAAAATTTAGGTATCAATTCGGATGAGAATCGAAATTTAGGTATCGATCTCGGAATGAAAACTGGATTTTAGGTACCAGTCTCAAAAATTTTGAATTGAAATTTACTGTGGAGATTTGGATTTAGCGGGAGATCGAAATGAGATATGAAAGTATTCCATATCCCATGGGAATCAATCAAAGTTTGATTATTTGGTGAAGGATACGAATCCATGCCATCCGAACCAAATTGAAAATTCTTCGTGATTCTGAAATCATCCTGAGAGTCGGTTTCAAAGGAGGTCTAGAATAGATCTTGATTTGAAGAAGAATTGGAGGATTTGAAAAGATGGATTTAAACTGGAATTCAATTTGAGCTTTAGATTTGTTTTGTTTGTCCTTTAACTATCCCATATTTTTTATTTGTTCTTTATTTGGTGTTCATGTGGATTTGAAGTTATTTTTAATGTTTGGATTTTTATGGAAGAGAGTTCTTATTTATTTTCCTTTTCTTTTCTGTTCTTTGTTCGAAGTTCATTTAACTTTAATGGCGTTTCCCAGTCAATTTGCACAAAAAGAGGTGAAGGCAAAATGTGACATGGTCACTTTCATTCCAATCTTGTTGAAGATACATCATACAACTCGATCTGAAATATTTCTCACACAATCCATGACTCAAAACGGACTATGTATGATTCTTGTTGATCCATCCAAAAAGTATCTATTAGAAATCCATGTCTGAATAATGAGATACATGGTCAATAACATCACCTTCCAAGCCATCCTTGGCAGGAGTGCCGCAAGGATGTGCATTGGAGGTGTGTTATTTCCCGTGTAACTCACAGCTCGTAGGGCCGGAGACTCTCCAATTCTGGATCTGGCTGGAAGTGGTAAGAAACTTTTCTATCGTCCATCCTTCTAAAAGTGACGGAGATCCGCTCCACTGGTACTCCCGGTATACAATGTTTTACGATGTCTGCTCCATTTCCTTATAATATCATGACGGAACCTACCGGAAGTGGTATCTCCACCGGCCCTCGGAACTAACCCTGGCCTGCTATCCGGAGGTCAGATCCGAACATGATATTGCATTGGTTGACGAACGAAACTGTGAAGAAAGGTCTGACAAAGTCATGGGGTCTATGTGTGGAGGTATGCGATCGCTCTTCCGATAAATGTTGATGATGCAACCGTTGGGTATGCGATCCGTCGGCGGTACCCTCCACGTTATCATTCTTTTCACCATTCTTTTAATTATCCTCGGCATTGGATCCACCTCACTGTGATGGAGTATCCCTGGTGGATTTCCTCTTCTGTCCTCTACGAAGTTATAGCAACATCCGCATTGTATTGTGACTCTTCCTTTCCCTGGTATCCATTTCCGGGGTTCCGAATAAGTCTTTTCTCTCAGAAGGCCTGCTCGACCCATTTTCTGAAGTTCTAAGATGCAATCCACAATCTGCTGTTGCTCGTACTCTGAGAATACACTTGTGTGTAACTCGAGGCCTTCCAAAATGTTGATTCTTTTGCCTCTAATCCTTTCAAAGTATTCAAAAGTATTCTTCTCAACATTTTGCATTCTTTCTAGTTCATATTCGGGATGATCCGCAAGTGACGAGGCCTAGTAACGTATTGCGGGATGTATGGCTCAATCCCGTCACGTTCTCCTCGCATACCTTGGCTCCTCGGGGATTGTCTCCGTCGGGACATCCTCCGGGGTTGCTTCGGCAACAAGGTTCTTCGGATATGGTATCTCTATCTGGTGTCGAGGCGATCTCTTTGCCTCTGATCTTCTCAGAGTTTCCCTTATCCTTTCTGTTGTTCTCAGAGCTTGTTCTCTCTTTTCAGGTTCCTGATGAACCGGTATCTGTCGGCATATTTTTAGGTCTTGTGTTTTATTTTGAAAAGGGGTTCGCCTAACAGAAGTTGTCGGCGAATTTTTAATTTAATTTAAATAAATAATTTTGAAAAGTAGTATTTGATTTTGAAAATAATTTTAAATTTGACGGTTTTAAGATATGAGATTAAACCGATCTCACATCCCAAATAGTTTATATAAACGAGCACCGCACCACAAACTGTGTAGCTATCCATAAGGATAGACACACTGCTTGACGGTGGGGCTCGATTAAATAAACTAGAAGATTTGTGACATCCATTTGGTCCGCGAACCAATTTTATAAGCCGACAAATTCCCCTGCTTAATATGAAAGCATTAAACGGGGTTTATATTACTCGGGTTCTTTAAAATTCCCTATAAGGGTAAGCCCCTATAGTTAATTACATCTTAAGTGACGGGAATCACCTAAGAAAACTCTCGATAATAATCAATAATTCCGCTCTCAAGAATTTCAAAGTTTAAGTTTTCAAAGGATTGAATTTTGGAATTTCAATAGGGAATGGATCAAATTTGGAACATTTTGTTTTGGGAATTCAAAGGAAGAAAAGTAGGAGAAATCACAAATTCGAAGTGAACTTCGGTAATTTCCCGACTATCCTATTGTTTGGTTTGAGTTTAGGAAAGCCCTAATATTTATTTAATGTTTTGATCTTGCCAATTTTAATTAATTAGGGCTTATATTTGTATGATAAAATCACACAAATAGCCTCGAAGATGTGAGGGTTTATGTCGTATCAGACGACTACCTCAGAATCCTAAGACCGGTTAGGGCTTAATTTGCAATGCAAATGCCTAACAAAGAGTTGAGGGTTTATGTTGCACTAGGCAAACTACCTCGAATTCCTATGGCTTTGTTGTTTAATTCTAGGAAAGTTTTGCTGATGGAGATTCAAGTTTTGCTGACGACGATGGTCGTGCTGCCCACCATGCTCCGAGCTCCTTGTTGTTGCAGAGGTTTAGTTATAGAAGTCATAAATCAGGAGATGAGAAAAGTGTTTTGGTTTAGAGAAAATCTTAATTTCCAAGTGTTTTTTATGTTTTAATTAAAACAAATCTTAAAGTTGATTATAACGACACCGGTTAAGATCCCACGGTTCCATCCTTCCGGCATCATTATTTTTATCGGATTCACTTAGTCCAGATGAATTTGCTAAACTCAACTGAATGAGTGCCACACTTTCATTTAGACCGTGGGAAATCCCGTTAGCAACACGTAGGTTACATCATCCGAGGTATTCCCGATCATCCAACAGGACGTTTTAATTTAATTGTAATTGTAGTTTTGTGTTACGTTTGTGATTAAATTTTGAGTTATTTTATATTTTGAAATGTTGTGGCGGTGAATTTTATCTTGCAATGACTTTTAACTTAGTTTTGGTCTCAGTTTTAGGGACTATCCTAAAGGTGTGGGTTTTCATGCAACAGTTGTTTATCATGCAAGAAAAGTAAGTGCGATGCGATTGATGAAATTGCAATAATGTAAATTGCAAGAAAGTAAATTGCAATAAAATAAAAGCGTACCTGGAGGGTCTTCTCGTCATCCCAAACTGCACTTAAAACACAATTAGAATATTTAAGCAAGTTCCTAGGTAAAGCTAAGGGAAGGGTTATGGTTTTCTACCAAATTCCTAATCTTATAGCTAGTCATTTCCTATGACGTCTAGGTTCCTTGTGTTTTGGTTTGAGGACGATTTTCTTCATCAAAGAACAATTAAATTCAATTGTTCTTATAAATGTCCTATCATATTGAGGAAGTGCTTAAGAAGAATCTTAAACATCTTTTCAATATTTCTAGGATTGTTTTAAGTCCAAATGGATTCAATTACACAAATGAATTAATCGTCCGAGGTTTAGTTAAGTTTTGTTATTATCTTACTCAGTGAACTAGGATATTTGAATGTCCTATAAGTGAAGTAACATTTCATTTAATATCCTGTTTAGGAGTTATGATAACTAAAGCTTTCGAGGGTAAATTGGTATTCAAATGATTTGTGATTTAGTTTAATTTCAATTAATTTGGAATAGTGTTCAAGTTATTTTAGATTTATTTTGAATTCATTATGTCTTTGGTGATGTTATATTTAATTCAACTTAATTTAATTTAATTTAATTTAATTGAGTTTTTAATTTAATTTAATTTAATTCAATTTAATTCAATTTAGTTTGATTTGATGTTACATTAAATTAATTTGATTTGATTTAATTTTAATTCAATTTGATTTAATTTAATTTAATTTAATTTAATTTAATTTTAATTCATTTAATTTAATTTTTAATTTGGTTTAACTTAATTTAATTTGGTTTTATTAATTTAATTTAATTTAATTTAATTCATTTAATTTAATTTAATTTGTTTATTTAATTTAATTTAATTTAATTCAACTTTTAATTTTAATTTAATTTAATTTAATTTAATCCAATTTAATTTACTTAATTTAATTTAATTTTTAATTTAATTTTATTTTTTAATTTTAATTAAAAAAAATTTTAAAAGAGTTTAATAATTTAATTTTAGTTTAATGATTAAGTCTTTTAATGTTTTGAATTTGAGTTATCATTTTAATTAAGAATTGAATATTAATGAGATAATTAATTTAGGGATTTTTAAATTAAAGAATAAATCTCTTCCTAATAATATCCCTATTTTAATAATTCCAATTTTATTATTCTTCCAAATTTAATCAACTATTTAATTAAGGTTTAATCATTTTAAATTGCTTAATGGGTTTCTACCCTTTAATTATTTAAATTTCAAGCATCCAAATCAGATTAGGATCAAATATTTTATTTATTAATTTTTTTATTAAACCTAAAGTTTTAATTAAAGGTTAAAATTTTAATTACCATTTTGCCCTTTAAGCTTAATAATTTCATAACTCACTAAATTGAACTTCAAATGAACTTGAAATTTTTATGTGACTTCACTCATATGTCAATAAAGACATGAGAGGAGAAAATGTGATTTTTCTGTATTTAATTTATTTATATAATTATTTTTTGTAGAAAATAGAGATTTCCAAGGAAAATTTAATAACATGACCAAGGGAAAGTTTCTGTCCTTAAGAAAATTAGGGGACATTCCTAATGACCAGAGGACCACTTGGACCAATTTTGGTGATTTTTTGAATTATATTATTTTTATTATAATTATTTTAAGTTTTGGAGTGTTAATTAATTTAAAAATAAAATAAATGTTGAAAAATGAATTTTATATTTTTTAAAAATCTCTCTGATATCAAGGAAATCAGAGAATCAAATTTTACAATTTTCTAATTTTTTTATGATTTATTATAATTATTTTAGTGAAAATGCTAGAAAATAATTTTTTTTTAATTTTAAAATTACCCTAGGGCTTTAAAATTTAATATCTCACTAAATAGACCTAAGAAAAATATGGGGTTTGTTCCTAAGTGATTAAAATTCAAAATGTGAAATTTTGGTGAATTTTATTATTTTTGTGATTTTTATTATTTTTTAATTATTAAAAATATTAAAATAATATTAAAAATCAACTTTTTTAGAAAATTGAAATTTTAATTTTCTTAAATTCCCCTGATATCAGAGAGGCTTTAAAACTAATTTGGTAAATTTTTAAAAAGTATTTTGAAAGTTATGAATTTTTAAAGTTTAAAATGACTAAGTGGCTTAATCAACCCAATTAGTGGGGCTAACCAAGTCCAATTGACCTCAAATTTTTATGGTGGGTTCCTCTGATCCTAAAGGTCAGTGGAGAATTGATTTCAAGTCAATTTGATGTATGGTTAGCTCTAATTAATTAGAGATCCATTTTGGGTGTTTAAGCCAATTAGGGTTGTTTTAAATGAACTAACTCAAAACCTATTTTTCCTAAGGTCCTTCGGTCATAAGGAAAATCACCAAATTTTCCTAGAATTTATTTCACAACATGCTATTTATTGGAATTAAAATACTCAAAACGAGTAACATGAATTTGAAAAATCAATATTTTTTCATAGGGATGGCCTCCGACTTTGGAAAATTCGGGGAATGTTCCCAAATTCGGAGGCTTCAAAAGCCCTATGGTCTCATGCCATGGTGAATTGTATACATGCATGGAGAATTAACAATATGCAGAGAGTAAATAAATTATTAAAAATAAAATACTTGATAAAATTAAATAATTTCTTTTCCACATTATTCTCCTCCGTTCATCGAGCAAGAAGGTATTTTTATTTTATTTTTCTGATTTTTCTACACAAAGTTATGAATTTTTGAAGCTTAGGGAATTAAATAAATCAGAAAAATCCCTAATTTTCTATTTATCCACGCGGCGCCGCGTCAACCTCGGTAGCTCCGAACGCACACGCGTCGCGCTCCCATTCGACACCGCCATCTGAGTCAGCAACCCGGGCCCTGCGGTTCTCGTACCGTCTCCTGATCCGACGTGATCCTGGCCGTCCGTCCGCGTGTGTATCGAATGGGCGGCATCCGTTCATCGTCCCCAAGTGTCCTCACCCGAGAGCTGTCCACACTAAATCCCTAATATCTCACTCGATACTCAATGGATTTTCATGTTCTTATGCTCTATGGATTCGTCTTGAAGAGCCGAACACATCTATACGGTGATCATGCATTGAAATTAAAGCATTTGAAATGGAGAATCTCCAGAAGCTCGGGATGAAGAATTAGCTCATACCTTTGCTCGGAGAAGTGTGGCTTCGATCCGAGGGTTGTTGCACCTTCGATTGGATCCCGCAAGCTCCGGATGAAGTCTCCCGGTCCAGTGAATTATCTAGGTGGGATTTCGACCAAGCCCGATCACAAAGCTTGGAGGTCGGAGCAACCGGGTGGCTTGGAGATGGGGCTTTTGCTGGTGGACACCTTCCCTTGGTCTGGGGAAGGTGTAGAACCAATCAATTTGGGGATTGGCTCACTGTGGAGAAGTGTCCTGGTTTTGGGCCTAGATTTCAACTCTGAAATTGAGCTCACATAGAAGAAATGGCAGGGGGATCTCAGTGGGGATCAAGTGCTCTGTGTATGGGGAGGAGTCTGGAACAATTTTGGCAGAGTTTCCTTAAGGTTTTGTTTCAGCATCTCTCATGGCCGAGAGGGGTGGTGTTTAAATAGGAGAGGGTGGAGGGCCTCCTGGGGAGAGTTAGGGCTTGGGACCAGCTGCTCTTGGCAAGAGAAGAACGGCTCCAATGGCCACGCGGGGATGGGGCAGCTCGGCAGGTGAGAATTCCGAGTTGGGCTCACATGTGAGCTCTCGGCCATGGTGTTTTCCGGCGACCTGGTGGCTGGCCGGCCAGGCATTGGTCATTCTCAGGGTCAGGAGATCCAGGGCTTGAAGTTGGTGAAGGCAATTGGGCTTGGACATGTGTAAAGTGTTTGAATCAAAGTAGAATGGGGTATGGGTATATTTTGGCTCAAATTGGTCAAATGCATGGATTGGGCTAGGTGCACCTTCCCATGGCTAGTTTGGGCTGAAGATAAAGTGGTTTAGGTCGGCTTAATTAGTGGGGAAGGGTCACCATCCAAGTACAATTAAGTTTAAGCATGGTTTAGTGGAGTCATGGAAGTGGCTAAATTACCCTTAAGGGAATCATTAAAGGACTCCCTCCTTTTGCCAAAATTGACATGGTGATGTGTAAAGTGGCTGCCATGGCTTGCATATGGCTTGTGCATGGCTTCATGGCTCCATTTGGCTTGGGAAAAGGTTGGGTCAATTTCATAAAAATAGATTTTAGGAATTTTTGGTAATTTGATGGAAATTTGTATGAGACTTGATTTGGAATGATTTGATGATGAATTTAGGACTTAGGGATGATTTTAATTGAATGGATGATGTAGAGAAATATCATGTGGGCTTTGGGACCAATTTTGGGCCTTTGGATGTGGTGAAGGATGGGCTTTTAAAATGGTTTAGGAAAGTGGGCTTTTGAATTTTAAAATGGATTTTGGGATGAAATTTTGTAAAGAGGTTGGGCAAAATAATTTTTGGGTTTAGCTCATGGATGTATCATGAGTGACTTGAAGCAAATTGGGAGTGATTTGGGTTTGAATTGGGTTGAATTTGGGCTCTTTTGGTGAATGGGCCAATATAGGTCCAAGTGGGCCAAGTTGGGCCAATGTTGGGCTAGGGTTGAAATTGATGTAAAATTAATGTTGAGAAATGTCTATGGGAGTGTTTCAAAGAGGTTTTGAGTTTGGTTGGGCTTTGATTTTGGGGTTTGGGCCCATTTGGGTTAGGTTTGGGTTTAGGTCAAAATTGGGCCTTTTAGCTTTGGGTTGAATTTGAGTGGGGTTTGGATCTAAATTTTGGGTAAATCATGTTAGTGTTTTGCTTGTGGGGATGCTAAGGAAGATTTAGAAAAGATTTGGGGTTAATTGGAGTTGAATTGGGTGAGTTTGGGTTAGGTTTGGGTCATGGGTCCAAATTGGGCTTTAAGGCCAAAAGTGAAATTGGATCCAAATGTCAATCAAATTGGACTTGTATTTGGTCTAGATTTGTATTGGGACTGTTGAATTGAAGTTTAGAATTGAATTGGACCAGAATTTGGGTCAATTGGGTAGGCTTGGTTTGACATTGGGTTCACTTTGGGTTAAAATGGGTCAAATTGGGGGTTTTGACAAAAGTAGGGTAAATTGACAAAATTGGCCCATGGTGTAGTTGGACAAAACAAAATTGGGAATATTTGGGATTTTCTTGAATTTTTTGGGAATTTTCTAAATTTTTGGATTTTTGGGTCAAGGGGGGTATTTTGGGTATTTGGAGGGTATTGGAAGGTATTTTTGGAATCTTTGATATTTTTGGGTATGGATGATCAATTTGAGTGGTGTGGAAATATTTGGGATTGATTTTGGGGAATCTTGGGTAATTTAGGTGATTTTGAAAAATTTGGGTAATTTCAAGGGCTTTGGGTAGGTTAGGCGGGTGTAGGGTCCCGGGGGTCAAAAATTGAAAATTTGGAAAATTGAAAATTTGGAAAATTGAAAATTTGGAAAATTGAAGATTGGGTAAATTTGAGTGGAATGAAATCATTTTGGTTGAGCCATGAAGCCACATCAAGCCCACATGAGCCATGAAGGGACTCATTTGAGGCATCCACTATGTTGTTCCTAACCCTCTTAGCCAAGGGCTTAGGGGTTAAGGACCATCCATGTGAATCACCTACATGAGTCAGGAGGTTAAGTTAGGTATAGGTGTGTGAAAGTGTAGTGTATAGGTGTAGTGTATGTGTAAGTCAGCCCCTTCACTGGACTGTGCCACCTGTAGGCGATCCTAAGGCCAAAGAGTCCTATAGGAACTCATCCTTTAAACTTCCACATTTGATTTCAACCCTCTAGGTGATTAGGGGTCTACAGTCAAGTTTGTGGAGTTTGCAGGGGGTTAAGAAGTGGTTTGAATTTCTAAAAGGTGGATCCCAATTCTAGTCCTCTAAGATAGTCAAAGGAAAAGATTAAGGCTAGATCCTAAGTACTAAAAAAGGAGAAGAGAAGACCTCATCAAAAATGAGGTCAACAGTATCTTTGAAATGTGTGTGTCGGCGAAGGTGGATGTTTCCTCGTGTTGATCTGCTGCTAGTTTAGTCAACATCTTGCGGATACGGTGATTCTTATTCATTCTTTGAGTAGCAGTGAGCGTAGCTCTCCTCACTTCTTGAATTTCTGCAGGCGCGGCGCTGACGAGCCTGCCCTCTGCCGTGGCAACTACTGACTTGATTTTCTTGCTTTCCTCGGTGTTTGTCTTTCTTTTCTTGTTACTGGATTGGTGGCTTGGGCCACCCATCTTCATCATTGCCTGGCTATGAAGCTCTTCCCGGTCCACTGGGACCCAATCATTTTCTTCATACTGTAGGCTGGCTGGTGTGAAGTCAGAAACAATTTCTTTCACTGCTCCATCCTTCACCCTCTTTTCATCGAGTGCGAGACTCACGCCATTTTTAAAGTTTAGGACCAACCGCCCGTTCGACATTTCCCTGCGAAGAAGACAAGGAAAGGATCAGGGGCTGTACTAAGAACAAGAACATTAAGAAAATATTTATCACTGAAGATTCTTATTCACTTATTTTAATTTAAAGGAAGGTAGGAAAAGATGAGGAAAGACCAGGAACAAGATTTGATTTGAAAGGAAGGGTAAAACTTATTATGATTCCACATATTTTATTTTAAGTACATATTTTTTTTAATGATTTTTTTATTCATTTTCTTATGTTTTTGGGTTCGGACCCAGTCACAAGTGGTTACTTCACCCGTATTTCTAGGGATGAGAATTCATTCCTTTGAAACATCAGGTTGCGTAATACTTCTTCAAATATCATTCATTGATTGGAAGCATTTGTCGTTCTCCTCGGTAATTCATAAGTTGGTAGGAGCCTCCTGAGTAGACTGGCTCGACCACAAACAGCCCTTCCCAAGTCGGTTCAAATTTTCCTCCTATCTTGCGATGTTCAAGAATAGGTCTTCTGAGAACAAGAACTAAGTCACCAACTTTGAAAGTTCTTGGGCGGACCAGTTTATCATGGGCCTGGATCATCTTAGCTTGGTACAGCTTCAAAATTTTGTTGTGCTGCAAGTCTTTTCCCTTCCAAGTTTTCCAGTTCTTCCAGTTGTAATCTGGCATTTTCTTCTGTAGTAAGTTTATTTGCAACTACAATCCTGAGTGATGGAAGCTGAACCTCCAAAGGTAAAACTGCCTCGGACCCGTACACTAAAGTGTAAGGCGTAGACTGAGTAGGAGTCCTAAAAGTCGTCTTGTAGGCCCATAAGGCTTCTAACAACTTCTCGTGCCAATTTCTCTTGTTGTCGTCCAAAGTTTTCTTTAAAATCTGAACGAGAGTTTTATTAAAAGCCTCGGCCAAGCCGTTTGCTCTTGGGTAGTAGATTGTTGAATATCTCCAATCGATTCCATGTCTTCTAACAAAATTGTTGATTTTTGTGCTTCTGAATGCAGACCCATTATCTGAAATGATTTTGCGCGGTACTCCGAAACGGTAGACGACTTGATTTTTAAAAAACTGTAGCACGTGGTGTGCCTTTACCTCTCTGAGTGGAACTGCTTCTGCTCATTTAGAAAAGTAGTTTGTAGCTACAAGGATGAAGCGATATCCTCTTGAAGAAGGTGGTTCTATCGGACCCACTATATCTGTGCCCCAACACTCAAATGGCCACGACGCAATTGTCGGATGTAGCACATTTGGAGGTTGGTGTCGAACCACTCCGTGCACTTGGCACTGGTGACAACTCTTGGCGACTTTCATGCAGTCCGTCATCATCGAGGGCCAGTAATACCCTAGTCTTTTAATTTTCATTTTCATTTTCGGACCCAACTGATGAGTGCCACAAAGTCCTGAATGCACTTCTTTGACAATTTCACGAGCCTCGGACCCACTCGAGCATCTTAACCACATCCGATCAAAAGACCTTCCGTATAATGTATTGTTTATTAATGCGTAAGACGAGTTCTTTTCTTGATTTGATGTGCTAATGACTTATCGTCTTGTAATTTCCCCGTTTGCGGTGTAGTTCATTAACGGCCGACGCCAATCTTACGTGTTTTCCGTCACTCGCCTGCAATCGATGCCTCTCGCTTTTCCGATTTCACGTATCATGTCTATGTCGAGCTGTGATAGGACCTATCGTCCTTGAACTGACACTTCAACTGACTCATCTTGCAAGCAGGCAAATTCTTTTGCAAGGCGAGCTAGCACATCCGCGAAAGCATTTTCTCTTCTGGGGATCTTGTAGATTGTATCATTTGGAATTCGTTCCAACAGTTTCATGGCATACTGAAAGTATTGCTCGAGTCTTGGCTTTAAAATTCTGTATTGTCCGGCGATCTGTTGAATGATCAACTGAGAATCTCCGTAGATGTTGATATCCGTTATTCCCATTTGAATGGTCAGTTCTAGTCCTGTTATGAGGGCTTCGTATTCTGCCTAGTTTTTTGTGCACGGCTCTGTTAAGTGGTAGGAATATCTTAACATCCCCCGCTCCGGTGTTATAAAGATTAGTCCGATTCCTGCCTTATCGGGCACTATCGTTTGCAATTCTTTGTCTTTCTGTGCTGAGGATGCTCCGTCGAAGTATAGTTCCCAACGTCGATCATCAGTGTCTTCTAGGCTCATTATCTGCTCGTCTGGCAAGTCGCCGTTGAGAGGCGATTCTGCCGGCGAAGGGTGTGGTGCAAGGAAGTCTGCTAGGACTTGTCCCTTTACGGCATGAAGAGGCACGAAAGTTATGTCGATTTTCAATAGTATCATTGACCACCTGGCAAGCCTGCCAGAAAGTGTTGGACGGGTCATCAAATATTACAACGGATTAACTTTTGAGATAAGGTTGACCTTATGAGAGAGCCTGTAATGCCTGAGCTTTTGAGCGGCAAAGATCAAGGCCAAACAATGCTTCTCAATTGGAGGATACTTTACTTCCATCAGAATCAAACGACGGCTTAAGTAGTAGAGAGCATTTTCTTTTCCCTCATCATTGACCTGGGCTAGCAGGGCTCCAAGGGAGTCGTCTAGAGCCGCGGTGTAAAGTATTAATGGTCTACCTGAGACTGGGGCTGCTAAGACAGGAGGTGTCATTAAGTATTGCTTAATGTCCTCGAAGGCCCGTTGGCATTTCTCTTCTCAAATGAATTTGGCGTCCTTTTTAACTAATGCCGAGAAGAGCTGACACCTACCTAACAAGTTTGAAGTAAAGCGTCGAAGATATGCCAATTTCCCTTGAAAGGATCGTAGCTGTTTTAAGGTTTTGGGAGGAGGCATTTCTAAGATAGCTTTAATCTTTTCCGGATCAATTTCGATTTCGCGATGTCGGACAACAAATCCTAAGAATTTCCCAGAGTTGACACCGAAGGCGCATTTTAAGGGATTCATCTTAAGATTGTATTGCCTTAGTCGCTCGAAAACAATTCTCAAATCATACAGGTGATCTTCCTTCAGTTTGCTTTTGATGACCACATCATCCACGCAGCACTCAACTTGGTTTTGAATGACATCATCATCAAAAATCTTTGTCATTGCTCTTTGGTATGTTGCTTCTGCGTTCCTTAGTCCGAATGGCATTACTGTGTAGCAATACACTCCGATTGGTGTTCTGAATGCCGTGAGCTTTTCGTCTTCTGGTGCCATCTTTATCTGGTTCTATCCTGAAGATACATCCATGAAAGAGAATATTTCATGTGTCGAAGCGATGTCGATCATTAACTCTTGAATTGGTAGTGGAAATTCATCATTCGGACATGCTTTATTCAAATCTCCGAAATCCACACAGATTCTGATCTGACCATTCTTCTTTCTGACTGGTACCACATTAGCTAGCCAAGTCGGGTATTGTTCTTCACGTCTATTAGCTTCTTAACTTCAGTTATGACTTGTTGTTCAATTTCCAAACGCATTCTTCTGTAAGCTTGTCTGACTGGAACGGAAGTAGGATCCACTCCTAGCCTGTGATCTGCGACTTCTGGAGCTAATCCTGGCATTTCATCATAACTTCAAGCAAAACAGTCCTTGAATTCCTTTAGTAGCTTGATTATTTCCTCGGGAATCTTCTTTATTAAGTAAGGAGCTAACAATGGTTGGCCTAGGCTCTTCGCTAGTACCTAAGTTAACTTCCATTAACTCATCTGTTGTAGATTTGATTTCTTCTTCGAACTCTGGTGGAGCGTTTCCAATTTGCAAATCTTCAAACTCTTTTGTAGTTTCCAAGCAGTCTTCATTAGGTTCTCAAGTGACAACCAAGCAAAATTCTGTATCGTCAACTGATCCTACTGTACCGAATCCGAGACCATGCTTTGATTGGGAGGCCAACCGGCGTTATTCCATAATTTTTCGAAGTGTTGTGATTGACCTTTTTTCCATTGTCGAGGTAAGACACCACGCTGAATTAAATTTTGAACACAGGGAGAGTACCACTCAAAAGGTAATTCCATTAACTCGGAAGAAGTGACATCTTCAAATTGTACATCGTTTTCAGTATTGGAAGAAGAAGTGCCATTGTAGAATTTGATTGGCTTTGCACCACTGCTATGTACTTCTTTGACCACCATACCCTCGATCTTATTAGACTGGATTGGGGTCAGGGTCATAGTGTGTACATAGTGGTTAATCTTCTCGTACATCGATTTGTATTCTTCGTTCTTTTCATCTTCGAGAGAAATCTTGAATTGTGGTTTCTTCTGGTTTATTGTAGCAGCTTTTTTCATGACTTCCTCTTCTTCCTCAAAGCTGTTCTCCCAATCAAGGTTGATCACCGGCTTTTTCTGTCCAACTGTCCCAGTGTCTCTTCCACGACCTCGTCCCCGGCCTCGACCTCGGATGCGAGTTCTGGAGAAACCTTCACCATCTCGCCGTAAGGGAGTGGTGAGTGACTGTTGGACTAGAACTTCAGGTTCTTCATCGTCTCAAATTTCTTTTGCTTCATTTGGCATGGTGTTCCTGGAGAATATTGTTTTCTTCGGAGGTGCGTAATAAGCTGCATCTTCATGGATTTCAATCTCATGTACGGAGAAAGGTTGCAAATCACCTTTAATGCACTGTTCAAAGAGGTTGGGCTAATGTTGAAATTGATGTAAAATTAATGTTGAAAAATGTTTGTGGGGGTGTTTCAAAGAGGTTTCAACTTTGATTGGGTTTTGATTTTGGGGTTTGGGCCCATTTGGGTTAGGTTTAGGTGTAGGCCCATTTAGGGGATTTTGGCTTTAGGGTGGATTTGGGTGAGGTTTGAGTCCAAATTTTGGACAAATCATGTTAGTGTTTTGTTTGTGAGGATGTTAGGGAAATTTTAGAAAATGTTTGGGGTCAATTGGAGTTAAATTGGGTTAGTTTGGGCTAAGTTTGGGTCATGGGTCCAAATTGGGCTTTAAGGTCAAAAGAGAAATTGGATTCAAATGTCAATCAAATTGGACTTGGATTTGGTCTAGATTGTTATTGTGGATATTGAATTGAAGTTTAGAATTGAATTGGACCAAAATTGGGGTCAATTTGGTAGGTTTGGTTTGACATTGGGTTCACTTGGGTTAAGATTGGGCTAAATTGAGGTTTTGGTCAAAGTGGGGTAAATTGACAAAATTGGCCCATGGTGTAGTTGGACATAATGAAATTGGGAATATTTGGGATTTTTTGGAAGTTTTTGGGAATTTTCTGAATTTTTGTATTTTTGGGTCAAGAGGGGCATTTTGGTAATTTGGAGGGTATTGGAGGATACTTTTGGAATTTTTGGTATTTTTGGCGATGGATGATCAATTTGATTGGTGAGGAAATGTTCAAGGTTAATTTTGGGGAATTTGGGTGATTTGGGCAATTTTGAGGGCTTTTGATAGGTTTGATAGGTGTAGGGTCCCCTGGGTCAAAAATTGAAATTTTGGAAGAATGAAGATTGATCAAATATGTGTGAAATGGAATCACTTTGGTTGAGCCATGAAGTCATATTAAGCTTATATGAGCCATGAGAGGACTCATTTGAGGCATTCACTATGTTGTTCCTAACCCTATTAACCAGGGGCTTAGGGATTAAGGTCCATCCATATGAATTACCTACATGAGTCAGGGAGTCAAGTTGGGTATGAGTGTAGTTTTAGGATTTGGATTGTGTGTGTGAGAGTGTAGAGTATGAGTGTAGTGAGTGTGTAAGCCAATCCTCACCAGACCAAGCCACCCAGGGTGGTCCTAGGGCCAAAGAGTCCTATAGGGAACTCATCCTTTAAACCTTCACTTTTGATTTCAACCCTCTAGGTGATTAGGGGTCTTCAATCAAATTTATGGGGTTTGCAGGGAGTCAAGGGATGTTTAAACTTCTAAAGGGTGGGTTCCACTTCTAGTTCTCTAAGTTAGTGAAAAGAAAAGCCTAAGGCTAGATCCTAGGTACTAAAGAGAGAAGAAAACACCTTATCAAAAATGAGGTCAACAGGTGGCTAGTTTTATTCATTTACTAAGACAGAAAGGATGGATTAATGAAGAATATACTGCAAAATTCCCTTTCAGGACATTCTAAAATTTATTTGTGCACCTACATCACATCGGGAATATCAGAGAAGATGATAGTTCAGACACTAAAGAATAGGAAAGATTTCTATATTTGTGTATATATGTGATGATTTGGATTTAGATTTTATTATGAGTCGAACTTTGATTTGATCATCTCAGATTTGATGAGATTATTTGTAATTGTTATGTCTCAGTATTTAGAGTGTTGTGGTGTGGATTGCGATGCTGAGTATTATGGATTTGAACATTTAAGTTAAGTATGTTGATAAATTGTTAGTGTGGAGTTTGTAAGTTTCATGGATTTCATATTTAAAGTTATATTGTTTATGTTGTGTGAACTTTTTGTGAGTAGAAGTATCTAATCTTCATACTATTATCAAATTAAGTTATCAGAAGATTGATTAAAGGCAAATCGAGGTTGAAAATGATTGACAAATTTAAAAATTTTAAAAATTTTGGGATCTCGCCGACGGCGAGAATTATCTCGCCGACAGCGAGAAAACCCGCTGACAGCGAGACCGAGCTTGCCGACGGCGGATTTTTCCCGAAACTTTTGCCTTATCCAATTAATTAGCTCGCCGACAGCGAGATAGCGAAAAGACCTATATTTGACCGGTCAACCGACACTATTCATCATCCCTTTCCTCAAAACTCGAAAAAATCGACCTAGGGCTTGAGAGATCTCGGATATGAAGCGATTTCAACACTTTTTGACACCGGATTTCATCTTCCCTTGGTAAGAGCTTCACTCCTATGCAAAAATTTTTTATTTTCACCATAGATTTCTTCTACATTGGGGAATTTTGAAAAAATCTGAAATGTAGAGAAAATACTTGGAAGAATTTCATTAAAATTGATTTAAATGGATTTTAGATGTTGTAGGAAGCCTTCTTATTAATATTTTGGAGTTTACTTAAGATTTTTGCAAATTTCACAGATCGAGAAATGGCTCCACGATAAAAGCAACGATTGGATTACAATGAAACTCGTTTCGTGAATGCAATGGCACAATCCAGATATTTCCACAATATCCAATCCAGAAAATGCATTCAAGATCGAGTTTTCAAGAATCCAGGAGGAGAAGTTGAGCGAATCATTAGGGAGCGAGGATGGGAAAATTTTTGTTTCGTGACTAACAGAGCAGCTGTAGAAGTAGTAAAGGAATTTTATGCAAATTTAAAACAGGCTGAAGATGCACCGGTTAAGGTTAGAGGATTTTTCGTAGAATTCAATGCTGCTAGAATAAACGCTTATTATGAAGTACGAGACACCTACACCAGCGAGTATGAAACTTTTGGAACTATGGAAGGACCACTGGAAGAGGTGATTAACTTTCTCACTGATGGGAAAGGAGTCTGGAAGATAAAGCAGCGGGAACGGGTAAACTTCCCTCTTTCTATGTTAAATGCAACATCTAAAGCCTGGCATTATTTTATTTCTTCTACTTTGTTACCTACCTACCACCATAGTGAGGTAACAAGAGATAGGGAAGTTCTAAATTTTGTATTCAAAACCAGAAGAGTATTAATGTGGGGAATGTTATTTATAAGAATATATTAGCCACTGCAAGAAATGAAAGTGGAGGAGGACTAGGACATCCTGGTCTTATCTATGCACTCTGCCAATTATCTGGGGTAGAGGCAAGAAATAATGAGGAATGGGTTGAATCTATGAAACCCCTTACTCAGGCTTATATAAAGAAATATGAATCCTACGAAGGATGGAGATCTGGGACAAGGGATTATGTACCTTCTTCAAGTAGAGATATACCCTCTACTAGTTATGATCCACCCCCTCAGTACACTACTCCTACCCTTCAAGATCTGATGAATGAGCTGACTCTGAGTAGAAAACGTTTTGAGCTATTTGGAGAAAATATGGAAAGAAGATTTGAGCATATAGACCAAAGGATCGGAGGCTTGGAAAGAAGACACGATTATGATAGCGAATATCTCCAGCGACATTCAGAATACGAAATTGCATACTATGAGGCTGAACGTCGATATAGGAGTGGTGATTTAGATGTTTACTTTTCTGAGTGCCCCCGCTATTCACAGTACCAGCGTTCTCAGCCTGGAGATCAGGGAGATAACATAGCTTGGGATTTTGATGCAGAAGTTTAGAGCCTTTATTTTGTTTGTTTAGTTTGTTTAGATTTGTTGTTTTGGAAACTTTATTATTTTGGATGTAATTATTCTGTACTTTCTAGATACTGTGGATGTTGGTATATTTGCTTATGCTATGATATTAGACTTCTTATGTGTGATAAATTAGTTTGCTATTTTTTTTATATATATAGGATGTTAGTTTAAGTTTTTATAAGTTATGAATGTTAACATTGTTTAGATTGTTTTAATATGTTTTAAAGTAGATTAGTTGATTATATATGTAGTAATCGATTAAGTTTTCATTTGTTATGTGTGATACTTATTTTAAAATTTCATCTCTGCACTTTCTTTTAAATACTATATGTGGAAGAATACTAACAGTACAGGTTCTTTAAGTAATGAAAAAGCCTGAAAAAATTTTAAAGAAAAGAAATACCTAAAGCTCAAAGGTATGATGAATTTTACTATATACTTTCCATTTTCACTATTTAGTATAGATAGAAAAATTTAAGTTTAGGGGAAGATAAAAATACAAATTTAATTATTAAAATTGTTCTCAATTTCTATTTTCAAAAAAAAATTATTATTATCAAATGATTTTCTATAGTAGTTTTTCAATTCAATAAACATGAATTACTTTATTTTATTATTATAGAAAGTTAAATAAATGTTTCTAGTAATTCAATTAATTAAATGGAATAAGATATTTGGTTAAAAGGAATAAGAATATAGTAAACTATTTAAAGTAAGGAAAACTATATTCTAAAAATTAAAAATTCTTAAGTATTTAAGTGAAAAAGAAAGGATTGAAACTCAATGAAGTAAAGGCTATGAAATATATATAAAACAAAGAAATATTTTAAGTTTCAATTTTAGGAAGAGAAATTGAAGTTCAAAATTATTAACAGACTATCCAGATATAGTAATCTTCACTTGAAAAAGAAAAAGAGAAGGATTGAAAATCAATCCAAAAAGAAAAAGAAAGAAGAAAAGAAAAGAAACATATATATATATATATATATATATATATATATATATATATATAAGTGAGGAGAAGCTTGACGAGATGCCTTATCAAAAATTGGCTTCAATGAAATCAACCTAAAGGGTAAAACTCAATTATATTTCTAAACTTATATATATGGATTAGTATTTTACTAAATAGTGTTTTCTTGAACTTCATATCATCTAAATATCTTAAGTAAATTACTCTTTTTAATATAGTCTTTCCTGAAATAAATAGCAAGCTAGAAATCTTAGACCTAATAACTAAATAATCTTATATCTATAAAGTTAATTTAATTACTTAGAAATATTTCTATTCAACTTTACTATAATGATATTTAAATTTAATTCATATTATCTGAATTGAAAAATTCTATTACATAAATCATTATTTTTACTTAGTATTAAAATTACTTGAGGACAAGTAATAATTAAGTTTGGGAGATTTTGATTACAGAAAAATACATTAAGAAATTCATATCTATTTTTGATGAAATTGCACTTTAAAGAAAGGTATTTTCTTTATTTTACTGCAGGAATGAAGATTTATAAATGATGGAAGCAAAAAAGCATGAAATGGAGCGAATTTGGATCAAAAAAGAAGAAATTCATGCAAATTGAACTAAGTCGCCGACGGCGAGATCGAGGCCGCCGACGGCGAGATCATGAGGAGAATTTCTGAAGGAATTATAACTACCTCACCGACAGCGAGCCCGAGCCCACCGACAGCGAGATCGCGCGGTTTGAAGACCTTCTAAAAGCCTCGCCGCAGTTCAAAATGCAAATACATTGAACATGGACGCTTTTTGAAGAGGTGTTTAAGCATCCCTTGGACCTTTGCCTACCTCTATAAATAGAGGACGAATTTTAGTCATTGGTGTGTCATTGCTGTCTCTTTTTGGTGTCTTAAGTGTGTCTGTTTTTTGTCATTAGTGAGTTTCTTGAGTTTATTTGTATTTGAGTGCTATTTAGTTAGAAGTTTGTTGTACTAGAAGGAAAAGTCAAAGGAACTTCAAGGAGTCTGCTTGGGGAGGAAATTAAGATAAGTATCTTTTATTGTAGTTGTTAACTTTAAATGAAATCCATGCCTTGTTTTATTCCCATGCATTCTGAGTAGTTTTCTTAGTCTTTCTCCTTGTTTAAGAAAATTATGGGAATTGATGAAATTAAATAGAAGTGCCTAATATATTAAAATAAATTGTGATAATTTTTACTTAAAACTTAATTTACTTTCAATCTGGCCAATTGAGTAGTTAAAATATGTTGAATTATCAACTATAGTAAAAATTATATTCAATATTCAGGGAAGTCAAAAACCTTGGAAGGAGGGTGCAAATAAATATGGAAATATTAATTATCGGACGTAGAATTGGACATTTTAGTGTAACAGACTAAAATATTCAATTTGGTCCTATTGTTTGAGAGCTGAAGTGTAGATGTTAGCCCTCAGGTGAGGGGAACGTGGGAGCTCTGAAGTGGCAGCCAGTATCCTCCCAAACTAGCCGCAGATTCAGTAATCAAACATAGGATTAGTCAATGTTCTTTGCACCTGGACCAAAGGGTAAAAAATAGGAATGATCCTATTTGTCACAATACAATTCAAAGATTCTATTTAAATTCATCATTCACTTAATTTTCTAAAAAATAAGGAGAATGATACTTTTTCTGAATTATTTAAATCAACTTTATTTCAAGCATTAGTTTACATTAGTTTTCTTTAGTTACTTGAAAATTATGTTTACTTTATTAGTAAGTAATTCCTTTAAATTTAGCTGATATAAATCTGTTAAAAACTTCCCTGTGGGATCGATAACCAGGACTCCACTAGAGCCCTGTATTACTTGATACAATACGTATACTTGCGTAGAATCCACATTATACATTCCATCATAAAATTATATATATATATATATATATATATATATATATTAAAACGGGATCAAGTTTTTGGTACTCGTTACTATAAACTTAATTTGCAAACATATTAAAAGTGGGTCAGTAGGCTAGTAGTGAGTATAACGAGGGCACTCAGGAAATATAACATCAAGCCCTCCTCTCCTATAACGATTTTCAGCATCATAGTAGGCCATCTCAAATTCAGAATGCCTCTGGAGATATTCACTTTCATAATCATGCCTCCGCTCTAATCCTTCATTACTTTGATCTATTTGCTCCAACCTTTCATCAATTTTCTCAAAACTTTTCTGTTGCAGAGTCAGTTCATTCATCAAGTCATAAAGGGTAGGAGAACTATAGGTAGGAGGGTCATAACTAGTAGAGGGAATATCCCTACTAGTCGAAGGTGCAGAGCTCCTAGTCCCAGATCTCCATCCTTCATGGTATTCATAAGTCTTTATATTAGCCTTGGTAATGGGTTTCATAGGTTCAACCCATTCCTCCTCATCTCCTACCTTTACTCCAGATAACTGGCAGAGTGCATAAATCAGACCAGGATGTCCTAGTCCTCCTCTAGTTTCACTTCTTGTAATAGCTAATATGTTTTTATAAATAATACTTCTCACATTTATACTTCTGTGGTTCTGAATACAAAAATTCAGAACTGCTCTATCTCTTGAAACTTCACTATGATGATAGGTGGGTAGAAAAGTAGAGCAAATAAAATAATGCCAAGCCATAGAGGTTGCATTTAACATAGAAAGAGGGAAGTTTATCCGTTCACACTGCTTTATTTTCCAACTCCCTTTCCCATCAGTGAGAAAGTTAATCACCTCCTCCAGCGGTCCTTCCATTGTTCCAAATGTATCGTATTCGTTGGTATGAAGATCTTGTACTTCGTAGAAAGAATTTATTCGTGCAGCATTAAAATCAACTAAAAATCCTCTAACCTTTATAGGTCCATCCTCTATCTGGGTCAAATTGGCATAAAACTCCTTTACAACTTCAACAGCAGCTCTGTTCGCCGTATAACAAAAATTTTTCCATCTTCGCTCTTTGATTTTCTGTTCCACTTCTCCTCCCGAATTCTTGAAAACTTGATCCTGGATGCATTTTCTCGTTTTGATACTAAAGTTATATCTTGACTGAGCTTTAGCTTTCACAAATCGTGTCTCGTCAAAATCTAGTCGCCTCTTTTGTCGTGGAGCCATTTATTGATCTATCAAATTTAAAAATCTCAACTAAATTCAAAAATAACACTAGAATGGCTTCCAAAAGTGACTTAAAGTAATCTAAAATGAAATCCATGAATTTCTTCCAACTATTTTCTCCATATTTCATTTTTTCCAAAATTCCCAAATGTGGAAGAAATTCATGGTGAAAATTAATAATTTTTGCCTGGGAGTGAAGCTCTTACCAAGGAAAGATGAAATCCGATGTCAAAATGTGTTGAAACTGCTCCAAATCCAAGATCTCTCAAGCCCTAGGTCGGTTTTTTTGAAGTTTGGAGGAAGGGGAAGATGAATAGTGGTGGTTGACCGGTCAAATAAAGGTATTTTTCGGGACCTCGCCATCAGCGGGCAAAATCTTGCCGTCGGCAGGTTAATTAATTCAAATAGGGCTTAAGTCTTTGGAAAGAGTCGCCGTCGGCGGCGTCGAGGGCACTTTCAGCGGGCTTTTTAGAAAATTAAAATTTTTTTAATATTTTGTAATTTTTAATTCATTTTATGCCTCGTTAACGTCCGATCAATCGATTAAATATATTTTACTGTGATTAGATACTATTTTAACTCAAATAAATTCACACAACACAAAACATCACAAATTTTATATAAAATCCAAGTGTTTACAATATTCGTACACAACATTACTAACAAGGTATTTTCTCAACCTTAATACATCAAATTCAGCGTCGCAATCCAAACCACAATACTCAAAACACTGAAAACAAATAAACAATGCATAATCTCATCTATACTGAGATCAAATATCAAAATCTAAAATATCAAAAGTGCAAATTACATAAAATTAAATTCAAACTAATACAACACATAAACAAATACGAACATCTTCTACTCGTCAGGATCAGTGCTAAACTCATCTCTGATATCACCGATAGAACGTAAATGAATGAATAGATTGTAGAAGGGTCTGTAAGGAAATTCTTCAGTAGAATTTTCTTCTATCCATCATTTCTTTCTCATAAGTCGTATGAAACGAGCCTCAAGATGTCCAAAATGATTGAAGTGTTCCTTCATCCTCCAGTCAATATGATAAAATAAATTAGAGATGTTATTAATTGAAGTCATCACATTTTGTACCTCTTTTTTTAGTTCTTCGAGTTTTCGTAAGATCAGATCAGTTTTATCAGTCAAGGGCCTGATTGAAAAAGATTTTTTAGATGTTTGATTCACAATAATGGCTCCATCATTATCATCATCCAGTGTAGGAAACATATCAGTCAGATCTAAAGGTTTCCAAGACAGAAGTACCTTCTCCCATGCTTCATATGAAACTCGGTACTGATTGCATAGTGCAAAAATTGTAGAAGGATGTCCAAGCCCATAAATTGTTCCATGAACAATCAGGATTAAAGCAGACTTCACAATAATTGAACCAATAGGTAGTCCCGCTTGAATACAATAATTCATAATCACACACTCCTTAGAAACTTTACTGTTCCTCATAGTGGGTAATAGTTTTGAAGAGATAAAGAAGTGCTAGTATTTAGAAATGGGGTTTAGAAGTGCTGCAAAAAAACTAACATATCCGTCTTCTCTAGTTTCCCAATCTTCTGCTTCATCAGTCAAATAACGATAGATCTCATTAATATTATTCCTTGTAGGGACAAAGTTAGAGTAGTGTCAAACGGGTATATTCTCTATTGAATATAACTCATTAATTCTAGGAGTGAAAGTTACTCATCTGCCTCGCACATAGACGACTCCGTTGTTGATTCTGTGTAGATTGGAATAGAATTCTTTTACCACAAGGACGACTACTACAGAAGTGGTACAGCATAATACTTCCCAACGTCGTCGCACAATCATCTCCTTGATAGGCGTCGTTGAATTCTCTAATTATTTATTCACGAATCCTAGTTCCTTGATCAATCTCTTTTTCATCATTACCTTATTGAAGATTCACTGGGCCTCGCAACTGATAAATTTTCTTCGATTGAACACTCGAGATCTAGGGATTTCAAGGTGATTGGATGCCATAATGATGAGTTTTGGTGGAGTTTCAAATCATTTTTAGAAAGTAGATAGTTTAGAATTCGAGTTCTATGAGTTTTTAAAGAGTTACAACACTTAGAATCGCCAGAAACCTTCAAAATAACTCCCTAAACCGTCCATTCGCTGATCTCTCTATCGACTGCATTCTTAAATAATATAAACTGAATTTGGCAGGCAAAACTCACCGTCGGTGGGCTCGATCTCGCCATAGGTGGGTAAGGCAAAATTTGCCCAGTTTCGCTCTGGTCCTAATGCTTTCCAAATTTTTCTATGGATCCAATATCGTGATGATCATAAGGGTAAATTCAAGTAGTAGAATTCATTCATACCACAAACTGTCGGCATATTTTAGGTTATGTGTTTTGAAAAGGGGGTCTCCTACAGAAATTGTCGGCGAATTTTCATATTTTAAATTTAATTTAAATATATATATAGTTTAAAAGATAACATTTGATTTTGAAAGTAATTTTAAGTTTAAAAGTTTTAAGATATGAAATCAAGCCGATCTCACATCCCAAATAGTTTATATAAACGAGCACCGCATCACAAACCGTGTATCTATCCCGAAGAATAGACACACTTGCTTGATAATGGGGCTCGATTAAATAAACTAGAAGATTTGTGACATCCGTTTGGTCCGCGAACCAATTTTATAAGCCGACAAGTTCCCCGCTTAATATAAATGAATTAAACGGGGTTTATATTACTCGGGTTCTTAAAGTTCCCTATAAAGGCAAGCCCCTATAGTTAATTACATCTTAAATGACGGGAATCACTTAAGAAAACTCTCGATAATGATCAGTGGTTTTGCTCTCAAGAATTTCAAAGTTTAAGGTTTTCAAACAATTAGATTTTTGGAAATTTCAATAGGGAATGACTCAAAATTTGGAACAATTATTTTCAGGAATCCAATGGAAAAGAAGTAGGAGAAGCTGAGGATTCAAGAAGAATCTTGGTAACTTCCCAAACTATCCTATTGTTTGGCTTAGATTTAAGACAATCCTAATATTATCTTTGTATTTCAATCTTGCCAATTTTAGTTAATTAGGACTCATATTCATATGACATAATCATACAAATAGCCTCGAAGATTTGAGGGTTTATGGCGTACCGAACGACTACCTCAGAGTCCTAAGAATGGTTAGGGCTTAGTTTTCATACCATGATTATACAAATGCCTAACGAAGAGTTGAGGATTTATGTTGCACTAAGCAAACTACCTCGAAATCCTATGGCTTGACTATTTAATTTTAGGAAAGGTTTTGCTGAAGTAGACCCGAGTTTTGCTGATGACGATGGTCGTGCTGCCACCATGCTCCGAGCTCCTTGTTGTTGCAGAGGTTTAGTTTTAGAGGTCATAAATCAGGAGATGAGAGAAGTGTCTTGTTTAGAGAAAATCTTAAAATCCAAGTGTTTTTAATATTTTAATTAAAGCAAATCTTAAAGTTGTTTAAACAGAACCGATTAAGATCCCACGGTTCCGTCATTTTCATCGAATTCACTTAGTCCAGATGAATTTGCTAAACTCAACTGAATGAGTTCCACACCTTCATTTAGACTGTGGGAAATCCCGTTAGCAACACGTGGGTTACATCATCCGAGGTATTCCCGATCATTCAACAAGACGTTTTAATTTAGTTGCAATTGTGGTTTTGTATTTTGTTTGTGATTAAATTTTGAGTTGTTTTATATTTTGAAATGTTGTGGCGGTGAATTTTATCTTATAATGATTTTTAATTTAATCTTGGTTTCAGTTTAGGGACTATCCTAAAGGTTTTGGTTTTCATGCAACAGTTTTTTATCATGCAAGAAAAGTAAAGTGCATTGCGATTAATTAAATTGCGAGAAGGTAAATTGCAATAAAATAAAAGCGTACCTGGAGGGTCTTCCCGTCATCCCAAGCTGCACCTGAAACACATATCAGAGTATTTAAGTATTCCAACAAGTACCTAGGTAAAGCTAAGGGAATGGTTTTGGTTGTCTACCAAAGTCCTAATCCTATAGCTAGTCATCTCCTATGACGTCTAGGTTCTTGTATTTTAGTTTAAGGATGATTTTCTTCATCAAAGAACAATTAAGTTCAATTTTTCTTATAAACATCCTATCATATTGAGGAAGTGCTTAAGACGAGTCTTAAACATCTTTTCAATATTGCTGGAATTGTTCCAAGTCTAAGAGAATTTAATTATACAAGTGAATTAAACATCCGGGAGTTTAAGTTTTGTTCTTTTGCTCAGTGAAGTAGGACGTTTGAATATCCTATAAGTGAAGTAACAATTTACTTAATACTTCGTTTAGGAGTTATGACAAAAAGAACTTTTGAGGGCAAATTGATGTTTTAGTGATTTGTGTTTTAATTTAATTTTTGATTAATGGATTTAAGTTTGGAATAGTGCTCAAGTTGTTTTAGATCTATTTCGAATTCTTTATGACTTAAGTGATGTTATATTTAATTCAATTTAATTTAATTTAATTTAATTTAATTTAATTTGGTTTAGTTTTAATTTTAATTTTATTTTAATTTTTAATTTAATTTTTTTTATTTTAATTTGATTTTATTTTTTATTTAATTTAATTTAATTTAATATGTTTCAATTTAATCTAATTTAATTTAATTTAATTTAATTTTAACTTTTATTTAATTTAAATTTTAATTTAATTTTATTTTAATTTTATTTTAATTTTAATTCAATATTTTTTTTTTCATGTTTTAAAGATGATTTAATTTAATTGTTAAAGTATTAATTTAATTGAAATTTTGGAAGGGTTTAATTTAAATGTTTTAATTTTAATTTAATTTAATGATTAAGTCTTTTAGTATTTTAAATCTTGAGTTTGAATTATTATTTTAATTAGGAATTAAATATTATTGAGGTGATTAATTTAGGGATTCTTAAATTAAAGAACAAATGTCTTCTAAATAATATCCTTATTTTAATAATTTCAATTTTTACTAATCTTCCCAATTTAATTAATTAATTGACTAAGGTTTATTCTTAAAAATGATTGATGGGTTTCTACCCTTTAATTATTTAAATTTCAATCATCCAAATCAGATTAGGATCAAATATTATACTCTTTCATTTTATTAAGCCTAAAGTTTTAATTAAAGGTTGAAAATTTTAATTACCATTTTGCCCTTCAAGCTTAATAATTCCATAACTCACTAAATTGAGCTTAAATGAATTTGAAATTTTTATGTGACTTCACTCACATGTCAATTAAGACTCTAGAGGAGAAAATGTGATTTTTCTGTATTTAATTTATTTAATAATCATTTTTTGTGGAAAATAGGGATTTTCAAGGAAAATTCAATAAGATGACCAAGGAAAATTTTCTATCCTTAAGAAAATTATGGGGGACTCCTAATGACCAGAGGACCATTTGGACAAATTTTGGTGATTTTTTTTAATTTTATTTTATCTATTATATTTATTTTGAATTTTGGAGTATTAATTGATTTAAAAATATAATAAAGGTTTAAAAATGAATTTTATATTTTTCAAAACTCTCTCTGATATCAGGGAAACCAGAGAACTAATTTTCATAATTTTCTGATTTTTATTTAATTTATTAGAATTATTTTATTGAAAAGGTTGAAAAATACATTTTTAATATTAAAAAATTACATTAAACCTTTAAAATTCAATATCTTATTCTAGGGACTTAAGAAAAATATTTGGTTTGTTCCTAAGTGTTTAGAATTCAAAATATGATATTTTGGTGATTTTTTTAATATTTTTGTGATTTTTATTATTTTTTAATTATTAAAAATATTAAAATAATGATAAAAATCAATTTTTTTAGAAAATTATAATTTTAATTTTCCTAAGTTCCTCTGATATCAGAGAAGCTCCAAAACCAATTTTGTGAATTTTTTAAAAGTATTTTGTGAGTTATGAATTTTTAAAGTTTGATTTCATTCATGGGGCTTAATTAACCCATTTGATGGGGCTAACCAAGTCCAATTGATCTCAAATTTTTATGTGATGTTCTCCTATCCTTAGAGGACAGTGGAGAATTATTTTTAAGTTAATTTAATGAATGGTTAACCCTAATTAATTAAAGTGCAATTTTGGGTGCTTAGGACAATTAGGGTTGTTCAAAGTGAATTAGCTCAAAAATTATTTTTCCTAGGTCCCTCTAGTCATAAGAAACATCACCAAATTTTCCTAGAATTTATTTCTCAACATGCTAATTATTGGAATTAAAATACTCAAAACAGTAACATGAATTTGAAAAATTAATAACTTCTCATAGGGATGGCCTCGACCTTGGAAAATTCAAGGAATGTTCCCAAGTTCGGAGGCTTCAAAAGCTCCTATGGTCTCATGCCATGGTGAATTTCCTATATGCATGGAGAATTGAAATAGTGCAGAGAGTAAATAAATCATTAAAAATAAAATACTTAATGAAATTACTTAATTTTTTTTCCACATTATTCTCCTCTGTTCACTGAGCAAGAGAGTATTTTTATTTTATTTTTAGGATTTTTCTACACAAAGTTATGAATTTTTGAAGTTCTGGGATTTAATAAATAAGAAAAATCCCTATTTTCCTATTTATTCACGCGGCGCCACGCCATCCTCGGCAGCTCCGAAAGGCCACGCGGCGCTCTCTAATTCGACGCTGCCATCCGACTCAGCGCTCCAGGGGCCCGCGGTTCATGTTTCATTGCTCCGTCCGGTGCGATCCTGGCCGTCCATTCGATACACACACGATCCAACGGTTCCCAGTCATCGTCTACGACTAGTGTGAACCCGTGACCGTCAACCTTCTAACCCTAATTTCTCACTCGATTCTCAATGGATTTTTGAGTTCTTATGCTCTATGGATTCGTCTTGAAGAGACGAACACATCCATACTGTAAACATGCATTGAAATTGACCCAAACTAAATTGAGAATCTCTGGAAGCTCGGGAGGAAGAGTGAGTTCATACCTTTGCTCAGAGAAGTGAAGCTTCGATCTGAGAGTTGTGTCACGTTTGATTGGCTCCAAGCAAGCTCCAGATGAAGTCCCTTGGCTTGGTGAGCTCATGCAGGTATGATTTCGACCAAGCCCGATCACAAAGCTTGGAGGTCGGAAGCAATGGCCGGCACAGTGAGGGGGCTTTGCTCGGGAAACTTCTCCTCTTGGTCCGGTGAAGGTGTAGGACCAATCAATTTGGAGATTGGCTCACCGTGGTGAATTGTCCTGGTTTTGGGCTTGAATTTCGACTACGAAATTGAGCTCGCGAGAGGAAATGGCGGGGGATTTCAATGGGGATCAAGTTCTCTATGTGTAGAGAGTGATGCGGGATGATTTTGGCGGGGTTTCGGTAAGTTTTGGTTCGAGCACCTCTCATGGCCGAGAGGAGGTGGTGTTTAAATAGGACGGGGTGGAGGGCCTCCTGGGGGGTTTAAGGCTTGGGATCGACTGCTCCATGCGAGAAGAACGACCATGGTGTTCGATGGGGCTGGGACACTTCGACGAAGACGGAGTGAAAAGTTTGGCTCCTCCCAAGGTCTCGCCATGGTGTTTTCCGGCGATCTAGGCGCTGGCCGGCAGGTATGGGTCACCCTCAGGTCCAGGTGGGTCAGGGCTGGAGGTTTGTGCATGCAATTGAGCTTTGCCATGTGTAGAGACGATGGCTTGAAATGGAAAGGGTAAGGGTTCATTTTGGGCTCAAATTGGTCAACCCATGATTTTGGGCTTGGTTCACCTCCCCATGACCTGGTTTTGGGCTGGGTGAATCGGTTAGGTCGATTGCTATGGAGTGGTGAAGTCTCCATCCATGGTGAGGTGGCTAAACTTGGTTTAGTGTGTGACATGGTTATGGTTTAAAAGGCTTAATGAAGGATTAGGAAAGCGGGCCCTCCTTTCGCCATAAATGGTTTGGTCACATGTCAAACCTTCCATGGCTTCATATGTCTTGTAAATGGTTTGCTCATGGCTCCATGTGGCTTGGGACAAAGCTTGGTCATTTACATGAAAAAGGGTTTTAGAAATTTTGGTAATTTAGGGGTGATTTGATGGGATTTGGCATATGGCTTGATTTGGAATTATTCCATCATGGATTTAGAACTTAGGAGATGGTTTTATCAAATGGGTGATGATATAGGATTGTCATGTGGGCTTCAAGATGGATTTTGGACTTTTTGAAATCATTTTGAATGGGCTTTTAGGAAGGCTTAAGGGAATGAGCCTTTAGGTTTAAGAATGAATTCATGGATGGGAATTTTGTAGAAGCTTGGGCCAAATAATTTTTGGGTTTGGATTAGGGATGTGTCATGAGTGATTTGAAATGAATTTGAGGTGGTTTGGGTTTGAATTGGGTTGAATTTGGGTTCATTTGGTAAATGGGCCAACGTAGGTCAAATTGGGCTAATTTGGGCCAATGTTGGGCTAAGGTTGAAATTGATGTAAAATTAATGTTGGGAATTATTTATGGGAGTGTTTCAAAGAGGTTCTAACTTTGGTTGGGTTTTAGTTTTGGGACTTGGGCTTATTTGGGTTAGGTTTGGGTTTAGGTCAAAATTGGGCTTTTTGGTTTTGGGTTGAATTTGAGTGGGGTTTGGGTCCAAATTTTGGGCAAATTATGTTAGTTTTTTGTTTGTGGGGATGTTAAGGAAGGTTTAGAAAAGGTTTGGGGTCAATTGGAGTTGAATTGGTTTGGTTTGGGCTAAGTTTGGGTCATGGGTCCAAATTGGGCTTTAAGGTCAAAAGTGAAATTGGATTCAAATGTCAATCAAATTGGACTTGGATTTGGTCTAGATTGATATTGTGGATATAAAAATTGAATTTTAGAATTGAATTGGACCAAAATTGGGGTCAATTGGGTAGGTTTGGTTTGACATTGGGTTCACTTGGGTTAAGAATGGGCTAAATTGGGGGTTTTGGTAAAAGTGGGGTAAATTGACAAAATTGGCCCATGGTGTAGTTGGACAAAATGAAATTGGTAATATTTAGGATTTTCTGGAATTTGCTGGGAATTTTCTGAATTTTTGGAATTTTTGGCTAAGAGGGGCATTTTAGGTATTTGGAGGGTTTTGGGGGGTATTTTTGGAATTTTTGGTATTTTTGGCTATGGATGATCAATTTGATTGATGAGGAATTGTTCAAGGTTAACTTTGGGGAATTTTTAGGTGATTTGGAAATTTTGGAGGATTTGGGCAATTTTAAGGGTTTTTGGTAGGTTTGATAGGTGTAGGGTCCCCGGGGTCAAAAATTGAAATTTTGGAAAAAAAAAAGATTGATCAAATATGAGTGAAATGGAAGCACTTTGGTTGAGCCATGAAGTCATATTAAGCCTATATGAGCCATGAGAGGACTCATTTGAGGCATTCACTATGTTATTCCTAACCTGCTTGCCGAGGGCTTAGGGGTTAAGGTCCATCCATATGAATTACCTACATGAGTCAAGGGGTCAAGTTGGGTATGGGTGTGGTTTTAGGATTTGGATTGTGTGTGAGAGAGTGTAGAGTGTGAGTGTAGTGAGTGTGTAAGTCAACCTTCACCAGACCAAGCCACCCAGGGTGGTCCTAAGGCCAAAGAGTCTTATAGGGAACTCGTCCTTTAAACCTTCACATTTGATTTCAACCCTCTAGGTGATTAAGGATCTACAATCAAGCTTGTGGGGTTTGTAGGGAGGCAAGAAGTGGTTCAAATTTCTAAGGGGTGGGTCCCAATTCTAGTCCTCTAGGATGGTCAAAGGAAAAGCCTAAGGCTACATCCTAAGCACTAAAGAAGGAAGAGAAGACCTCATCAAAAATGAGGTCAACACAAACTAATAATAAATCAAAAAAATATACAATCATTACACATAAATAAAGATAACTATGTGTTGCCTCCTATAAAGCACTTGGTTTAACGTCGTCAGCCCGACCTATTCAGGTTGTTACTCAGGTTGACTGAGCATTAAAACCTCTTTAAAATTTGGTCTTTTACCCTCAAAATATGGTTTCAATCTGTGTCCATTTACTTTAAATCTGTTTCCAGTCTTTGGTTCTTCAATTTCAACAGCTCCATATGTAAATACATGAGTTATAGTGAAAGGTCCTAACCATCAAGATTTCAATTTCTCAGGAAATTGTATTGTACAACAATACTTCTTGTCCTGGTTCAAAATTCTTTCAGTTAATCTTCGATCATGACATATCTTCATTTTCTCTTTATAGATTCTATCATTATTATAGGATTCATTCCTTAATTCCTCTAATTCATTCATCTGCAACAATCTCTTCTCACCAGCATTTTTCAAATTATAATTAAATTCTTTAATCGCCCAATACGCTTTATGCTCTAACTCAACTGGTAAGTGACAAGTCTTTCCATAAATAAGTCTGTAAGGAGTCATTCCAATCGGAGTTTTATAAGCAGTCTTGTATGCCCATAATGCAGTGTATAGTCTTGTATACCAATCTAATCTACTAGGGTTTACAGTCTTTTTTAGAATTCATTTAATTTCTCGATTAGAAACTTTAGCTAAGCCACTGGTTTGTGGATGATAAGCAGTCGATATTTTATGAATAATATTGAATTTTTCTGCTAATTTTTGAATATATTTATTCCTAAAATGGGATCGTCTGTCAGTGATAATCACTCTCGACATTATGTATCTTGTGAAAATATTTTTCATTAAAAATTTTGAAACACTCTTAGCATCACAACGAGGTAAGGCCTATGCTTCAATCTATTTAGAAACATAATCAACAGCAACTAATATATATGAGTTTCCAAATGAAGGAATAAATGGTCCCATGAAATCTAATCCCCAAACATAAAAAATTTCAACTTCTAATATAAAATTCAGAGGCATTTCATTTTTTCTAGATATATTACCTATTCGTTAGTATTTATCACAAGCTTTGATATATCTATAAAAATCTCTAAAAAGAGCAAGCCAATAAAATCCAAATTGTAAAATTTTATAAGCAGTTTTATGAGTCCCAAAATGTCCTCCAAACTCAGAATCGTGACATTTCTGAATGATCTGTTCTGTTTCTTCATAAGGCACACATCTTCTAATAATTAGATCCTTACATTGCTTATATAAATATAGTTCATCCCAAAAATACGTTTTAGCATCATGAATGAATTTTTTCTGTTATTACAGAGTTATCATGGGAGGTAAAATATCACTTACAATATATTTAACTATATCAGCATACCAAAGTATTTTCCACTCATTTATATTATAAAGTTGTTCGTCAGGGAAACTGTCTGTAATTTCATTGTCAGTGTCAGATAATTCACAATATTCTAATCTTGACAAATGATCTGCAATTTGTTTATCAATTCCCTTTTTATTAATTATTTCAAAATTAAATTCTTGCATCAGTAATATCCATTTGATTAATCTTGGTTTGGTATCCTTCTTTTGCATTAATATTTAATAGTAGAGTGATCAGTATGCACAATACATTTAGTTCCAATTAAATAAGATCTAAATTTATCAAAAGCATATACAATTGCTAATAATTCTTTTTCTGTAACTATATAGTTAATTTCAGCATTATTAAGAGTTTACTAGCATAGTATATAACTTTAAAATTTTTATCATATCTTTGTCCAAGAACAGCTCCTATAGCATAATCACTAGCATCACACATAAGTTCAAATGGTTTCTCCCAATCAGGTGAAACTATTATAGGTGTTGTGATTAATTTATCTTTTAATAATTCAAAAGCATTTAAGTATTTTGTAGTGAATTCAAATTTCTTATCCTTTTCTAAAAGTTTGCATAGAGGTTTGGTAATTTTTAAAAAATCTTTTATGTAGCTTCTGTAAAATCCAACATATCCAAGAAAACTTCTTACCCCTCTCACATAGTAGGAGGTGGTAATTTAGCTATAACTTGAATTTTTACAGGGTCTACTTCCATGCCATATTTTGAAATTTTATGCCCTAATACAATTCCTCCTGCAACCATAAATTGACATTTCTCCCAATTTAGAACTAAATTAGTATTTTCGCATAGCTTCAAGACTTTTTCATGATGATCCAAGCATGCGTCAAATGATGTTCTAAACACAGAGAAATCATCCATAAATACTTCTATTCCATCATCAATTAATTTACTAAATATAGACATCATACATCTCTAGAATGTTGCAGGTGCATTACATAGTCCAAAAGGCATCCTTCGAAAAGCAAATGTTCCATAAGGACTGGTAAATGTAGTTTTCTTTTGATCCTCAGGAGCAATAGAAATTTTATGGTAGCCAGTATATCCATTTAAAAAACAAAAGTATTTGTGCCCAGCTAGTATATCTAACATTTGGTCTAGGAATGGTAAAGAGAAGTGATCTTTCCTGGTGGATGCATTTAATTTTCTATAATCAATACATATACGTCATCCAGTAACTTGTCTGATAGGTATTAAATCATTATTTTCATTAGCTTCAACAGTCACTCCTCCTTTCTTAGGAACACAATGAATTGGACTTACCCAAGCACTGTCTGAAATAGGATATATAATATCATTGGCTAACCATTTTAATATTTCTTTCTTGACTATGTCTTTCATTATTGGGTTTAATCTCCTTTGGGGATCAACTCTTGGTTTATGTTCATTATCCAAAATATTTTTGTGCATATAGATTGAAGGACTAATTCCTTTAATATCTGCTAAGGTCCAACCAAAAGCTTTCTTATACTTTTTAATGTGTCCAGAAGTTTTTGGTCTTGTAATTTGTTTAACTCTGCCAATATAATAACCGATAAAGTTAAAGAATATCCCAAAAATGCTTACTTCAAATGAGTAGGTAAAATTTTTAACTCAAGTTCAGGAGGTTTTATAATTGACGGAACTATATTCTTTTCAGCATTTTCCGTAATATCCAGCATTTCAAATCTTTCTTGTATATAATCTAATTCTTCATTTTCTGCTTCTTCAAATAATTCTGTATTTTCAATTTCTGATTTATCTTCAAAGTACTCTTTAAAATGTTTATTTCGTAGATGTTCAAGAATTTCCATTCGAAAACATTCATCATCTTTTTCAATAGCAGCATATTTCATTGATTTTGTAATGTTAAAAGTTACTTCTTGATCATTTACTCTCATAGTTAATTCTCCTTTTTGAACATCAATCATAGCTCTTCCAGTAGCTAAGAAGGGTCTTCCAAAAATTATGGGTATTTCTTTACTTCCTCCATATCTAGAACAATAAAATCCACATGAAAGATAAATTTATCCATTTTTACTGACACATCTTCAATAACTCCTTTAGGATATGTCACTGAACGATCAGCTAATTGAAGAGTTACTGAAGTAGGTGAGACTTCTCCCAATCCTAATCTTCTAAAAATTTATAGAGGCATAAGATTGATGCTTGCTCCCAAGTCACATAAAGCTCTTCCATAAATTTTTTCTCCAATAGCAAAGTTTAAGTGAAACTACAGGATCTTCTAATTTCTCAGGAAGCTTTTTCTAAATAATTGCACTATACTCTTCGCTAAGTACAACAGTTTCATTGTCTGTGAACTCTCTCTTCTTGTTTAAAATATCTTTCATAAACTTCACATAATTGGGAATTTGTTCTAATGCTTATACAAAGGGAATATTCACTGTTAATTTCTTCAGGATTTCAAGGAATTTAGAAAATTGCTTATCCTTTTATGTTGCTTTAATTGCTGAGGAAATGGTGGTAGTGGTTTTTCTACAGAAATTTTCATAGGTATTAGTGGATATTCTAAATCTTGATCTTACGGATCATTTTCTCTTTCAGTTTCCACTTTCTCTTTTTCACTTTCTATTTCTTTTTGTACTCTTATTTTTAACTCTTTTCCACTTTGTAACTGTATTGCTTTGATTTGTTCTTTTCCTTGGTCTTTATAATTAATTTCCACATTACTAGGAAAAGTTCCAGAAATTCTATTATTAAGCGCAGTAGCGATATGCCCAAGTTGAGTTTCAATATTTTTATTAGCAGTTCCTTGATTTTGTAATTGGTTCCCTTAAATTTGTAGCTGCTTTCCTTGATTCTGCAAATGCTGACCCATATTTAATATCAATTCTTCCATAGATAACTTCTTTTCCTTAAATTGAGAGTTATTATTAAATCCAGGTGGATAAGAAGGTTTATAATTAGAATTTCCTTGGTTAGATGAATTTCCTAATGGGTTTACTAAGTTGTTCATCCATTATTGATTAGCATAATTGTTATTCCAATTAAAATTTGGATGATTTTTCCAACCAGGATAATTTGCATAAGAATTATTGGATCTATTATTAATAACATTTAAAGTTTCATAAGAAGGTTGAACATCTATAAATTGTCCAGATAAATTTTCTTCTATTATAGTAGGAGAATAATTCATTCCAAAATGATCTAATTTCTTAGATATAGCAGCAATCTAAGAAGCTAACATAGATATCGCATCAGAGTCATGGATACTAGCTATTTTTTTAGGATTTAGCCTTTCAGAAGTCCATTGAAAATTGTTGGTAGTCATTTCTTCAATTAATGAATAAGCCTCATCAAATAGTTTTGACATTAATGAACCACCAACGGCAGCATCAATGATAGATCTAAGAGATCCTACTAATCCATTATAAAAGTTTGAATGATTAACCAATCTGGTAATGCATGATGTGGGCATTTCCTAATAAGATCTTTAAATCTCTCCCAAGCTTCATATTTCGATTCTCCATCAAACTGACTAAAAGAGGTTATATAATTTCTAAGCTTTGTAGTTTTTGAAGGAGGAAAGTATTTGGATAGAAATTTTTGTGATAATTCTCCCCAAGTTCTAATACATCCAAGTGCTAACAAATTTAACCACATCTTAGCCTTATCCCTTAAAGAAAAAGGAAAAAGCCTAAGTTTTAACAGCATCATTAGATACTCCGTCATATTTAAAAGTAGCACAAAGTTCAAAAAAACTAGCAAGATGTAAATTAGGATCCTCATTTAGTGAACCACTAAATTGATTATTTTGTACCATTTGGATAATTGCAGGTTTAAGCTCAAATGAATTAGCCGCTACGTCAGGATTTTAGATAGTTAAGTGAATTTCATCTAATGTAGGGTTTGCGTAATCTCTTAAAGGTCTCGGTTGATTTGTATTTTCAATTGCTGAATTATTTGTCATTTGATTTAAATTTATAATTTCTCTTTTCTGTTTTATAATTTTTTTAATAGTGCATTAAGGTATTAAATTTTCGGTTCCAAATTTATGCATACACAACTTAAGTAATTTTAAAAATAGTCAATTTCTCTAGTAATTATCTTAATAACTATTTTATTAATTACTTTAATAATTACTTTACTTCCCCGGCAACGGTGCCAAAAACTTGATAGGCGGGGCTATGTAACTATATAAGTGTTTAACCAGTGAAAAAATAATTTTCAATAATAGCAAAGTTATCCCTTTTATCAACGCAAGTATACGTATTGTTCAAGTAATACAGGGCTCTAATGGAGTCCGAGATATCGATCCCACAAAGAAGTTAAAGATTATGAACTAATTATAGCAGTTGCAATTACTATCTAGTATACGGAAATAAAGAACACTTATACTAAACTCTACTACTAATTTTTGAATGGAAGATTACAATTTAGAAAAGTATCTCTCTCCTTGTTAAGAGAATTAAGTGAATGGATAATTAACCTAGTTAGAATTATATTGTGCCAAATAGGAGCATTCTTATTCTTTACCCTTTGGTCTAGGCATAAAGAATATTGACTAATCCTATGCTTGGTTAATGAATATGCGACTAGGCTGGGAGGATACCGACTCTCACTTCGGAGCTCCCACGTTCCCCTCGCTTGAGGGCTAACATCTACACTTAAACTCCCAAACGATAGGACCGAAGTGAAGTATTTAGTCTATCACTCTAAAATATCCAATTCTACGCCTGATAAATAATATTTCCTATTTATTTGCACCCTGCTTTCAAAGCCTTTGCTTTCCCTGAATCATGGATGTAATCTTTAAGATATTTCAATAGTTCAAATGGCAAATTGAAAGTAAATTAAGATTTAAGTAAAATATTATCACAATTTTTATTTAATATTTTAGGCACAACTAATTCAATTTTCTATTTCACAAATTCTCAAAAATAAGGAGAAAAACAGAGAAAAGTACTCATAATGCATAGGAAGAATAACACAAAACTTGGATTTCATATAAAATTAAAGTTATAAAATAATAGAAAAAACTTATCTTGAATATTCTCCCTAGACGTGACTCCTTGAAGTTCCTCTGACTCTTCCTTCTTGTACAACACACTCAATTAAACTCACTAATATACTCTCTATAACACACTTACTAAATACACTAATAAGACACTCAAAATGACACACCGAGGACACAAAAAAGACACACAAGGACACAAAAAGATACACAAGGACACAAAAAAGACACACAATGACTCAAAAAAGACACACATTCGGCCTAAAATCGTCTTTATTTAAAGAGGGAGAAATATTTCTAAAGGTTGCTTAAGAACCGCTTCAAAAAGCTTCCAGATTCATTGAACATTGCTTGAACCAATCTTCTCGCCGTCGGCGGGCTCGTTGGCGCCGTCGGCGGGCTTCTAGAACATAGGCCAACAGCTCAGGCTCGCTATCGGCGAGCTCGATCTCGCCATCGGCGGGCTCCTTTATAATGTATTCAAATGATCTCGGGAAAAACATGTCGTTGGCGGCCTATTCCTCTTCTTCGGCGGCCTATTCCTCGCCGTCGGAGGGCTATTTCAATTTTCATCTATTTTAGTCCTTTTTGTTCCAGATTCGCTCCTTTTCCCATCTTTTTGCTCCATTACCTATAAATCTTCATACCTGTAATAAAACATAGAAAATATTTTTATTTAAAGTACAATTTCATATAAAATTGATCTGAATTTCTCGATACATTTTTCTTTTGTCAGTTAGCCATATAGATAGGTTCGTCTAGGTCCGATGAGTCCATAGAAACAAACCCTAAGTGATTTGATTAAGTGTAGAGGGAGATATTAGGGTTTGAGTGCGTACGGTTTACAATTCACACCAGTTGGGGATGAAGGAGGAGTGTCGTTGGATCAAGCAGAAAATGTTTAGACGGCTGGGATCGAGTTAGAGAGGAGATTCTAACATAAAGTGCGGTCGCGTGGCAACTAACTCGAAAGGCGGTGCCGAATGGGGAGACGAAGCGTCGTAGGATGAGTTTACACTGATGTGGTTAAGTGGAAAAATATGGATTAATTGATTTATTTAAATCAGTGAACCTTAGAAAAATCATAACTTGGTGTAGACACAACAGAAAAATAGAATAAAATACTCTCTTGCTCAGTGAATAGAGGAGAAAAATGTTGAATTAATTTCAAGATTATTTAATGTATAGTTTGTTTTTAATTAATTAAATACTATTTTGAGTATTTCAATTCTCCATTTGTATGTACATTTCAGTATGGCTTAAAATTTAGAGCTTTTGTTCTCTTTGTCATGGGGGATCGTCCTTGATTTTTCCAAGTTCACGTGAGATCTCTATGAGGAGATCTCTATTTTTCATGTTATTATGTCTATTTTGGTATCAAAAGTATAATAATTAAAATTGATCAGAAAAATACAAAGTAAATTTTGGTAGGTTCCCTGTGACCAGAGAAATATAGGAAAAATTTAAACTTGGTTTAACTTATTAAGTATAACCATAATTGTAATTAAACCATAAATTCTAAAGAAAAATAAATTTGATTAAAAATAAATGGAAATAACCTAAAAACCATTCTTCGTTGTAATTTAAGGTCACAGAAACTTACCATAAAATTTTCAATTCAATTGGAGTTAATTTAAACACCTAAATGAATTTTCCAAGCTAAATCATACCTTTGACATTTATATAATTATAATAATTAAAATACACTTCAAAAAACTACCATATTAATTTTCAGAGTTCTCTGTGATCAGAGGAGTCCATGAAAAATAAAATTGTAATTAAAATAAATTTTTCATTTTTAAATATTATTTTAATATTTAAATAATTAAAAATTAATAAAAATCACAAAATTAATAAAATTGATGAAAATGTTCCAAATTACCTCTTGATCACTTGGGAACAATTGGAGTAATTTTCCTAACTCTCTAAATAAAGATATTAAATTTTAAAGGGTCAAAATTAATTTTTAAAGGCTAAAATGGAATTTCCCTAATTTCTCATTAAAATAATTCTAATAATTAAAATATAAATCATAAAAATATGAAATTTTGGTTCTCTGAGTTCCCTCACCTCACAAAGATTTAAGAAAAATATAAAATAAAATTTCAATTAAATAATATTTTATATATAATTAATACTCCAAAAATTGAAATAATTATAATAATTAAAGTAAAGTTCAAGAAAATCATAAAAATTGATCCAAAAGATTCTCCGGTCTATGTTAACCTCCAGTAATTTTCTTTGGGACATATGTTTCATTTTTATTAAGTTATTGAATTTTCTTTGAAAATCCCTATTTTGCATGAAAATAATTATGTAAATTAAATTAAATTAAGAAAAATCACATTATCTCCTCTAATGCTTTAATTAACCCATAAGTGGGGTAATATAAAATTTTAAATTCATTTGAATGGAATTTAATGAATTATGAAGTGATAAGGACTTTATGGGCAAAAGTTCAATTTTGAAGATTTAGCCTTAATTAAACATTTTTGCTTGATTTAGAGGGTAAAAGGGTAATGGATAATCTTAATAAACATGTTTGAATGATTGAAGTATATGAAGGAATAAATGGTACAAACACATCTCATTTTTGTCACATTAAAAGATAAGCTTATAATTTTATTAATCATACCAATTTGGATGAAAATTAAATTAAATGGTCCTTAAGGTCAGGGGTTGACTTTGGAAGTTGATAACTCACTAATTAAACAACCCTAGTTAATGATAAATTAATGATACAATAAATTAACAAGAATCATGTTCATGTAACTTAACTTTTCTAAAAGTTATAAATATACCCACCTAAGACTTAAAGGCTTGGTAGTGAGACTGTGCTTAATCAAATTTGACTAATGAGGTTTAGAAAAGAAAATACAACTAATTTTAAACATATTTGAGACACTACAAGCCCATCAAAAATTTATTAAATTCTTTCACAAGTTAAATTTCCTCTAAACACCCTACTTACTGTCGGCGTATAAAAAGTTTTAAATATACATTTTAGTTGATGTTGCCCATTACAAGGTGTCAGTCGCTGGAATCGAAGTCCCATCGCCCGCTTCGGAAGGACAATTTTAATTTAATTATAATTTAGTTTAGAAAAATATGGAGTCAAACTGATCTCATATTTTTCAAAGTTTGAATGAAAGAGCACTATACCTCGAGCTTTGTATATATCCCGAAGGATGAACACAAAACTCGAGGATGAGGCTCAGTCAAATGAACTAAGGAAAAGTATGACATCCTTTTGTTCTGCGAAACTTGTATGTTTGCCGACAATTTCCCCCATTTAATATAAGAGGAATAAATGGGGTTTATATTAATCTGGGGTCTTTTAGGTTTCCTGTAAGGGCAAGCCCCTATAGTTAATTACATCTTAGACAACCGAAGTCACCTAAGAAAACTCTTGATAAAGATCAGAAAATAATTATATTCACGACTTCCAAAGGTAAGGATTTCTTTCAACGAAATGTGATTATCGGAATTCAATAGGTGAATGGTTCAAATTTTAGAACATTTCATTTTATCAGAGTTCAAAGGAAAAGAAGACTAGGGGAAGAACACAGATTCGAGAAGAATCCCGGTGTTTCCCCAAGCTATCATATTGTTTGGCTCAGTTTAGGAAAATATTTAATTTACATTTCATCCTACCAATTTTATTATTTAGGGCTTACATTCATTTGATGTCGATCATATGAATAGCCTGGAAGATGTGAGGGTTTATGTCATATCGGGATGACAACTTCGGAAACCTAGAAGAGTTAGGGCTTATAATGCACCGGGTACAAAAGCCTAAAAGATGAGATGAGGGTTTACTTTGCACTGGGCAAATACCTCAAAGTTCTATAGCTAGTTGCTTAATGTTAGGAATGGTTTAGCTGAAGTAGACTTAGGTTTTGCTGAAGAAGATGGTCGTGCTGCCCACTATGCTCCATGCTCCTTCGTCGTTGCAGAGGTTCAGTTTTAGAAGGCGACAATCAGAAGGGGAGAGAAGTTTTTTGGTATAGAAAAGTCTTAGAATCCAAGTGTTTTAGTTTTTTAATTAAAACAAATCTTAAAGTTGATTAAACAGAACTGATTAAGATCCAACGGTTCCGTCATCCCGGCACCGTTATTTTCATCGGATTCACTTAGTCAAGATGAATTTGCTAAACTCAACTGAATGAGTTCCACACTTTCATTTAGACCATGGGAAATCCTGTTAGCAACATGTGGGTTGCATCATCCGAGGTATTCCCGATCATCCAACGAGACGTTTTAATTTAGTTGTAGTTGTAGTTTTGTTGTCATGTTTGTGATTAAATTTTGAGTTGTTTTATCTTTTGAATGTTGTGGCGGTGAATTTTATCTTTTGTCGATTTTAATTTAGTTTTGGGTTTCAGTTTTGTGACTATCCTAAAGGTTTTCAGTTTTCATACAGGGTGACATTCTTGTTTAACATGCAAGAGAAGTAAAGTACAGTGCATGGAAAATAAATCGTAATAAAATAAAAGCGTACCCGGTAGGGTCTTCTCGTCATTTCCAGTTGAAACTTTAGTATTTAATTGCATATATGTGTTTATAATTTTGCAAAAATTAAAGCATGCCAGAAAACGGGAAGAAGTAGGACTAACAAGCAGTAACTACTCAATCCTATGATGTCTATGTTTAGATCCTGGTTGTCTGCCAAGTCCTATGATGTCTATGCGAATTTCTATGTTGTGTTTCAATGAACTTTGTTAATTTAATTGAGGATGGTTTCTTTAAGCAGACATATTAAGTTTAATAGACCTCTGAGGTATCCAAAAGGTCAGAGAAGGATGAAGGTCCATGCTTCCCTCTCACAGCCTGGTGAAAAGTCTCGGGCTCATTTAGACTTATTATGTTGCTTAACAACTCATCCTACCTATACCCTTATGCTTAATGAACACAGGTGTTCGGGGTAGGTTGGGGCAGATGGGTTTAGGTGTGGTTTGGATTTGGATTGGTGGCAATTGGTAGTTTGATTTGGACTTTATGGGAGTGCTGTGCAGAGTTTGTGATTTTATTGTCGGCATATTTTTTAGGTTATGTGTTGTATTTTGAAAAGGGGTCGCCTAATAGAAATTGTCGACAAATTTTAGATTTTAAATTTAATTTAAATATATATAATTTAGAAAGTAGTATTTGATTTTGAAAATAATTTTAAATTTGAAAATTTTAAGATATGAAATCAAACCGATCTCACATCCCAAATAGTTTATATAAACGAGCACCACATCACAAACCGTGTATCTATCCCGAAGAATAGACACACTGCTTGACGATGGGGCTCGATTAAGTAAACTAGAAGATTTGTGACATCCGTTTGGTCTGCGAACCAATTTTATAAGCCGACAAGTTCCCCTGCTTAATATAAATGAATTAAGCAGGGTTTATATTACATGGGTATATTAAGCAGGGTTTATATTACATGGGTTCTTAAAGTTCCCTATAAGGGCTAGCCCATATAGTTAATTACATCTTAAATGACGGGAATCATTTAAGAAAACTCGATAATGATTAGTGGTTTTGCTCTCAAGAATTTCAAAGCTTAAGGTTTTCAAAGGATTGAATTTTGGAAATTTCTATAGGGATTAGCTCAAATTCGGAACGGTTTTATTTTAAGAATCCAAAGAAAGAGAAGTAGGAGAAGCTGAGGATCAAAGAAGAATCTTGACAACTTCCCAAACTATCCTATTGTTTGGTTTAGATTTGGGAGTATATTTAATGTTACAATCCTGCTAATTTTTTTTATTTAGGTCTTATATTTGTATGATATAATCACACAAATAGCCTCGAAGATGTGAGGGTTTATGTCATACCAAACGACCACCTCGGAGTCCTAAGACCGGTTAGGGCTTAATTTACATGACATGATCATGCAAATGCCTAACAAAGAGTTGAGAATTTGTGTTGCACTAAGCAAACTACCTCGAAGTCCTATGGCTTGGTTATTTAATTCTAAGAAAGTTTTGCTGAAGTAGATCCGAGTTTTGCTGATGACGATGGTCGTGCTGCCCACCATGCTCTGAGCTCCTTGTTGTTGCAGACGTTTAGTTTTGGAAGTCATAAATCAAGAGTTGAGAGAAGTGTTTTGGTTTAGAGAAATCTTAAAGTCCAAATGTCTTTAGTGTTTTAATTAAAACAAATCTTAAAGTTGATTAAACAGAACCGATTAAGATCCCACGGTTCCGTCATCCCGACACCGTTATTTTCATTTAATTCACTTAGTCCAGATGAATTTGCTAAACTCAACTGAATGAGTTCCACACTTTCATTTAGACAGTGGGAAATCCCGTTAGCAACACGTGGGTTACATCATCCGAGGTATTCCCGATCACTCAAAGAGACGTTTTAATTTAGTTATAATTGTAGTTTTGTTGTTCTATTTGTGATTAAATTTTGAGTTGTTTTATATTTTGGAGTATTGTGGCATGAATTTTATCTTGCAATGACTTTTAATTTAATTTTGGTTTCAATGTAGGGACTATCCTAAAGGTTTTGGTTTTCATGCAACAGTCTTATTTAACATGCAAGAAAAGTAAAGTACAGTGCATGTAAGTAAATTGCAATAAAATAAAAGCGTACCTGGAGGGTCTTCCCGTCATCCCAAGCTGCACTTAAAACACATGTTAAGGCATTTAAATATTTTACAAGAAATAACTAGGTAAAGTTAAGGAAAAGGGTTTTGGTTGTCTACCAAATTCCTAATCCTATAACTAGTCATCTCCTATGACGTCTAGGTTCTTGGGTTGGTTTAAGGATGATTTTCTTCATCAAAGAACAACTAGATTCAATTTCTCTTCTAAAACTTCCCGTCATATTGAGGAAGTGCTTAGGGAGGGTCCTAAACATCTTTTCAATAATTCTGTGATTGTTTTGAGTCCAAGTAAATTTAGTTGTACAGGTGAATTAATCATCTAGGGGTTTAAGTTTTGTTCTCTTGCTCAGTGAACTAGGACATTTGAATGTCCTATAAGTGAAGTAACACTTCACTTGATACTTCATTTAAGAGTTATAATAATAAGAGTTTTAAAAAGGGCAAAACAACTTATTAAGTATTTTAATGATTTAAACTTAATGATTTAATTTTAATTTTGACTTAATTATAAAAAAAAGTTTAAGTTTGGAATAGTGTTCAAGTCATTTTTTTTAAGATTTAATTTAAATCTTTACGTTTTAAATGATGTTATATCTCAGATTTAACATTTATGTTTTAAACCTACTTTAAGTGTTTGGTTTAACTCTTAATGATTTCATTTAGGTGTGTTGTTAAATGATATTAATTCAATTTAATTTTAATTTAATTTAAGTTTAATTTAATTTAATTTAATTTGATTTAATTTGATTTAATTTAATTTAATTTGGTTTAATTTAATTTAATTTGATTTAATTTATTTTGATTTTAATTTTACCTTAATATATTAAATATGATGTAATTTAATTGTTAAGGTGTTAACTTGATTTAGATTTTGATTTAATTTAATCTCAACATCTTAAATTTAATTTAATTTAATTGTTAAATTGTTTAGCATTTTAAATTTTAAGTTAGGATTATCCTTTTAGTTAAGAATTAAATATTATTGAAGTGATTAATTTAGGGATTCATAAATTAAAGAATAAATATCCTCTTAATAATATCCCTACTTTAATAATTCTAATTTATATTACTCTTCCAAAATTTCAATTAATTAATTAATTAAAGTTTTATTTTAATTATATTTGAAATGGTTAGTAGGTTTCTACCCTCAATCACTTAAGTTTCAATCATCCAAAATCGGCTTAAAATCAAATATTTTACCCTCCCCTTTTTGATTAATCCTAAAATTTTAATTAAGGGTTGAAATTTTTTAATTACCCTTTTGCCCTTCAAGCTTAATAAATTTATAACTCACGAAAGCAAATGAACTTGAAATTTTTATGTAACCTCACTCACATGTCAATTAAGACATTAGAGGAGAAAATGTGATTTTTTTTGTACTTAATTTATTTATATAATTATTTCTAATTGAGAATAGGGGTTTTCAAGGAAAATTAAATAACATGACCAAGGAAATGTTTCTATCCTTAAGAAAATTATGGGATGTCCCTAATGACCAGAGGACCACTTGGACTAATTTTGGAGATTTTTGGAGTTATATTTTATTTATTAGAATTATTTTGAATTTTGGAGTATTAATTAATTTAAAAAAGAAATAAAAGTTAAAAAATGGATTTTATATTTTCTTAAAATCTCTCTGACCTCAGGGAAATCAGAGAACCAAATTTTATATTTTTCTGATATTTCTTTGATTTATCAGAATTATTTTAGTGGAAATATTAAAGAAAATCATTTTTTAATTCAAAAATTGTTTTAAGCCTTTAAAATTCAATATCTTACCCTAGAGACTTAGAAAAAATATTTGGTTTGTTCCTAGGTGATTAGAATTCAAAATGTGTCATTTTGGTAATTTTTAATATTTTTATAATTTTTATTATTTTTAATTATTAAAAATATTAAAATAATGATAAAAATCAACTTTTTTAGAAAATTACAATTTTAATTTTCCTAAGTTCCTCCGATGTCGAGAAGCTCCAAAACCATTTTTGTGAATTTTTTAAAAGTATTTTGTGAGTTATGAATTTTTAAAGTTTAATTTTGGTTATGTGACTTAATTAATCCATTTAGTGGGGTTAATCAAGTCCAATAGATTTCAAATTTTTTTGTGATGTTCCTTTGATCCTAAAGATCAGTGGAGAATTATTTTCAAGTTAATTTGATGTGTAATTAACCCTAATTAATTAAAGTTCAATTTTGGGTGTTTAGGCCAATTAGGGTTGTTCCATGTGAATTAACTCAAAACCTATTTTTCCTAGGTTCCTCTGGTCATAAGAAACATCACCAAATTTGCCTAGAATTTATTTCTCAGCATGCTAATTATTGGAATTAAAATACTCAAAACAAAAACATAAACTTGGAAAATCAATAACTTCTCATAGGGATGGCCTCTGACCTTGGAAAATTCAGGGAATGTTGCCAAGTTCAGAGGCTTCAAAAGCCCCATGGTCTCATGCTATGGTGAATTGCCTATGCAAATGAAGAATCAAAACAATGCAGAGAGTAAATAAATCATTAAAAATAAAATACTTGATGGAATGACTTGATTTCTTTTCCACATTATTTTCCTTTGTTCACTGAGCAAGAGGGTATTTTTATTTTATTTTTGTGATTTTTCTATGCAAAGATATGGATTTTTGAAGTTCTGGTAATTAAATAAATAGAAAATAGCCCTAATTTCCTACTTATCCACGCGGCGCCACGCCATCCTCGGCAGCTCCGAAAGGCCACGCGGCGAGCTGTGATTCGGCGCCGCCAACTGACTCAGCACTGTGGGGGCCCGCGGTTCACGTACCATTGTTCCGTCCGACTTGATCTCGACCGTCCGCCCAATACACGCGCGATCCAACGGCTCCTGGTCATCATCTACAACTGGTGCGCCCCCGTGACCATCCACACTAAAACCCTAAGATCTCACTCGAATCTCAATGGATTTTTATGTTCTTATATTCTATGGATTCGTCTTGAAGAGACGAACATATCCATACGATTTATGTGGCATGAAATTAACCCAATCAAAATAGAGAATGTTCAGAAGCTGGGGAAGAAGAGAGAGCTCGTACCTTTGCTCAGAGAAATGTGGCTTCGATCTGAGAGTTGTGTCACCTTCGATTGAACCTAATCAAGCTCCGGATGAAGTCTCTAGCCACGGGGAATCGCTCGAGACTCGATTTCCACCGGACCCGATTTCAACCTTTGGAGGCTAGAACAAATGGGTGGCCCGGAGAGGGGGCTTTCACCTGGGAACTCCTTCTCTTGGTCTTGTGCGGGTGTGGGTGAGTTTAATTTGATTTTGATGGAGGATTTGAGAGTGTCCTCGTTCGGCCTAAGAATCGAGCTCCAAAATCGAGCTCGATCGGTGGGAGTTAGGGCGGGAGAACGGTGGGGATGGATTGCTCTTGGCTGGGGAAGCTTTGTGAGGAGTTTGGAGGGATTCTGCGAAGGTTTGGTTCAACCAACCTTTTGGCCGAGAGGGGTTGGTCGGCTTAAATAGCCATGTCCATGGCTTCCCGAGGGAGTTAGGGGCTTGGATCAATCGCTCGTGGCAAGGGAAGAACAGTACTGCAATGGCCATTGGGCATGGGGCAGCTCAATAGGTGGGAATTCCAAACTTTTGCTCATCCCAAGGTTTCAGCAATGGCATTTTCCGGCGACTGTGGTGGCTGGCCGGCCAGGGTCAGGTCAACCTCAGGCTCAGGGAAGTCAGGCTTGATTCCTGTGGGTTCAATTGAGTTTTGCCAAGTGTAAAGGGGTTGGATCAAAGTGGCATGGAGGAGTGTCCATTTTGGCTTGATTTGGTCCAAGCCATGGTTTTGGGTTTGGTTCATCTCCCCATGGCCTCGATTTTGGGCCGAGGAGGTCGGTGGGTCGAGCTCACATGTGTGGTGAAGTCCACATCTATTTTGTTTAAGTTAATTTTGGGTTAGGGTGAGACATTAAAAGGGTTAAAAAGGTTTAGTGAGAGCTTAGAAAAGGCCCCCCTCCCCTTGCCATTAATAGCTTAGTAAAAAGTCAAACCATCCATGGCTTCATGTCGCTTATACATGGCTTCATGGCTCACATTTGGCTTGGCAAGAGTTTGGTCAATTTTCATGGAAAAGGGTTTTAGGAATTTTTGGAAATATTGGGGTTATTTGATGGGATTTGGCATAATACCATTTTGGTTTGATTTTCATGATGGATTTAGCACTTAGGGAGTGATATTAATTGAGTGAGGATGAGATGAGATTGTAATGTGGGCTTCAGGATGGGTTTGGGCTTTTAAAATTTGGTAAAGGTGGGCTTTAAAAATGGTTTATGGGAATGGGCTTTTATGTTTCAAAATGGACTTTTAGATGAAAAATTTTACAAAGGGACATGCTACATAAATGTTGGGTTTGGTTTAGGGATGTGCCATGAGTGATTTGAGACAAATTTGAGGTGATTTGGAATTGAATTGAGTCTAATTTGGGTCCCCTTGGTGATAGGGTCAAAATAGATCAAAATGGACTAACTTGGGCTAAGGTTAGGCTAATGTTGAAATTGATGTAAATTCAATTTTAAGAAATGTTTATGGGAGTGTAACAAAGAGTTTTCAACCTTGGTTGGGCTTTAATCTTGGGATTTGGGCCTATTTGGGTTCATGGTGGATTTAGGCCTATTTAGGAATTTTGGGTTTGGGTTTAATTTGAGTAAGGTTTGGATCCAAATTTTGGGCAAACTATGTTAGTGTTTTGTTTGTGGAGATGTTAGGGAAGATTTAAAAAAGTTTTGGGACCAATTGGGGTTTAATTAGGTTGGTTTGAGTTAGGTTTAGGTCATGGGCCAAAATTAGGCATTAGGCCTCAAATTGAAATTGGGCTCAAATGTCAATCAAATTGGACTTGGATTTGGTCTAAATTGATATTGGGGATGTTGATTTGAAATTTCGAATTGAATTGGACCAAAATTGAGGTCAATTGGGGTGGTTTGGTTTGACATTGGGTTCACTTCGGTTTAAAATGGGCTAAATTGGGGGTTTTGGTAAAAGTGGGATAAATTGGCAAAACTGGCCCATGGTGTAGTCGAACAAAATGAAATTGGGAATATTTGGGATTTTCTGGAATTTTCTGGGAATTTTTGGAATTTTTGGATTTTTGGGTCAAGAGGGGCATTTTGGTAATTTGGAGGGTATTGGGGGTATTTTTGGTTATGGATGATCAGTTTGAATGGTTGGGAAATGTTCAAGGTTGATTTTGGAAAAGTTTTGGGTGATTTGGAAAGTTTGGTGGTTTTGGGTAGTTTCAAGGGGTTTTTTTTGGTAGGCTAGGTGGGTCCGGGGACCCGGGGGTCAAAAATTTGAAATTTTGGAAAAATAAAAATTGATCAAATTTGAGTGAAATGGAATCATTTTGGTTGAGCCATGAAACTATATTAAGCCCTCAAAAGCCATGAGAGGACTCATTTGAGGCATTCACCATGTTGTTCCTAACCCTTTTATCCAGGGGCTTAGGGGTTAAGGACCATCAATGTGAATTACCTACATGAGTCAGGAAGTCAAGTTGGGTGAGAGTGTGGTCTTCAGGATGTGTGTGAGAGTGTAGTGTATGTGTAAGTCAGCTCTCATCAGACCAAGCCACCCAGGGTGATCCTAAGGCCAAAGAGTCCTATAGGGAACTCATCCTTTAAACTTCCACATTTGATCTCAACCCTCTAGGTGATTAGGGGTTTACTGATCAAGCTTGCGGGGTTTGCGAGGAGTTAAGAAGTAGTTTGAATTTTGAAGTGGTGGATTCCATTTCTAGTCTTCTAGGATAGTCAAAGGAAAAGTCTAAGGCTAGATCCTAAGTACTAAAAGGAGAAGAGAAGACCTCATCAAAAATGAGGTCAACAAATGGACCCCCAATAGGTGTGGTGTGCTAACCAAGCACACCGCTCGTATTGGTGTTGACCGAAGAGATCGACAAAACCAACACAGATGTCCAAGTGACACACTTAGGATGAAGTAGAAGAATTTCCGAATGGGGAGTATCACGTAGATTATCACTATGGAGGTTCCTGAACTCTCGCTGGGGAAAGGAAAAGGAGGTGAATTCCAAATCACAAGATTTGGAGAATTTCAATTTAGATTTCGTTTCATTTTATGTTCAAATTTTGATGTGTGAGTTTAGATTTGGAGTTTTAATTTAGATTGAGGTTTAATTTAAGATTAATTCGACAAAATCTTGAATTTGAAATTTGGATTTGAAATGAAAATTGAAACCTAGGTTTCAACCTCGGGATTACAAGGAAAACTGGAATTTAGGCACCATCCTCGGAGTGAGAATCGAAGTTTAAGTGTCGATTGAAAAGGATGAGAATCAGAATTTAGGTACTGATCTCAAAAGAGAACTAGAATTTAGGTACCAGTCTCACAAGTTTGGAATTGAAATTTAGATGTCAATTCAAAAGAGAATCGAAATTTAGGTATCGATTTCGAAATGAGAACTGGAATGTAGGTACCAGTCTCGAAAATTTTGAATTGAAATGTAGGTATCAATTCAGATGAGAATCGAAATGTAGGTATCGATCTCGAAATGAGAACTGGAAAGTAGGTACCAGTCTCAAAAATTTTGAATTGAAATGTAGATATCAATTCAGATGAGAATCGAAATGTAGGTATCGATCTCGAAATGAGAACTAGAATGTAGGTACCAGTCTCGAAAATTTTGAATTGAAATGTAGGTATCAATTCAGATGAGAATCAAAATGTAGGTATCGATCTCAAAATGAGAACTGGAATGTAGGTACCAGTCTCAGAAATTTTGAATTTAAATGTAGGTATCAATCCAAATGAGAATCGAAATGTAGGTATCGATCTCGAAATGAGAACTGGAATGTAGGTACCAGTCTCGAAAATTTTGAATTGAAATATAGGTATCAACTCAGATGAGAATTAAAATGTAGGTATTGATCTCGAAATGAGAACTGGAATGTTGGTACCAGTCTCGGAAATTTTCAATTGAAATGTAGGTATCAATTCAGATGAGAATCGAAATGTAGGTATTGATCTCAAAATGAGAACTGGAATGTAGGTACCAGTCTAGGAAATTTTGAATTGAAATGTAGGTATCAATTCAGATGAGAATCGAAATGTAGGTATCGATCTCGAAATGAGAACTGGAATGTAGGTACCAGTCTCGGAAATTTTGAATTGAAATGTAGGTAACAATTCGGATGAGAATCGAAATGTAGGTATCGATCTCGAAATGAGAACTGAAATGTAGGTACCAGTCTCGGAAATTTTGAATTGAAATGTACTGTGGAGATTTAGATTTAGCAGGAGATTGAAATGAGATGTGAAAGTGTTCCACATCCCACGAGAATCAATCAAAGTTTGATTATTTGGCGAAGGGTATGAATCCATGCCATCAAAACCAAATCGAAAAATTTTCGTGGTTCTGAAATCATCCCGAGAGAGGGTTTCAAAGGAGGTCTGAAGTAGATCTTGATTTGAAGAGGAATTGGAGGATTTGAAAAGATGGATTTAGACTGGAATTCAATTTGAGATTTAGATTTGTTTTGTTTGTCCTTTAACGGTCCCTTTTTTTTATTTGTTGTTTATTTAAAGTTTATGTGAATTTGAAGTTCAGTTTACTATTTAGATTTTTAGGAAAAGTTCTCATTTATTTTCTTTTTTCTTCTGTTCTTCGTTCAAAGTTCATTTAATTCTAATGGCGTTTCCCAGTCAATTTGCACAACAAAAAGAGGTGAAGGTAAAATATGACTCAGTCGTTTTCATTCCAACTTGCTGAAAGTACATCATACAACTTGATCTAGTCATGATGACATTTTCCTTAGAAATTTAATGTCTCGTACAATCCATGTAAATCCATAACGGACTGTGTAAACTTCTTGTTGATCCATCCAAAAGCGTCTGTCAAAAAATCCATGTCTGAATAGTAAGAAACATAGGTAATAACATCACCTTCCAAGCCACCCTTGGCAGGAATGCCGCATGGATGTGCATTGGAGGTGTGCTTATTTCCCATGTAACTCACAGCTCGTAGGGCCGGAGACTCTCCAATTCTGGATCTGGCTGAAAGTGGTAAGGCATTTTTCTGTCGTCCATTCTTATAAAAGTAACGGAGATCCGCTCCACTGGTACTCCCGGTATACAATGTTTTGCGATGTCTGCTCCATTTCCTTTTAATATCATGACGGAACCTACCGGAAGTGGTATCTCCACCGGCCCTCGGAACTTACCCGGGCTCGCTATCCGGAGGTCAGATCCGAACATGACATTGCATTGGTTAACGAACGAAACTGTGCAGAAAGGTCTGACAAAGTCGTGGTGGTCTGTGTGGAGGTATGCAGTCGCCCTTCTGGTAAATGTTGATGATGCAACTGTTGGGTATGCAGTCTGCTGGTAGTACCCTCCACATTATCATTCTTTTCACCATTCTTTTAATTATCCTCGGCATTGGATCCACCTCACTGCGATGGAGTATCCCTGGTGGATTTCCTCTTGCCTCTAATCCTTTCAAAGTATTCAAAAGTCTTTTTTCAACATTTTGCATTCTTTCTAGTTCATATTCTGGGATGATCTGCAAGTGACAAGGTCTAGTAACGTATTGCGGGATGTATGGCTCAATCCCGTCACGTTCTCCGGCATACCTTGGCTCCTCGAGGATTGTCTCTGTCGAGACATCCTCTGGGGTTGCTTCCGCAACAAGGTTTCTTACCACTGGTGGCTCTGTCTGGCGTCGTGGTAATCTCTCTGCCTCTGATCTTCTTAGAGTTTCCCTTATCTTTTATGTTGTTCTCGGAGTTGGTTGCCTCTTTTTAGGTTCCAGATAAACCGGTATCTTTCAAATGTGTGTGTCGGCAGTAGCGGCTATCTCTTCGTGTTGATCTGCTGCTAGTTTAGTCAACATCTTGCGGATGCGGCGATTCTTATTCCTTCTCGGGGTAGCAGTGAGAGTAGCTATCCTTACCCCTTGAATTTCTGAGGGCGCGGCGCTGACGAGCCTGCCCTCTGCCATGGCAACAACTGACTTGATTTTCTTGTTCTCCTCGGTGTTTGTCTTTCTCTTTTTGTTGTTGGATTGGTGGCTTGGGCCACCCATCTTCATCACTTTCTGGCTGTGAAGCTCTTCTCGATCCACTGGGATCCAATCATTTTCTTCGTAGCCAATGTTCTTTGCGCCTGCATCAAAGGGTAAAGAATAAGAATGCTTCTATTTGACACAATACCATTAATCAAATTCTCCAACGAATATTAAATTATCTTAAAGATCATAGATTAATTGAAGGAAAGAAAGTTGTTTGTTTTATATAGTTTTCACAAAATCATTTTCTTATTATTGTTTTCTTTATCTGCATCTAGTAAATTAAAAGTAATTTATAGTTAGATTAAAATTAAAAAAGATTTTTGAAATAAAATATTTAAAAATTTATTACCATATTTTTTCCCCGTGGGATCGATACTGGGGTCCTTGTTTCAAAGCCCTATATTACTTGAAACGATACGTATACTTGCGTAGTACCCAAAAAGTATATAAAATATTTTCTTTTTAAATTATATTTTGCTATATAAACATATATTTAAAAAAAAGTTTTATTTGGTACACATCTATATAGTAAGTTATTCCAGATCAAGTGTTTCGCGCCTTTGCCAGAAATTAAATTTTCTAGCAGTGGTAACAAATCCTTGTATTTGGAAATACAAAAATTGGGTTAAGTTTTTGGCGCTCGTTGTTGGGGAAGAAATAAGAATAGTTATAGATTTTTAAATATTATATTTCCAAAAGCATAATATATATATATATATATATATATATATATTATTCCTTGTTTCATTTTATGCGAAGTTTTGGTTCTGAAGGATTAATACCTTTAGATTATGAACTAGAAAGAACAATTAGAAAAATTAAAAAGGGAAAACAAATTCAAAAATTTCAAGAAATGGCTACTTTACAAAATCCAATTGAACTTAATGTTCAAAATGTTTTTAAACCATTAAGGGATTATGCTCCTACAGTTGATAAACTTCATAGTAGTATTTAAATACCCACTGTAGATGCTAATTCTTTTGAACTTAAACCGTCTATTATTCAAATGGTGCAAAACAATCAATTTGGTGGAACACCAAATGAGGATTCAAATTTACACCTTGTTAGTTTTTTAGAACTTTGTGTTACCTTTAAATATAACAATGTTTCTGATGATGCTATTAGACTTAGACTCTTTCCTTTTTCTTTAAGAGATAAAACAAAGATGTGGTTAAACTCATTAGCAACTGGTTCTATTAAAACATGGGCTGAAATGGCACAAAAATTCCTTGCTAAATATTTTTCTCCTTCTAAAACTGCTAAATTAAAAATGATATTACTTCGTTTAGTCAATTTGATGGGGAGACAATATATGAAACTTGGGAAAGGTTTAAAGAACTATTAAGAAAATGTCCTCATCATGCTTTACGTGATTGGTTAATTATTCAAACATTTTATAATGAATTAATTGGATCTTTAAAATCAATTATTGATGCTGCTGTTGGAGGTTCTTTAATGTCTAAATCATTTGAAGAAGCTTACACTTTAATTGAAGAAATGGCTAATAACAATTTTCAATGGCCTTCCGAAAGGATTAATCCTAAAAAGATGGCAAGTATTAACGATAATGAAGCCTTTTCTATCTTAGCTTCACAAGTAGCAGCAATGTCTAAGAAATTAGATAATTTTGCAATTAATATTTCACATAATAACTCTGCTAATATTGAAGATTCTCACACTATTGAAACTTTGCAAGCTATTGCAAGTAAAAATAATCCTTATTCAAAGTATTATAATCCTGGGTGGAAAAATCATCCAAATTTTAACTGGAATAATTCACAACAACAATGGGGTAATAATCAATCTCATCCCACTGGAAATTGGAATAATGAAGTTAATCCAAATTATAAACCTCCTGGATTTAATAATCAACGAGAAAAAGTTATCAATAGAAGAATTAATTTTACAAATGAATAATCAATTACAAAATCAAAATACTGTTATTCGTAATATTGAAAATCAAATGGGGCAAATTGCTACTTTAATTAATAACAGACCTGTAGGAACACTTCCTAGTAATGTTGAAATTAATCCAAAGGAAACTGGAAAATAACATGAACAAGTTAAAGCTGTGCAACTTAGAAGTGGAAAAGAATTGAAAAGAATGCAGAATGAAATTTAAAAAGAGATTGAGGTTGAAGAGATTGAAAAACCTAAAGAAACTCTCTCTCCAAATCAAGATCAGACTGTTATACCTGTTAATGTGGAAGTTGAAAAACCACCACCACTTTTTCCTCAAAGACTTAAACAGCAGAAACTTGATCATCAATTTTCTAAGTTCTTTGAAATTTTTAAGAAACTTACTATTAACATACCTTTTGCTGAAGCTTTGGAACAAATGCCAACTTATGCAAAATTTATGAAGGATATTTTAAGTAAGAAACGAAAATTTGAAGCTTTTGAAACCATTAAGTGAAGAATGCAGTGCAATAATTCAAAATAAATTACCTGAAAAGCTTAAGGATCCTAGAAGTTTCACTATACCATGTGCTATTGGAGAAAAATTTTGTGGAAAAGCTTTATGTGATTTAGGAGCAAGTATTAATCTCATGCCATTTTCTATCTTTTGAAGATTGGATTTAGGAGATATTACTCCCACCACTCGTAACCCTTCGAGTTAGTCGATAGATCTATCACTTATTCTAAAGGAGTTATAGAGGATGTCCTTATTAAAGTGGATAAATTTATCTTCCCTGTAGATTTCATAGTACTTGATATGGAAGAAGATAAAGAGATACCTATTATTTTAGGGAGACCTTTTTTAGCTACCAGACGAGCTATGATTGATGTGCAAAAGGGAAAACTAACCATGAGAGTTAATGATCAAGAAATTAAATTCAATGTTCTTAAATAAATGAAGTACCCTGATAAAGAGAAATGTTATCGAATGGATATAATTGATTATTTAATTGAAAAACATTATCAAGAAAAATGTAAAGTTATTTCAGAAGAAAATTTTGAATTTTTAACTGATGAAAATGAAGAAGTAGAAGAAGAAGAGACTCATTTTATTAAAGATAACTGGGAAACTTTAGACATAACTCAAAATGATATACTTTTACCATCAATTAAAAAAGCCCCTGAACTGGAATTAAAAATGTTACCTTCACATTTAAAATATGCGTTTCTTGGAAATTCATTAACTTTATCTGTTATTATTTCTTCTGAACTGAGTAAAGATCAAGAAGAAAAACTACTAGGTGTGTTAAAGAATTATTAGAAAGCTTTTGGTTGGACTATTGTTGACATAAGTGGAATAAGCCCTTCCATTTATATGCATAGAATTTTAATGGAAGAAAATTTTAATCCTACTATTGAATCTCAAAGAAGATTAAATCCTATCATGAAAGAGGTTGTTAAAAAAGAAATTATTAAGTGGTTAGATGCTAGTATTATTTATCATATTTCAGATAGTCAATGGGTAAGTCTTATTCATTGTGTTCCGAAGAAAGGAGGTGTAACTGTCATTGTTAATGATAAAAATGAACTAATTCCTACAAGACAAGTTACTGGATGGCGAATTTGTATTAACTATAGGAAATTAAATAAAGCCACTAGAAAGGATCATTTTCCTTTACCTTTCTTGGATTAAATGCTTGTTAAATTAGTCGGAAACCCATATTTCGTTTTCCGGATGGATATTACGGTTATCATCGATTACTTATTGCTCCCGAGGACCAAGAAAAGACAACATTTACAAGTCCTTATGGAACATTTGCTTTTAGAAGAATGCCTTTTGGTTTATGTAATGCACTCGCAACTTTTCAAAGATGTATGATGTCAATATTTTGTGATTCGATTGACAAAGGAATTGAAATATTCATGGACGATTTTTTTAGTTTTTGGAACTTCTTTTGAATCTTGTTTGGAAAACATTGCCAAAGTTCTGAAAAGATGTGAAGAAACAAATTTAGTTCTTAACTGGGAAAAATGTTAATTCATGGTCACAGAGGGCATTGTACTTGGTCACAAAGTGTCACAAAAAGGGATGGAAGTACATCAAGCAAAAGTAAAAATTATTGCTTGAATTGCAACCACCTACTACTCGTTGCGATGTGAGAAGTTTTCTAGGTCATGCTGGATTTTATAGAAGATACATAAAGGATTTTTCTAAAATTGCTAAACCTCTTTGTCATTTATTGGAAAAAGATGTGAAATTTGAATTTAGCAAAGAATGTATTAATGCTTTTAATATTCTAAAAGAAAAAATAATAACTGCACCTATCATTGTTGCACCTAATTGGAATAAATCTTTTAAATTAATGTGTGATGCAAGTGATTTTGCAATTGGAGCTATATTAGGACAAAAATATGAGAAGATTTTCAAAGTTGTATATTATGCTAGTAAAACTCTCAATGAAACACAAAGAAATTACACTGCCACTGAGAAAGAGCTTCTAGCTATAGTATATGCCTTTGATAAATTCAGACCTTATCTTCTTGGTACTAAATGTATAGTTCATACTGATCATTCTGCTATTAAATATCTATTATCTTTGAAGGATTCTAAACCTAGACTTATAAGATGGGTTTTACTTCTACAAGAATTTGATTTTCAAATAGTAGATAGAAAAGGAACTGAACCAAATTGCTGATCATTTGTCTAGAATTAAAAATGATATTATTTCGGAAGAAAATATAAATGAGAAATTTACTGATGAATCTTTATATGTTATTCAAGGATGCAAAACACCTTAGTATTCTGATATTATTAATTATTTAGTTAGCAATATTTTGCCTTATGAATTGGATAACAAATTTATTAAGAAATTTAAATATGATGCTAAATCTTATATTTGGGAAGAACCCCATTTATTTAAAATTAGTAAAGATTCTATGATTCGAAGATGTGTACCTTATGAGGAAACTTTTTGCTATTATTCAAAAATGTCATGATTCCGATTTTGGAGGACACTTTGGCATAGATAAAACTGCATTTAAAATTTTAAATTCTGAATTTTATTGGCCTACCTTATTTATAGATGTAAGACATTATGTGAAAACATGTGATCGATGTCAAAGGATGGGAAATATATCTAGGAAGAATGAAATGCCTTTAAACTATATATTGGAAGTTGAAATTTTTGATATATGGGGTTTAGACTTTATGGGACCATTTGTTCCATCATCTGGAAAAATTTATATTTTATTAGCAGTTGATTATGTTTCAAAGTGGATTAAAGCTGTTGCTTTACCAAACTGTGATTTCAAAAGTGTTTCTAATTTTTTAAAGAAAATGATATTTTCAAGATTTGGAATGCCTAAGGTAATTATCACTGATGGTGGAAGTCATTTCAGGACTATAAGAATTCAATCATTACTACAAAAATTTAGAATCAAACATAGAATTGCAGTCGCTTATCACCCACAAACAAGTGGAATGGTCGAAGTATCAAACGAGAGAAATTAAAAAATTTTTAGAGAAGACTCGTTAATCCTAAAAGAACCGATTGGGTTGATAGACTTGATTCGCATTATGGGCTTATAGAACGACTTATAAGACACCAATCGGAATGTCACCTTACCGGTTAATTTATGATAAACATTGTCACTTACCTGTAGAACTTGAACATAAAACTTATTGGGTGATAAAGGAGTTTAATTTTAATTTGAATAAAGCAGGAGAAAAGCGATTATTGCAATTGAATGAGATGGAAGAATTAAGAAATGAATCCTATGAAAATGCAAGAATTTATAAAGAGAAAATGAAGATGTTGCATGATAAGAAAATTTTAGGAAAACTTTTTGAGCCTGGATAAGAAGTATTACTGTTTAACTCTTGTTTAAAACTTTTTCTTGGAAAATTAAGATCTAAATGGATTGGACCCTATATAGTTGAGAAAGTATACCATTATGGAGTTGTGGATATTAAAGATCCCAAAATAGGAAAAATTTTTAAAGTAAATGGATTAAGATTGAAGCCTTATTTTGGAGACATTAAAAAGATTTGTAAAGAGGCTTATGAATTGAGTCAACCTGATTAAAGATTTACTTAAGTCGGGCTGACGACGTTAAACCAAGCGCTTTGTGGGAGGCAACCCATAATTATCTTTTGTTATGAGTGTTTTTATGTTTTAATGTAAGGTTATGCCTCGATCTTGACTAATTTTATATTACTTTAAAATTATTTGATGCTTATAAGTCTTTATTGACTTAGGCTGAAAATTTTGAAAAATGTTGTGGAAGTTAGAAGCTGAAGCCCTACTCTAATTTGAGTAATTAGAAGTTGAATTTATGAATTTTGGTAGAAAATTAAATTTAAAAATAATTTTTTGTGAAAGGTGAGTCTGGCGCCTAGGCGCCAGAATTCGGCGCCTAAGTGCCAGTTCGGCCTGCACCCGAAAATTACTTAAATACCCCCCAAAAGCCATTTTTGACGCCTAAGCTTCATCTTCTTCCCCATTTTCACGAAAATACACCTTTTAGATCCATTTTGAGGTTAAAACATTAAGGATTTGAGCGTGAAACCACTTGATTTCTTCGTCTCAAGGTCAGATCTACACTTTAAACCATTTATTTTCGATTTTCACCATAGATTTCCCTAGATTTTGCTAAGAACCGAAATTTTGAAAAAAATTTGATTTTTAGTGATTTCTTTGGATTTTTAAACTTATTTTAAGTTTTATAAACTTAAAAAGAGTTTAAATTTTTTATTCCTAAATTTGTTCTTGTTTTCTTTCACGTTTAGATGGCTCCGAAATCTAAACGCGGGAAGGCACGAGATAACTTTGATAGCAGTAAATTTTCTACCGTGGCTGCGCATTTTCGATTCCACGAATTTGCAACGTCGAGGAAGTTCATTTCAGAACAAAGTTTCTATCATCCGGGAGAAATGATTGAAAACACTATCGTTGCACACAATTGGCAACGATTCTGTTATTTCACTGTTGTTGCTGTTATCCCTATTGTTCGAGAGTTTTATGTAAATTTTCTGGATGCCGAAGATTATGAAGTTTTTGTCAGAGGTGTCAGAGTAGGATTTAATCCTGAAAGAATCAATGTATTTTATGGCCTGCCACTGACTATTGAATGCCACTATTCTGGATTATCACCATCTGAGAGAGATTTGGATATGAACATTGCTTATTTGACTGACGGTACTGGATCTTGGAAGATCAGGAACGGAAAAAGGGGTAAACTTCAAATCTTCCAAATTAAATGGTTTTTCTAAAGCATGGCACTATTTTATTTCTGCAAGATTGTTACCTTCCAACCACCTGAGTGAAGTGACTAGAGATCGAGCGATCTTAAATTACTGCATTCAGGAAAGGAAGCTTATTGATGTCGGCAGTATTATTTATGATTATGTGGATTCTACTGTGAGATTTAACACTTCTGTTGGACTAGGATTCCCATCTCTGATTTATTCATTATGTATTAGCAATGGAGTCACTGCAGATATTTCAGAGGAAAGGTTGAAGACTACTAAGCCGATTAGTCAGGAGAGCATTAGCATTTATGATTGTCTTCGAGGGAAGAGATTGACTGCTCCTTCTTCTTACGTACCTGCTCCAGGTAGACCTTCTACTTCTCGACCCTCTACTTCTGCTGAACCACCATTGAGTTTCTGGGAATCAATGCATGATCAGTTTATAGAGCAGCAGCAGGAGTTATTTCAAACTCACTGCAGGATTGATGCTATTGATAGGAAACTTGATCATTTATCTGATTATACCCAGAGGAAGAGTAGCTATGATGCTGAGTATGATGAAGCCCTAGTCAGATTTCTGAAAGGTGAACATGATGTTAGTTTCCCTACTTTTCCTAGTTTCACACCATTTGGTGATCCTAAGGATGTAGAATTTTCCTTTGGTGACGATGATGATGATGAGGCTACAGCCAGTGACTAGTAGTTTATAGATCTCTATATTATACTTCTTTGTTGTTTTGTTTTGTTTGGTTTGTTTGTTTAGTTTTATGTTTGATGTATGTTGATTTGTTTAAGTATCTGTGTGGATTGATTAGTGTTAAGATTTTGTTGTTAAAATATTTTTAGTATATTGTGTTGAGACTGAAATTAGAGTTAATTTATGATATGTTTGTTTTAGTCTACTGTTTAGTAATTAGTAATTTTGCTCTGCTTTTATTTTGTTTCAAATTTAGCATAATCATAAAAATTAGTCTGCTTACTTTTTATACATGCTTCAATTTTATCTTAAATATTCATAAAAGCATGAGTAGAATTTAATTTTTCTTTTTAAGATCGTTTTTACATACTTATAAAAAATTCCTTTTTAAAATTATGATTTTCTTTCTCTCATACTTTCAAATTTTCATAGTATACCAAAACTTAAGTTTGGGGGAAGGGAAAATACATTCAAATTTAAATTTTATTTGTCCTTAAAGAGCTAATATTTTCTTAAAAATAAAAAACTTTTTAATATAACTTAAGGAATGAAGAATTTATTTGAGATCACTTTTATTTTTGAAATTATAAACAATTTAGTGAAATTAACCAAAATTTTAATAACTTTGATTGATTTTAAGAATAGAATTATTTAACTTAAAGAAGAATAAGATTAAGAACTTTTTTTATTCATGATAGAAATAATAGAATTTTAGAAATATTAAGTAATAAAAAATTATCACTTGAAAAAGAAAAGATTGGAAATCTTTTTGAATTCTTATTCATGTTATAATAATTAAGTGAAAATGTATAAGTTTTGAAAATATAAGTTAAGGATAGTGAAGTTCAAAACCATTAACAGGCTATCCAGATATAGTAATCCTCTCTATATATAAAAAAAATAAAAAAAAGAAGAAAAGAAAAAGAAAAAAAAGAAGAGAGGAGAAGCTTGAGGAAATGCCTAAATAAAAAAATTGGCCTCACTTGAATTATCTTACAGGAAGAAAACTAGTTACATATTTTACTTAATTTTTATGCATGAATATTTATTTAGGAAAGATTTTTCAAGAAGATCTTTTTCTTGTAAATAATCTATGAGATCTTAATATAATAGACTTCTATTATTTTCAAAATGGATGAAAAGTTTGAAATCTTATGATTTGGTAGTTAAATATTCTTTAAATTCTTAAAATTAAACGTAGTTAGTGAAATTGGGTTAATAATTTACTAAAAACTTTTTAAGATAAAAAATTATAAGGAATCTTAAATATATATCTTTTATTCCAAAGGTTATACATTTTATATAGTAGAAAGAGTTATTTGAGGACAAGTAACATTTAAGTTTGGGGGATTTTGATCTATAAAAAATACCTATTTTTTATGTCTTAATTCTTATCGATTTCTAAGGATATTATGCTTTAACGAAAGGTATTTTTATGTTTTTGTGTTTTTGTGTTTTTTGTGTTTTATGTCTTAATTCTTATCGATTTATAAGGTATTATGCTTTAACGAAAGGTATTTTTGCGCCAGACTCGATACTGAACTATCAAGTTTTTGACAACATTTGAACGTTTATTTTGACGGTGTGAGCGGTTATTGGACATTCTAGAAGACTGGCAGTTGTTCCTTGATAATAGGACATGTGATACATTGCATTTGGACGCTCCAAAATGATTTTAATCGCGAAGAGGTCCGAGACAAAGTGAAGAGGTGCGAAGAACTAGACGCGGTGTCTGGCGCCTAGGCGCCAGATTCCGGCGCCTAGGCTCCAAACAGACCTTCTAGAAGATTCATTGAATGTGGACATGTTTTGAAGAGGTGCCTCAAGGCAACCCTTGAAGCCTATAAATAGGAGTCCATTTCTTTAGAAAAACATGCCCCTCATTGTAACCCTTTCTCATATCCACTTTAGGATCTCTCATCCTTAGAGAGAGAAATAGAGAGAGAAATTTAGGGCCACTTTTGTTTTAGTTTAGTGAGTTTACTTTCAAGTTGTTGCATCTGGAGTTCATTACACTGTAGAGTCAGTAGGAATCAGAAGATCTGTAGAAGGAATATTTGAGATAACTATTTTATATTTGATTCAAAGTTTATTTATTATGTTTTGTTGTTTATATTCAATGTGTTCTGAGTAGTTAGTTTACTTTCTTCCTTCAATTATGAAGAGATAGATAAGATAATATAAGATTCGATGGAGAATTGAAATTCAAAATATTTTCAAAACATTGTGATGACATTAATACCAGATCTTACTTTACTTTTTAAATTGGTCATTTAAATTGTTAAAACCTGTTGAAGAGTTTTGAGACCTAGAAGGAGAAGAACTCTTAACTTGTAAATGTCACATGAATCCTTGGGTAATCGAAGGCCATGTGCAGGCTATTCAAGGTGAAGTGCAAATAAATAGGAAGATAAGATTTAAAGGGCATAGAATTGATAAGTTTTTAGAGTGACAGACTAAATTCTTATAATTTGATTTATAGATTAGGAAAGGGTCATTAGTAGGGCCGACCATAGCCACCCTTGGACATCTAGTAATGTGAGTCTAGATTAACCCATTCTTCTAACAATACATCCGTACCTGATCTGTAAATTAGCCAATGTTCTTTGCGCCTGGATCAAAGGGTAAAGAATAGGAATGCTTCTATTTGGCACAATACCATTAGTCAAATTCTCCAACGAATATTAAATTATCTTAAAGATCTTAGATTAATTTAAGGGAAGAAAGTTTTTTGTTTTATATAGTTTTCACAAAATCATTTTCTTATTATTGTTTTTTTTATCTGCATCTAGTAAATTAAAAATAATTTATAGTTAGATTAAAATTCAAAAAGATTTTTGAAATACAATATTTAAAAATTTATTACCATATTTTTTCCCCGTGGGATCGATACTGGGGTCTTTGTTTCAAAGCCCTATATTACTTGAAACGATACGTATACTTGCGTAGTACCCAAAAAGTATATAAAATATTTTCTTTTTAAATTATATTTTGCTATATAAACATATATTTTAAAAAAAGTTTTATTTGGTACACATCTATATAGCAAGTTATTCCAAATCAAGTGTTTTGCGCCTTTGCCAGAAATTAAATTTTCTAGCAGTGGTAACAAATCCTTGTATTTGGAAATACAAAAATCGGGTCACCATGCAATGTGGCCATGGTAGTCATAGCAGTGGTCATCTCCTCCATTCTCTTTTCCAATTGGCTGATCATTTCGTCTCTAGCGGACACGAGGAGCTTCACGCGCAGACGCTGTGGCCCTGGTATCGACCATGTTGATTTCCATGAATTCATCATCCAAGTAATCTGACAGGTGGAGATCCTCTTTATCGACCTCCAATCCTTGCTCCCTAGTTAACTCTGAAATCTCTTCACGAAGTTTCTAAATTCTATCCTCCATAGACCCTTCTTCTGCCATTGACTCTGAGGCAACAGGAGTGGTGATGATAGGAGTGCTGGACTTATAATCCATTTGATGATTTGTAGACTTCTCGAAGTGGACAGGTGCAGCGACTTTCGGTAACCACACTCTTCTCTCGAGAATTGATGCTTCGAGACAGAATGTCTCAGCGAGGACATCAGGACCAAGAGAGGAAGTGTGCTCCCTAGAGTGCAGACCATGTACAGAGGAAAGTAATCTTCTCTTTCTCCTCGGGAGTTCCTTGGGTGGCATTCTTGGACCTAGCCGAGACTTGACTGGTCTTCGTATTGCGGGTGTCAAATTGGTGGTAGTTGTCCCAACACGCTTTCCCAAACGGTGCTTGACAGAAACCCTGCTAGGCTTTTACATTTTCAAAATTTCCTCTCTCACTTCTGGGGATATTGCACATCCCATCCTTTTAAGAAGCTTGGCGACAGAACATCCTTCTAATTTAGCCAATCTCCGTAGAAGAGTATGAGCTCGAGTGATGGGTGTAGGCTTCTTTCCCTCCTCATCACAATAGTGCGGTGTTGGAAGCGCAGTGACAATCCTATGGAGACTTTCATTTCCAGTAGTACCAGCTAACGGGTGGAACCTACTACCTCGGAGGAGAGGAGAGGTATTCGGTAAACTGAGTTCGGAGGAATCTCATCAATCACTGGCATATTTGTAGCTTGTGCCCTGGCGGCCTTGCGAAGCTTTCGGTTGCGATTCCTCCTTTGGGATTTGGTCAACGGGGGAACCCTGGAACTAGAACCAATCTCAAAGATAGACGGCAGAGCAAGGAAGGCTTTGTCAGAATCTTCCTCGTGCAGAATTTCCTTCCTTTTAGCAGACGGGGAAGTAGGTGTTGTACGGCGAAGCTGAAGTAGTAGAGGTGACGACTCTCCTTGTCACGGAGCTAACTGGTTTGACGGGGACAACAGTCATCTTCATCTTCTTAGCAGAAAGGAAGTCTTCATGGGAGTTCAGATTGAACTCGGCAGATGGTTCTTGTACTTCGGGGGCGGCAACTTTCAGGACCACGAACGGGGCTTTTCCAAGCATGACTTCAAACTCACTGAAGCCGGCTCCAAACTGAATCAACGGTGCTGCGAGATGAGCCTTACGGGAAGAGGGCAGGTCGCTGGAGAAAGTCAGCGAAGGGGTTAACATTTCGACTGTCGAAAGAAACGTTCCAAAATTTAGGAAGGGCCAAAGACCTTGTCATCATAGTATGAACACTATGAAAAAAGATCGTTCTGTGAACTGGGTAAAATTTTTTATTTCATTTAATATATTATTATTTTCTCTTATCATATTTTGTTCTTCTTTTTCTTTTATTTTCTTTTAGGTTTTCATGTTTTTGTTTTAAATGATATTTAGAATTTTAAAGGTGGATTAACTTGCCGAAGGCAAAAAATTAAATCCAAGAGGCAGAAGAAAAAGGTAAAGCAAAGGACCCTGCTGAGGATCTCTTTTCACAACGCACATTGCCCAAGTGGAATTAATCCACCAACACACCTATTGGGGGTCTAACCCCACAAGATCAAAAGAAAAAAAAATCTTAAGGATCCCTGAACCTCTCTATTTAGGAGTGGCTAAACAGATGGTCCTGAAATCTAGGAGAGTTTATCATACTTTCCCAAGAAAGAAATGGGTAAAGTATGTCAACGGAAGAATGGTAATTTGGCTCATGAGAGACATGAGTACATTACCGATATACGAATATAGTATTTCCTGATTTTTATGAAGAGAGAAACTCTATCCCCAACGGAGTCACCAGAAGCTGTCGGCTTATAAAAAGTTTTAAATATAAGTTTTAATTGGGGTTGCCCATTAGAAGCTGTCAGTCGCTGGAATCGAAGTCCCATCGCCCGCTTCGGAAGGACAATTTTAATTTAATTATAATTTAGATTAGAAAAATATGGAGTCAAACTGATCTCATAATTTTTAAAGTTCAAATGAAAGAGAACTATACCTCGAGATTTGTATATATCCCAAAGGATGAACACAAAACTCGAGGATGAGGCTCAATCAAATGAACTAAGAAAAATATGACATCCGTTTGGTCTGCGAAACCTGTATGTTTGCCAACAATTTCCCCCATTTAATATAAGATGATTAAATGGGGTTTATATTAATCTGGGGTCTTTTAGGTTTCCTATAAGGGCAAGCCCCTATAATTAATTACATCTTAGACAACCGAAGTCACCTAAGAAAACACTTGATAAAGATCAGGAAGTAATTATATTCACGACTTCCAAAGGTAAGGATTTCTTTCAACGAAATGTGATTATCGGAATTCAATAGGTGAATGGTTCAAATTTTAGAACATTTCATTTTATCAGAGTTCAAAAGGAAAAGAAGACTAGGGGAAGAACACAGATTCGAGAAGAATCCGGTGTTTCCCAAGCTATCATATTGTTTGGCTCGGTTTAGGAAAATATTTAATTTACATTTCATCCTGTCAATTTTATTATTTAGGGCTTACATTCATTTGATGTCGATCATATGAATAGCCTGGAAGATGTGAGGGTTTATGTCATATCGAGATGACAACTTGGGAAACCTAGACGAGTTAGGGCTTATAATGCACCGGGTACAAAAGCCTAAAAGATGAGATGAGGGTTTACTTTGCACTGGGCAAATACCTCAAAGTTCTATATCGGGTTTGCGTAATCTCTTAAAGGTCTCGGTTGATTTGTATTTTCAATTGCTGGATTATTTTCCATTTGATTTAAATTTATAATTTCTCTTTTCTATTTTATAATTTTTTTAATAGTGCATTAAGGTATTAAATTTTCGGTTCTAAATTTATGCTGTCGGCACTATTTTTTAGGTTGTGTGATATTTTGAAAAGGGGTCGCCTAACAGAAGTTGTCGGCGAATTTTAAATTTAGTTTAGATAAATAATTTGAAAAAGTAGTATTTGATTTTGAAAATAATTTTAAATTTGAGATTGAACCGATCTCACATCCCAAATAGTTTATATAAACGAGCACCGCACCACAAACCGTGTATCTGTCCCTAAGGATAGACACACTGCTTGAGGGTGGGGCTCGATCAAATAAACTAGAAGTTTTGTGACATCCGTTTGGTCTGCGAACCAATTTTATAAGCCGACAAATTCCCTCGCTTAATATGAAAGTATTAAACGGGGTTTATATTACCCAGGTTCTTTAAAATTCCTTATAAGGGCAAGCCCACATAGTTAATTACATCTTAAGTGACGGGAATCACCTAAGAAAACTCTCGATAATAATCAATAATTACGCTCTCAAGAATTTGAAAGTTTAAGGTTTTCAAAAATTGAATTTTGGAATTTCGATAGGGAATGGATCAAATTTGGAACATTTTTGTTTTGTGAATCCGAAGGAAGAAAGGTAGGAGAAATCACTGATTCGAAGTGAACTTCGGTAATTTCCCGACTATCCTATTGTTTGGCTTGAATTTAGGAAAGTCCTAATGTTTATTTAATATTTCAATCTTGCCAATTTTAATTAATTAGGGCTTATATTTGTATGATAAAATCAAACAAATAGCCTAGAAGATGTGAGGGTTTATTGTCGTATCGGACGACTATCTCGGAATCCTAAGACCGGTTAGGGCTTAATTTGCAATGCCAATGCCTAACAAAGAGGTTGAGGATTTATGTTGCATTAGGCAAGCTACCTCGAAGTCCTATGGCTTTGTTGTTTAATTCTAAGAAGGTTTCTTGAAGTAGGTTCGAGTTTCTATCGATGACGATGGCCGTGCTTTGCCCACCATGCTCCGAGCTCCTTGTTGTCGCAGAGGTTTAGTTTTAGAAATCATAAATCTGGGGATGAGAAAAGTGTTTTGGTTTAGAGAAGTCTTAATTTTCCAAGTGTTCTTGTATTTTGATTAAAACAAATCTTAAAGTTGATTATAACGACACCGGTTAAGATCCCACGGTTCCATCCTTCCGGCATCATTATTTTTATCGGATTCACTTAGTCCGAGATGAATTTGCTAAACTCAACTGAATGAGTTCCACACTTTCATTTAGACCGTGGGAAATCCCGTTAGCAACACGTAGGTTACATCATCCGAGGTATTCCCGATCATCCAACGGGACGTTTTAATTTAGTTGCGATTGTAGTTTTGTGTTCTGTTTGTGATTAAATTTTGAGTTGTTTTATATTTTGGAATGTTGTGGCGGTGAATTTTATCTTGCAATGACTTTTAACTTAGTTTTGGTTTCAGTTTCAGGGACTATCCTAAAGGTGTAGGTTTTCATGCAACGAGTTGTTTTATCATGCAAGAAAAGTGAAGTGCATACTGCAATAAAGTAAATTGCAGGGAAGTAAATTGCAAGAAAGTAAATTGCGAAGTAGATTGCAATAAAATAAAAGCGTACACTGGAGGGTCTTCCCGTCATCCCAAGCTACACTTAAAACACAATTAGAATATTTAAGCAAGTTCCTAGGTAAAGCTAAGGGAAAGGTTATGGTTTTCTACCAAATTCCTAATCCTATAGCTAGTCATTTCCTATGACGTCTAGGTTCTTTGTGTTTTTGTTTGAAGACGATTTTCTTCATCGAAGAACAATTAAGTCCAATTGTTCTTATAAATATCCTATCATATTGAGGAAGTGCTTAAGAAGAATCTTAAACATCTTTTCAATATTTCTAGGATTGTTTTAAGTCCAAATGGATTTAATTATATAAATGAATTAATCGTCCGAGAATTCAAGTTTTGTTGTTATCTTGCTCAGTGAACTAAGACATTTGAATATCTTATGAGTGAAGTAGCACTTCATTTAATGTTTCATTTAGGAGTTATAATAATCAAAGCTTTCAAGGGTAAATTAGTATTCAAATGATTTGATTTAAGTTAAAGGGTTTAAATTTGGAATAGTGTTCAAGTTGCTTTATATTTAATTCCTTTTATGTCTTAGGTGATGTTATATTTAATTCAATTTAATATAATTGAGTTTTAATTTAATTTAATTTAATTTAATTTGATTTGATGTTTAATTAATTTCATTTGATTTAATTTAATTTAATTATTTAATTTAATTTAATTTAATTTAATTTAATTTAATTTAATTTAATTTAATTTAATTTAATTTAATTTAATTTAATTGTTTAATTTAATTTAATTTAACTATTTAATTTAATTTTAATTTAATTTAATTTAATTTAATTTTAATTTAGTTTAGTTTGATTTAATTTTAATTTAATTTTAATTTACTTTATTTTTAATTTTAATTGAAATTTTAAAAGAGTTTAATGATTTAATTAAGTCTTTTAATATTTTAAATTTGAGTTATCATTTTAATTAAGAGTTAAATGTTAATGATATAATTAGTTTAGGGATTTTTAAATTAAAGAATAAATCTCTTCCTAATAAATATCCCTTATTTTAATAATTCCAATTTATTATTCCTCCAAATTTAATCTATTATTTAATTAAAGTTTAATCATTTTAAAATTATTTAATGGGTTTCTACCCTTTAATTATTTAAATTTCAATCATCCAAACCAGATTAAGATCAAATATTTTACTTGTTGATTTTTTTATTAAACCTAAAGTTTTAATTAAGGGTTGAAAGTTTAATTACCATTTTACCCCTTAAGCTTAATAATTTCATAACTCACTAAATTGAACTTAAATGAATTTGAAATTTTTATGTGACTTCAATCATATGTCAATAAAGACATGAGAGGAGAAAATGTGATTTTTCTGTATTTAATTTATTTATATAATTATTTTTGGTGGAAAATAGAGATTTTCAAGGAAAATTTGACAACATGACCAAAGGAAAGTTTCTGTCCTTAAGAAAATTAGGGGACATTTCTAATGACCAGAGAAGCACTTGGACCAATTTTGGTGATTTTTTGAATTATATTATTTTTATTATAATTATTTTGAGTTTTGGAGTGTTAATTAATTTAAAAATAAAATAAATGTTGAAAAATGGATTTTATATTTTTCAAAAATCTCTCTAATATCAAGGAAACCAGAGAAGCAAATTTTGCAATTTTTTGATTTTTCTATGATTTATTATAATTATTTTAGTGAAAATGCTAGAAAATACATTTTTTAATTTTAAAATTACCTTAAAACTTTAAAATTCAATATCTCACTAAATAGACCTAGAAAAAATGTGGGATTTGTTCCTAAGTGATTAAAATTCAAAATGTGACATTTTGGTGAATTTTATTATTTTTGTGATTTTTATTATTTTTTAATTATTAAAAATATTAAAATATTATTAAAAATCAACTTTTTTAGAAAATTAAAATTTTAATTTTCTTAGGTTCCCTTGATATCAGAGAGGCTCCAAAACCAATTTGGTGAATTTTTAAAAAGTATTTTAAAAGTTATGAATTTTTAAAGTTTAAAATGGCTAAGTGACTTACTCAACCCAATTAGTGGGGCTAACCAAGTCCAATTGACCTCAAATTTTTATGGTGGATTCCTCTGATCCTAAAGGTCAGTGGAGAATTGATTTCAAGTCAATTTGATGCTTGGTTAACTCTAATTAATTAAAGACCTATTTTGGGTGTTTAAGCCGATTAGAGTTGTTCCGAGTGAATTAACTCAAGTCCCATTTTTCCTAGAGTTCTCTGGTCATAAGGAACATCACCAAATTTTTCTAAAATTTATTTCACAACATGCTAATTTTTGGAATTAAAATACTCAAAACAGCAACATGCATTTGAAAAATAAATAACTTTTCACAGAGATGGCCTCGACCTTGGAAAATTCAGGGAATGTTCCCAAGTTCAGAGGCTTCAAAAGCCCTATGGTCTCATGCCATGGTGAATTGTATACATGCATGGAGAAATAAATGTATGCAGAGAGTAAATAAATTATAAAAAATAAAATACTTGATGAAATTAAATGATTTCTTTTCCACATTATTCTCCTCTGTTCACTGAGCAAGTGGGTATTTTTATTTTATTTTTGTGATTTTTCTACACAAAGATATGGATTTTTAAAGTTTCTGATATTTAATAAATACATTAAATACCCTATTTATCTACTTATCCACGCGGCGCCAGCGAAACATCGGCAGCTCCGAAGGGGTACGTGTCGCGCTGTGATTGGGTGCCGCCATCTGAGTCATCCGTCCCGGGCCCCGCGGTTCACGTAACATTCCCTGGTCCGGCGCAATCCGAACCGTCCGCTCGATACACGCGCGATCCAACGGCTCCGGTCATCGTCTACGACTGGTGTGCACCCGTGACCGTCAACCTTCTAACCCTAATTTCTCACTCGATTCTCAACGGATTTTCGTGTTCTTATGCTCTATGGATTCGTCTTGAAGAGACGAACACATCCATACGGTAAACATGCATTTAAATTGACTCAAATTAAAATGAGAATCTCCGGAAGCTCGGGAAGAAGAGGGAATCCATACCTTTGCTCGCAGAAGTGAAGCTTCGATCCGAGAGTTGTTACACCTTCGATTGGATCCTGAGTAAGCTCCGGATGAAGTCTCCTGGTCTCGGTGAATTGTCTAGGTTGGACTTCGACCACGCCCGATCACAAAGCTTGGAGGCTGGAGCAACTCGGGTGGCTCTGGAGATGGGGCTTTCGGTGGGGAACTTCTCCTCTTGGTCCAGTGAAGGTGTAGGACCAATCAATTTGGGAATTGGCTCACTGCGAAGAAGTGTCCTGGTTTTGAGCTAAAGTTTGAGCTCGAAATTGGGCTCAGCTAGAGGGAATCGAGGCTGGAATTCAGCGGGGATCGGGTGCTCTATGTGTGGAGAGTGATCCGGAGTGATTTTGCGCAGTTTCCTTAAGGTTTCGTTCAAGCACCTCCTTTGGCCGAGAGGGTGAGGGTTTTAAATAGGCATGGTCGGAGGCTCTCCGAGGGAGTTTAATGGTTGGGATCAGCTGCTCTCGGTGAGGAGAAGAACGACTCGCAATGGCCATTTGGAGTGAGGTAGCTCAAGCAAGGTGGAATTCCAAAATTTGGCTCCTCCCAAGGTTTCGGGCATGGTGTTTTCCGGCTGACCGGGTGGCCGGCCGGCCGGGTCAGGTCACCTCGAAGCTCAGTGGGTCGTGGCTGGAGGCTTGTGCAATCAATCGAGGTTTGACATGTGTAAAGGAGTTTGATTTAAATGGAATGGGAGAAGGCTCACTTTGGCTTGGTTTGGGTCAACCCACCATTTTGGGCTTGGTGCACCCTTCCAAGCTCTGATTTTGAGCTGAGGGAATCATTTAGGTCGGCTTAGAAGGAGTGGTGAAGTCTCCATCCATGATGAGGTGGCTAAACATGGTTTAGTGTGTGACATGATTAAGGTAAAAAAGGGTTAAAGGAGGTTTAAGAAAGAACCCCTCTTCTTGCCATAAATGGACTAATGACAAGTCAAAGCCCTCATGGCTTCATGTGGCTTCGAGAATGGCTTGTTCATGGCTTCATTTGGCTTCGGGGAAAAGGTTGATTTGTTTCATGAAAAGGGTTTTAGAAATATTTGACATTTATGGGGTAATTTGACATGTGGCTTGATTTGGAATGGTTTAATTGATGATTTTGAAAATTAGGGGTGATTTTGATCAAATGGATGATGAGGGGAAGTGTCATGTGGGCTTTAGGATGATTTGGGCTTTTAAAATTTAATGAAGATGGGCTTTTAAGAAGGTTTAAGGGAAGTGGGCTTTTAAGTTTAAGGATGTGTTCATGGATGGGAATTTTTGTAGAAGTTTGGGCCAAATAGTTGTTGGTTTTGGTTTAGGGATGTTTCATGAATAATTTTAAATAGATTTAAGGTGGTTTGGGTTTGAATTGGGTTGAATTTGGGTTTATTTGGTAAATGGGCCAATGTAGGTCAAATCGGGCTAACTTGGGCCAATGTTGGGCTAGGGTTGAAATTGATGTAAAATAAATGTTGAGAAATGTTTATGGGAGTGTTTCAAAGAGGTTTTGGCTTTGGTTGGGTTTTGATTTTGAGGTTTGGGCCTATTTGGGTTAGGTTTGGGTTTAGGTCAAAATTGGGCTTTTGATTTTGGGTTGAATTTGAGTGGGGTTTGGGTCAAAATCTTGGGCAAATCATGTTAGTGTTTTGTTTATGGGGATGTTAAGGAAGGTTTAGAACTGAATTGGACCAAAATTGGGGTCAATTGGGTAGGTTTGGTTTGACATCGAGTTCACTTTGGGTTAAAATGGGTCAAATTGGGGGTTTTGACAAAAGTAGGGTAAATTGACAAAATTGGCCCATGGTGTAGTTGGACAAAATGAAATTGGGAATATTTGGGATTTTTTGGAATTTTCTGGGAATTTTCTGAATTTTTGGATTTTTGGATTTTTGGGTCAAGAAGGGTATTTTGGGTATTTGGAGGGTATTGGGAGGTTTTCTTGGAATTTTTGGTATTTTTGGATATAGATGGTCAATTTGAGTGGTGTAGAAATGTTTGGGAATAATCTTGAAAAATTTTAGGTAATTTGGAAATTTTGCAAAAATTTGGGTAATTTCATGGTTTTGGGTAGGTTTAGTAGGTGTAGGGCTCCTGGGGTCAAAAATCGAAAATTTGGGAAATTGAAGATCGGGTGGATTTAGGTGGAAAGAAATCATTTTGGTTGAGCCATGAAGCCATATCAAGCCCATATGAGCCATGAGAGGACTCATTCGAGGCATTCACTATGTTGTTCCTAACCCTCTTACCAAGGGCTCGGGGTTAAGGACCATCCATGTGAATCACCTACATGAGTCGGAGGTCAAGTTGGGTATGGGTGTAGTTTTAGGAGGTGTGTGGGAGTGTAGTGTGTAGGTGTAGTGTAAGTCAGCCCCTTCACTGCACTGAGCCACCCGTGAGGCGCCCTAAGGCCAAAGAGTCCTATAGAACTCATCCTTTAAACTTCCACATTTGATTTCAACCCTCTAGGTGATTAGGGGTCTATAGTCAAGTTTGTGGAGTTTGCAGGGAGTTTAGAAGTGGTTTGAACTTCTAAAAGGTGGGTCCCAATTCTAGTCCTCTAAGATAGTCAAAGGAAAAGCCTAAGGCTAGATCCTAAATACTAGAGAGAAGAAGGGAAGACCTCATCAAAAATGAGGTCAACAAATGGACCCCCAATAGGTGTGGTGAGCTGACGGAGCACACCGCGCGTATTGGTGTTGACCGAAGCGATCAACAAAACCAACACAGATGTCCAAGTGACGAACTTAGGACGAAGTAGAAGAGTTTCGCCGGGGAGTGTCAAGTATATCTCCGGAACCGGAGATTCTCGAACTCTCGCCTGGGAAAGGAAAAGGAGGTGAATCCCAAATCACATGATCCTGGGAATTTCGATTTAGATTTTATTTTGTTTCAATTTAAGCTTTGATGTGTGAGTTTAAATTTTAGTTTGGAGTTTCAATTTAGATTGAAGTTTGTCAAAATTAATTTGAAGGATTTGATTTGAAATGAAAATTGGAATTATGAGATTTTAGATGTAACATCTTCAACCTCGAAAGAAAACTGAATTGATTAGATTGAATCGTTGCAATGAGAAGAGATCTCAGAGCAATGCGGTGTTGGATGTAAAATCCTTAATCTCAAGAGTTTGAATTTGATTTGATGTATTTCATTGCGATAGGGAAAAGATCCTAAAGCAATGCAGTCTCGGATGTAAAATCCTCGACCCAAAAGGTTGAATTTGATGTATTTCAAAGGCAATAGGAAAGAATCCTAAAGCAAGTGCGATCTTGGATGTAAAATCCTCGACCCAAAAGATTTGAATTTTGATGTATTTCAAGTGCAATAGGGAAAGAATCCTAAAGCAATAGCAGTCTTGGATGTAAAATCCTCGACCCAAAAGGTTTGAATTTTGATGTATTTCAGTGCAATAGGAAAAGGATCCTAAAGCAGTGCAGTCTTGGATGTAAAATCCTCGACCCAAAAGGTTTGAATTTTGATGTATTTCAGTGCAATAGGAAAAGAATCCTAAAGCAGTGCAGTCTTGGATGTAAAATCCTCGACCCAAAAGGTTTGAATTTTGATGTATTTCAGAGGCAATAGGGAAAGAATCCTAAAGCAGTGCAGTCTTGGATGTAAAATCCTCGACCCAAAAAGAGTTTGATTTTTTTTTTGATGTATTTCAGTGCAATAGGAAAAGGATCCTAAAGCGATGCAGTCTTGGATGTAAAATCCTCGACCCAAAAAGAGTTTGATTTTGATGTATTTCGAGGCAATAGGAAAAGGATCCTAAAGCAGTGCAGTCTTGGATGTAAAATCCTCGACCCAAAAGGTTTGAATTTTTGATGTATTTCAGTGCAATAGGAAAAGGATCCTAAAGCAGTGCAGTCTTGGATGTAAAATCCTCGACCCAAAAGGTTTGAATTTTGATGTATTTCAGTGCAATAGGGAAAGAATCCTAAAGCAGTGCAGTCTTGGATGTAAAATCCTCGACCCAAAAAGAGTTTGATTTTTTTTTGATGTATTTCAGTGCAATAGGAAAAGGATCCTAAAGCAGTGCAGTCTTGGATGTAAAATCCTCGACCCAAAAAGAGTTTGATTTTTGATGTATTTCAAGGCAATAGGGAAAGAATCCTAAAGCAATGCGATCTTGATGTAAAATCCTCGACCCAAAAGAGTTTGATTTTGATGTATTTCGATGCGATAGAAAAGAATCCTAAAGCAATGCAGTCTTGGATGTAAAATCCTCGACCCAAAAGAGTTTGATTTTGATGTATTTCGAAGGCAATAGGAAAAGAATCCTAAAGCAGGTCAGATCTTGGATGTAAAATCCTCGACCCAAAAGGTTTGAATTTTGATGTATTTCAAAGGCAATAGGAAAGAATCCTAAAGCGATGCGGTCTTGGATGTAAAATCCTCGACCCAAAAGGTTTGAATTTTGATGTATTTCAAGTGCAATAGGAAAAGAATCCTAGAACGAGCGAGTCTTGGATGTAAAATCCTCGACCCAAAAAGAGTTGAATTTTGATGTATTTCAGTGCAATAGGAAAAGAATACTAAAGCAGTGCAGTCTTGGATGTAAAATCCTCGACCCAAAAAGAGTTGAATTTGATTGATATTTGATATCTGATTCGAGATCTGGAAGAAATTGAATTTGAATTTGATTGATATTTGATTCGAGATCTGGAAAGATTGAATTTGAAATTTGGAAGGATGAGTTTGAACTCGATTGAAATTTGATTTAAGATTTGATTTGAAATTTGGAAGATCAAGTTTGAAACTTGATCGAGATTGGATTTGAAATTTGATTGAGGATTTGATTCGGAATTTGTAAAGATGAAATTTGATTTGAAGTTTGGAAGGATGGAATTTGAGATTTGTGTTGATTTCGTTTATCTTTTAATGGTTCCAATTTTATTTTATTGTTTATTTAATGTTCATGTGAACTTGGTGTTTGTCATTTTTAGATTTTTTTTTAGAAAGTTTTCTTTTATTCTCTTTTTTTGTTTTATTTCTTTTCTGTTCTTTGTTCGAAGTTCATTTAACTTTAATGGCGTTTCCCAATCAATTTGCACAAAAGAGGTGAAGGCCCAAAACGTGACATGGTCACTTTTATTCCAATCATGTTGAAAATACGTCGTACAACTTGATCTGGAATATATTTCATACAATCCATGTAGACTCAAAACGGATCGTGTATGATCTTTGTTGATCCATCAAAAGAATCATCCGTCAAAAATCCATGTCCGAATAGTGAGGTACATGGTCAATAACATCACCTTCCAAGCCATCCTTGGCAAGGATGCCGCCTGCATGTACTTTGGAGGTGTGATATTTCCCATGTAACTCACGCGCTCGTAAGGCCGGAGGTTCTCTAGCTCCGGGTCCGGTCTGGAAATGGTAAGGTATTTTGTCGTCGTCCATCCTCCCGAAAGTAACCGAGATTCGCTCCACCGGCACTCCCGGTATGCAATGCTTTGCGATATCCGCTCCGTTACCCCGCAGTATCATGACGGAACCCACCGGCAGAGGTATCTTCACCGGCCCTCGGAACTCACCCGGGCCTCGCTATCCGGAGGTCGGATCCGAACATGATGTTACACTCATTCAAGAAAGAGACCGTGCGAAAGGTCCGACGAAGTCGTGGTGATCAATATGCGGGGGTATGCAATCACCCCGTTTGTAGATGTTGATGATGCAGCTATCGGGTATGCAATCCGTCGGCAGTACTCTCCATGTTATCAATCTTTTTACCATTCTCTTGATAACTAATGGCATCGGATCCACTTGCCCATGACGGAGTATCCCCGGTGGGTTTCCCTTCTGTCTTCGACAGAAGTTGTAGCGAGCATCCGCATTGTATCGTGATTCTTCCTTTCCCCGACATCCATCTCCGGGGTTCCGAGTATGTGTTTTCCCTCGTGCGGCCTCGCTCGGCCCATTCTTTTCGTATCCCGGATACGATCCACGATTTGCTGTTGTTCATACTCTGAGAATACGTCGGTGTGTAGCTCGAGGCCTTCTAGTATGTTGATTCTTCTTCCTTTAATTCTCTCGAAGTATTTGAAAGTTTTCTTTTCAACATTTTGCATCCTCTCCAGCTCGTATTCCGGAATGATCCGCGATGGCGAGGCCTTGTGACATATTGTGGGATATATGGTTCAATCCCTTCACATTCCCCCGCATACCTCGGCTCCTCGTGGATGATGCCCGTCGGGACATCCCCCGGGTTGCTTCGCAACAAGGTCATGCACCGCCTGGTGGTTCTATCCGGTGGCGTGGTAGCCTTCTTTCTTCCGATCTTCCGGAGATTTCCCCGGTTCTTTCTGTTATTCTAGGAGCTGGCCTCCTTTCTTCAGGTTCCTGGTGAACCGGTGTTCTTGAAATGTGGGTGCTGGCATTAGCAATTGTCTCGTCGCGCTGGTCCGCAGCTAGTTTTGTTAACATCTTACGGATACGGCGATTCTTATTCCTTCTTTGCGTGGCTGTGAGAGTAGCCCTCCGAACTTCTTGAATCTCGCGCGGCGCGGCGCCGACAAGCTCCGCCCTCCGCCGTAGCGACTACGGACTTCATTTTCTTGTCTTCTTCAGCATTTGCCTTTCTTTTCTTGTTGTTGGATCGGTGGCTTGGGCCACCCACTTTCATCACCGTCTCGCCCGGTAGTTCTTCTCGGTTAACCGGGACCCGACCACTTTCCTCGTATCGTAGGCCCGCTGGTGCGAAATCCGAGTCAATCTCGATTATCGCTCCATCTTTCACCCTCTTTTCATCGAGTGCAAGGCTTACGCCATTCATAAAGTTCAAGACCAACCGCCCGTTCGACATTTCCCCGCGAAAAGACAAGGAAAAGGATCGTGGGTCGTACTAAGAACAAGAACATTAAGAAAATGTTTATTAAAGATACATTTTTTATTATTCTTATATTTTGAAATTTAACGAGAATGAAGTAGGATAAGATGAGGGAAGAGATTTTGATTTAAAAAAGAAAACAAGGAAAACTTAATTATCATGATTTTATTTATCTTAGCACATTTTATTATTTTTGGGTTCGGACCCAATCATAAGTAATTACTTTGCCCGTGTTTCTTAGGGATGAAGGATTCATTCCTTCGAAACATCAGGTAGCGTAATACTTTTTCAAGTATCGTCCGTTGATTGGAAGCATATGTCGTTCTCCCTGGCAATTCACTAGCTGGTAGGAACCTCCTGAGTATACCGCTTCAACCACAAACGGTCCTTCCCAAGTGGGTTCAAATTTTCCTCCTATCTTGCGGTGTGCAAGAATAGGTCTCTTGAGAACGAGAACTAAGTCACCAACTTTGAAGGTTCTCGGGCGGACCGGCTTGTCGTGGGCTCGAACCATCTTAGCTCGGTATAGTTCTAAATTCCGTTGCGCCGCAAGTCTTTTCCCTTCCAAGCTTTCTAATTCTTCGAGTCGTAATCCGGCGTTTTCTTCTGTCGTGATCTTGTTTGCAACCGCAATTCCGAGTGAAGGAAGCCGAACCTCTAAAGGTAACATCGCCTCGGACCCATACACCAGCAGCGTAAGGTGTAGCTTCGAGTAGGAGTTCGAAGGTTGTCCGGTAGGCCCATAAGGCTTCTAACAATTTCTCGTGCCAATTTCTCTTATTATCGTCCAAGGTTTTCTTTAAGATTTGAACGAGAGTTTTATTAAAAGCCTCGGCGAGACCGTTTGCTCTTGGGTAGTAAATTGTCGAGTATCGCCGCCGATTCCGTGTCTCCCGACAAAATTGTTGATTTGTGTGCTTCGAATGCCGACCCATTATCCGAGATGATCTCGCGCGGCACTCCGAAACGGTAGACAACTTGGTTCTTGAAAACTCGCAAGCACGTGGTGTGCTTTCACTTCTCTAAGTGGAACTGTTTCTGCCCACTTGGAAAAGTAATCTGTAGCCGCAAGAATGAAACGATGTCCTTTCGAAGATGGTGGTTCTATTGGACCCACTATATCTGTGCCCCAACATTCAAATGGCCACGACGCAATTGACGGGTGTAGCACATTTGGAGGTTGGTGTAGAACCACTCCGTGCACTTGGCATTGGTGACAGCTCTTGGCGATTTTCATGCAGTCGGTCATCATTGAGGGCCAGTAGTACCCTAGTCTTTTAATTTTCATCTTCATTTTTGGACCCGACTGGTGAGCGCCACAGAGTCCTGAATGCACCTCTTTAACAATTTCACGGGCCTCGGACCCGCTTAGGCACCTTAGCCACATTTGATCAAAAGACCTTCTGTATAATGTGTTGTTTATTAATGCGTAGGACGCAGTTCTTTTCTTGATCCGATGGGCCGACGACCTATCGTCCGGTAGCTTTCCCGTTTGCGGTGAGTTCATCAATGGCCGTCGCCAATCTTCCGTGTTTTCCGTCACCGCCGCAACCGATTCTTTTTCTTGCTCGATTTGTGTATTGTGTCTATGTCGAGCCGTGATAGGACCCGACGTCCGTGAACCGACACTTCCACCGATTCATCTTGCAAACGTGCAAATTCTTTTGCGAGACGGGCTAAAGCATCCGCTAAAGCATTCTCTTTCTAGGAATTTTGTAGATTGTCACATTTGGAATCTGTTCCAACAACTGTATGGCATACCGGAAGTATTGTTCGAGTCTCGGCTTTAGAATTCCGTATTGTCCGGCGATCCGTTGAATGATTAACTATGAATCCCCGTAGATGTTGATGTCCGTTATCCCCATTTGAATAGTTAATTCCAATCCCGTTATGAGGGCTTCGTATTCTCGCTTCGTTGTTTGTACACCGGTTCCGTCAAGTGGTAGGAGTATCTTAACATCCCCCGCTCCGTGTTATAAAGATTAGCCCGATTCCCGCCTTACCGGCACTATCACTTGCGATTCTTCGTCTTTGTGTGCTCGAAGATGCTCCGTCGAAATATAATTCCCAACGTCGATCATCAAGGTCTTCTAGATTCATTATTTGTTCATCCGGCAAATCGTCATCGAGAGGAGATTCCGCCGACAAAGGGTGTGCCGCGAGGAAGTCCGCTAAGACTTGTCCCTTTACGGCACGCAGAGGCACGAAAGTTATATCGAATTGCAATAATATCATCGACCATCCGGCAAGTCCGTCGGCAAGTGTTGGACGAGTCATCAAGTATCGCAATGGATTAAACTTCGAAATCAGGTTGACCTTGTGAGAAAGAATGTAGTGCCTGAGCTTTTGAGCGGCGAAGATCAGGGCCAAACAATGCTTTTCAATTGCGGGATACCTCACTTCCGTCGGAAGTAAACGACGGCTTAAGTAGTAAAGAGCATTTTCTTTACCCTCATCATCGACTCTGGCTAACAGGGCTCCGAGAGAGTCATCTAAAGCCGCGGTGTAAAGTATCGCCGGTCTACCCGAGACTCGGGGCCGCTAAGACAGGAGGTGTCATTAAATATTTTTTAATGTCTTCGAAGGCCTTCGGCATTTCTCTTCCCAAATAAATTTGGCGTCCTTTTAACTAGTGCCGAGAAAGGCCGACACCTACCGACGAGTTCGAGATAAAGCGTCGAAGATATGCCGACTTCCCTTGAAAAGATCGTAGTTGTTTTAAGGTTTTGGGAGGCGGCATTTCTAAGATGGCTTTAATCTTCTCCGGTCGATTTCAATTCCACGATGTCGGACAACGAATCCTAAGAATTTCCCGGAGGTGACGCCGAAGGCGCATTTTAAGGGATTCATCTTAAGGTTAAATTGTCTTAATCGTTCGAAAACAATTCTCAAATCATACAGGTGGTTTTCCTTTACTTTGCTTTTGATGACGACATCGTCCACGTAGCACTCGACTTGATTGTGGATGAGATCATCAAAAATTCTTGTCATTGCTCTTTGGTAAGTTGCTCTCGCGTTCTTCGGTCCGAATGGCATTACCGTGTAGCAAAATACTCCGATCGGCGTTCGAATGCCGTAAGCTTTTCATCTTCCGGAGCCATTTTTATCCGGTTGTATCCCGAAGATCCATCCATGAATGAGAATATTTCATGTGTCGAAGCAATATCGATCATCGCTTCGGAATCGGTAGAGGAATTCATCTTTTGGACATGCCTTGTTTAAATCTCCGAAGTCCACACAAATTCCGATCCGACCATTCTTCTTTCGACCGGCACCACATTGGCTAACTGTGTCGGGTATTGTTCTTCACGGACAAATTTAGCGTCTATTAGCTTTTTAACTTCGGCTATGATTTGTTGTTCGATTTCTAGACGCATTCTTCTCGGGACCTTGTCCGACCGGAATGAAGTAGGATCCACTCCTAGCTTATGGACCGCAACCTCCGGAGCTAATCCCGGCATTTCATCGTAGCTCCAAGCAAAACAAGTCTTTAAATTCCATTAATAACTTGATTATTTCTTCGGAGTCTTCTTTATCGAGTAAGGAGCTAACAAAGGTAGGTCTAGGCTCTTTGTTAGTACCTAAGTTAACTTCCGTTAACTCATCTATTATGGATTTAATTTCTTCTTCGAATTCGGTGGAGCGTCTCCAATTTGTAAATCTTCGTGTTCGTCCGTAGTTTCCATGCAGTTTTCATTGGACTTGCAAGTGACAACCAAGCAAAATTCGGCATCGTCAACCGACCCTACCGTGCCGAATCCGAGTCCATACTTTGAATTGGGAGGACGGCCGGAGTTATTCCATAACTTTTCAAAATGTTGTGATTGGCCTTTTGTCCATTGTCGAGGTAAGAAACCACGTTGAATTAAATTTCGAACACAGGGAGAGTACCACTCAAAAGGTAATTCCATTAATTCTGATGAAGTGACATCTTCGAATTGTACATTATTTTCGGTTTTGGAGGAAGAAGCACCGCGGTAGAATTTGATCGGCTTTGCACCGTCACTACGTACCTCTTTGACCTCCATACCCTCGATCTTATTAGAATGGATCGGAGTTAGGGTCATAGTATGTACGTAGTGGTTAATCTTCTCGTACATCGATTTGTATTCTTCGTTCTCTTCATCTTCGATGGAGATCTTGTATTGCGGCTTCTTTCGACTTATTGTCGCCGCTTCTTGCTTGATTTCTTTTTCTTCTTCGTAACTATCTTCCCAATCAACATCGATGGCTGGTTTCCTCCGTCCAATTGTCCTAGTGTCTCTACTCCCGGCCTCGACCTCGGATGCGAGTTGTGGAGAAACCTTCACCATCTCGCCGGAAGGGAGTGGTGAGGGATCGTTGGACTAGAACTTCGAGTTCTTCGTTGTCTCGAACTTTCTTTGCTTCACTTGTTGGCGTATCTCCGGAGAAGATCGTTTTCTTTGGCGGTGCATAATAAGCCGCATCTTCATGGATTCCAATTTCATGTACGGAGAATGGTCGCAAGTCTCCTTTGATGCACTCGTTCTCCTCCATCGTAGTATTTGATGCACCGGTGCGTAGATGATGGTACCATCCTCGTTTTCATGTATCCATGGTCGGCCCGCAGAGCGTTGAACGACGTTTCGAATCGATTATATGAAATTTTGCGGTTGTCTTTGCTAAGTCACCGGTTTTCATCGATAGCGTTATTGACCCAAGGGCTCTTTCTCCTTTCCGGTTGAATCCTCTTAATAACATTTTGTCGGCCTCGAGCTCACGAGCATCAATTTCCAAGTATGCTAGTGTTCGAAGACTCATTATATTGATTGATGCTCCCGGATCCACCAATACTCGGAGAGCGTAAACTTCCCAATTGTAACTCGAAATGTACAACTGGTCGGCTGTGATCTCGTCGTCCCAAGTAGTAGGTCATTGTCCGTGAAGGTAACACCTCGTCGTTCCTTTAACGAGCAAACCTCATCTAAGGAATCTCCGGCCATTCGTGCTAAGCAAATTTCCGGATCAAGTAAGGCCTCGATCGAGCTTCCCTCATCTCCTTTGATAAGATGAGAGCATCGTAAATGCTCAGTTTGGCCGGTAGTTTCCTAAGATGGACTAGCACGTTGTAGTCCACTTTATTCTCATGTGTCTCGGCTTCTTCTCGAATGGGTATGTCTTCCGCTGGGGTTGGTTCTTCTTGAACAACCACCTGCTTTCCTTTGTCTTTTGGACCCATTCTCGGAGGTAGAACTTTTCCACTTCTTAGGTCGACTTCGTAATTTCTTCCGAATCTAGTGTTGAGTTTGTCGGTGTCTCCTCCCGAATCGAATGATCGGCTCTCCCGGATTATCTTCAAAATCGAAGGCTCTAACTCTATCGTAACCGGAGCTCCTCGAAACTCACGGATAGAGCCGTCGCTCGTCGAGCTCTCGTAGCCTCCTCGATGGATGCCTTCTTCGTCATTTTGATCGTCGAGATCTTGTATGATTCGAGAATTGTTGTTGGTATCGAAATCGACGCCCGGATTGTCGCTAGTTACATAATCGTTAGAAACAATCAAAACGTAGCCAACGCCATCACCCTTATCATTATATGATCCCACCGAAGTGAGCGAGATAATCATACAAAATAGAGGTTCGAGGGATTTCTCCCCCGAATCGGAAACAACTATCCTAGGATAAGCAGCCCCTAGTCTAGCCTTAGGAATCTCGGTCCCCTCTTCTTCGTCAATTTTCTTCTTTTCTTCGTCCACGATGTGAATGACTTTTGGGGGTGTCTCTCTATGTGGTTGTACTTGACTCTGGAGAGTGGCCAGAGCTATGGCCATCTCTTCCATCCTCTTCGCCATTTGAGCGATCGTGTCATCCTTTCCTCGAAGCCGTCTCTTCATCGCCCGCTCCTCTCTTTCGCAACTGCAGGAGCACCTCGAGAAGCCGATGAAGCTCGTGTCTCAACCATGTTGATTTCTCGCATATTCATTGTCCATGAATTCCGATGAGTCGATCTCATCTCCGAACTTTTCTTCTCTTTCTTTTGCCAACCGCTCGGATGTCGGTTCTCAACTTTTCCATGGCATCTTCTAGCGGAGCTTTCCGTGTATCTTTGTGGTTGTCATGCGATGGTTGCCGGGTCCTTTTTTCACGAGTCCCCTTCATCGCAAGTAGCACTTTCTTCGCATTCCAGCCTCCCGGCGAGACTTCTCTCTCGGGCCGCTCGTTTCAGCCTCAATCGCCCCGTAGTGGGACGCCACACCATCCTTCTAGCGACAGAAGGTCTATGACCGCATGGTCTATCTGCCAAATGCCGGAAGGTGGTGTCCTCCCTAATCTGTAATCCCGATACTACGACAGGCGGCTAGCCTTCATTCTCTTGCTTGGCTTTTCTATCATGACGGCGGGTTCTACTCGGGGCCCAAGACGGGATTCGACCGGCACCCGTCCTATCCTTCGTAGAATTTCCGACACGGGCGCTTTTCCTTCTTGGCGAGCTTTTCTACCAAAGTTTGCGATCGAGCAAACGGCGTAGTTCTAGTTCTTTTCTTGCGACTATCGTTGTAGTATGCGGCCGTGGTAATGTGGCAGCAATCTTTCGAACATTCTCCTCATCCTCTCGCGGCGGAGAGGGGATGGAACTCCGCTTCCTCCCAAAAGTGGTATGTAGTTAGGCAGTGGTGTATATTCGGTAACGGTGTATATTCCGGCAACTCGGAATTTCCTCCATGAAGGCAATCTCGCAGCCTCGGCCTCCCCGGCGATCCTTCTATTTCTATTTCTCCTTCGGGTCTTCGTCGGCGACGGAATCTTCGAACCGGACCCGATTTCGAAGACGAAGGTCTTACAGGAAGATCCGTACCCTCCACGGCAATGTGTTTATCATAGTTCGGATTTCTTTCCCCTTCGATTTGCGTAAGTCGGGGTAGGTGCGTAAACAACTAGACCGAGTGGGGGTAGTAAGAACAGATCCTCCCGCGGACGGTAGTACTCCTCCTAGTCGGGACCCTTGCAGGGAGGAAACTCTCGGGTCGACCTAAGGTCGAACTCGCGCGATGGTTCCTCGGCTTCGGATACCTTGTTCGTCGGTGCAAAGAGGGAGACGTCGGTGACTTCGACGTTCGTAGTTTTCGAATCCTCGTCCAAATCGGATGACCCCATTGTCGGGCAGACTCATCCTTATAGACAGACGAAGTCCAGATCCGTTGGTGAAGGAGAAAATCAGCTTCGGGGCTTCCATTTCGCAAGGTAGATTCGGTTGTCAGTCCTAGTTATGCTTCTTTTCTTCGAGACGAAAAGAAAGGAATTGAAAAGAGTCCGAACTCATTCTTTGTTCATGTATTTATAAAAAAGAATCATTTGTTAAAAGAATAACTTATTAGAGGGTTTGTTCATTTAGAATGGAATGTTCAAAGGTGTAGAGAAGGTAAGGAATCCGATTCAGAAAGGAAAAGAAAGCCTTAAGCAAGACTTCTCGACTCGAAGGATCATTCCTAAACTAACACCTATCTGGGGTCCACCCCACCTCGTAAATGAGGTAAAAGGATCTCGGAACCTCTCCGTTTAGGGGTGTCTAAACAAGTGGCTCCTAAATCCGAGAGAATGTTGGCTATACTTGTTCAAGATAGAAATGAACATAGTATTCCAACGGAAAGAAGGGTAGTTTGATCCATTAGGGACATGGATACACTACCGATTTTTGAAAGCAGAATTATTTGATTATAATGGAGAGAGGAATTTTCCCCAGCGGAGTCGCCAGAAGTTGTCGGCACTATTTTTTAGGTTGTGTGATATTTTGAAAAGGGGTCGCCTAACAGAAGTTGTCGGCGAATTTTAAATTTAGTTTAGATAAATAATTTGAAAAAGTAGTATTTGATTTTGAAAATAATTTTAAATTTGAGATCGAACCGATCTCACATCCTAAATAGTTTATATAAACGAGCACCGCACCACAAACCGTGTATCCGTCCCTAAGGATAGTACACATCGCTCGAGGGTGGGGCTCGATCAAATAAACTAGAAGTTTTGTGACATCCGTTTGGTCCGCGAACCAATTTTATAAGCCGGATAAATTCCTCGCTTAATATGAAAGTATTAAACGAGATTTATATTACTCGGGTTCTTTAAAATTCCCTATAAGGGCAAGCCCCTATAGTTAATTACATCTTAAGTGACGGGAATCACCTAAGAAAACTCTCGATAATAATCAATAATCTCGCTCTCAAGAATTTCAAAGTTTAAGGTTTTCAAAAATTGAATTTTGGAATTTCAATAGGGAATGGATCAAATTTGGAACATTTTTGTTTTGTGAATCCGAAGGAAGAAAGGTAGGAGAAATCACTCGATTCGAAGTGAACTTCGGTAATTTCCCGACTATCCTATTGTTTCGCTTCGAATTTAGGAAAGTCCTAATGTTTATTTAATATTTCAATCTCGCCAATTTTAATTAATTAGTGGCTTATATTTGTATGATAAAATCAAACAAATAGCTTTAGAAGATGCGAGGGTTTATTGTCGTATCGGACGACTATCTCGGAATCCTAAGACCTGTTAGGGCTTAATTTGCAATGCAAATGCCTAACAAAGAGGTTGAGGATTTATGTTGCATTGAGCAAGCTACCTCGAAGTCCTATGGCTTTGTTGTTTAATTCTAAGAAGGTTTTGTCGAAGTAGGTTCAAGTTTTATCGATGACGATGGCCGTGTCGCCCACCATGCTCCGAGCTCCTTGTTGTCGCAGAGGTTTAGTTTTAGAAATCATAAATCGGAGGATGAGAAAAGTGTTTTGGTTTAGAGAAGTCTTAATTTTCCAAGTGTTCTTGTATTTCGATTAAAACAAATCTTAAAGTTGATTATAACGACACCGGTTAAGATCCCACTGGTTCCATCCTTCCGGCATCATTATTTTTATCGGATTCACTTAGTCCAGTATGAATTTGCTAAACTCAACCGAATGAGTTCCACACTTTCATTTAGACCGTGGGAAATCCCGTTAGCAACACGTAGGTTACATCATCCGAGGTATTCCCGATCATCCAACAGGACGTTTTAATTTAGTTGCAATTGTAGTTTTGTGTTCCGTTTGTGATTAAATTTCGAGTTGTTTTATATTTTGGAATGTTGTGGCGGTGAATTTTATCTTGCAATGACTTTTAACTTAGTTTTGGTTTCAGCTTTCGTGGACTATCCTAAAGGTGTGGGTTTTCATGCAACGATTGTTTTATCATGCAAGAAAAGTGAAGTGCATCCGCAATAAAGTAAATTGCAGGAAGTAAATTGCAAGAAAGTAAATTGCAAGAAAGTAGATTGCAATAAAATAAAAGCGTACCCGGAGGGTCTTCCCGTCATCCCAAGCTACACTTAAAACACAATTAGAATATTTAAGCAAGTTCCTAGGTAAAGCTAAGGGAAAGGTTATGGTTTTCTACCAAATTCCTAATCCTATAGCTAGTCATTTCCTATGACGTCTAGGTTCTTTGTGTTTTTGTTCGAAGACGATTTTCTTCATCAAAGAACAATTAAGTCCAATTGTTCTTATAAATATCCTATCATATCGAGGAAGTGCTTAAGAAGAATCTTAAACATCTTTTCAATATTTCTAGGATTGTTTTAAGTCCAAATGGATTTAATTATATAAATGAATTAATCGTCCGAGAATTCAAGTTTTGTTGTTATCTTGCTCGATGAACTAAGACATTCGAATATCTTATGAGTGAAGTAAGCACTTCATTTAATGTTTCATTTAGGAGTTATAATAATCAAAGCTTTCAAGGGTAAATTAGTATTCAAATGATTTGATTTAAGTTAAAGGGTTTAAATTTGGAATAGTGTTCAAGTTGCTTTATATTTAATTCCTTTTATGTCTTAGGTGATGTTATATTTAATTCAATTTAATTTAATCGAGTTTTAATTTAATTTAATTTAATTTAATTTGATTTGATGTTTAATTAATTTCATTTGATTTAATTTAATTTAATTTAATTTAATTATTAAATTTAATTTAATTTAATTTAATTTAATTTAATTTAATTTAATTATTTAATTTAATTTAATTTAATTTAATTTAATTTAATTTAATTTAATTTAATTGTTTAATTTAATTTAATTTAACTATTTAATTTAATTTTAATTTAATTTAATTTAATTTAATTTTAATTTAGTTTAGTTTGATTTAATTTTAATTTAATTTTAATTTACTTTATTTTTAAATTTAATTGAAATTTTAAAAGAGTTTAATGATTTAATTAAGTCTTTTAATATTTTAAATTTGAGTTATCATTTTAATTAAGAGTTAAATGTTAATGATATAATTAGTTTAGGGATTTTTAAATTAAAGAATAAATCTCTTCCTAATAAATATCCCTTATTTTAATAATTCCAATTTATTATTCCTCCAAATTTAATCTATTATTTAATTAAAGTTTAATCATTTTAAAATTATTTAATGGGTTTCTACCCTTTAATTATTTAAATTTCAATCATCCAAACCAGATTAAGATCAAATATTTTACTTGTTGATTTTTTTATTAAACCTAAAATTTTAATTAAGGGTTGAAAGTTTAATTACCATTTTACCCCTTAAGCTTAATAATTTCATAACTCACTAAATTGAACTTAAATGAATTTAAAATTTTTATGTGACTTCAATCATATGTCAATAAAGACATGAGAGGAGAAAATGTGATTTTTCTGTATTTAATTTATTTATATAATTATTTTTGGTGGAAAATAGAGATTTTCAAGGAAAATTTGACAACATGACCAAAGGAAAGTTTCTGTCCTTAAGAAAATTAGGGGACATTTCTAATGACCAGAGAAGCACTTGGACCAATTTTGGTGATTTTTTGAATTATATTATTTTTATTATAATTATTTTGAGTTTTGGAGTGTTAATTAATTTAAAAATAAAATAAATGTTGAAAAATGGATTTTATATTTTTCAAAAATCTCTCTGATATCAAGGAAACCAGAGAAGCAAATTTTGCAATTTTCTGATTTTTCTATGATTTATTATAATTATTTTAGTGAAAATGCTAGAAAATACATTTTTTAATTTTAAAATTACCTTAAAACTTTAAAATTCAATATCTCACTAAATAGACCTAGGAAAAATGTGGGATTTGTTCCTAAGTGATTAAAATTCAAAATGTGACATTTTGGTGAATTTTATTATTTTTGTGATTTTTATTATTTTTTAATTATTAAAAATATTAAAATATTATTAAAAATCAACTTTTTTAGAAAATTGAAATTTTAATTTTCTTAGGTTCCCCTGATATCAGAGAGGCTCCAAAACCAATTTGGTGAATTTTTAAAAAGTATTTTAAAAGTTATGAATTTTTAAAGTTTAAAATGGCTAAGTGACTTACTCAACCCAATTAGTGGGGCTAACCAAGTCCAATTGACCTCAAATTTTTATGGTGGATTCCTCTGATCCTAAAGGTCAGTGGAGAATTTATTTCAAGTCAATTTGATGCTTGGTTAACTCTAATTAATTAAAGACCTAATTTGGGTGTTTAAGCCAATTAGAGTTGTTCTGAGTGAATTAACTCAAGTCCCATTTTTCCTAGAGTTCTCTGGTCATAAAGAACATCACCAAATTTTTCTAGAATTTATTTCACAACATGCTAATTTTTGGAATTAAAATACTCAAAACAGCAACATGCATTTGAAAAATAAATAACTTTTCACAGAGATAGCCTCTGACCTTGGAAAATTCAGGGAATGTTCCCAAGTTCAGAGGCTTCAAAAGCCCTATGGTCTCATGCCATGGTGAATTGTATACATGCATGGAGAATTAAATGTATGCAGAGAGTAAATAAATTATAAAAAATAAAATACTTGATGAAATTAAATGATTTCTTTTCCACATTATTCTCCTCCGTTCACTCGAGCAAGAGGGTATTTTTATTTTATTTTTGTGATTTTTCTACACAAAGATATGGATTTTTAAAGTTTCGATATTTAATAAATACATTAAATACCCTATTTATCTACTTATCCACGCGGCGCCGCCGAAACATCGGCAGCTCCGAAGGGGTACGTGTCGCGCTGTGATTGGGCGCCGCCATCCGAGTCATCCGTCCCGGCCCCGCGGTTCACGTAACATTCCCCGGTCCGGCGCAATCCGAACCGTCCGCTCGATACACGCGCGATCCAACGGCTCTCGGTCATCGTCTACGACCGGTGTGCACCCGTGACCGTCAACCTTCTAACCCTAATTTCTCACTCGATTCTCAACGGATTTTCGTGTTCTTATGCTCTATGGATTCGTCTCGAAGAGACGAACACATCCATACGGTAAACATGCATTTAAATCGACTCAAATTAAAATGAGAATCTCCGGAAGCTCGGGAAGAAGAGGGAATCCATACCTTTGCTCGGAGAAGTGAAGCTTCGATCCGAGAGTTGTTACACCTTCGATCGGATCCCAGTAAGCTCCGCATGAAGTCTCCCGGTCCGGTGAATTGTCCAGGTTGGACTTCGACCACGCCCGATCACAAAGCTTGGAGGCCGGAGCAACCGGGTGGCCTCGGAGATGGGGCTTTCAGTGGGGAACTTCTCCTCTTGGTCCAGAGTGAAGGTGTAGGACCAATCAATTTGGGAATTGGCTCACCGCGAAGAAGTGTCCCGGTTTTTGGCCAAAGTTCGAGCTCAAAATCGGGCTCGGCCAGAGGGAATCGGGGTCGGAATTCAGCGGGGATCGTGTGCTCTATGTGTGGAGAGTGATCCGGAGTGATTTTGGCGCAGTTTCCTTAAGGTTTCGTTCAGCACCTCCTTTGGCCGAGAGGGTGAGGGGTTTAAATAAGCATGGCCGGAGGCTCTCCGTGGAGTTTAATGGTCGGGATCACCGCTCTCGGTGAGGAGAAGAACAGCCGCAATGGCCATTTGGAGTGAGGCAGCTCAGACAAGGTGGAATTCCAAAATTCGGCTCCTCCCGAGGTTTCGGGCATGGTGTTTTCCGGCGATCGGGTGGCCGGCGGCCGTGGTCGGTCACCCTCAAGCTCAGGTGGGTCGTAGTCGGAGGCTTGTGCAATCAATCGAGGTTTGACATGTGTAAAGGAGTTTGATTTAAATGGAATGGGAGAAGGCTCACTTTGGCTTGGTTTGGGTCAACCCACCATTTTGGGCTTGGTGCACCCTTCCAAGCTCCGATTTTGAGCTGAGGGAATCATTTAGGTCGACTTAGAAGGAGTGGTGAAGTCTCCATCCATGATGAGGTGGCTAAACATGGTTTAGTGTGCGACATGATTAAGGTAAAAAAGGGTTAAAGGAGGTTTAAGAAAGAACCCCCTCTTCTTGCCATAAATGGACTAATGACAAGTCAAAGCCCTCATGGCTTCATGTGGCTTGAGAATGGCTTGTTCATGGCTTCATTTGGCTTGGGAAAAGGTTGATTTGTTTCATGAAAAGGGTTTTAGAAATATTTGACATTTAGGGGGTAATTTGACATGTGGCTTGATTTGGAATGGTTTAATTGATGATTTTGAAACTTAGGGGTGATTTTGATCAAATGGATGATGAGGGGAAGTGTCATGTGGGCTTTAGGATGATTTGGGCTTTTAAAATTTAATGAAGATGGGCTTTTAAGAAGGTTTAAGGGAAGCTGGGCTTTTAAGTTTAAGGATGTGTTCATGGATGGGAATTTTTGTAGAAGTTTGGGCCAAATAGTTGTTGGTTTTGGTTTAGGGATGTTTCATGAATAATTTGAAATAGATTTAAGGTGGTTTGGGTTTGAATTGGGTTGAATTTGGGTTTATTTGGTAAATGGGCCAATGTAGGTCAAATTGGGCTAACTTGGGCCAATGTTGGGCTAGGGTTGAAATTGATGTAAAATAAATGTTGAGAAATGTTTATGGGAGTGTTTCAAAGAGGTTTTGGCTTTGGTTGGGTTTTGATTTCGAGGTTTGGGTCTATTTGGGTTAGGTTCTGGGTTTAGGTCAAAATCGGGCTTTTTGATTTCGGGTTGAATTTGAGTGGGGTTTGGGTCAAAATCTTGGGCAAATCATGTTAGTGTTTTGTTTATGGGGATGTTAAGGAAGGTTTAGAACTGAATTGGACCAAAATTGGGGTCAATCGGGTAGGTTTGGTTTGACATCGAGTTCACTTTGGGTTAAAATGGTCAAATTGGGGGTTTTGACAAAAGTAGGGTAAATTGACAAAATTGGCCCATGGTGTAGTTGGACAAAATGAAATTGGGAATATTTGGGATTTTTTGGAATTTTCTAGGAATTTTCTGAATTTTTGGATTTTTGGGTCAAGAAGGGTATTTTGGGTATTTGGAGGGTATTGGGAGGTTTTCTTGGAATTTTTGGTATTTTTGGATATAGATGGTCAATTTGAGTGGTGTAGAAATGTTTGGGAATAATCTTGAATAATTTTAGGTAATTTGGAAATTTTGCAAAAAATTTGGGTAATTTCAAGGGTTTTGGGTAGGTTTAGTAGGTGTAGGGCCCCGGGGGTCAAAAATTGAAAATTTGGGAAATTGAAGATTGGGTGGATTTAGGTGGAAAGAAATCATTTTGTTGAGCCATGAAGCCATATCAAGCCCATATGAGCCATGAGAGGACTCATTTGAGGCATTCACTATGTTGTTCCTAACCCTCTGGCCAAGGGCTCGTGGGTTAAGGACCATCCATGTGAATCACCTACATGAGTCGGAGGTCAAGTTGGGTATGGGTGTAGTTTTAGGAGGTGTGTGGGAGTGTAGTGTGTAGGTGTAGTGTAAGTCAGCCCCTTCACTGCACCAAGCCACCTGTAGGCGTCCTAAGGCCAAAGAGTCCTATAGGAACTCATCCTTTAAACTTCCACATTCGATTTCAACCCTCTAGGTGATTAGGGGTCTATAGTCAAGTTTGTGGAGTTTGCATGGGAGTTTAGAAGTGGTTTGAACTTCTAAAAGGTGGGTCCCAATTCTAGTCCTCTAAGATAGTCAAAGGAAAAGCCTAAGGCTAGATCCTAAATACTAGAGAGAAGAAGGGAAGACCTTATCAAAAATGAGGTCAACATATGCATACACAAGGCCTAATGTTTATTTAATGTTTAGATCTTGCCGATTTTAATTAATTAGGACTTATATTCGTATGATGACGATCCACCTGAAATAGCCTCGAAGATGTGAGGGTTTATGTCGTATCGGACGACTACCTCGGAATCCTAAGACCGGTTAGGGCTTAATTTACTGTCTAAATGCCTAACAAAGAGTTGGAAATATTTATGTTGCACTAGGCAAACTACCTCGAAAGTCACATCTGGCTTAGTTATTTAATTCTAAGAAATATTTTGCGCTGAAGTAGACTCGAGGTTTTGCGATGACGATGGCCGTCTTTGCCCGCGTACTCACGAGCTCCTTGTTGTTGGAGGTTTAGTTTTAGAAATCATAAATCAAGAGATGAGAGAAGTGTTGGTTTAGAAGGTCTTAATTTCAGTGTTTTTATGTTTAATTAAAAGCAAAATCTTAAAGTTGATCTGGTCTCCACAACTTTTACTTTTTCGTGGCTTCTTTGCGAATGGCTTAAGCACGTAGCATTTATCCTTAGGATGTCCAAACATCTTGCGGTGGTGACGAAGGTAGGTTTATTTTCTAAGACTACCTCACATACAATCCATCCCATCATCGAGAGGTTGTGATCCATATTTTATACATCTGCAGGAGAGACACATCTATCTCCACCAAAACTTTTACTCTTCTTGGATTTCCCATGTCATGTGTAGGGGTCAACTCTAAGGGAGTACCCGATTGCCTAATAATATAGAATAATGCATTTGTATGATATAATTAGTTATTCAGAATTAGGGAAAGTGAACAGAGGTTTAAGGTGGTTCTTTAGGAGGGTCAGCTTCGGATACCATTTAATAAGCTTCTTGATTGAGTTTGCAAAGTGCATCACTTGCATCCTCGGTAACCTTGCATAATCCTCCTCCCTAGACAGCTTTGATAAGAAGATGTCTCCCATCAAACCCAGTTCCCTTTGTCCTTCAAACTAAAAATTTTCGAAATGTCTCCTAGCTTGACTCCATTTGGGATGCCCATCTTTGGAATTGTCCCACTATGGTAAGTTTATAAACATTTGCAAGTGATATCATTTCTGGGATGTAAATAGAATTGTTGGATGACCATCTTTGGAACCCAATGGTAGGACATAAGGACATCTGCCCTTCACCGCAGCTGCATCATGTAATATTTGGGGAAAAGTCGGATGATCCAACGGCTTGGGAAGAATACCTTTCTTTGACGAGCGGAGAGGCATAAGATGGGGGAGCCTTTATAGCAAGATTAGCCATCACATGATCAACGACCTCGAGGAAAACTAGGGGATAAAAATAGAATTACCGGATGGAGCCAAGATTCAATAGAGCCTGCTAAATACTGATTGATGGAACGATGTGATAATTGAACTTGAGGAGCCCGAGAAGCAAACTTTCAGGCTCCGCCCGCCCAAAACAAACACCACGAGAGAACTCCACCACTTACCTGCGCCACCAAGCACCACCCGGCCTTGAAAAGCACCACGGGAACCTTCAGTAGCCGCCAAGATAGGTCATTACGGCCGAGCCTAGCGAGCCAGGTAGCCGCCATAGCCATTATATATATATATATATATATATATATATATATATATATATATATATATATATATATATATATATATATATATATATATATATTTGTTTTCAATTTTAATTTACTACCAATTTTTACTATAAGAAAGTAAACGTGTGATAAATTAAAATTCGATGCAATATGAAAACGAATTTCTCCTTTTTAACTAATCTAAGAGTTTTAAAATAATTATCTTTTATGGAGAATTTAGATTATGGTATTGTGCCAAATAGAAGCATTCTTATTCTTTACCCTTCGGTCAGTACAAAGAACATTGAATAATGCATAGATTAGTTCGGGATGTTTTATTAGTAAGATGCGTTAATCTAGGCTCACACTACTAGATGTCAAAGAGGTGGCTATGGTCGGCCTTACAAGTGACCGATTCCTTTCTATAACCAAATTATTAGAATTTAGTACGTAAGCTCTAAAACTAATTAATTTTATGCCCAGTAAATAATATATTCCTATTTATTTGCACTCGACCTAGAATAACTTCGCATAAAGCCTTCAACTACACAAGGATTCATGTGATATCTGCTAGTTAAGAATTTATCTCCGGTTAGGTCTCAAATTTGTTCAACGGAGTTTTAACAATTTAAATGACGCTTTAAAAAGTAAACTAAGATCAGTTATTATTATCATCACGATATTTTAAATATTTTAAGTTTAATACTCTACAAATTTTAATTAGTTTATTATCTTTTCATAGTTGAAGAAGAAAAGACAACTCATGACTCGGAGCAAATTGAAATCACACAACAAAACATGTTTATAAAACTTTGAACCAAGGTACAAATACTTATCTAAAGTTTGTTCCTTCAAGTGATCCGCTAACCCAAACACTGACTCCAAAGCAATGATGAAAAGACTCCAAACCAACTGACAACACACAATAAATACTCAAAGAAATAAACTCCTGATACAAAGTAAAGTGGCACCCTAAGTGTGGAAGAGACAAAAAAAAAACTAAGAAAAACTAAAAGGGAAGAAAAAGGTGCTCTTTTTCGGTAGAATATTATGCTCTATTTATAGAGCTCTGAATTTGACCAGGGGTTGCTTAACGCACCCCTTCAAAATTCATTCAAATTCGATGTATCTTCTAGAAGGTAACTGTCATGCCTAGGCGCGGGATACGGAGCCTAGGCATCGGACTCCGTGACCGAGGTTTTTCCACATATTCAATTTAGATCACACCTCTTAAGCGATTAAGCATTTCCTTGTGTCTAAATGCATTGTATCACATGTCACATATATTAGGAAACTTCCAGTCTTCTAGAATCTCCAATAACCGCTTAACTCACATCAAAATAACTCCCCACAATCATCAAAAATCTTAACGACATACGTATCGAGAAGTGGTGCTTAGAGGCCATTTTGGATTCTAGCTCCTAGGCGTCGGGCCAATAATTCCGATATATTGCTCCGCAAGCTCCATTTTGCTCATTTTTGCTCCTTTCCTTCTTTTTTCCTTCTTGGACTCTTTTTTAATCATCAAAATCCAAAAACATGAAAATACCTTTCATTAAAGCATAATATCCTTAAAATTGAATCATAAATTAGGCATAAAAATAGGTATTTTTAGGTAAGATCAGTTTTACTCACAATTGATTTCAAAAGGCTGAAGAACCTCTTTCCAGTTTCAATTTACACCAAACGACTCACATAATGAATGAATCGAGGCGGAAGTCCAATACGCGAGCGATTAGTGAATTTCACACAATTCAAAAATATAATCATAAATGATTGCTCCAATATCTATAGGCTTCTCTTGTTGAATGCAATAGTTCAACGCAGCTCTCTCCTTATGTAACGTCACTAGTATGACTTGAAAGCAATAGCTTAGATGAGATAAAATAATGCCATGTTTTAGAAGTGTCATTTAATGTAGAGGCTGAAAATTGACCCTTCTATCATTAGTTATCTTCCATAATCCTCTTCCATCAGTCAGAAATTCCATTATCTCATCTAACTTTCCCTCGGTAAGATGATAGTTAGAATAAAAACAAAACATATGAGGAGGCGATCGATAAAAAGTATTGATTCTGCCCAATTGAAAAATCAACTTCTTGCCTCCTCACCATCACCAAGTTCTCTTGCGCTGCCGGGTAAGTTCGCCTAAAACTCTCTGACCACAGAAACAACAGCAATAGTGGAAGCAACAATAACTCTCCCAATTCCTCCTAGAAATCATCTCGCCAATAACTTCTCCTGGCTTACCTAAGCAAACGTTCCTTAATTTGATTTGCGTATTTGTAGTGCGTTGACATATCGTTCCTCGACCCTTGCAATAACAAACTTGTCGGAATCAAATCTTGTCTTTTCTCTCGTGCGCTTTGACTTTGGAGCCATCTCTAAAAATTCATGAAAAAATTCACCGTAAATTCCAAAATCCGATTAAACTTGCTAAATTAACTTTCGAAAGTAATTTTCACCATGAATAGTGATTTTAAAATTTTCTAAAATGTGTGAAAAATACATGGAGAAAATAAAAAAAATTTGCCGAGTAGTGCTCATACCTCGAGAATCCCAGATAAAACAATTTTGTTGAGATCGGCTTCAAGAATGATCTGATATATTGATGCCCTAGGCTCCTTTTTCATGAAAATCGGAGGATCGAGATGATAGGAGTAGTTAAAAATGACAATTGACGTGTTTTTAACTGCTGAAAATCAATTTTTTTCGTAAACTAGCGCCTAAAGCGCAAGGCCTTCGGTGCTTAAGTAAAATCGGCGCTTAAGCGCTCGCACTACGGCACTTAGCCACCGGTGCCCAGAATTTTCACAACTAAGAAAATGCACTAAACCACTTAGTTAATCACCCATAATCTTCTCAAAATAGTTATCTCTTCCCCATAAATCTCCCAGTACTCCCGATTTCAAATTTTAATATCCATCGATTCCAATCCAGTTTCACACAAACACAAACTTATATTCATTAAAAACAAAACACACTTAATACACAAACTAATACTTTCTATCTAAACACTTTGGATGAAATTCCTAGATACAAAACCGACTCAATAATCAAAAAAATAGGTTTACATCACTAAGATGTAATAATCACACATTAAAGTGCAACGAACAAAAACATAAAACATTAAACACTTAAAACATCAAACACATAAAACATAAGATACAAAAAACAAAACCACAAGATCAAACTAACATTTAACTCCACTCTCGAGTAGGCGAAATATATGTTTAGAACCACTATTATTTCCGTTTGATCTTGCGGAACATAAATACGACGAACGGGCGATGATTGACCACTCTTACGTCTTCTTCTTATAACCACTTGTTCTTCAGGAACATCGCCTTATCCTCTTCTTCCACGTGACTTGTATGACTGAATTGCATCTTGAGTTGCCATCCCACTTATGCTCCAAATGTGCGTTAGTTTCATTAATCTTTGCTTCGATTGAAGTCGCTCGGGCTTGATCTTTGCAATCGTTTCTATCATTCCTTGAAAACTAACAGCGAGAAATCCATTGAATAAACCTTTAGCACTATCACTAATAAACTTACTCTTGTCAGAATCCACTCTTTCTACTTGATCTCATACTCGAGAAAGACATGATGCACTCGAAAAAAACACTCTTCTTAAGACTCGAGAATGAAAATAGAACTTAAGACAAGTGTTTCTCTTAATCCAAAGGTCTTTTTATAAACTTTAGAAGTGCATAAACCGCCCTTAAACATTTTAAAACTCCAAAATGGCTTCCAAAACCACTTCCCCACGATCCTAGGCTTCTAGAACCTCATTTATCACATGTTTTGTAACTCAGGCACTAAGAGCCAAATGGGTGGCGCTTAGCCTCAGTCACTCGGTGCTGAGTGTGTGCCAAATGTCCAAAATTTCATTCTTACTCATTTAAGTCATAAAATAAGGTTAAATAAACACTATTATAACAAAAAAAACTCCAAAATACTACTTTGTTGACCTCATTTTTGATGAGGTCTTCTCCCTCTCTCTTTAGTACTTAGGATCTAGCCTTAGGCTTTTCCTTTGACTATCTTAGGATTAAAGTGGGACCCACCCCTTTTTAGAAATTCAAACCACTTCTTAACTCCCTGCAAACTCCACAAACTTGGCCTTAGACCCCTAATCACCTAGAGGGTTGAAATCGAAATATGGAAGTTTAAAGGATGAGTTCTGTAGGACTCTTTGGCCTTGGGAATGCCTTAGGTGGCTTTGGTCTGGTGAAGGGTTGACTTGCACACACACTACACCTACACACTACACTTTCACACACTTCCTAAAAACACACCCATACCCGACTTGACCTCTTGACTCATGTAGGTGATTCGCATGGATGGTCCTTAACCCTGGTAGCAGAGTTTAAGAGGGTTAGGAGCAACATGGTGAATGCCTCAAATGAGTCCCTTCACAGCTCATGGGCTTGATAGCTTCATGGCTCAACCAAAATGGTTTTATTCCACTTACATCCACCCAATCTTCAATTTTCCAAATTTTTCGATTTTGACCCACGGACCCTACACATGCTTTACCCAAAAGAAAACCACTTAAAACTACCCAATTTCTCAAAAAATTTCCAAATCACCCAAAATTCTCCAAAATCATTTCCAAACATTTCCACATCACTCAAGTTGATCATCCATATCCAAAAATACCAAAATTCCAAAATACCTCCCCGATACCCTCGAATACCCAAAATACCCCTCTTAGCCAAAAAATCCAAAAATTCAGAAAATTCCCAGAAAATTCTAGAAAATCCCAAATATTCCCAATTTCATTTTGTTCAACTACACCATGGGCCAATTTTGTCAATTTACCCCACTTTTATCAAAACCCCAATTTGACCCATTTTTAACTTTAAAGTGAACCCAATGTCAAAACCTAACCTACCCAATTGACTAAATTCTGGTCAATTCAATTCTAAACTTCAATTCAACATTCCCAACACCAATATAGACCAAATCCAAGCTTAATTTGATTGACATTTGGATCAATTTCACTTTTGGCCTTAAAGCCCAATTTGGACCCATGACCAAAACTTAACCCAACTCACCCAATTCAACTCCAATTAAACCCAAATCTTTTCTAAACCTTCCTTGACATCCCCATAAACAAAACACTAACATGATTGCCCAAAATTTAGACCCAAACCCCCACTCAAATTAACCCAAAATTAAAAAGTACATTTTGACCTAAACCCAAAACCTAGCCCCGAATGAGCCCAAATCCCAAAATCAAAACCCATCAAAGCCAAAACCTCTTTGAAACACTCCCATAAACATTTCCCAACTTGTGTTTACATCAATTTCAACTCTAGCCCAACATTGGCCCAAGTTAGCCCAATTTGACCTACATAGGCCCACTTGCAATTAAACCCCAATTCAAACCAATTCAAGTCAAAATCACACCAAATTGACCCCAAACCACTCATGACACATCCCTAAACCAAACTCAACAATTATTTGGCCCAGCCTTTACAAATTTCTATCCATAAATTCATTTTCAAACCTAAAAGCCCACTTCCTTAAACCTTCTAAAAGCCATTTCCACCAAATACAAAAAGCCAAAATTGGCCTTAAAGCCCACATGACATTTCCATTTGCCATCCATTTAATCAAAGCCATTCCCTAAGTTCTAATCACATCATCAAATAATTCCAAATTAAGCCTCATGCCAAATTACCCCTAAATGACAAATATTTCTAAAACCCTTTTTCATGAAACAAGTCGACTTTTTTCAAGCCAAATGCAAGCCATACGAGCCATAGACAAGCCACATGAAGCCATGGGGGGTTTGACTTGTCACCATGCCCAAAATGGCAAGAAGGGGACCCTTTAATGATTCTCTTAAGAGTGATTAACCACTCCCATGTCTCCCCAACTCTTGCTTAAGCAAAATGTACTTGGATTTGTGACTTGACCCCACTAATCGAAGCTGATCCATTGACTTTCCCTTCAGCCCAAATTGGCCTTGGAGGGTGAACCCAAACCAATGGGTTGACCAAATTGAAGCCAAATGACCCCTCCCCCATTCCATTTTAATTCGGCCACTTTACACATGGCAATGGCCGATTGATTGCACGAGCACTCACAACACGACCCACTGGACACAGGGTGACCCATGCTGCCCGGCCGGCCACAGGTCGCCGGAAAACACCATGGCCAAGACCTTGCGGAGGAACGAGCTTTGGAATTCCATCTTCAGCCGGCTTGCCTCATGCCCAATGGCCACCATGGCTGTTCTTCACATGCCCCGAGAGCAGCCTGGTCCCGGCCCTCGGCTCCCCTCGGAGGCCCTCCGGCCTCTCTGACCCCAAACCCCTCACCCTCACGGCCAAGAGAGGTGCTGAACAGGACCTTCTTGAAACTCTTGCCAAAATTGCTCCGGATCATTCTTCTGTACTTAGAGCGATTGATCCCCGATTGCGGTGCCTAATCCCGCCAACGGAGCCCGATTTCCGGCCAAAATTCCACCCAAAACCGAGGACACTTCTCCTCGGTGGATCGATCCTCAAATTGATTGGTACTACACCTTCACCGAGACAAAGGAAGGTGTCCACCAGCAAAAGCCCCATCTCCAGGCCACCGGTTGCTCCGGCCTCGAGCTTTGTGATCGGGCTTGGTCGAAATCACATCTGAGCCGATTCATGAGACCGGGAGACTTCATGCGGGAGCTTCTTTGAGATCCAATCGAAGGTGCAACAACTCTGAATCGAAGCCACACTTCTCACGAGCAAGAGTATGAACTAATTCTTCATCCCGTGACCACGGGAGATTCTCCATTTCAAATGCCTTAATTTCAATGCATGATGCTTGAAGTATAGGTGTGTTGCGTCTCTTCGAAGACGAATCCGCTTAGAGCATAGAACGTAAAAATCCGTTGGGTATCGAGTGAGATCTTAGGGATTTAGTGTGGATGGCTCTCGGGTGAGGACGCTCGGGGACGATGAACGGATGCCGTCCATTTAATACACGCGCGGACGGACGGCTCGGATGGCGTTGGACCGGGAGACGGTACGAAGACGCGGGGCCGGGGGGCTGGCGACTCGGATGGCGGCGTCGAATGGGAGGCGACGCGTGTGATTTCGGAGATGCGGATGCGGCGCGCCGCGTGGATAAATAGAAAAATAGGGTATTTTTCTATTTATTTAATTCTAAGCTTGGAAAATTCATAACTTTGTGTAGGAAAATCAGAAAAATAAAATAAAAATACCCTCTTGCTCGGTGAACGAGAGGAGAATAATGTGGGGAGAAGAAATTAATTAATTTTGTCTAGTATTTTATTTTTAATTAATTATTACTCCCTGCATTGTTTTAATTCTCCATGCATTCATGCAATTCACCATGGCATGAGACCATAGGCTTTTGAAGCCTCTGAACTTGGGAACATTCCCTGAATTTTCCAGGTCGGGAGAGCCACCTACAGTGAAAAGTTATTTATTTTTCAAATGCATGTTGCTGTTTTGAGTATTTTAATTCCAAAAATTAGCATGTTATGTAATAAATTCTAGGAAAATTTGGTGATGTTCATATGACCAGAGAACCCTAGGAAAAATAGGTTTTGAGTTAGTTCGTTTAGACAACCCTAATTGGCTTAAACACCCAAAATAGACCCCTAATTAATTAGAGCTAACCATACATCAAATTGACTGGAAATCAATTCTCCACTGACGCTTTAGGATCAGAGGAACCCACCATAAAAATTTGAGGTCGGTGGACTTCAGATTTCGCCCCCACTAATTGGGTTGATTCGCTTGGCTTAGTCATTTTAAACTTTAAAAATTCATAACTTTCAAAATATATTTCAAAAATTCATAATTGGTTTTGGAGCCTCTCTGATATCAGGGGAGTTTAAGAAAATTAAAATTTCAATTTTCTAAAAAAGTTGATTTTTAATATTATTTTAATATTTTTAAATAATTAAAAAATAATAAAAATCACAAAAATAATAAAATTCACCAAAATGTCACATTTTGAATTTTAATCTTAGGAACAAACCCCATATTTTTCTTAGGCCTATTTGGTGAAATATTAATTTTTAAAGCTCTAGGGTAATTTTAAAATTAAAAAAATGTATTTTCTAGCATTTTCACCAAAATAATTATAATAAATCAAAAGAAAATCAGAAAATTGTAAAATTTGGTTCTCTGGAATCCTTGATATCGAGAGAAGGAATTTTAAAATCACCAAAATTCGTTTTCGGCATTTATTTTATTTTTAAATTAATTAATACTCCAGAACTTAAAATAATTCTAATAAATAAAATACAATTCAAAAAAAATCACAAAAATTAGTCTAAGTGGTCCTCTGGTCATTAGGAATGTCCTACTAATTTTCTTAAGGACAGAAACTTTCCCTTGGTCATGTTATCAAATTTTCCTTGAAAATCTCTGTTTTCTACTAAAAATAATTATATAAATAAATTAAATACATAAAAATCACATTTTCTCCTCTCATGTCTTTATTGACATGTGAGTGAAATCACATAAAAATTTGAGTTCATTTGAGTTGATTTAGTGAGTTATGAAATTATTAGGCTTGAAGGGTAAAATGGTAATTAAATTTTAACCCTTAATTAAAACTTTAGGTTTAACAAAAAATTAACAAGTAAAATATTTGATCCTAATCTGATTTGGATGATTGAAATTTAAATAATTAAAGGGTAGAAACCCATTAAGCAATTTAAAATGATTAAACCTTAATTAAATAATTGATTAAATTTGGAAGAATAATAAAATTGGAATTATTAAAATAGGGATATTATTAGGAAAAGATTTATTCTTTAATTTAAAAATCCCTAAATTTAATCATCTCATTAATATTCAACTCTTAATTAAAATGATAACTCAAATTTAAAATATTAAAGAACTAATCATTAAACTAAAATTAAATCATTAAACTCTTTCAAAAAAATTTCAATTAAAATTAAATTAAATTAAATTAAAAATTAAATTAAATTAAGTAAATTAAATTAAAATTAAATTAAATTAAATTAAAATTAAATTAAATTAAAATTAAATTAAATTAAGTAAAATTAAATTAAAATTAAATTAAATTAAATTAAGATTAAAAGTTGAATTAAATTAAATTACATGAATTAAATAAATTAAAATAAATAAATAAATTAAATTAAATTAAATTAAATTAAATTAAATTAGAATTAAATTAAATTAAATTAAATTAAATTAAATTAAAAATTAAACCAAATCAAACTAAATTGAGTTAAATTGAATTAAATTAAATTAAATTAAATTAAATTGAATTAAGTTGAATTAAATAACATCACAAGACATAAAGAACTCAAAAATAAATCTAAATAACTTGAACACTATTCCAAACTTAAATCATTAATTTGAACTTAAATTTGCATCACAAATCATTAAGTATCATTTTGCCCTAGGAGCTTTAGTTATCATAACTCCTAAACGAATATTAAATGAAATGTTACTTCACTTATAGGACACCCCAAGAATGTCCTAGTTCAGCGAGCAAGTTAACAAAACTTGAAAACCTCGGATGATCGATTCATTTACATAATTAAATTCTCTTGGACTTAAAACAATCCTAGAAATATTGAAAAGATGTTTAGGATCCTTCCTAAGCACTTCCTCAATATGATAGGATATTTATAAAACAATTGAACTTAGTTAATTTCTTTGATGAAGAAAATCGTCCTCGGAAACTAAAAACACAGGCTAGACGTCGTAGGAAATGACTAGCTATAGGATTAGGAATTTGGTAGAAAACCATAACCCTTTCCCTTAGCTTTACCTAGGAACTTGCTTAAATATTCTAATTGTGTTTTAAGCGCGGCTTGGGATGACGGGAAGACCCTCGGGTACGCTTTTATTTTATTGCGATTTACTTTACGGTAATTTATTTAATTGCATCGCACTTATTTTCTTGCATGATAAAACAACGGTTGCATGAAAACCTACACCTTTAGGACGAGAAACCAAAAGCTGAAACCCATAAGCCAAATTAAAAGACACTACGAATAAAATTCACCTCCACGAAACATTTCAAAATATAAGACAACTCAAAAATTTAATGCAAAACGAGAACACAAAACTACAATTACAACTAAATTAAAACGTCTTGTTGGATGATCGGGAATACCTCGGATGATGTAACCCTCGTGTTGCTTGCGGAATTTCCCGCGGTCTAAATGAAAGTGTGGAACTCATTCGGTTGAGTTTAGCAAATTCATGCGAGGACTAAGTGAATCAGATAAAAATAATGATGCGGAAGGATGGAACCGTGGGATCTTAACCGATGTTGTTATAATCAACTTTAGTTGTTTTAATTAAAACACAAAAAACACTTGGAAATTAAGACTTCTCTAAACCAAAACACTTTTTCTCGTCAAAACTTGATTTATGATTTCTAAAACTAAACCTGCGGCTCTTGAGCTCGGAGCATGGTCGGCGGCACGGCCATCGTCGTCGACAAAACTTGAATCTACTTCAGCAAAAACTTTCACAGAATTAAATAACAAAGCCATAGGACTTCGAGGTAGTTTGCACAGTGCAACATAAATCCTTAACTTTTCGTTAGGCATTTGCATAATCATGTTATGCAAATTAAGCCTATGGGTCTTAGGATCCGAGTAGTCGTCGGAGTACGACATAAACCTATTATCTTCCCGAGGCTATTTGTATGATTCTATCATATAAATATAAGTCCTAACTAATTAAAATTAGCGAGATTAAAACATTAAATAAACATTAGGACTTTCCTAAATTCAAGCCAAACGATAGGATAGTCGGGAAATTGCCGAAATTAAAGCCGAATCCGTAATTTCTCCTACTTTTCTTCCTTTGAATTTCAAAACAAAATGTTCCAAACTTGATCCATTCCCTATTGAAACCCAAATTGATCCCTTGAAAACTTAAACTTTGAAATTCTTGAGAGCGAGAATTATTGATTATTATCGAGAGTTTTCTTAGGTGATTCCCGTCATAAGATGTAATTAACTATAGGGGCTTGCCCTTATACGAGAATTTTAAAGAACCCGGAGTAATATAAACCACGTCTAATATTTTCATATTAAAGCGAGGAAATTTATCCGGCTTATAAAATTGGTTCGCGGAACCAAACGGATGTCACAAATCTTCTAGTTTATTTAACGAGCCCCACCATCAAGCGATTAATGTGTCTATCCTTAGGGATAGATACAAGGTTTGTGATGCGGTGCTCGTTTATATAAACTATTTGGAATGTGAGATGAGTTTGATTTCATATGTAAAATCTTCAAATTTAAAATTTATTTTTTAAAAATCAAATATTACTTTCTAAATTATATCTATATTTAAATTTAAAATTCGCCGACAACCCATTGGCGACCCCTTTTCAAAATACAACACACAACCTAAATATGCCGACAACTACCACCAAAACATAAAAATAAACCAAACAAAACACACGAAAGCAAACATAAAGCAAAGCACACCGATAACTATGGGTTTCCTCCCACAAAGCGCTTAGTTTAACGTCTTCGGCGTGACATACCGAACTCATTCGAGTGACCCAACATCGAATTCATCAGATTTAAGTTGATTGACTAAAAAATAAGGTTTAAGCCTATGACGGGTCTTTAAATATTTTTCCGATCTTAGGATCTTGAATATCCACGGCTCCATAGGAATAAGCATTTTCACAATAAATGGAGCTCATCCTTTTGGACTTATGTTTTCCAGAAAAATTCTCAATGCGGCATTATACAGCAAAACTTTACGCATCTTGGCACAAGATTTTTAGTAAGAATCTTTCGATCATGTCATAACTTCATCTTTTTCATATAAATCGTAGCATTTTCATAAGATTCATTCATTATCTCTTCAGCTCATTTAATTGCAATAATCTCTTCTTTCAATGACATCTTTCAAATTATAATTGAACTCTTTAATAACCCAATATGCTTTATGCTTAAGTTCAATAGGGACAATCTTTTCCAATCCAAAAATCAGCTTATATGGGGACATTCCTATAGGGTAGGCAGTCCTATAGGCCCACAAAGCATAATCCAGTTTGATTGACCAATCCTTTCTATTTGGATTAACAGTCTTTTCCAATATTCTTTTAATTTTATGATTGGACAATTTAACCAAACCACTTGTCTGCGGATGATAAGCAGTAGCAATGCGATGATTAATATGATATTTCTTAGCTAACTTTCCAATAATCGTATTTCTAAAATGACTTCCCCCATCAGTTATGATTACTCTTGGTATTCAAGATCTGCAAAATATATTCTTTCTTAAAAAATTTGCAACACTTTGAGCATCACATCGAGGTAAAACAATAGCTTCAATCTATTTGGAAACATAGTCTACTGCCATCAAAATATAAACATTTCTGAAAGATGGTGTAAATGATCCCATAAAATCTAATCCCCAAACATCAAATATTTCAACTTCCAATATATAATTGAGGGACATCTCATTTCTCCTAGAAATATTGCCTACACACTGACATCTATCACAATTTTTAATATAAGCATTCACATTCTTAAAAATTGTAGGCCAATAAAATCCAGATTGTAAGATTTTATATGCAGTTTTATCACTTCCAAAATATCCCCCATAATCAGAACCATGTCATTTTTGAATAATTTCATAAGTCTCTTCCAAAGGTACACATCTTCGAATTATAAGATCTTTTCCTTGTTTATATAAAAATGGGTCATCCAAAAAATAAGTCTTAGCATCAGACAAAAATTTCTTCTTTTCCTGATATGTCAAACCATAGGGTACAATATCACTGACAATAAAATTTACTATGTCTGCATACCACGGAATATGCCACTCATTAACAGCGAAGAATTTTTCATCAGGAAAATGTTCATTAATTTCTTCAACATCATAGAGAGATTTTTCAATTTCAAGCCTGGACAAATGATCAGCAATTTGATTTTTAGAACCCTTTCTATCTACTATCTCAAAGTCAAATTCTTGCAAAAAGAAGAATCCATCTTATCAGTCTCGGTTTTGCATCTTTTTTCTTTATTAAGTATTTGATAACAGAATGATCAACATGCACAACACATTTAGTTCCAATTAAATATGATCGAAATTTATCAAAGACAAATACTATAGCTAATAAATCTTTCTCAATAGTGATATAATTAATTTAAGTTTCATTAAGAGTTTTACTAGCATAATAAATAACTTTGAAAATCTTATCATATTTCTGTCCCAAAACAACACCAATAGCATAATCACTAGCATCACACATTAATTCAAAAGATTTTTCCCAATTTGGTGAAATTATTACAGGTGCAGTGATTAATTTTTCTTTTAATGTTTCAAAGGCTTTGAGGTAATCATCATCAAAATTAAAAATTGCATCTTTTTCCAGTAAACGACATAAAGGTTTTGTAAACTTTGAAAAGTCTTTGATGTAACGCCTGTAGAATCCAGCATGTCCTAAAAAACTTCTAATTCCTCTTACATTAGTTGGGCAAGGTAAATTATATATAACTTGAATTTTTGCAGAATCTACCTCCAAACCTTTTTCTGAAATCCGATGTCCCAAAATAATTCCTCCTACTACCATAAATTGGCATTTTTCCCAGTTAAGGACCAAATTAGTTTCTTCACAGCATTTTAGATCCTTAGATAAATGTTCTAAACATGATTCAAACGAAATTTCAAACACTGAAAAGTCATACATAAAAACTTCAATCCCTTTTTCAATTAAATCACAAAAAATAGTCATCATACATCTCTGAAATGTAGTAGGGGCATTACATAAACCAAAGGGCATTCTTCTAAAAGCAAACGTACCATAAGGACTGGTAAACGTAGTTTTCTCTGATCCTCGTGAGCAATTTGAATTTGGTGGTAACCAAGTATATCCATCCGTAAAACAAAAGTATTTATGCCCGCACAGTCTATCCAACATTTGATCCAGAAATGGGAGTGGAAAGTGATCTTTCCTTGTGGCAAGATTTAATTTTCTATAATCAATGCATATTAGCCACCCTGTAACTTGTCTTGTTGGTATTATTTCATTGTTTTCATTAACAGTCACAGTCACTCCTCCTTTCTTAAGAACACAGTGAATAGTACTAACCCATGCACTATCTAAAATAGGGTAGATAATTCCAGCATCCAACCATTTTAAAATTTCTTTCCTAACAACGTTTTTCATGATAAGATTTAATCTCCTTTGGGGATCAGCCCGCGGTTTATAATTATCTTCCATTAGAATTCTGTGCATACAAATTGAAGGACTGATTCCTTTAATATCAACAATTTTCCATCCAAAGGATTTCTTGTGCTTCTTCAAAATTTCAAGCAAACTCTCTTCTTCTTTTTCAGTTAATTGAGAGGAAATTATAACTGGCAAGGTTGAGGATTCACCTAGAAAAATATACTTTAAATTATCAGGAAGCAATTTTAACTCAAGTTCAGGAGGTTTTTCAATTGATGGAACATAAGATTCATCTTTTTAGTCAAATCCAACAATTTAAAACTTTCACGAACATACTTTAAATCTTCCTCTTGAAAATCTTCAGAATCAAGTAACTCCTCTTCTTGCTTATGTTCCAATTCTTTTCTTTCAGATTTTTCTACATAAGTTAACTTGAAATGACATTCACTCAAATATTTGATAACATACATCCTATAACAATCATCTTCTTTACCTTTAGTAGGACATTTCATCGATTTTGAAATATTAAATGTAACAGTCTGATCATTAACCCTCATCGTTAATTCCCTTTTTTGCACATCTATCATGGCTCGTCTTGCAGCTAGAAAGGTCTTCCCAAAGTTATAAGTATCTCTTTATCTTCCTCTATATCTAACACAATGAAATCAACAGGAAAAATAAATTGATCTGCTTTAACCAAAACATCTTCTATAACTTCTTTAGGATATGTGATCGAACAATCTACTAATTGTAGAGTTACAGTAGTTGGGGTTATTTCTCCTAGTCATAGTCTTTTGAATATTGATAGAGGCATAAGGTTAATTCTTGCACCCAAATCACATAAAGCTTTTCCATAGAATCTGTCTCCGATTGCACATGGAATTGTGAAACTACCAGGATCTTTAAGCTTTTCAAGAAGCTTTTTCTGAATTATTACACTGCACTCCTTACTAAGTGTAACAGTCTGATTTTCTTCAAACTTCCTTTTCTTGTTAAGAATATCCTTCATAAATTTCGCATATCTTGGCATTTGTTCTAAGGCTTCAACAAATGTAATATTAATAGTAAGCTTCTTAAATATCTCCAAGAATTTTGAAAATTGCTTATCCAAATTTTGTTGACGAAGTCTCTGAGAAAATGGAGGTGGTGGTTTTTCTAAATCAACCTTAGGTGGAGAAATAGATCTTTCCAAACCTTTCAGAGCGTCCTCTTTTGGTTCTTTAATTTCCTCTTTCTCTACTTCAGTTTCTTTTTGAACTCTATCTTTCAATTCTCTTCCACTTCTCAATTGAGGTGCTTTTACTTGTTCTTTATTCTTTTCTCTTGGATTTACTTCAGTATTACTTGGAAGCATTCCTTGAGATCTATTACTTAAGGCATTTGCAATTTGTCCCAATTGATTTTCAATATTTCTGACGGTTGCTCCTTGAATTTGTAATTGATTTCCCATACGTGCCACCACTTCTTCAATAGACAACTTTTTCTCCTTTAATTGTAAAGCATTGTTATAACTTGAAGGATAAGTTATTCTATTATTATTATTATTATTATTTCCTTGGTTGTTCCAATTCCCCAATGGGTTTACTTGGTGGTTCCCCCATTGTTGATTAACACCACCTTGATTATTGGTATTCCAGTTAAAATTTGGATGATTCTTCCAACTTGGGTTATAATAATTGGAATATGGGTTGTTAGGCTTAATTATAACATTCAAAGTTTCTGGTGAAGAATAAGAATCAACCATTTGGCCTAATGAATTTTCTTCAATCATGGAATGTGGCTGAGAAAAATTCATCCCAAATTGGTCTATCTTCTTTGAAACAACATCAACTTGATTTGCTAACATTGTAAAAGCATCATTTTCAAAAACACTAGCTACCATTTTAGGATTTAACCTTTCATAAGACCATTGAAAATTATTAGTAGCCATTTCTTCAATTAAAGCATAAGCATCAGAAAATGGTTTAGACATTAATGATCCACCAACAGCAGCATCGATGATCGATCTAAGAGATCCAACTAATCCATTATAAAAAGTTTGAATTATTAACCAATTTGGTATCAAATGATGTGGACATTTCCTGAGGAGATCTTTAAATCTTTCCCATGCTTCATATATTGATTCCCGTTCAAACTGACAAAAAGATGTAATATCATTTCTCAACTTAGCAGTCTTAGATGGTGGAAAATATTTAGCAAGGAATTTTTGTGACAGTTCACCCTAAGTTCTAATTGATCCAGGTGCTAACAAATATAACCATATTTTAGCTTTATCCCTTAGTAAAAAAGGAAAAATTCTAAGTCTAATAGCATCATCCGAAACACCATCATATTTAAATGTAGCACACAACTCTAAAAATTTAGTAAGATGCAAATTAAGATCTTCAGTTGTTGCTCCCTCAAACCGATTATTAGGAACTATTTGGATAATAGAGGGTTTAAGCTCAAAAGAATTAGCAGCTACATCAGAGTTTTGAATACTGCAACGAAGTTCATCCACTGTAGGGTTAACATAATCTCTTAAATGTCTTAATTCTTGATGAATGCCAACATTTTGATCTTGATTATTTGCTATTTCTTGAATATTTTTATCTTTTTATGTATTTTTGATTTTTTTGATTTTTCCGATAGTTCTTTCTAATTCAGAATCATAAGGCACAAGTCCCTCAGAACCTGAACTACGCATACAATAATAAAAAAAAAACAAAACACAACACATTAACAAAAATAAAGAAGAGTAAAAATTTAAAATTTCTTAATTTTCTTTAATATTTAATTTCAATTAATTTCTATCCCCAGCAACGGCGCAAAAAACTTGATCCCCCGATAAATATATGTGTGCCAAAAACTTGGTCGGCCATTAAATATATGTGCTGATGATTTAGATATGAAAATTATGATTTTATAATATGGGATACTGCGCAAGTATATGTATCGTTTATCAAGTAATATACGACTTTCTAATTAAGCTCCGAGATATCGAACCTAAAGGGAAAGTGATAAATCTTTAAAGAAATAAGAAAATTAACTTTTTACTTTTTTAATTGGATTTTGAAAATATGTTTTGATTTTGAAAAGTTTGATAGTTGATTTTACTCTTTAAATTTTCTTATAAAAGTCAAACAAGAAATTAAAATGATAATAACTGTAAACATGGTATGAAAAACACTATTAACTAAAATTGGTATGAAATACATTATTAACTAGAATATCTTTTTCTTTCTTTTGTAAAGTAGTAATAATTATGAAAGTATTGTTGTGAAAGTATTTATATTTGTTGTGAAAAATAGAAGCAAATGTATTCTTTACCCTTACTTGGTTCTATAAAGAACATTGGTTAATTTGAACTTTTATCATTTTGAACATGGTTAGGCAGGGAAGATACCAGCTCCCACTCTAGAGTTCCCTGAATTCCCTCCACCTGGGGCCTAACTTCTCATAACAAATTCAAAACTTCAAACCAAATTAGGGAATTTTAGCCTGTCACACTAAAAATCCTCTAATTTTACTCCCCTTTTTAAAACATCTTCTAATATATTACATTCAAATTAATTTTTTTACTTTATCTTAAAGAAAAATAAAAACCAAATTAATCCCCCCACCCCCACCCCCCAACTTATTTTTTACACTATACATAAATTATAACAGAACAAGGAGATGGTCATAATCAGGTAAAACATGAATACAACAAAAAATAAATAAATTACACTATAGAGAATAGTAAATAACATTTACATAAAAATAAACAAAATGTAGGTATTGGTTTATGTTCCAATTTATAAGTAAAATTTCAACATCAAGCTCTAGGACTGTGTGAGAGGTAGATTGTTCTAAAAATTTTATGAAGAAAAACTTACACACCTATGCTAGAAGGCAAAGGAAATATTTTGAGTGGGTGCTTGCTTTCTACTTTCATAGTGGATTTGGCATGTTTCACTTGCTCGAGATACATATCATTAAGGAGCATCTGGTAGATGGCCAGCAACCATGTGCTTCAATTTGCTTCTTGTTAGGGTTCATGTTGAGAATTTTAAGGCAAAGAAATGCAAGAATAGACATAAATCTAGAAGGAAACACAAATTTAACAAGGTTCGGCAAAGATTCATATGTTCTCAGAAGCAGAGCGATGGCTTTTTCTTCTGATTTTAGAAAAAAGAGTACATAAACCCTAAGGGTTACAATACAACATATATATATAGCCCTGGCATACAATATGTAATTACAAAATTATCCCTGCATCGTACTGCCGGGGCATTGCCTCTGCACCCCAACCAACAAAACTTAACTCCCGCCAATTGGACAGATGTTTCTGCTATGCTTACTCACAAGTTCTGCTTTACTGGCTCGCTCTATTTCGCTCCAGCATTTGTCCCTTATCCGGTATATGAGTCATACCTAACAATCTCCACCTTTGTGAATATCTAGCCCTTTAGAAGAAAAATACCTGGAGGTTTCTCATGCTCCAAAGTGGGTTGGGCCACCATTCTTCTCTAGCAACTGTGAATGTATAACAAGTTCAAGCAATGCAAGAACTTGTTGATAGTAACTAGCTTGGTCAATATATCAGTTGAATTCTCATTAGTGTGAACGTTTTGCGACAGTATCTCACCAAAAGCAATCAATTCTCCGATCATGTGTTACCGGACATCAATATGTTTGGTTCTCACATGGTACACCTAGCTCTTAGCCAGATAAATATCACTTTGACTATGATAATGCAACTGAACTCCAGCTTGCTCAACACCTAATTCTTTTACTAGTCCAATAAGTCATAAGGCTTCTTTGGCAGCTTCGACTGCTGTCATGTACTCAACTTTAGTTGTAGATAATGCCACAATGGACTGAACTGTTGATTTCCAACATATAGGCCCTCTACCAAGAGTAAAGCCATACAATGTTGTAGATCTTCTGTCATCCAAATCACCTGCATAGTCTGAATCTATGTACCCCACAATTGAAGGATCATTCAGCTGACTGCCAAAAATAATTCCATGTCTTACAGTAATCTTTAGATACTTGAAAATCCACATGACTACTTCCAATGTCGCCTTCTAGGTTTAAAATATGTATTTCCAGGCTTAACTAACAACATGAGCCAAGTTAGGGCGAGTACATATTATTACATACATAAAGCAGCCAACTTCACTGGAGTATGGAACAATTGTCATGTCTTCGATTTCCTTATCTGTCTTAGGACACTGTTCTGAAGAAAGCTTAAAATTATTTACTAATAGACTGCTCACAAGATTTTCTTTGCTCATCTAAAACCAGTCTAGCACTTTCTCAACATAGCCTTATTGAGATATACAAAATCGTCTTGAGCCTCTAAGATCCTCAAATATTTATGCTTACGATTTAGATAGGAATTTTATGATTTAGATTATAGGATACTACGCAAGAATACATATCATTTATCGAGTAATATAGTACTTTCTGATTAAGCCCCGAGATATCGAACCTACAGGGAAATGTCTAAACTTTAAAGAAATAAGGAAAATAACTTTTTACTTTTTTTATTAGTTTTTGTAAGTATGTTTTAAGGTATTAATCTTGAAAAGTTCTTTTTGATATTTTTAATAAGAAGTTAACCAGGAAATAAAAACTATCAAAACTCTAAACACAATATAAAAGTTATAAGAATCAAATATCTTTTTTCTTCTTCAATAAATCAGTAATAATTATGGATATTTATGTTGTGGAAGTATTTAAATGTATTGTGTCAAATAGGAGCAATTATATTCTTTACCGTTACTTGGTTCTATAAATAAAATTGGTTAATTTGAATTTTGGAATTTTGTAGATAGGTTAGGCAGGGAAGATACCATCTTCACTCTAGAGTTTCCTCTATTCCCTCCACTTGAGGGCTAACATCTCATAACAAAATTTAAATTAACAAACTAAATTAGGGGGCTTTAGCCTGTCACTCTAAAGTCTTCTAATTTTACTCCCCAATAAAGCATATCTCCCTATATATTTGCATTCAATCATATGGACTAGAATTCTCACCCATATAATTGCATGTGATTCTTTCCAATTGTTGTTTGAGACAATACCGCATTGGATCTTAAATAATCTCACAACAAATTTTAACATCTTAATTGGCCACATCAAGATGTAAATTAACTTCAAGAGATTTAATCGTCACAGTTTATTCCAGCATTAAACACTTATACTTTCCACAACGTACCTGCATAATTTAATTACTTCATCATTTAAGAAAGAAAAAGATAAAGTAAACTACTCAAATTTCACGATGAAAACACAAACACAACTTGATTTGAAAGCATAAATCATAATGAAAACACAAAAATGTTACTTAAAGACAAAGTGTAAAAAGAAAGATAAATATTTATATGAATATCCTCTCCACAAGACTCTAGAAGTTTCTCTGGAATTTTGCTTTCCAAAATACAACTTTACAGAGGTTGGCACCCAACTCTGATGACTCTAATAAAAAGTTTAAACTTCAATAAAAACTAGATACAAGGATAAAAGAAAATTGGTGAGAAGAAGGCCTCACACTAACCATTTTTTCTTTCTTACTCTCTGCTCTACTAACAACTATATAAAAGAAGAACTCCAAAATCTTACTCTTAGGACACTTTCAAAATACTAACTACAACTACTCCAATAACAAAAACAACACACACACAGACACACATTATGAGGCTTCATTTTTATAATTTTCCAAAAGGTGCCTTGGTGTCTCTTCAAATCATGTCCAGATTTAATGTATCCACCAAAAGATGCATCCCTTCAATCACATTTCCTGCCCAAATGAAGTTAAGTAAGTCACCACCAAAAGTTGCTTCAAACACCCCTTGAATATGACGCCAAATTTAATTAAATTTGATTTTTAACAGTGGCGCTTAAGCGTCGGCACTTTGGCGCTTAGGCGCCAAAGGCCAAATTTCTCAAACTTCATAATTTTTCTCCAAATTTGATCCTTTTTGGCTCCTTCCATCATAATTAATCATTTTCATCATACCTATAAGAAAAAACACAAAATACCTTCCATTAAAGTGCAATATCATCAAAAATAGGTATAAAAATGTGCATAAAAACTCTATATTTTTTAGGTGTATCAAAATCCCCCAAACTTAAAATGTTACTTGTCCTCAAGTGACTCTTAACCATAAAAAAATTTTAACATGCAAATTATGTAAATGAGTTTCTTAGGAAGGTTTCAAAATTTTGTTCTAGAAATGAAATAATCCAATTTAGAAAAAAATTTAGTACATAAGACAAATTTAAAGTTTAGAATGTTCTTAAGTAAAGGATAATGAAAATATAAGTTTCTATCTAATTCAGAAATACTTGTAAATTTTTCAAAATATATGATTCAAACATTTTATTTTTCTTACTTAAAAGTTTTAATTGAGATTAATTTTACTTATTATATTATAACCTTAAGTTTTAGATTTTCTGAAAACTTATATTTTAAACTTTAGGCATGAAACCAATTTTTGATTAGACTCTTAAATCCTCAAGCTTCTCCTTCCTTTTCACATACTATTTTTCATTTTTTCTCTTTTTTCTTTTTCTTTTCTTTTTTTTTTGTAAGGCAAGGATTACTGTATCTGGATAGGCCTTTAATGATTTTGAATTCCACCCTTCCATTTAAAATAAAGGTCTGATATGTATCTTTCACTTAAAAATCATAATAATAGAGTTGAAAATTATTTCTCAATAAAAGAAATTTAAGCTTTGAAAAATAAAAGTCAAATCTTCTATTCATCCAAAAATACAATATTTCTTAGTAAAGATAGTTTAACTATATTTAACATTTCTTTATTAAGAACATTTTAACTTTAAATTTTTCATTATTACTATAAATTTTAACTAAATTCTTTTATTCATTTCTATATTCAAAATTTTATTTCCCTAATTTAACTTCATATACATAATTATTTTCAATAAAAAAAATGAAATTTATTTTAAGTATTTTTTAGAAAAATAAAATTTTAGGTTTTCAAAAAATTAGTTTTTTAAAAATCGCCCCCCCAAACTTTAATTTTTAGTTAGGATAAAAACATTTAAGCATAAATAATGATACATGAGTGAGAATAAAAAACTAAAATAACATGCTTGTAGTAATTTTCTATATCCTAAATATGCAATTATACAGTTTTTAAGAAAAACAGGAGTAAAAAGAAACTAAATTCAGTTTTTCATATAATAAAAATTTCAAAAGACTTCTACAGTAGTGGCGGTTTTCAAAGCAAAAAAACACTAACTTAACATAACTAAAATCACAACAATACTAGATAATAACTGGTAGTAGATTTTGAAAAGTTTTAAACATGCAATTTTCAAATAGTGGTTTTTTTAATAGTTTTCTACATTTCCTAACAGATTTGGAATTAGTTTACACTCTATTAAAAAAAATCAAAAACTAAATACACAATAAAAATTTCACTACTATACACATATCACAAACTACAACATTTAACATTAATTTATCACATAAACATCTGAATGTGAATAATAAAAAATAGTCCAACTATGCTCTATACAAAATCAGAGCTCATATCATAAATACTTCACATAACTATCAAACATTACATCACATATAAAAAAATCAAAATAAAAAACATAACTACACAACAACCCTAATCATCATCCTCATCATCATCTTCTTCATTCCAGTCTCTGGATGGCACATAAGGTATATAAAATGGATGAGGGGGCATCTCAGCATTGTGATCACCTCTAATCACTCTATCCATATACTGCTGATAATTCTCCTCATAATCATCATGCTTAACAATATACCTTTCAATATTTTCAGTCTTACCATCCATATCTCTAACATGCTCTCGGGTAAGACTCACTTTCTTCAAAATCTTCTTTAATAGTCCAGTCTGTGAATCACTAGATTATGATGCTCTAGAAGTAGTGGCACTTGAAGTAGAAGCAGCAGAAGCAGAAGCAGTGGAAGCTCTAAATCCTCCTCTCCAGGCAAACTCTAAATGTACAGTGTAAGCGCCAATATTTACACTGGTAATAGGTCTCAATGGCTGAAGAACTTCCTCCCATGTTTTAAACTTCACACCAGACAACTCACAAATCAAATGAATTAAGGAAGAAAATCTCATACTTGAAGTAGTAGCAGATCTGGCACAGTTCATCACATAATAACAAATAATAGCCCCTATGTCAATAGGCTTTCCTAACTGAATACAATGGTTCAGAACAGCTCTCTTTCTTGTAACTTCACTAATATGACTTGAAGGTAACAGTTTAGATGAGATAAAATAATGTCATGCCTTTGAAATGACATTCAACTTAGAAGCCTAAAAATTTACTCTTCATTCATTCGTTATCTTCCACAAACCTCTTCCATCAGCCATAAAATATATTATCTCATTTATTTCTCCTTCGGTTGGATGATAATTAGCATAAAAACAAAATAATGCAGGAGGCAAGTGGTAGAAGACATTGATTACTGCAGGTGAAAAATGCACTTGTTCACCTTGAATCATCACTAAATTCTCTTATGTTGCAGGTAAGTTTGCATAAAACTCTCTGACCACTGAAACAACATCGTCAGTGGAGAAGTAACAGTAATTCTCCCAATTCCTTCTAGTAATCATTTCTTCAATAACTTCTTCTGGCTTACTAAACACTCGTTCCGGAATCAATTTATGTGACGACAGTACGTCGACTTATCGATCCTCTGCTCTCAGACTAACAAATTTGTCGGAATCAAATTTTGCTTCCTCTTTCGAGCGCTTTGACTTTGCAGCCATCTCTAAAAGAAATCGCATAAATTCACCATAAATTTCAAAATTAAACTAAACTTGCTAATTTAACTTCTAAAGGTAATTTCCACTAAATCTAAGCAATTTCTCATGCTTTTCCTCAAATTTCACCATAAATAATGATTTTTAAGATTTTTCAATAATGTACTCAAAATATATGGTGGAAATAAAAATTTTTACTTAGGAGTAGTGCTTCATACCTCAAGGAATTCAAATTTGACAAATCTTGTTGAAATTAGCTCTTAATTGGTCCAACCTAAGAATGCCCTAAGAACTTGGGGAGAACTCTTACAAAAATTTTTATAGAAATATTTTCCACCATCTAAGACTGCTAAGCTTAGAAACGATATCACATCTTTCAGTCAGTATGAGGGAGAATCGATATATGAATCTTGGGAAAGATTTAAAAAACTTCTTAGGAAATGTCCAGATCATGCTTTACCTAGATTGGTTAAACTTTTTATCATGGATTAGTAGGATCTCTTAGATCCATTATTGACGCTGCTGCTAGTGGATCACTAATGGCTAATACTTTTGAAGAAGCTTATGCTTCAATTGAAGAAATGGCTACCAATAATTTTCAATGGCCTACTAAAAGGGTAAATCCTAAAAGAGTAGCCAGTATTCATGATTCAGATACTTTAACTATGATAGTTTCTTAAATTGCTGCTCTTTCAAAGAAAATAGATCAATACATAATGAATCATTTTCAAACACCTCCAATGTTAGAATAAAATTCATTGAGACAAATTGTAGATGCTCAATCTTCAAATGAAACTATAAATTTGATAAATAATAGACCAAATAACCCTTATTCAAACTATTATAATCCAAGTTAGAAGAATCATCCAAACTTTAATTTGAATAACCAAGGTAATGTTAATCCTCAGTGGGGGAACAATCCTGTAAACCCATTAGGAAATGCAAAAAATCAGGGTAATTCCGATTATAGACCTTCTAATCCACCAGGTTTTTATAATAATTCACAATTCAAGGAGAAGAAGTTATCTATGGAAGAATTAGTCTTGAATATGGGAAAGAAATTACAAAGTTAAGGAGTTGTTATTAAAAACATAGAAAACCAATTGGGGCATATTTCTAATGCACTTAGTAATAGACCTGTTGAAACTTTACCTAGCAATGTTGAAGTAAATCCTAAGGATCAAGGAAAAGAACATATTAAAGCTATTTAATTAAGAAGTGGAAATGAGTTGGAAACAAGAGTCCAAAAAGAAACTGTAGTTGGAAAGGAAAAAGTGGAAACAAAAGGAGAAAATGAAAGTTTATATCCTGATTTTCCTTTGAAACCTATGAAAATTACTGTTGAAAGACCACCACCACCATTTCCTCAAAGACCAAAGCAACAATATAAGGGAAAAAGATTTACTAAATTCTTAAACATTTTAAAAAAAATTGTCATAAAAATTTTCCTTATGTTGAAGCTTTGGAACAAATGCCTGATTATGTTAAATTTATGAAGGATATACTCAACAAAAAGAGGAAGTTACTAGATCATGAGACTGTTGCACTCAGTGAAGAGTGTAGTGCTATAATTCAGAAAAAGCTTCCTGAAAAACTTAAAGATCATGGTAGTTTTACTATCACGTGTGCTATTGGTAAAAAATTTTATGGTTGACATTATGTGATTTGGGTGCTAGCACAAATCTAATGCCTCTATCAACTTTTAAAAGGTTAGGAATAGGAGAGACTGCACCAACTTTTGCAACTCTACAGTTAGCTGATCGATCTATTACACATCCTAAAGGAGTTGTAAAAGATGTTCTAGTTAAGGTTGATAAATTTATCTTTCCTGTAGATTTTATTATTTTAGATATGGAAGAAGATAAAGAAATTCTAATCATTTTAGGAAGACCATTCCTAGCTACAGGAAGAGCCATGATAGATGTTCAAAAAGGAGAGTTGACTATGAAGGTAAATGATCAAGAAGTGACCTTTAACATCTCAAAGTCAATGAAATATCCTTCAATAGAAAAAGATGATTAATGTTTTAGAATGGATATATGTGATTATTTGAGAAAAGAATAATTTGAAGAAAAATTTAAAGAAAACAAAGATATGGAAAATGATAAATATGATGAAATTGATAGCGAAAAAGCTGATTATGTTCAGGAACAATTTGAAACGCTCGATTCAACAGCACCAGAGAACGAAATATTAATTCCATCAATTGTAAAACCCCCTAAACTTAATTTAAAGACTCTTCCAAATTATTTGAAATATGTATTTTTAGGAGAATTTTTAAATTACCAGTAATTGTATCCTCATACTTAAATGAAATTCAAGAAAAAATTAATGAATACGTTAAAATAAAGTACAAAAAAGCTTCTGGATGAACTTTGGATGATATAAAGGGAATTAGTCATTCGATTTGTATGCACAGAATTTTATTAAATGATGAACATAAACCAAGAATTGATCCACAAAGGAGACTGAACTCTATTATGAAAGTAGTTAAAAAAAATTAAAATGGTTAGATGCTCGAATTATTTATTCTATTTCAGATAGTACTTGGGTAAGTCCAATTCATTGTGTTCCTAAGAAAGGAGGAGTAATTGTTGAAGCAAATGAGAATAATTAATTAATACCTATCAGACAAGTTACTGGATGGCGTATTTTTATTGATTATATAAAATTAAATGTGGCCACCCGAAAAGATCACTTTCATCTTCCTTTTCTAGACCAAATGTTGGATAGACTTGCTGGACACAAGTACTATTGCTTTATGGATGGATATACTGGTTACTATTAAATTCCTATTGCTCCAAGCATCAAGAGAAAACAACTTTTACTAGTCCTTATGGAACTTTTACTTTTCGAAGAATGCCTTTCGGATTATGTAATGCACCTGCAACATTCTAGAGATGTATGATGTCTATATTTAGTAAGTTAATTGACAATGGAATAGAAGTATTTATGGATGATTTCTCTATATTTTGAACATCATTTGACGCATGCTTAAATCATCTCGAAAAAGTTTTGCAATTATGGGAAAGAACTAATTTAGTTCTAAATTGGGAGAAATGTCAATTTATGGTTGCAGAAGGAATTGTATTAGGGCATAAAATTTCAGAAAATGGCAAGAAAGTAGATCCTGCAAAAATCCAAGTTATAACTAAATTACCACCTCTTACTACAGTGAGAGGGGTAAGAATTTTTCTTGGACATGCTGGTTTTTACAGGCTTTATATTAAAGATTTTTCAAAAATTACCAAAACTCTATGCCAACTTTTAGAAAAGGACAAGAAATTTAAATTTACTAAAGACTGCTTAAATGCCTTTTAGTTATTAAAGGAAAAACTAATCACAACACCTGTAATAGTTTCACCTAACTGAGAGAAACCTTTTGAATTAAGGTGTGATGCTAGAGATTATACTATTGGAGATGTTCTTGGACAAAGATATGATAAGATTTTTAAAGTTATATACTATGCTAGTAGAACTCTTAATGATGTTCAAATTAACTATACAGTTACTGAAAAAGAGTTACTGGTTATTGTGTATGCTTTTGATAAATTCAGATCTTATTTAATTAGAACTAAATGTATTGTGCATACTGATCATTCTGCTATTAAATATCTGACGCAAAAGAAAGATACTAAACTTGATGCAAGAATTCTACAATTGATAGAAAAGGAACTGACAATCAAATTGCTAATCATTTTAGATTAGAATATCATGAATCATCTGACACTGACAATGAAAAAAGTGATAGTTTTCCTGATGAACAAATTTATAATATAAATGAGTGAAAAATACCTTGGTATGATGATATAGTTAACAATATAGTAAGCAATATTTTGCCACTTATGTTAACACTGCAGCAACAAAAAAAATTCTTTCATGATGCAAAAGCATATTTTTGTGATGAACTATTTTTATATAAGCAATGTAATGATCTTATTATTAGGAAATGTGTGCCTTATGAAGAAACTGGACTAATTATTCAAATACGTCATGATTCTGAATTTGGAAGACAATTTGGGATTGACAAAACTGGCACAAAATTTTACAAGCTGGATTTTATTGGCCTACTCTTTTTAGAGATGTTTATAGATATATGAAAACTTGTGATAGATGCCAACGAGTAGGTAATATATCTAGAAGAAATGAAATGACTCTGAATTTCATGTTAGAAGTTGAGATTTTTGATGTTTGGGGATTAGATTTCATGGGACCATTTATTCCTTCATTTGGAAACTTATATATTTTGATGTCGGCATATTTTTAGGTTGAGTGTTGTATTTTGGGGTCGCCTACAGAAATTGTCAGCGAATTTTCATATTTCAAATTTAATTTAAATATATATATAGTTTAAAAGATAACATTTGATTTTAAAAGTAATTTTAAGTTTAAAAGTTTTAAGATATGAAATCAAACCGATCTCACATCCCAAATAGTTTATATAAACGAGCACCACACCACAAACCGTGTATCTATCTCGAAGAATAGACACACTGCTTGATGATGGGGCTCGATTAAATAAACTAGGAGATTTGTGACATCCGTTTGGTCTGCGAACCAATCTTATAAGCCGACAAGTTCCCCTGCTTAATATAATGGAATTAAGCATGGTTTATGTTACCTGGGTTCTTAAAGTTCCCTATAAGGGCAAGCCCCTATAGTTAATTACATCTTAAATGACGGGAATCATTTAGCAAAACTCTCGATAATGATCAGTGTTTTTGCTCTCAAGAATCTCAAAGTTTAAGTTTTTCAATGGATTGAGTTTTCGAAGTTTCAATAGAGAATAGCTCAAATTTGGAGCAGTTTATTTTAGGGGTCCAAAAGAAGAAAAGTAGGAGAAGCTGAGGATCCAAGAAGAATCTTGGCAACTTCCCAAACTATCCTTTTGTTTGGCTTAGATTTGAGAAAATCCTAATATTATCTGATATTTCAATCTTGCCAATTTTAATTAATTAGGACTTATATTCGTATGACATAATCATACAATCAGCCTAGAAGATGTGAGGGTTTATGTCGTACCAAACGACTACCTCGGAGTCCTAAGACCGGTTAGGGCTTAATTTACATAACATGATCATGCAAATGCCTAACGAAGAGTTGAGGATTTATGTTGCACTAAGCAAACTACCTCGAAATCCTATGGCTTTGTTATTTAAATTCTAGGAAAGTTTTGTTGAAGTAGATCCGAGTTTTGCTGATGACGATGGCCGTGCTGCCCACTCTTCTCCGAGCTCCTTGTTGTTGCAGAGGTTTAGTTTTAGAAGTCATAAATCAGGAGATGAAAGAAGTGTTTTGGTTTAAAGAGAATCTTAAAATCCAAGTATTTTTAATATTTAATTAAAATAAATTTTAAAGTTGTTTAAACAGAACCAATTAAGATCCCACGGTTCCGTCATCCCGACACCGTTATTTTCATCGAATTCACTTAGTCCAGATGAATTTGCTAAACTCAACTGAATGAGTTCCACACTTTCATTTAGACCGTGGGAAATCTCGTTAGCAACACGTGGGTTACATCATCCGAGGTATTCCCGATCATTCAACGAGACGTTTTAATTTAGTTGCAATTGTTGTTTTGTAGTTCTGATTGTGATTAAATTTTGAGTTGTTTTATATTTTTGAAATTTTGTGGCGGTAATTTTTATCTTGTAATGACTTTTAATTTAGTTTTGGTTTCAGTTCAGGGACTATCCTAAAGGTTTTGGTTTTCATGCAACAGTTGTTTATCATGCAAGAAAAGTAAAATACAGTGCATTTAAGTAAATTATAATAAAATAAAAGCGTACCTGGAGGGCCTTCCCGTCATCCCAAGCTGCACTTAAAACGCATATTAAGGCATTTAAATATTCCAACAAGTACCTAGGTAAAGCTAAGGGAAAGATTTTTGGTTGTCTACCAAAGTCCTAATCCTATAGCTAGTCATCTCCTATGACGTCTAGGTTCTTGAGTTTTGATTTAAGGATGATTTTCTTCATCAAAGAACAATTAAATTCAATTGTTCTTATAAACATCCCATCATATTGAGGAAGTGTTTAAGACGAGTCTTAAACATCTTTTCAATACTTCTAGGATTGTTTTAAGTCCAAGATAATTTAATTATACAAGTGAATTAATCATCAGAGAGTTTAAGTTTTGTTCTTTTGCTCAGTGAACTAGGACATTTGAAGATCCTATAAGTGAGGTAACACTTCACTTGATACCTCATTTAAGAGTTATAATAACAAGAGCTTTAAAAGGGCAATTCAACTCATTAAGTATTTTAATGATTTAAATTTAATGATTTAATTTTAATTTTGACTTAATTATAGGAAATTAGTTTAAGTTTGGAATAGTGTTCAAGTTATTTTAGATTTAATTCTTAATGATTTCATTTAGGTTTATTATTAAATGATTTTAATTTAATTTAATTCAATTTAATTTAATTTTGATTTAATTTAATTTAATTTAATTTAATTTTAATTTAATTTTAATTTAATTTAATTTAAATTTAATTTAATTTCAATTTAAATTTAATTTTAATTTAATTTTAATTTGATTTAATTTTAATTTGGTTTAATTTTAATTTAATTTAATTTAATTTAGTTTAATTTAACTTAATTTGATCTCAAGTCATTTTTCTTTTAATTTAATTTAATCTGATTTTAATTTAATTTCAATTTTAATTTAGTTGAGATTATTCTTTTAATTTTTTTTTTAATTAAGACTTAAGTATTATTGAAGTGATTTATTTAGGGAATTTTAAACTAAAGAATAAATATCCTCTAAAATAATATCCCTACTTTAATAATTCCAATTTCTATTATTCTCCCAAAATTTCAATTAATTAATTAATTAAAGTTTTATTTTAATTATATTTGAAATGGTTAATAGGTTTCTACCCTTAATCAATTTAAGTTTCAATCATCCAAAATCAGTTTAAAATCAAATATTTTACCTTCCCCTTTTTAATTACCATTTTGCCCTTCAAACTTAATAATTCTATAACTCACTAAATTAAGCTCAAATGAATTTGAAATTTTTATGTAACCTCACTCACATGTCAATTAAGACATTAAAGGAGAAAATATGATTTTTCTGTATTTAAATTATTTATGTAATTATTTTTAATGGAAAATAGGGGTTTTCAAGGAAAAATCAATAACATGATCAAGGAAATGTTTCTATCCCTAAGAAAATTATGGAATATTCCTAATGTTCAAAGGACCATTTGGACCAATTTTGGTGATTTTTTGAATTATATTTATTTATTAGAATTATTTTGAGTTTTGGATTATTAATTAATTTTAAAATAAAATTAAAGTTGAAAAATTGATTTTATATTTTTCTTAAATCTCTCTGACCTCAAGGAGTCCAGAGAAACAAATTTTATATTTTTCTAATTTTTCTTTGGTTTACTAGAAGTATTTTAGTGAAAAGGTTGGAAAATACATTTTTTAATATTAAAAATTACATTAAGCCTTTAAAATTCAATATCTTACCCTAGGGACTTAAGAAAAATATTTGGTTTGTTCCTAAATGATTAGAATTCAAAATGTGACATTTTGGTAATTTTTTATATTTTTATGATTTTTATTATTTTTTAATTATTAAAAATATTAAAATAATGATAAAAATCACCTTTTTTAGAAAATTATAATTTTAATTTTCCTAAGTTTTTCTGATATCAGAGAAGCTCCAAAACCATTTTTGTGAATTTTTGAAAAGTATTTTGTGAGTTATGAATTTTTAAAGTTTAATTTTACCCATTTTGCTTAAGAGGCTTAATCAACCTATTTGGTGGGGTTAATCAAGTCCAATTGACTTCAAATTTTTATGTGATGTTCCTCTAATCCTAAAGATCAGTGGAGAATTGTTTTCAAATTAATTTGATGTATAGTTAACCCTAATTAATTAAAGTTCAATTTTGGGTGTTTAGACCAATTAGGGTTATTCCAAGTGAATTATCTCAAAACTTATTTTTCCTAGGTTCCTTTGGTCATAAGAAGCATCACCAAATTTTCCTAGAATTTATTTCTTAACATGCTAATTATTTAAATTAAAATACTCAAAACAGTAACATGCAATTGAAAAATCAATAACTTCTCATAGGGATGGTCTCTCACCTTAGAAAATTCAGGGAATGTTCCCAAGTTCAGAGGCTTCAAAAGCTCTATGGTCTCATGCCATGGTGAATTTCCTATATGCATTAAGAATTGAAATAGTGCATAGAGTAAATAAATTATTAAAAATAAAATAAATAATGAAATGACTTGATTTCTTTTCCACATTATTCTCCTTTGTTCACTAAGCAAGAGGGTATTTTTATTTTATTTTTAGGATTTTTCTACACAAAGTTATGGATTTTCTAAGTTCTGGATATTAAATAAATCCATAAAATCCTATTTTTCTATTTATCCGAATCGGCGCCGCGTCAACCTTAGCATCTCCGAACAGCCACGCGGTGCTTTCTGGTTCGACGCCGCCATCCGACTCAGCGCTCCAGGGACTCACGGTTCATGTACCATCACGCTGTCCGGCTCGATCCCGACCGTCCGCTCGATACACACTCGATCCGACGGCTCCCAGTCATCGTCTACGACTGGTGTGAACCCGTGACCGTCCACACTAAAACCCTAAGATCTCACTCAATTCTCAATGGATTTTTGTGTTCTATGGCTCTATGGATTCGTCTAGAAGAGTCGAATACATATATACGGTGATCAGGCATTGAAATTAAGGCATTTGAAATGGAGAATGTTCACAAGCTCGGGAAGAAGAGAGAGCTCATACCTTTGCTCAGCGAAGTGAAGCTTTGATCTGAGAGTTGTGTCAAGTTCGATTGGGTCCAAGCAAGCTCCAGATGAAGTCCCTTGGTCTGGTGAATTGCCTAGGTACAAAAGTGACCACAGCCGATCACAAAGCTTGGAGGCTGGAAGCAATGGCTGGCCTGGTGAGGGGGCTTTTGCCGGGAAACTTCTCCTCTTGGTCCGGTGAAGGTGTAGAGTCAATAAATTTGAGTATTGACTCACCGTGGTGAAGTGTCCTGGTTTAGGGCTTGGATTTCAACTCGAAATTGAGCTCGCGGAGAGGAAATGGCAGGGGGATTTCGGTGGGGATCAAGTTCTCTATGTGTAGAGAGTGGTCCGGGATGATTTTTGGCGGGGTTTCAGTAAGGTTTTGTTCAGCACCTCTCTTGGCCGAGAGGAGGGGTGTTTAAATAGGAGAGGCTGGAGGGCCTCCCAGGGGGGTTTAAGGGTTGGGATCAGCTGCTCTGTTGAGGAGAAGAATAGCTGCAATGGCCATTTGGAGTGAGGCAGCTCAGCAAGGTGGAATTCCAAAATTTGGTTCCTCCCAAGATCTCGGCCATGGTGTTTTCTGGCGATCCAGGCGGCTGGCCGACAGGCATGGGTCACCCTCAGGTTCAGGTGTGTCAGGGCTGGAGGTTTGTTCAAGCAATTGGTGAATGTCATGTGTAAAGGGCTTGGATTAAAATGGCATGGGTTTGGGTTCACTTGGGTTAAGAATGGGCTAAATTGGGGATTTTGGTAAAAGTGGGGTAAATTGACAAAATTAGCCCATGGTGTAGTTGGATAAAATGAAATTGGGAATATTTGGGATTTTCTGGAATTTTCTGGGAAGTTTCTGAATTTTTGTATTTTTGGGTCAAGAGGGGCATTTTGGTAATTTGGAGGGTATTGGGGGATACTTTTGGAATTTTTGGTATGTTTGGCTATGGATGATCAATTTGATTGGTGAGGCAATGTTCAAGGTTAATTTTGGGGAATTTTGGGTGATTTGGAAATTTTGGAGGATTTGGGCAATTTTAAGGGCTTTTGGTAGGTTTGATAGGTGTAGGGTCCCCGGGGCCAAAAATTAAAATTTTGGAAGAATGAAGATTGATCAAATATGAGTGAAATGGAATCATTTTGGTTGAGCCATGAAGTCATATTAAGCCTATATGAGCCATGAGAGGACTCATTGATGCATTCACTATGTTGTTCCTAACCCTCTTAACGAGGGGCTTAAGGGTTAAGGTCCATCCATATGAATTACCTACATGAGTCAAGGAGTCAAGTTGGGTATGGGTGTGGTTTTAGGATTTGGATTGTGTGTGTGAGAGTGTAGAGTATGAGTGTAGTGAGTGTGTAAGTCAACCCTCACCAGACCAAGCCACCCAGGGTGGTCCTAAGGCCAAAGAGTCCTATAGGGAACTCATCCTTTAAACCTTCACTTTTGATCTCAACCCTCTAGGTGATTAGGGGTCTACAATCAAGCTTGTGGGGTTTGCAGAGAGGCAAGAAGTGGTTCAAACTTCTAAAGGATGGGTCCCAATTCTAGTCTTATAAGATAGTCAAAGGAAAAGCCTAAGGCTAGATTCTAAACACTAAAAAGGGAAGAGAAGACCTCATCAAAAATGAGGTCAACAAATGGACCCCCAATAGGTGTGGTGTGCTAACCAAGCACACCGCGCGTATTGCCGTTGACCGAAGAGATCAACAAAACCAACACAAATGTCCAAGTGACAAACTTAGGACGAAATAGAAGAATTTCCGCTAGGGAGTATCAGGTATATTTCCAAGACCGGAGATTCCAGAACTCTCGCTGGGGAAAAAGGAGGTGAATTTCAGATCACAAGATTTTAAGAGATTGGATTTTAGATTCGTTTCATTTTTTATTTCAAGTTTTAATTATGAGTTTGAATTTTGATTTGAGTTTCAATTTTGGTTTTATGCGGAGAAAAGAGTAGGGCTAAGGCCCACCCGAATGCATTTGTATGCTGAGAAGGAAGCAGGACTGAACCTATTCCATATGTGTATGCTGAGAAGGATTAGGAGTGAGCCTATCCCAAATGTGTATGTTGAGAAGGATTAGGAGTGAGCCTATCCCAAATGCTGAGGAAGAATAGGACAAAGCCTATCCGAAATGCAGAGTGCTTTAATTTCAATTTCTTGCTGAGAGGATCAAATTTTTGAGATTGTTGAGAAAGGAGTAGGACTGTGCCTATCCAGAGTATTGAGAATTGCTGAGAAGGGAGTAGGGAGGAAGCCTATCCCGAGTGCTGAGAATTGCTGAGAAGGGAGTAGGGCGGAAGCCTATCCCGAGTGCTGAGAATTGCTGAGATGGGAGTACGGCGGAAGCCTATCCCGAATGCTGAGATTGCTGAGAAATGCTGAGAATTGCTGAGAAGGGAGTAGGGCGAAAGCCTATCCCGAGTGCTGAGAATTGCTGAGATGGGAGTACGGCAGAAGCCTATCCCGAATGCTGAGATTGCTGAGATGGGAGTACGGCAGAAGCCTATCAAGAATGCTGAGATTGCTGAGATGGGAGTAAGATGAAAGCCTATCCCGAATGCTGAGATTGCTGAGATGGGAGTACGGCGGAAGCCTATCCCGAATGCTGAGATTGCTGAGATGGGAGTACGGCGAAAGCCTATCCCGAATGCTGAGATTGCTGAGAAGGGAGTATGGCGGAAGCCTATCCCGAATACTGAGATTGCTGAGATGGGAGTACGACGAAAGCCTATCCCGAATGCTGAGATTGCTGAGAAGGGAGTAGGGCTGAAGCCTATCCCAAATGCTGAGATTGCTAAGAAGGGAGTAAGGCGGAAGCCTATCCCGAATGCTGAGATTGCTGAGAAGGGAGTAGGGCGGAAGCCTATCCCGAATGCTGAGATTGTTGAGATGGGAGTACGGCGGAAGCCTATCCCGAATGCTGAGATTCAGTTTATGCAGTGGTTGTGAAAAATTTTGTTGATATTTGATTTATGAAGAATTTTACTGAGATTTGGATTTAGTGGGAGATCGAAATGAGATATGAAAGTGTTCCATATTCCCTGGGAATCAATCAAAGTCTGATTACTTGGCGAAGGGTACGAACCCATGCCATCCGAATCAAATTGAAAATTCTTTGTGATTCTGAAATCATCCTAAGAGAGGGTTTCAAAGGAGGTCTGGAATAGATGTTAATTTGAAGAAGGATTGGAGGATTTGAAAAGATGGACTTAAACTTGAATTCAATTTGAGCTTTAGATTTGTTTTTTTTTGTCCTTTAACTTTCCCATTTTTTTTATTGTTTAATTGGTGTTCATGTGGAATTGAAGTTCTTTTTAATGTTTGGATTTTTATGGAAGAGAGTTCTTATTTATTTTCCTTTTCTTTTCTGTTCTTTGTTCGAAGTTCATTTAACTTTAATGGCGTTTCCCAGTAAATTTGCACAAAAAGAGGTGAAGGCAAAATGTGACATGATCACTTTCATTCCAATCTTGTTGAAGATACATCATACAACTCGATCTGAAATACTTCTCATACAATCCATGACTCAAAACGGGCTATGTATGATTCTTGTTGATCCATCCAAAAAGTATCTGTTAAATCCATGTCTGAATAAGGAGATACACGGTCAATAACACCACCTTCCAAGCCATCCTTGGCAGGAATGCCGCATGGATGTGCATTAGAGGTGTGCTATTTCCCGTGTAACTCACAGCTCGTAGGGCCAGAGACTCTCCAATTCTGGATCTAGATGGAAGTGGTAAGGCGCCTTTCTGTCGTCCATCCTTCTAACAGTGACGGAGATCCGCTCCACTGGTACTCCCGGTATACAATGTTTTGCAATGTCTGCTCCATTTCCTTGTAATATCATGACGGAACCTACCGGAAGTGGTATCTCTACCGGCCCTCGGAACTTACCCGGGCCTGCTATCCGGAGGTCAGATCCGAACATGATATTGCATTGGTTGACGAATGAAACTGTGCAGAAAGGCCTGACAAAGTCATGGTGGTCTATGTGTGGAGGTATGCAATCACCCTTCTGATAAATGTTGATGATGCAACTGTTGGGTATGCAGTCTGCTAGCAGTACCCTCCACGTTATCATTCTTTTCACCATTCTTTTAATTATATTTGGCATCGGATCGACCTCACCGTGATGGAGTATCCCTGGTGGATTTCCTTTTTTGTCCTCTGCCAAGTTATAGCAATATCCGCATTGTATTGTGACTCTTCCTTTCCCTGGCATCCATTTCCGGGGTTCCGAATAAGTCTTTTCTCTCAGACGGCCTGCTCGACCCATCTTCTGAAGTTCTAAAATGCAATCCACAATCTGCTGTTGCTCGTACTCTGAGAATACACCTGTGTGTAACTCGAGGCCTTCCAAAATGTTGATTCTTTTGCCTCTAATCCTTTCAAAGTATTCGAAAGTCTTCTCTCAACATTTTGCATTCTTTCTAGTTCATATTCTGGGATGATCAGCAAGTGACGAGGCCTAGTAACGTATTACGGGATGTATTGCTCAATCCCGTCACGTTCTCCTGCATACCTTGGCTCCTCGGGGATTGTCTCTGTCGGTACATCCTTCGGGGTTGCTTCAGCAACAATATTCTTCAGATATGGTATCTCTATCTGATGTCAAGGCGATCTCTCTGCCTCTGATCTTCTCAGAGTTTACCTTATCCTTTGTGTTGTTCTTGGAGCTTGTTCTCTCTTTTCAAGTTCCTGATGAACCAGTATCTTTGAAATGTGTGTGTCGGCGAAGGTGGCTGTTTCCTCGTGTTGATCAGCTGCTAGTTTAGTCAACATCTTGTGGATATGGCGATTCTTATTCCTTCTTTGAGTAGCAGTGAGCGTAGCTCTCCTCACTTCTTGAATTTCTGCGGGCGCTGCGCTGACGAGCCTGCCCTCTGCCGTGGCAACTACTGACTTAATTTTCTTGCATTCCTCGGTGTTTGTCTTTCTTTTCTTGTTGCTGGATTGGTGGCTTGGGCCACCCATCTTCATCACTGTCTGGCTATGAAGCTCTTCTCGGTCCACTTGGACCCAATCATTTTCTTCATACTGTAGGCTGGCTGGTGTGAAGTCAGAATCAATTTCTATCACTGCTCCATCCTTCACCCTCTTTTCATCGAGTGCAAGACTCACGCCATTTTTAAAGTTTAGGACCAACCGCCCGTTCGACATTTCCCTGCAAAGAAGACAAGGAAAGGATCAGGGGCTGTACTAAGAACAAGAACATTAAGAAAATATTTACCACTGAAGATTCTTATTCACTTATTCCAATTTTAATTTTTTAAGGAAAGTAGGAAAAGATAAAGAAAGATTAGGAAAAAGATTTGATTTGAAAGGAAGGGTAAAACTTTATTATTATGATTTCACATATTTTATTTTTAGTACATACATTTTTTTTAATGATTTTTCTTTTGTCATCCATTTTTATGTTTTTTTTATGTTTTTTTTTTGGGCTCGGACCCAGTCACAAAGTGATTAATTCACCCGTGTTTCTAGGGATAAGACTCTATTTTAGAGGCCACCTTTCGAAACATCAGGTTGCGTAATACTTCTTCAAATATCGTCCATTGAGTGGAAGCATTTGTCGTTCTCCTTGGCAATTCACAAGTTGGTAGGAGCCTCCTGAGTAGACTTCCTCGACCACAAACGGCCCTTCCCAAGTTGGTTCAAATTTGCCTCCTATCTTGCGATGTGCAAGAATATGTCTTCTGAGAACAAGAACTAAGTCACCAACTTTGAAAGTTCTTGGGCGGACCAGTTTATCATGGGCCTGGATCATCTTAGCTTGGTACAGTTCCAAATTTTGTTGCGCTGCAAGTCTTTTCCCTTCCTAGTTTTCCAGTTCTTCTAGTCGTAATCTGGCATTTTCTTCTGTAGTAACTTTATTTGCAACTGCATTCCTGAGTGATGGAAGCTGGACTTCCAATGGTAACACTGCCTCGGACCCGTACACTAAAGTGTAAGGCGTAGACTGAGTAGGAGTCCTAAAAGTCATCTTGTAGGCCCATAAGTCTTCTAACAACTTCTCGTGCCAATTTCTCTTGTTGTCATCCAAAGTTTTCTTTAAAATTTGAACGAGAGTTTTATTAAAAGCCTCAGCCAAGCTGTTTGCTCTTGGGTAGTAGATTGTTGAGTATCGCCAATCGGTTCCATGTCTTCTGACAAAATTGTTGATTTTTGTGCTTCTGAATGCGGACCCATTATCTAAAATGATTCTGCGTGGTACTCTGAAACGGTAGCTGACTTGATTTTTGAAAAACTGTAGCACGTGGTGTGCCTTTACTTCTCTGAGTGGAACTGCTTCTGCCCATTTAGAAAAGTAGTCTGTAGCTGCAAGGATGAAGCGATGTCCTCTTGAAGAAGGTGGTTCTATCGGACCCACTATATCTGTGCCCCAACACTCAAATGGCCACGATGCAATTGTCGGATGTAGCACGTTTAGAGGTTGGTATAGAACCACTCGGTGCACTTGGCACTGGTGATAACTCTTGGCGACCTTCATGCAGTCAGTCATCATCGAGGGCCAGTAATACCCTAGTCTTTTAATTTTCATTTTCATTTTCGTACCCGACTGATGAGCGCCACAAAATCCTGAATGCACTTCTTTGATAATTTCACGAGCCTTGGACCCGCTCAGGCATCTTAACCATATCTGATCAAAAGACCTTCTGTATAATGTATTGTTTATTAATGCGTAAGACAGAGTTCTTTTCTTGATTTGATGTGCTAATGACTTATCGTCTGGTAATTTCCCTGTTTGTAGGTAGTCTATTAGCGGTTGGCGCCAATCTTCTGTGTTTTCCGTCATTGCTGCAACTGATTCCTCTGCTTTTTTTGATTTCTGTATCATATCCATGTCGAGCTGTGATAGGACCTGTCGTCCTCGAACTGACACTTCAACTGACTCATCTTGTAAGCAGGCAAATTCTTTTGCAAGGTGAGCTAGCGCATCCGCGAGAGCATTTTCTCTTCTAGGGATCTTGTAGATTGTTACATTCGGAATTTGTTCCAACAATTTCATGGCATACTGAAAGTATTGCTCGAGTCTTGGCTTTTAAATTCTGTATTGTCCGGCGATCTGTTGAATGATTAACTGAGAATCTCCGTAGATGTTGATATCCGTTATTCCCATTTGAATGGTCAGTTCTAGTCCTGTTATGAGGGCTTCGTATTCTACCTCGTTGTTTGTGCACGCTCTGTTAAGTGGTAGGAGTATCTTAACATCTCCCACTCCGGTGTTATAAAGATTAGTCCGATTCCTGCCTTACTGGGCACTATCGTTTGCAATTCTTTGTCCTTTTGTGCTGAGGACGCTCTGTCGAAGTATAGTTCCCAACGTCGATCATCAGGGTCTTCTAAACTCATTATTTGTTCATCTGGCAAGTCATCGTTAAGAGGCGATTCTACCGGTAAAGGGTGTGCTGCGAGGAAGTCTACTAGGACTTGTCCCTTTGCGACACGAAGAGGCACGAAAGTTATGTCAAATTGCAATAGTATCATCGACCACCTGGCAAGTCTGCCAGAAAGTGTTGGACGAGTCATCAAATATTGCAACGGATTAACTTTCGAGATAAGGTTGAGCTTATGAGAGAGCATGTAATGCCTGAGTTTCTGTGCGGCGAAGATCAGGGCCAAACAATGCTTCTCAATTGGAGGATACTTTACTTCCATCGGAATCAAACGACGGCTTAAGTAGTAGAGAGCATTTTCTTTTCCCTCATCATTGACCTGGGCTAGCAGGGCTCCAAGGGAGTCGTCCAGAGCCGCGGTATAAAGTATCAACGGTCTTCCTGAGGCTGGGGCTGCTAAGACAGGAGGTGTCATTAAGTATTGCTTAATGTCCTCGAAGGACTGTTGGCATTTCTCTTCCCAAACGAATTTGGCGTCCTTTTTAAATAATGCCGAGAAGGGTTGACACCTACCTGACAAGTTCAAAATACAGCGTCGAAGATATGCCAACTTCCCTTGAAAGGATCGTAGCTGTTTTAAGGTTTTGGGAGGCGGCATCTCTAAGATAGCTTTAATCTTTTCCGGATCAATTTCAATCCCGCGATGTCGGACAACAAATCCTAAGAATTTCCCGGAGGTAACGCCGAAGGCGCATTTTAAGGGATTCATCTTAAGGTTGTATCGCCTTAGTCGCTCGAAGACAATTCTCAAATCATACAGGTGATCTTCCTTCAGTTTTCTTTTGATGACCACATCATCCACATAGGACTCGACTTGGTTGTGAATGAGATCATCAAAAATCTTTGTCATTGCTCTTTTGTATGTTGCTCCTGCGTTCTTTAGTCCGAATTGCATTACTGTGTAGCAATACACTCCGATTGGTTTTCTGAATGCCGTGAGCTTTTCGTCTTCTGGTGCCATCTTTATCTGGTTGTATCTTGAAGATCCATCCATGAAAGAGAATATTTCGTGTGTCGAAGCGATGTCGATCATTAACTCTGGAATTGGTAGTGGAAATTCATCCTTCGGACATGTTTTGTTCAAGTCTCTGAAATCCACGCAGATTCGATCCGTCCATTCTTCTTCTCGATCGGTACCACATTGGCTAGCCAAGTAGGGTATTGTTCTTCACGGACAAATTTAGCGTCGATTAGCTTCTTAACTTCAGCTATTACTTGTTGTTCAATTTCCAAACGCATTCTTCGGAAGCTTGTCGATCGGAACGGAAGTAGGATCCACTCCTAGCCTCGTGAACTGCGACTTCTGGAGCTAATCCTGGCATTTCGTCGTAACTCTAAGCAAAATAGTCCTTGAATTCCATTAATAGCTTGATCATTTCGTCGGAATCTTCTTTATTGTGTAAGGAGCTAACAAAGGTTGGTCTAGACTTTTCGCTAGTACCTAAGTTAACTTCCATTAACTCATCTATTGTAGATTTGATTTCTTCTTTGAACTCTGGTGGAGCGTCTCCAATTTGTAGATCTTCAAGCTCTTCTGTAGTTTCCAAGAAATCCTCATTAGGTTCGCAAGTGACAACCAAACAAAATTCCGTATCGTCAACTGAACCTACTGTGCCGAATCCGAGACCATGTTTTGAATTGGGAGGCCGACCGGTATTATTCCATAATTTTTCGAAGTGTTGTGATCGGCCTTTTGTCCATTGTTAAGGTAAAACACCACGCTGAATTAAATTTTGAACATAGGGAGAGTACTACTCAAAAGGTAATTCCATTAATTCGGAAGAAGTGATGTCTTCAAATTGTACATCGTTTTCAGTATTGGAAGAAGAAGTGCCACAGTAAAATTTGATTGGCTTTGCACCGCTGCTATGTACTTCTTTGACCACCATACCCTCGATCTTATTAGACTGGATCGGGGTCGGGTCATAGTGTGTACATAGTGGTTAATCTTCTCATACATCGATTTGTATTCTTCGTTCTTCTCATCTTCGAGAGAAATCTTGAATTGTGGTTTCTTCCGGTTTATTGTAGCTGCTTCTTCCTTGACTTCCTCTTCTTCCTCAGAGCTGTTATCCCAATCAACGTTGATCACCAGCTTTTTCTGTCCAACAGTCCCAGTGTCTCTTCCATGATCTCGTCCCCGGCCTCGACCTCGGATGCGAGTTCTGGAGAAACCTTCACCATCTCGCCGTAAGGGAGTGGTGAGTGACTGTTGGACTAGAACTTCAGGTTCTTCATTGTCTCGAATTCCTTTTGCTTCATTTGGCACGGTGTTTCGGAGAAGATTGGTTTCTTCGGAGGTACGTAATAAGTCGCATCTTCATGGATTCCAATCTCATGTACGGAGAAAGGTTGCAAATCACCTTTAATGCACTGTTCCCCTCCTTCATAGTATTTTATGCACTGATGCAGAGACGATGGTACCATCCGGTTTTCATGGATCCACGGCCGACCCAGTAGAGCGTTGAACGATGTCTCAGAGTCAATTATGTAGAATTTTGCGGTTGTCTTTACTAAGTCACTGGTCTTCATCAACAGTGTTATTCATATTTGTGAGGGATTCTTCAAGAGATTGTAGAAGTGGAAGGGAAGTGAGAGATTTCTTCCTCCTTACCATTTCGAAGGAGAATTCTGTGTGCTGTAGAGAAAGGAAGAGATTCAAAAGAAGTTTAAGGAGTTCGCTTGGGGAGGAGTTCGAGATGAGTTGTATTTACTTATTTTAGTTTGCAGAACTTTGATTTTATATATGAAATCCAAGTTTTATCGTATCTTCTCCATAAAATCTGAGTAGTTTTTTGTGTTTCTCCTTGTTTTGATATTTTTGTGAAATGATAATTTAAATTAGTTTGCCAAGAGAATTTTAAAGAAGTTGTGATAATCTTTTCACTTAAATCTTAATTTACTTTCAATCCAACAAATTAATTAGTTAAAATATGTTGAGTTTAACAACTAAAGTGAAGATTACATCCGAGATTCAGGGAGGTTAAAGTCTTTGAAAGTAGGGTGCAAATAAATAGGGGAATAATATTTATCGGCCGTAGAATTGGAGATTTTAGAGTGATAGACTAAAATCCTCAATTCGGTCCTATCGTTTGGGTTTTGATGTGTAGATGTTAGCCCTCAAACAAGGGGAACGTGGGAGCTCTGAGTGAGAGCCAGTATCCTCCCAGCCTAGCAGCAGATTCAATAACCAAACATAGGATTAGTCAATGTTCTTTATGCCTGGACCAAAGGGTGAAGAATAGGTATGCTCCTATTTGGCACAACAAAGTTTTAAACTAATTTTAATTATCCATTCACTTAAATTTCTTAGCAAGGAGAAGGATTCTTGCTTATATATTTAAACTTCGCTTTATTAGTAGAATTAGTTAATTGTTAGTAGAATTAGTTTATTTAAAACTTCATTTTTTTTACGATTGCATATTAGTGACAGATAGGCAATTCTATTTACAAAGTTGTGTTTCTAAAATTGGTTTCTATAATCCTAGTCCGTAGCCTCTAAACTATCCCTGTGGGATGATATCCAGGACTCCATTAGAGCCCTATATTACTTGAGCGATACGTATACTTGCATTGAAAGATTAACTCTATGAATATTGAATATCTTTATACACATCTATATCAAATACAAGAAATATTAAATATACGCATAGTGCGCGGAGTGGTTCAAGGCGCTTATCCGCCAGTGCACATATTTCCACAGATCTGCCAAATGTTCAAATTTTTCATTCTGACTCTTTTAAGTCATCAATTAATGTCAAATAAACACACTATAACCAATCTCTTCAAAATACTACCACATAATCATGAAAACAAACCAAACAAAGCATACAATGAAAACATAAAGCAAAACACACCGACAACTATGAGTTGCCTCCCACAAAGAGCTTGGTTTAATATCTTCAGGCTGACATACCCAGAACTTATTCTGAGTGACCCAACATAAGATTCTCATCAGGTTTAAGTTGATTGACTGAAAAATAAGGTTTAGGTATATGACCATTAACTTTAAATATTTTTACAGTCTTAGGATCTTGAATATCCAGAGCTCCATAAGAATAACCTTTTATCACAATAAACGGACCCATTCATTTGGACTTAAATTTTCCAGCAAAAATTTTCAATTTGGCATTATACAACAAAAATTTTTGTCCTGGCTCAAGATTTTTAGTAAGAATCTTCCAATCATGCCAAAATTTCATCTTCTCTTTATAAATCCTAGAATTTTCTTAAGATTCATTCCTTATCTGTTCAAGCTCATTTAATTGCAATAATCTCTTCTTAGCAACATCCTTCAAATTATAATTGAACTCTTTTATAGCCCAATATGCTTTATGTTCAAGTTCAACATGTAAATGACAAGCTTTTCCAAAAATTAGCCTATATGGGGACATCCCTATAAAAGTTCTGTAAGCAGTCCTATAAGCCTACAAAGCATAATCCAGTTTGATTGACCAATCCTTCTATTTGGATTAACAGCCTTTTCCAATATTCTTTTAATTTCATGATTGGATAATTCGACCAAACCACTTGTCTACGAATGATAAGCAGTAGCAATGCGATGGTTAATATAGTCTACTGTTATTGAAATATAAATCTTTCTGAAAGATGGTGTAAATAGTCTCATGAAATCTAATCTCCAAACATCAAATATTTCAACTTCCAATATATAATTGTGGGGCATCTTGTTTATTCTAGAAATATTTCCTACAAGCTAACATCGATCACAATTTTTAATATATGCATTAACATCTTTAAAAATTGTAGGCCAATAAAATCCAGATTGTAAAATTCTATAAGCAGTTCTATCAACTCCAAAATGTCCCCCATAATCAGAATTATGACATTTTTGAATAATTTCATAAGTTTCTTCTAAAGGCACACATCTTCGAATGATCAAATTGTTCCTTGTTTATATAAAAATGGGACATCCCAAAAATAAGTTTTAGCATCAGATAAAAATTTCTTCCTCTCCATGTATGTCAAACCATATGGTAAAATATCACTGACAATAAAGTTTACAATGTCGGCATACCATGGAACACGCCACTCATTAATAGTGAAAAATTTTTCATCAGGAAAATGTTCATTAATTTCTTCAGTATCACTAAGAAATTTTTCAGTTTCAAGCCTGGATAGATGATCAGCAATTTGATTATCAACACCCTTCTTATCTACTATCTCAAAATCAAATTCTTGCAAAAGAAGAATCCATCTAATCAATCTCGATTTCACATCTTTCTTCTTCATTAAATATTTGATAGCAGAATGATCAGTATGCACCACACATTTAGTTCCAATTAAATATGATCGAAATTTATCAAAAGCAAATACTATAGCTAAAAACTCTTTCTCAGTAGTGGTATAGTTAATTTGAGCTTCATTAAGAGTTTTACTAGTATAGTAAATTACTTTGAAAATTTTATCATATTTCTGACCCAAAACAGCACCAATAGCATAATCACTAGCATCACACATTAATTCAAAAGGTTTTTCCCAATTCAGTGAAATTATAATAGGTGCAGTGATTAATTTTTCTTTTAATGTTTTAAAAGCTTTTAGGCATTCATCATCAAAATAAATAATTAAATCCTTTTCCAATAAACGACATAAGGGTTTTAAAATTTTTGAAAAGTCTTTAATGTAATGCTTGTAAAATCTAGCATGTCCCAGAAAACTTCTAATTTCCTTTACATTTGTTGGACAAGTTAAATTAGAGATAACCTGAATTTTTGTAGGATCTACTTCTAAACCTTTTTCTGATATTCTATCCTAATACAATTCCTCCTGATACCATAAATTGGCATTTTTCCCAATTAAGGACCAAATTAGTTTCTTCACAGTATTTTAGAACTTTAGATAAATGTTCTAAACATGATACAAATGAACTTCCAAACACTAAAAAGTCATCCATAGAAACTTCAATCCATTTTTCAATTAAATCACCGAAAATAGCCATCATACATCTCTGAAATGTAGCAGGGGCATTACAAACTAAAAGGAATTCTTCTAAAAGCAAACGTACCATAAGGACTAATAAACGATGTTTTCTCTTGATCCTCAAGAGCAATTTGAATTTGGGGGTACCCAGTATATCCATCCAGAAAACAAAAGTATTTATGCCTATCTAGTCTATCCAACATCTGATCTTGAAATGGGAGTGGAAAAGGATCTTTCCTTGTAGCAAGATTTAATTTCCTATAATCAAAGCATATTCATCACCCTGTAACTTGTCTTATTGGTATAATCTCATTTTTCTCATTAGCAGTCACAGTTACTCCTCCTTTCTTAGGAACACAGGGAATAGGACTAACCCTTGCACTATTTGAAATAGGGTAGATAATCCCAGCATCCAACCATTTTAAAATTTCTTTCTTAACAACATCTTTCATAATAATATTTAATCTCCATTGAGATTCAGTCGTAGGTTTACAGTTATCTTCCATAAGGATTCTATGCATACAAATTGAAAGACTGATTCCTTTAATATCAGCTATCGTCCATCCAAAGGCTTTCTTATACTTCTTCAAAACTTGAAACAACTCTTCTTCTTTTTTAGTTAATTGGGAGAAAGTTATCACTGGCAAAGTTGAGGACTCACCTAAAAAAATACTTTAAATGATCAGGAAGCATCTTTAACTCAAATTGAGGAGGTTTTTCAATTGATGGACCAAAAGATTCATCTTTTTCAGTCATGTCCAACAGTTCAAAATTTTTATGAACATAATTTAGATCTTCCACATGAAAATCATCAGAATGATGCAACTCCTCTTCTTGCTCATGTTCTAATTCTTCTCTTTTAGATTTATCTTCATAAGTTGTTATAACATCCATCCTATAACATTCATCATCTTTACCTCTTGCAGGATATTTCACTCAAACACTTGATAATATCCATCCTATAACATTCATCATCTTTACCTCTTGCAAGATATTTCATTGATTTTGAAAAGTTAAACGTAATCGTTTGATCATTAACTCTCATTGTTAATTCCTCTTTTTGCACATCTATCATTGTTCTGCCTGTGACTAGGAAAGGTCTTCCTAAAATTATGGGTATCTCTTTATCTTCCTCCATATCCAACACAATGAAATCAACAGGAAAGATAAATTGATTCACTTTTACCAAAAATAACTTCTATAACTCCTTTAGGTTATGTGATTGAACGATCTGCTAATTGCAGAGTTACAGTAGTTAGAGTTATTTCTCCTAATCCCAGTCTTTTAAATATTGATAGATGCATAAGGTTAATTCTTGCACCCAAATCACATAAAGTTTTTCCATAAAATTTGTCTCCGATTGCACATGGAATTGTGAAACTACCAGGATCTTTAAGCTTTTCAGGAAGCTTCTTCTGAATTATTGTACTGCACTCCTCACTAAGTGCAACTGTCTCATTATCTTCAAACTTCCTTTTTTGTTGAGAATATCCTTAAAAAATTTCACATAGCTTGGCATCTGTTCTAAGGCTTCAGCAAATGGAATGTTGATTGTAAGCTTCTTAAAGATCTCTAAGAATTTTGAAATTTATTTATCCAATTTTTGCTGACGAAGTCTTTGAGGAAATGGAGGTGGTGGTTTTTCTAAATCTTCCTTAAGTGAAGAAATAGGTCTTTCCAAACCTTTCAGAGCGTCCTCTTTTAGTTCTTCAATCTCTTCTTTCTCTACTTCAATTTCTTTTTGAACTCTAACTTTCAACTCTCATCCACCTCTCAGTTGAATTGCTTTTACATGCTCTTTATTCTTATCTCTTAGATTGACTTCAGTATTACTTGGAATCATACCATGGGATCTATTACTTAATGTATTGGCAATTTGTCCTTGATTTTTATTATTTCTAATTATAGCTCCTTGACTTTGCAATTGATTTTCCATTTGTAACAACACTTCTTTAATAGATAACTTCTTCTCCTTAAATTGTGAAGCATTATAAAAACTTAGAGGATAGGTTGGTCTATAATTATTATTCCCTTGGTTGTTCCAGTTCCCCAATGGGTTTACTTGGTTGTTCCCCCATTGTTGATTAATACTACCCTGATTATTGGTATTCCAGTTAAAGTTTGGATGATTCTTCCAACCTGGGTTATAATAATTAGAATAAGGGTTATTAGGCTTACTTATAGCATTCAAAGTTTCTGGTGAAGTATGAGAATCAACCATTTGGCTTAATAAATTTTCTTCAATCATGGCAATTGATTGAGAAAAATTCATCCCAAATTGGTCTATCTTCCTTGAAATTGCAACAACTTGATTTGCTAACATCGCAAAAGCATCATTTTCATGAATATTGGCTAACTTTTTTAGGATTTAACCTTTTAGAAGGCTATTAAAAATTATTAGTAGTCATTTCTTCTATCAAAACATAAGCATTTGTAAACTGTTTAGACATCAGTGATTCTTATGCCACAACATTGATAATAGATCTAAGAGATCCAACTAATCCATTATGAAAGGTTTAAATTATTAACCAATCTAGTATCAAAAGATGTGGACATTTTATGAGGAGATCTTTAAATCGTTCCCAAGCCTCATATATAGATTTACCTTCAAACTGAAAACAAGATGTGATATTATTTCTAAGCTTCACAGTCATTGATGGTGGAAAATATTTAGCAAGGAATTTTTGTGCTAAATCACCCCAAGTTTTGATAGATCCAAGTGCTAACAAATTTAACCATATCTTAGCTTTATCCCTTAGTGAGAAAAAAAAACTCTAAGTCTAATAGCATCATCTGAAACACCATCATCTTTAAACGTAGCACATAACTCTAGAAAGTTGGCAAGATGTAAATTAGGATCTTCAGTTGGTGCTCCCCCAAACTGATTATTAGACACCATTTGGATAGTACTATGAATTAGCAGCTACAGCAGGGTGTTGAATACTACTATGAATTTCATCCACTGTAGGGTTAGCATATTTTCTTAAAGGTCTAAATTTTTTATTGATGTCAACATTTTGATTTTGATGATTTGTTATTTCTTGAATATTTTTATCTTTTACAGAATTTTTAATTTTTTTTATTTTTCTGATTATTCCCTCTAATTCAGAATCGTAAGGCACAATTCCCTCAAACCCTAAACTACACATACAACATTAAATAAAATGAAACAAAACACGCTAACAAAAGCAAAGAAAAGTTAAAAATTTTTAACTTTTTTTTAAATCATTCTTTAAATGAAATTTTATTCAATGTCCCCAGCAACGGCGCCAAAAACTTGATCCCTTAATATTTATGCTTATGATTTAGATATGAATTTTATGATTTAGAATATGGGATACTACGCAAGTATACATATCGTTTATTAAGTAATATAAGACTTTCTGATTAAGCCCCGAGATATTGAACCCACAGAGAAATGTCTAAACTTTAAAGAAATAAGAAAAATAACTTTTTACTTTTTTAATTTATTTTTATAAGTATGTTTTAAGGTATTACTTTTGAAAAGTTTTTTTTGGATATTTTTAATAAGAAGTTAATTAGGAAATAAAAATTATCAAAACTCTAAACATGATATAAAAGTTATAAGAATCAAATATCTTTTTCCTTCTTCAATGAATCAATAATAATTATGGATATTTATGTTGTGGAAGTATTTAAATGTATTGTGCCAAATATGAGAAATTATATTCTTTACCCTTACTTGGTTCTATAATGAAAATTGGTTAATTAGAAATTTTGGAAGTTTGTAGATGGGTTAGACAGGGAAGATACCAGCTCTCACTCTAGAGTTCCCTCTATTCCCTCCACCTGGAGACTAACATCTCCTAATAGAATTTAAAATAACAAACCAAATTAGGGGGATTTAGCTTGTCACTCTAAAGTCCTCTAATTTTAATCCCCAATAAAGCATATCTCCCTATATATTTGCATTCAATCGTATGGACTACAGTTCTCACCCATATAATTGCATGTGATTCTTTCCAATTGTTGTTTGAGACAATACCACATTAGATCTTACATAATCTAACAACAAATTTTAACATCTTAATTAGCCACATCAAGAAGTAAATTAAGTTCAAGGAATTGAATTATCACAATTTATTCCAGCATTAAACACTTATACTTTTCACAACATACTTCAATAATTTAATTACTTCATCATTTAAGAAAGAAAAAGATAAAGTAAACTACTCAGATTTCATGAAGAAAACACAAACACAACTTGATTTGAAAGCATAAACCATAATGAAAACACAACAATCTTACTTAAAAATAAAGTGTAAAAAGAAAGATAAATACTTATCTGAAAATCCTCTCCACAAGACTCTGGAAGTTCCTTTGGAATTTTGCTTTCCATAATACAACTCTACAGAGGTTAGCATCCAACTCTGATGACTCTAATAAAAATTTTAAACTTCAATAAAAACTAGATACAAGGATAAAAGAAAATTGGTGAGAAGAAGGCTTCACACCAACCCTTTTTCCTGTCTTCCTCTCTACTCTCTACTAACTACTATATAAAAGAAGAACTCCAAAACCTTACTCTTAACACACTTTCAAAATACTAACTACAACTACTCCAACAATAACAACAACAACACACACACAAACACACACATTATGAGGCTTCATTTTCATAATTTTCCAAAAGGTGTCTTGGTTTCTCTTCAAATCATGTCCAAATTTAATATATCCACCAAAAGATACATCCCTTCAATCACATTTTCCACCCAAAGGAAGTTAAGGAAGTCACCAACAAAAGTTGCTTCAAACACCCCTTGAAAATGACACCAAATTTGATTAAAATTTGATTTTTAACTGTGACGCTTAAGCACCGGCACTTTGGCGCTTAGGCGCCAGATGCCAAATTTCTCAAACTTCATAATTTTGCTCCAAATTTGATCCTTTTTCACTCCTTTCATCATAATTAATAATTTTCATCATACCTGAAAGAAAAACACAAAATACCTTCCATTAAAGTGCAATATCATCAAAATAGGTATAAAAATGTGCATAAAAATACTATATATTTTAGGTGTATCACTCTATCTAGATGAATCTTCATTCAAAGAATCTTTTTTGTAGGACCCAAGTCTTTCATGTCAAATTCCCAGCTAAATAAAGCTTTCAAACTAAGAACATCATGCATATTCTTTGCAGCAATTGGTATATCATAAACATATAGTAATAGAAATATATCAGAACCATCATCAAGGCTCTTAACATAGACACAAAATTCATACTCACATCGCTTTGTAGCATATCTGAATCATGTTGGAGTTGAACCGCTTGTAACATTGCCTTGAAGACTATTTCAACCCATACAACGATTTCTTTAATCTGCAGACCAGATTCTTTTGTCCAGGTTGAGTGAAACCCTTATGGATGCTCCATGTAGATTTGCTCCTCCAAAACACCATGCATGAATGCAGTTTTAACATCCATCTGCTCCAGATGCAAATCCCAAATAGCTTTGAAGTATATCTGATCTCATAAGAAAAGATTTCATCATAATATATCCCCTTTTGTTGTGAAAAAACCTTTTCTACCAATCGAGCCTTAAACTTCTTCCCTTCCTTTCAGATACTATTGCTTTCCTTTTGTACACCAACTTGCACCCAATAGCCTTCTTTCCCTCAGGAAGCTGAACTATCTCTCATGTGTGATTTTTCTATAAAGACTCCATCACCTCAACCATTGCACCCATCCATTTCTCTTTCTCCTGACTGGTGATGAAAAGTCCACATGAGACCAAGTCTTCATAACCCAATCTGCTAGGAGATTTTATATTTGTGAGATTTCTGTCTATCCCTCACTAGATTGTAATTGTTCAAGTCATTTATATTGAAATCCTCAAGTGTTGATTTGGACTTTCAACTCTCTCAATTGTTTCCGGATGTTGTTCTAAATCCATCTATATTTTATCTGAACTGTAACTATTCTCTGGCACCTTGTCTTGCTACAGCATGAACTGCTCATAAAAAATGGCATCTCTACTAATCACCATCTTCTTTGCAATTGAATACCTAAACTTATATCCTTTCACACCTTTCTTATATCTCAGAAAGATGCACTAATTGAATTTTGGATCAAGTTTTGATCTTTCATCTCTAGGTACATGCACAGAAGCAGGACAACCAAAAAATCGTAAGTGATCAAATTTTACTGGATTACCTGTCAATACCTCTTCTGCAACTTTGGCACCCAATGATTCTCGAGGTGATCTATTAATGAGGTAGCACGGCATACTCACAGCCTCTGCCCTGATGCTTTTAGAAATCCCTAAATTTAGTCTTAAGCAACTTGCCCCTTTATGTTAGGAACATGTTCATCTTTTCTGCAATGTCATTTTGTTGTGGTGACTTGCACACTGAAAAATGCCTCTAAATCCCATGCCCCTCACAAAATTTCTGAAACTGTGAATCTATGCACTTTATGCCATTATCAAACCTTAAATACTTGATCTTTCTTCTTGTTTGGTTCTTCACCTTGGCTTTCCACACTTTGAATTTGGAGAAAACTTCAAACTTCTGCTTCACGAAATAAACCCAAACATTTTTGAAGAAATCATCAAAAAATGTAACATAATACAGCGATCTTCCTAACGATGATTCCTTGGTAGGGCATTAATACACTTTAAATATATAGTATTTTTATACACATTTTTATGCCTATTTTTGATGATATTAATGGAAGGTATTTTATGTATTTTTCTTTCAGGTGTGATTAAATGGATAAATGTGATGAAAGGAGTGAAAAAGGATCAAATTTAGAGCAAAACGAAGAAAGGTGCAAAATTGATCTGTGGCGGCTAAGCGCCTGATCCCTCACTTATGAGCCTGAGCCTCGTGGCTAAGTGCCCAGACATAGAGCTTACACACTAGGAGCCTTGCAGCTAATTGCTGAGACCCTGCGCTTACGCACGACAGTTACTTAAGAGGATTTAAATAATTTTTAGTGCCATTTTGAAGGGGTGTTTCAGGCATCTCTTGATACAAACGTGGGTAACTTCATATTGGCACAAAAATTAATTTAAATTACTTTTGAATAGATGCATCTCTTGGAGGATTCATTGAACCTGAATATAATTTGAAGAGACACGAAGGCACCTTTTGGAAAATTATAAAAAGAAGATTTTGAATTCAGAAAATGATTGTGGTTGGAGGGTGTTGACCGGCAGACTTTATATATGCTAGAATGTATGAACTCAATTTTATGTATGTCTATAATGATTTTGTAAAGTCCGAACACTCAACGCAAGTTTACATATCGTATCAAGTAATACAGGGCTCTAATGGAGTCATGGTTATCGATCCCACAGGGAAGTATGAAGTAGAAAAAAGTGTTTCACAATATATAATATACCACTGAAATCTGATACTCAAATTGCACTTAAAATTTAATACTTACTTCTACTACCACTATGAAGAAAACAGTAACAATTAATCAAACTACAATTACTTTTAATAACTTTGAAAACAGAATTAACTAACAGACACACTAAACTATGTATTTGAAAGGTTTTTGATATATGAGAAAAGTATCTTCCCTCTTGTAATGAGAATATGATGTGTGGATGATATGGAACAAATATCTATGTTATTGTGCCAAGTAGGAGCATAAATATTTCTTTACCCTTAAAAGAGTACCCCTCCTTCCAAGCATGAAAAGAACATTGACATATCCTAAGTTTAGTCGCTAAATCTAAGGCTAGGCTGGGAGGATACCGTCTCTCACTACGGAGCTCCCACTCAACCTTCACCTGAAAGATAACCTTCAAGTTTAGTTACTAATCTTAGGACCAAATTGGGGATCTCAGCCTGTCACCCTGAAACCTCCAATTTGAAGACCATCAAAACACATTTTCCTATTTATTTGCACTCACTTCCCATGAACTACACAATTTATCCATGGAAATTGAATGGATTCTTCATTATTGTTGTATGACACTAAATCCTTTTAGAATTAATGTTCAACAACATATTCTAATAATTCAATTGGCCAGATTAAAAAGTAAATTAAGTTTTAAATGAAAAACCATCACAATTTCTTCAATAAATTAAAATCACTTCAAATCCACATCAATCTATCATCACATCTCTATGCAAGAAGAATGACAAAGGAGACTACTCAGAATTCATGAATAAGATATAATAAAGCATGGATTTTATATATAAAATAAAAGTCATACAAATCTCAAAAGAAAGTACAACTTATCTCTTTCTCTTCCCCAATGCAATTCCCTTGAAGTTCCTTTGAATCCTTTTCTATCTTCTTTGAAACACTTAATTCCCTCTTTAGAATGGAAAAGAAGAAGAAATATCTCACTTTACTTCTTCTCCTTCACTCCTTAGAGAAGAATTCCTCTCAAATTCTAACATCTACACACTTTTCTCCTAAGCCCTAACACTCAACACACACTCTCCCTATCTAGAACCACACTAAAACTCCAGAACACACACCCTATTTTCATCCAAAAACAGATACTTATAAGTTAGAAACAAAATCCCAAGAGTTTCCATAGGCATCCTGTTGACCTCATTTTTGATGAGGTCTTCTCTTCTCCTTTTTTAGTACTTAGGATCTAGCCTTAGGCTTTTCCTTTGACTATCTTAGAGGACTAGAATTGGGATCCACCTTTTAGAAATTCAAACCACTTCTTAACCCCCTGCAAACTCCACAAACTTGATCGTAGACCCCTAATCACCTAGAGGGTTGAAATCAAATGTGGAAGTTTAAAGGATGAGTTCCTATAGGACTCTTTGGCCTTAGGACCGCTCACAGGTGGCCCGGTCCGGTGAAGGGGCTGACTTACACATACACTACACCTATACACTACACTTTCACACACCTATACCTAACTCGACCTCCCGACTCATGTAGGTGATTCACATGGATGGTCCTTAACCCCTAAGCCCTTGGCTAAGAGGGTTAGGAACAACATAGTGGATGCCTCAAATGAGTCCCTTCATGGCTCATGTGGGCTTGATGTGGCTTCATGGCTCAACCAAAATGATTTCATTCCACTCAAATTTACCCAATCTTTAATTTTCCAAATTTTCAATTTTTGACCCCCGGGACCCTACACCCGCCTAACCTACCCAAAGCCCTTGAAATTACCCAAAATTTTCAAAATCACCTAAATTACCCAAGATTCCCCAAAATCAATCCCAAATATTTCCACACCACTCAAATTGATCATCCATACCCAAAAATATCAAAAATTCCAAAAATACCTCCCAATACCCTCCAAATACCCAAAATACCCCCCTTGACCCAAAAATCCAAAAATTTAGAAAATTCCCAAAAAATTCCAGAAAATCCCAAATATTCCCAATTTTATTTTGTCCAACTACACCATGGGCCAATTTTGTCAATTTACCCTACTTTTGTCAAAACCCCCAATTTGACCCATTTTAACCCAAAGTGAACCCAATGTCAAACCAAGCCTACCCAATTGACCCAAATTCTGGTCCAATTCAATTCTAAACTTCAATTCAACAGTCCCAATACAAATCTAGACCAAATACAAGTCCAATTTGATTGACATTTGGATCCAATTTCACTTTTGGCCTTAAAGCCCAATTTGGACCCATGACCCAAACCTAACCCAAACTCACCCAATTCAACTCCAATTAACCCCAAATCTTTTCTAAATCTTCCTTAGCATCCCCACAAGCAAAACACTAACATGATTTACCCAAAATTTAGATCCAAACCCCACTCAAATTCAACCCAAAGCTAAAAGGCCCAATTTTGACCTAAACCCAAACCTAACCCAAATGGGCCCAAACCCCAAAATCAAAGCCCAACCAAACTCAAAACCTCTTTGAAACACTCCCATAGACATTTCTCAACATTAATTTTACATCAATTTCAACCCTAGCCCAACATTGGCCCAACTTGGCCCACTTGGACCTATATTGGCCCATTCACCAAAAGAGCCCAAATTCAACCCAATTCAAACCCAAATCACTCCCAATTTGCTTCAAGTCACTCATGATACATCCATGAGCTAAACCCAAAAATTATTTTGCCCAACCTCTTTACAAAATTTCATCCCAAAATCCATTTTAAAATTCAAAAGCCCACTTTCCTAAACCATTTTAAAAGCCCATCCTTCACCACATCCAAAGGCCCAAAATTGGTCCCAAAGCCCACATGATAATTCTCTACATCATCCATTCAATTAAAATCATCCCTAAGTCCTAAATTCATCATCAAATCATTCCAAATCAAGTCTCATAAAAATTTCCATCAAATTACCAAAAATTCCTAAAATCCATTTTTATGAAATTGACCTAACCTTTTCCCAAGCCAAATGGAGCCATGAAGCCATGCACAAGCCATATGCAAGCCATGGCAGCCACTTTACACATCACCATGTCATTTTTGGCAAAAGGAGGGAGTCCTTTAATGATTCCCTTAAGGGTAATTTAGCCACTTCCATGACTCCACTAAACCATGCTTAAACTTAATTGTACTTGGATGGTGACCCTTCCCCACTAATTAAGCTGACCTAAACCACTTTATCTTCAGCCCAAACTAGCCATGGGAAGGTGCACCTAGCCCAATCCATGCATTTGACCAATTTGAGCCAAAATATACCCATACCCCATTCTACTTTGATTCAAACACTTTACACATGTCCAAGCCCGATTGCCTTCACCAACTTCAAGCCCTGGATCTCCCGACCCCGAGAGTGACCAATGCTCGGCCGGCCAGCCACCGGGTCGCCGGAAAACACCATGGCCGAGAGCTCACATGTGAGCCCAACTTGGAATTCTCACCTGCCGAGTCGCCCCATCCCCAGTGGCCATTGGAGCCGTTCTTCTCTTGCCAAGAGCAGCTCGGTCCCAAGCCCTAACTCTCCACGGGAGGCCCTCCACCCTCTCCTATTTAAACACCACCCCTCTCGGCCATGAGAGATGCTGAAACAAAACCTTAAGGAAACTCTGCCAAAATTGTTCCAGACTCCTCCCCATACACAGAGCACTCGATCCCCACTGAGATCCCCCTGCCATTTCTTCTCCGTGAGCTCGATTTCGGAGTTGAAATCTGGGCCCAAAACCAGGACACTTCTCCACAGTGAGCCAATCCCCAAATTGATTGGTTATACACCTTCCCCGGACCGAGGGAAGGTGTCCACCAACAAAAGCCCCATCTCCAAGCCACCCGGTTGCTCCCGGCCTCCAAGCTTTGTGATCGGGCTTGGTCGAAATCCCACCTAGATAATTCACCAGACCAGGAGACTTCATCTGGAGCTTGCTGGGATCCAATCGAAGGTGCAACAACCCTCAGATCGAAGCCACACTTCTCTGAGCAAAGGTATGAGCTAATTCTTCATCCCGAGCTTTTGGAGATTCTCCTTTTCAAATGCTTTAATTTCAATGCATGATCACCGTATAGATGTGTTCGTCTCTTCAAGACGAATCCATAGAGCATAAGAACATGAAAATCCATTGAGTATCGAGTGAGATATTAGGGATTTAGTGTGGACGACTCTCGGGTGAGGACACTTGGGGACGATGAACGGATACCGTCCATTCGATACACACGCGGACGGACGGCCAGGATCACGTCGGATCAGGAGACGGTACGAGAACCGCAGGGCCCGGGCTGCTGACTCAGATGGCGGTGTCGAATGGGAGCGCGACGCGTGTGCGTTCGGAGCTGCCGAGGTTGACGCGGCGCCGCGTGGATAAATAGAAAATTAGGGATTTTTCTGATTTATTTAATTCCCTAAGCTTCAAAAATTCATAACTTTGTGTAGAAAAATCAGAAAAATAAAATAAAAATACCTTCTTGCTCAGTGAACGAGAGGAGAATAATGTGGAAAAGAAATTATTTAATTTTATCAAGTATTTTATTTTTAATAATTTATTTACTCTCTGCATATTGTTAATTCTCCATGCATGTATACAATTCACCATGGCATGAGACCATAGGGCTTTTGAAGCCTCTGAATTTGGGAACATTCCCTGAATTTTCCAAAGTCAGAGGACATCCCTATGAAAAAATATTGATTTTTCAAATTCATGTTACTGTTTTGAGTATTTTAATTCCAATAAATAGCATGTTGTGAAATAAATTCTAGGAAAATTTGGTGATTTTCCTTATGACCAGAGGACCTTAGGAAAAATAGGTTTTGAGTTAGTTCATTTAAAACAACCCTAATTGGCTTAAACACCCAAAATGGATCTCTAATTAATTAGAGCTAACCATACATCAAATTGACTTGAAATCAATTCTCCACTGACCTTTAGGATCGGAGGAACCCACCATAAAAATTTGAGGTCAATTGGACTTGGTTAACCCTACTAATTGGGTTGATTAAGTCATTTAGTCATTTTAAACTTTAAAAATTCATAACTTTCAAAATACTTTTTAAAAATTCACCAAATTGGTTTTGAAGCCTCTCTGATATCAGGGGAATTTAAGAAAATTAAAATTTTAATTTTCTAAAAAAGTTGATTTTTAATATTATTTTAATATTTTAATAATTAAAAAAATAATAAAAATCACAAAAATAATAAAATTCACCAAAATTTCACATTTTGAATTTTAATCACTTAGGAACAAACCCCATATTTTTCTTAGGTCTATTTAGTGAGATATTAAATTTTAAAGCCCTAGGGTAATTTTAAAATTAAAAAAAATTTATTTTCTAGCATTTTCACTAAAATAATTATAATAAATCATAGAAAAATTAGAAAATTGTAAAATTTGATTCTCTGATTTCCTTGATATCAGAGAGATTTTTAAAAAATATAAAATTCATTTTTCAACATTTATTTTATTTTTAAATTAATTAACACTCCAAAACTTAAAATAATTATAATAAAAATAATATAATTCAAAAAATCACCAAAATTGGTCCAAGTGGTCCTCTGGTCATTAGGAATGTCCCCTAATTTTCTTAAGGACAGAAACTTTCCCTTGGTCATGTTATTAAATTTTCCTTGGAAATCTCTATTTTCTACCAAAAATAATTATATATATAAATTAAATACAGAAAAATCACATTTTCTCCTCTCATGTCTTTATTGACATATGAGTGAAGTCACATAAAAATTTCAAGTTCATTTGAGTTCAATTTAGTGAGTTATGAAATTATTAAGCTTAAAGGGCAAAATGGTAATTAAAATTTTTAATCCTTAATTAAAACTTTAGGTTTAATAAAAAATTAACAAGTAAAATATTTGATCCTAATCTTATTTGGATGATTGAAATTTAAATAATTAAAGGGTAGAAACCCATTAAGCAATTTAAAATGATTAAACCTTAATTAAATAGTTGATTAAATTTGGAAGAATAATAAAATTGGAATTATTAAAATAGGGATATTATTAGGAAGAGATTTATTCTTTAATTTAAAAATCCCTAAATTAATTATCTCATTAATATTCAATTCTTAATTAAAATGATAACTCAAATTCAAAACATTAAAAGACTTAATCATTAAACTAAAATTAAATTATTAAACTCTTTTAAAATTTTTTTTAATTAAAATTAAAAAATAAAATTAAATTAAATTAAGTAAATTAAATTGGATTAAATTAAATTAAATTAAATTAAAATTAAAAGTTGAATTAAATTAAATTAAATTAAATTAACAAATTAAATTAAATTAAAAGAATTAAATTAAATTAAATTAAATTAATAAAACCAAATTAAATTAAGTTAAACCAAATTAAAAATTAAATTAAATGAATTAAAATTAAATTAAATTAAATTAAATTAAATTAAATCAAATTGAATTAAAATTAAATCAAATCAAATTAATTTAATGTAACATCAAATCAAACTAAATTGAATTAAATTGAATTAAATTAAATTAAAAACTCAATTAAATTAAATTAAATTAAATTAAGTTGAATTAAATATAACATCACCAAAGACATAATGAATTCAAAATAAATCTAAAATAACTTGAACACTATTCTAAATTAATTGAAATTAAACTAAATCACAAATCATTTGAATACCAATTTACCCTCGAAAGCTTTAGTTATCATAACTCCTAAACAGGATATTAAATGAAATGTTACTTCACTTATAGGACATTCAAATATCCTAGTTCACTGAGTAAGATAATAACAAAACTTAACTAAACCTCGGACGATTAATTCATTTGTGTAATTGAATCCATTTGGACTTAAAACAATCCTAGAAATATTGAAAAGATGTTTAAGATTCTTCTTAAGCACTTCCTCAATATGATAGGACATTTATAAGAACAATTGAATTTAATTGTTCTTTGATGAAGAAAATCGTCCTCAAACCAAAACACAAGGAACCTAGACGTCATAGGAAATGACTAGCTATAAGATTAGGAATTTGGTAGAAAACCATAACCCTTCCCTTAGCTTTACCTAGGAACTTGCTTAAATATTCTAATTGTGTTTTAAGTGCAGCTTGGGATGACGAGAAGACCCTCCAGGTACGCTTTTATTTTATTGCAATTTACTTTCTTGCAATTTACATTATTGCAGTTTCATCAATCACATCGCACTTACTTTTCTTGCATGATAAACAACTGTTGCATGAAAACCCACACCTTTAGGATAGTCCCTAAAACTGAAACCAAAACTAAGTTAAAAGTCATTGCAAGATAAAATTCACCGCCACAACATTTCAAAATATAAAATAACTCAAAATTTAATCACAAACAGAACACAAAACTACAATTACAATTAAATTAAAACGTCCTGTTGGATGATCGGGAATACCTCGGATGATGTAACCTACGTGTTGCTAACGGGATTTCCCACGGTCTAAATGAAAGTGTGGCACTCATTCAGTTGAGTTTAGCAAATTCATCTGGACTAAGTGAATCCGATAAAAATAATGATGCCGGAAGGATGGAACCGTGGGATCTTAACCGGTGTCGTTATAATCAACTTTAAGATTTGTTTTAATTAAAACATAAAAAACACTTGGAAATTAAGATTTTCTCTAAACCAAAACACTTTTCACATCTCCTGATTTATGACTTCTATAACTAAACCTCTGCAACAACAAGGAGCTTGGAGCATGGTGGGCAGCACGGCCATCGTCGTCAGCAAAACTTGAATCTCCATCAGCAAAACTTTCCTAGAATTAAACAACAAAGCCATAGGATTTCGAGGTAGTTTGCCTAGTGCAACATAAACCCTCAACTCTTCGTTAGGCATTTGCATTGCAAATTAAGCCCTAACCGGTCTTAGGATTCTGAGGTAGTCGTCTGATACGACATAAACCCTCACATCTTCGAGGCTATTTGTGTGATTTTATCATACAAATATAAGCCCTAATTAATTAAAATTGGCAAGATCAAAACATTAAATAAATATTAGTGGCTTTTCTAAACTCAAACCAAACAATAGGATAGTCGGGAAATTACCGAAGTTCACTTCGAATTTGTGATTTCTCCTACTTTTCTTCCTTTGAATTCCCAAAACAAAATGTTCCAAATTTGATCCATTCCCTATCGAAATTCCAAAATTCAATCCTTTGAAAACTTAAACTTTGAAATTCTTGAGAGCAGAATTATTGATTATTATCGAGAGTTTTCTTAGGTGATTCCCGTCACTTAAGATGTAATTAACTATAGGGGCTTGCCCTTATAGGGAATTTTAAAGAACCCAGGTAATATAAACCCCGTTTAATGCTTTCATATTAAGCGGGGAATTTGTCGGCTTATAAAATTGGTTCGCGGACCAAACGGATGTCACAAATCTTCTAGTTTATTTAATCGAGCCCCACCAGTCAAGCAGTGTGTCTATCCTTAGGGATAGCTACACGGTTTGTGGTGCGGTGCTCGTTTATATAAACTATTTGGGATGTGAGATCGGTTTAATCTCATATCTTAAAACCTTCAAATTTAAAATTATTTTCAAAATCAAATACTACTTTTCAAAATTATTTATTTAAATTAAATTAAAAATTCGCCGACAACTTCTGTTAGGCGAACCCCTTTTCAAAATAAAACACACGACCTAAAAATATGCCGACACATCCCTTCGAAAAGTCGCCACAACTCTTCAAATTTGAAGTCCACCAACATTTGGCGCCGGTAGCTCCCGATAAGATTTATTTCTCTATAGTCAAAATATTGTCGAGTTCTCTGGAAAATGGCACCGGCAGCACCCATTATAGCGCCAGCTGCCCCAGAAGCTGTTTTCCTCCTTTTTGCTTTGAATTTGGTCCTGTTCGCTTCTTTTCACTCTAATCACATAAAATCATCATACCTGCAACAAATCATGAAAAATACCCTTCTTTAAAGTGCAATATCACCAAAAATGGGTAAAATTATATAGCAAAAATAGTATATATTTTTGGTGCATCAATAATCATCATTAATCTTGTTCCTTATTTCTAGTCCCTCTACTCTGGTGTTTAAGATTTCCAACTGATCGATAACATCATGCAAAGTAGGCTCCCTAGATGTAGATGGTATATCTTGACTAGAAGAAGGCTCATCAGCTTTCTTACTCCATTTCCATCCTACATGAGCTTCATAAGTTTTCAGATTTAGTTTAGTAATAGACTTCAGGGGATGGAATACCTCATCATTATCATCAATTACTACTTCTGATTGAATGCATAAGGCATGAATCAGACTAGGGTATCCTAGTCCTTTTGTAGTTTCTCCTTTTGAGCTTATCAAAATACTTTTATGAATAATAGCCCTAATATTTATATTCTTCATGTTTTGAATACAGTAATTCAAAACAACTCTATCAACAGTAACATCACTATGATGGTTGGTAGGCAACAGTCTTACAGAAATGAAATAATGTCAGGCTTTTGACACTATATTCAAATTAGAAAGGGAGAAGTTAACTTGTAGTCTTTGATTAATCTTCCATTCCCCTTTTTCATCAGTCAAATAGTTCACAATCATATCCAATGCTTCATTTGTAATAGGAAAATTTTCATATTCACAAGAAAAAGGTGCTCTTAACTGATAAAATGCATTTATGCTGGCAGGTGTGAATTCAACCATTTGGGCTCTAACCAGAATATATTCACTCTAAGAATAATACAGATTATCGTAAAATTCTTTAACAATACCTAGCATCGCATCAGCAGTGAAACAATAGATAATCTACCATTGACGATTAGCAATCAGTTCTTCAAGCATTCCTCCAAGATTTTCGAAGGCTCTTTCATGATTACATTTCTTATTGCTAAGAAACGTACTAAAACGTGAATATGCTTTGAAACTTACAAATTTACTTTAATCGTATTCAAATTTCCTCTTCCCCTTAGCCAATCTTGGAGCCATTTGTTTAAAAATACCAAAATTTTCCAAATCAATTTTAAAATTGCAATGCAATCGACTCAAAGATAAATTTAAAAAGATAATAACTCAAAATCCTTGAAAAATCTCCAAAGTTTCTCAAAAAAAATAATCTTAGAACCAATTTGGGGATCTCAGCCTGTCACCCTGAAATCTACAAATTGAAGTCCATCAAAAGACATTTCCCTATTTATTTGCACTCAATTTCTATGAACTACGCAATTCATCCATAGAAATTGAATAAATTCTCTATTATTGTTGTAGGACATTAAATACTTTCAGAATTAATGTTCAACAACATATTTTAACATTTTAATTGGCTAAATCAAAAAGTAAATTAAGTTCTAAATGAAAACCCATCACAATGTCTTCAATACATTAAAAGCACATCAAATCCACATCAATCCATCATCACATCTCTATGCAAGAAGAAAGACAAAGGAGACTACTCAGAATTCATGAAGAAGATACAATAAAACATGGATTTTATATATAAAAGAAAAGTCATATAAACCACAAAAGAAAATATAACTTATCTCTTTCTCTTCCCCAATGCAATTCCCTTGAAGTTCCTTTGAATCCTTTTCTCTCTTCTCTACAACACTTAATTCACTCTTTTTAGAATGGAAAGGAAGAAGCAATCTCTAACTTTACTCCTTCTCCTTCACTCCTTAGGGAAGAATTCCTCTCAAATTCTCACTTGTACACACTCTTCTCCTAAACCCTAACACTTAACACTTACCAAGACCTCTACAATACACATGATACACTCTAAAACCACACCAGTTTTGTCCAAAAACAGTTACTTATAAGTTAGGAACGAAATCCCAAGAGTTTCCATAGGCATCCCTTTAAAAAGTCGCCAAAAATCCTCAAATTTGAATTCCACCGATATTGGGCGCATGCGGTGCCCGATAGGGCACTGGCGACGCTCTATCATCAAAATATTGCTAAAGTCTCTAGAAAATGGCATTCGCGCATCCATTCTAGCGCCGGTGGCGCTAGAACCTGTTTTCCTCCATTTTGCTCCTTTTTGCTCTCAATTCATTCATTTTCACTTCTTTTCACTCCAATCACCTAAAATCAGCATACCTGCAACACATCATGAAAAATACCTTTCTTTAAAGTGCAATATCACCAAAAATAGGTAAAATTATATTGCAAAAACCGTATATATTTTTGGTGCATCAATAATCTTTGTTTATCCTCTCAAACATTGATTTTTTGTCCATCGATACTAGAGTTGATTGCTGAAATTCTATTTGGGAGGATGATTATTGTAATGGTTGACTTATATTTTGTCTATTGGCATCATTTTTTTGGATGTCACGTGTGTAGGTGTCCATCTGCATGACTCGGATAGTCTACGACATGTCTGTAACATCCGGTAGCTTGAGACATTCACCCGAGACCCACTGGTGCGTGTTGAGGGGCACATAGCTGGGGTCATTTTGCTAGGCTTTGGCTTTCACTTAGGAGAAGGTCAGTCGGCATTTCGAATGTTGGATAACTCTGATCAAGTCAACAAATATTATTTGTCATGTAGCGCGCAAAGTTGGCTCGAATTGACTTGATTGTTAGTGAAATTGTCTAGATGACCATGATAGGTGATACGAACCACGTGAGTGTGTTTGGAACATTGATATTACCTAGGGAGGATGTCTATTTTGCTACGCCTTCGCGGGCGGTGAAAAAATGTGTAAATTTTTGTTTTATTGGCTCGATCATCAAAAATTCGCCCAAATGACTCTAGTTGTCAAAACGGACCACGCAAGTGTGTCTGGGAAATCGATATTACCTACTGTCGGCATATTTTTTTAGGTTATGTGCTCTGAAAAGGGAGTCGCCTACAAAAGTTGTCTGCAAACTTTAGATTTTAAATTTAATTTAAATATATATATAATTTAAAAATTAGTATTTTGGTTTTTAAAATAGTTTTAAGTTTCAAAATTTTAAGATATAAAATCAAACTAATCTCACATCCTGAATAGTTTATATAAATGAGCACCACATCACAAACCGTGTATCTATCCCGAGGAATAGACACACTGCTTGATGATAGGGCTAGATTAAATAAACTAGAAGATTTGTGACATATGTTTGGTCTACGAACCAATTTTATAAGCCGACAAGTTCCCCTGCTTAATATAAAGGAATTAGGCAGGGTTTATATTACCTGGGTTCATAAAGTTCCCTATAAGGGCAAGCCCCTATAATTAATTACATCTTAAATGATGGGAATCTTTTAAGAAAACTCTCGATAATAATCAGTGGTTTTGCTCTCAAGAATTTCAAAGTTTAAGATTTCAAAGGATTGGATTTTGGAATGTTCAATAGGGAATAGATCAAATTTGGAACAGTTATGTTGAGAGTCCAAAGGAAGAGAAGTAGGAGAAGCTGAGGGCCCAAGAAGAATCTTGGCAACTTCCCAAACTATCTTATTATTTGGCTTCAATTTGAGATTTTATTTAATATTGCAATTCTGTCAATTTTAATTAATTAGGACTTATGCTTGTATGATATAATCACACAAATAGCCTCGAAGATGTGAGGGTTTATGTCTTACCAAACAACTACCTCGGAGTCCTAAGACCGGTTAGGGCTTAATTTGCATAATATGATTATGCAAATGCCTAACGAAAAGTTGAGGATTTATGTTGCACTATGCAAACTACCTCGAAATCCTATGGCTTGGTTATTTAATTCTAAGAAAGGTTTTGCTAAAGTAGACACAAGTTTTGCTGTTGAAAATGGTCGTGCTGCACACCATGCTCCAAGCTCCTTGTTGTTGCAGAGGTTTGGTTTTAGAAAGTGGCAATCAAGAGATGAGAGAAGTATTTTGGTTTAGAAAAGTTTAAAATTGAGATGGCTTAGTATTTTAATTAAAACAAATCTTAAAGTTGATTAAACAGAACAGATTAAGATCCCACGGTTCTGTCATCCCGACACCGCTATTTTCATCGGATTCACTTAGTCCAAATGAATTTGCTAAACTCAACTAAAGGAGTTCCACACTTTCATTCAGACCATGGGAAATCTTGTTAGCAACACGTGGGTTACATCATCCGAGGGATTCCCAATCATCCAACGAGACGTTTTAATTTTAGTTGTAATTCTAATTTTATTTTTGCAGGTGAATAAGTTTTGAGTTGTTTAAACATGCTGGGTTCGATCATTTTCATGCATTTATAAGTACAGGACAGTAAGACATTTAATAAATTACAGAATGTAAATTGCAATAAGCTTAATTGCGTACCTGGTGGGCACTCCCATCATCTTCGCCTACACTTAAAACACATGTTAAAGCATTTATATATTTGCAGCAAATACATAGGTAAAGCTAAGGGAAGGTTTTGGTTGTATACCAAAATCCTAATCCTATTGCTATTCAATTCCTATGATGTCTAGGTTCTCGTGTTTTATTAAGGATGATTTTCTTCACTAAAGAACAATTAAGTTCAATTGTTCTTCTAAAACATCTCATCATATTGAAAAAGTGCTTAGGACAAGTCCTAAACATCTTTTCAATGCTTCTGGGATTATTTTGAGTCCAAATGAATTTCATTGTACAGGTGAATTGATCATCCAAGAATTTAGTTAAGTTTTGTTTCTTGCTCTGTGAACTTGGACATTTGATTATCCGATGAGTGAAGTGACATTTCACTTTATGCTTCATTTGAGAGTTATGATAATGAAAGCCTCCAGGGGCTAATCAGTTTGTTAAGGGATTTAACCACTAAGATTGAATTATTGTTTCAAGAGAGTTTAGTTTAGTTATAAAATTTCAATTTAAGTTTTTTAAGAGTTTTTAAAATTGCTTAGGTTAAAGAGGCGTTTAAACCCTTTAATTCCATGAAGTTATGATAATTCAAATTTGTTTCAAATATTTTTTTTAAATTGATTTGACTATTACATCTTAATTTTAAATTATTTCGAAATTATATTTTAACCTTTCAAATTTACTTTAGGTTAAGTTTTAAGTGATTACAAATTAACTTTAATGTTTTGGGTTCATTTTAGTTTAAATAAGTTAATGTTTTAAACATTAATTTAATTAAGGACTGCTTTCTCTTTAATTAATTTCAGTCATAATTATTTGAATTAATTAAAAACTGAATTAATTCAATTAGGGATTTTAAATTAAAGAATTGATATCTTCTTAAGTCATATCCCAATTTTAATAATCCAAAATTTAATTATTCCTCCAAAATTTAAATGGCTTAATTAATTAAGGTTTCATTTTTTATGTTGTAAGTGATCAATGGTTTTCTCCCTCTTAATTCCATAAGTTTCAATCATCTAAGAGAAAATTTAGGATCAAATATTCTTCCCTCCCTTTGATTAAGCCTAAAATATTAATTAGGGTTAAAATTCCTTAATTACCTTTATGCCTTCTTAAGCATATTCATCTCATAACTCATTAAATTGAGCTCAAATGAACTTAAAATTTTTATGTCACTTCACTCATATGTCAATTAAGACATTAGAGGAGAAAATGTTTTTTTTCCATTTTTTTATTTAATTTATATAATTATTTTAATGAAAAATAAGGATTTTCAATGAAAAATTCAACAACATGACCAGGACAAAGTTTCTGTCCTTAGGAAAATTATGGGAGGTTTTTACTGACTAGAGGACCACTTGGACCAATTTTGGTGATTTTTTGAATTATATTTTATTTATTATAATTATTTTAAATTTTGGGGCATTAATTAATTATAAAATAAAATTAAAGTTTAAAATTAAGTTTTATATTTTTCTTAAATCTCTCAAACTTCAAGGAAAGTAGTGGAGTTCTTCTTCTCTAAACTAGAAGAAGCTCTGGGGATGATTTGGGGGGGTTTTGTTAAAAAAAGTTTTCCAAACCTTTCTCATGGCCAAGGAGAGGTGCTTCTATGACCAGGGCCATTGGGCTGAGCTTGGGTTCAATTGAGGGGTGGATTCAGTTGCTTAGGTGGAGGGCAGAGAGGCTCCAAGGTTTAATTTGGCTGAGGTGGATAGTTGGGTAGATTTGGGTGAGTTTAGGCTAGTGGAGGCTCTCGGTTTTCACTCCCTCCGGCGACTAGGCTGACCGACAACGACAGGGGAGCTGGCCCCAGGTCAGGTGAGTAAGGAGGGAAGGTTAAATGATGATTAATCAGTTATGGGAAGGATTTGGGGCAAGGAGTTAGAGGATTTATCCACTTAAGGGAAAAGATCCCTTAAAATGGGGGACCCTAGTCCATGGCTCACTTAGCTTGAGCTAGGTAGATTTAGAGTGGTTTCTAGGGTTCAAATGGTGGTTGTGGAATAGTTAATTTAGCCACACTTGGTTCAATTTTGTTTTGTTAGGCCTTGTCGGCACTATTTTTAGGTTGTGTGAAATTTTAAAAAGGGGTCGCCTAACAGAAGTTGTCGGCGAATTTAAATTTTAAATTTAATTTAAATATATATATAATTTAGAAAGTAGTATTTGATTTTGAAAATAATTTTAAATTTGAGATTGAACCGATCTCACATCCCAAATAGTTTATATAAACGAGCACCGCACCATAAACCACGTATCTATCCCTAAGGATAGACACACCGCTATGACGGTGGGGATCGATCAAATAAACTAGAAGTTTTGTGACATCCGTTTGGTACGCGAACCGATTTTATAAGCCGACAAATTCCCTAGCTTAATATGAAAGTATTAAACGGGGTTTATATTACTCAGGTTCTTTAAAATTCCACTATAAGGGCAAGCCCACATAGTTAATTACATCTTAAGTGACGGGAATCACCTAAGAAAACTCTCGATAATAACCAATAATTCTGCTCTCAAGAATTTCAAAGTTTAAGGTTTTCAAAGATTGAATTTTGGAATTTCGATAGGGAATGGATCAAACTTGGAACATTTTGTTTTGTGAATCCAAAGGAAGAAAGGTAGGAGAAATCAACGATTCGAAGTGAACTTCGGTAATTTCCCGACTATCCTATCGTTTGGCTTGAGTTTAGGAAAGTCCTAATACTTATTTAAATGTTTTGATCTTGCCAATTTTAATTAATTAGAGCTTATATTTGTATGATAAAATCAAACAAATAGCCTAGAAGATGTGAGGGTTTATTGTCGTATCGGACGACTACCTCGGAATCCTAAGACCGGTTAGGGCTTAATTTGCAATGCAAATGCCTAACGAAGAGTTGAGGATTTATGTTGCACTAGGCAAGCTACCTCGAAGTCCTATGGCTTTGTTGTTTAATTCTAAGAAGGTTTTTTTGAAGTAGGTTCAAGTTTTGCTGACGTCGATGGCCGTGCTGCCCACCATGCTCCAAGCTCCTTGTTGTTGCAGAGGTTTAGTTTTAGAAATCATAAATCAGGGGATGAGAAAAGTGTTTTGGTTTAGAGAAAATCTTAATTTCCAAGTGTTCTTTTTTATGTTTTAATTAAAACAAATCTTAAAGTTGATTATAACGACACCGGTTAAGATCCCACGGTTCCATCCTTCCGGCATCATTATTTTTATCGGATTCACTTAGTCCGGATGAATTTGCTAAACTCAACTGAATGAGTTCCACACTTTCATTTAGACCGTGGGAAATCCCGTTAGCAACACGTAGGTTACATCATCCGAGGTATTCCCGATCATCCAACGGGACGTTTTAATTTAGTTGCAATTGTAGTTTTGTGTTACTGTTTGTGATTAAATTTTGAGTTGTTTTATATTTTGAAATGTTGTGGCGGTGAATTTTATCTTGCAATGACTTTTAACTTAGTTTTGGTTTCGGTTTTAGGGACTATCCTAAAGGTGTGGGTTTTCATGCAACGAGTTGTTTTATCATGCGATAAAAGTAAAGTGCATTTGCAATAAAGTAAATTGCAAGAAAATAAATTGCGATAAAGTAAATTGCAATAAAATAAAAGCGTACTCGGAGGGTCTTCCCGTCATCCAAGTTGCACTTAAAACACAATTAGAATATTTAAGCAAGTTCCTAGGTAAAGCTAAGGGAAAGGTTATGGTTTTCTACCAAATTCCTAATCCTATAGCTAGTCATCTCCTATGACGTACTAGGTTCTTTGTGTTTTTGTTTGAAGACGATTTTCTTCATCGAAAGAACAATTAAATCCGATTGTTTTTATAAATATCCTATCATATTGAGGAAGTGCTTAAGAAGAATCTTAAACATCTTTTCAATATTTCCAGGATTGTTTTAAGTCCAAACGAATTTAATTATATAAATGAATCGATCGTCAGAGGTTTTCGAGTCTTGTTAACTTGCCTGGTGAACTAGGACATTTGAATATCCTATGAGTGAAGTAACACTTCATTTAATGTTTTATTTAGGAGTTATAATAACTGAAGCTTTCAAGGGTAAATTAGTATTCAAATGATTTGGTTTAAGTTAAAGAGTTTAAATTTGGAATAATGTTCGAGATTGCTTTATATTTAGTTTCTTTCTGTTTTAGGTGATGTTATATTTAATTCAACTTAATTTAATTGAGTTTTAATTTAATTTAATTTAATTTAATTTGATTTGATGTTTAATTAATTTGATTTAATTTTAATTTAATTTGATTTAATTTAATTTAATTTAATTATTTAATTTAATTTAATTTAATTTAATTTAATTTAATTTAATTTAATTTAATTTTTAATTTAATTTAATTTAATTATTTAATTTAATTTAATTGTTTAATTTAATTTAATTTAATTATTTAATTTAATTTAATTTAATTATTTAATTTAATTTATTTGATTTAATTTAATTTAATTTAATTATTTAATTTAATTTAATTTAATTTAATTTAATTTAATTTTTAATTTTAATTGAAATTTTAAAAGAGTTTAATAATTTAATTAAGTCTTTTAATATTTTACATTTGAGTTATCATTTTAATTAAGAATTGAGTATTAATGATATAATTAGTTTAGGGATTTTTAAATTAAAGAATAAATCTCTTCCTAATAAATATCCCTTATTTTAATAATTCGATTTATTATTCTTCCAAATTTAATCCATTATTTAATTAAAGTTTAATCATTTTAAAATTGTTTAATGGGTTTCTACCCTTTAATTATTTAAATTTCAATCATCCAAATCAGATTAAGATCAAATATTTTACTTGTTGATTTTTTATTAAACCTAAAGTTTTAATTAAGGGTTAAAAGTTTAATTACCATTTTACCCCTTAAGCTTAATAATTTCATAACTCACTAAATTGAACTCAAATGAACTTGAAATTTTTATGTGACTTCACTCATATGTCAATAAAGACATGAGAGGAGAAAATGTGATTTTTACTGTATTTAATTTATTTATATAATTATTTTTGGTGGAAAATAGAGATTTTCAAGGAAAATTTGATAACATGACCAAATGAAAGTTTCTGTCCTTAAGAAAATTAGGGGACATTCCTAATGACCAGAGAAGCACTTGGATCAATTTTGGTGATTTTTTGAATTATATTATTTTTATTATAATTATTTTAAGTTTTGGAGTGTTAATTAATTTAAAAATAAAATAAATGTTGAAAAATGGATTTTATATTTTTCAAAAATCTCTCTGATATCAAGGAAACCAGAGAAGCAAATTTTGCAATTTTCTGATTTTTCTATGATTTATTATAATTATTTTAGTGAAAATGCTAGAAAATACATTTTTTTTAATTTTAAAATTACCTTAGGACTTTAAAAATCAATATCTCACTAAATAGACCTAAGAAAAATGTGGGATTTGTTCCTAAGTGATTAAAATTCAAAATGTGACATTTTGGTGCATTTTATTATTTTTGTGATTTTTATTATTTTTTAATTATTAAAAATATTAAAATATTATTAAAAATCAACTTTTTTAGAAAATTGAAATTTTAATTTTCTTAGGTTCCCCTGATATCAGAGAGGCTCCAAAACCGATTTGGTGAATTTTTGAAAAGTATTTTAAAAGTTATGAATTTTTAAAGTTTAAAATGGCTAAGTGACTTAATCAACCCGATTAGTGGGGCTAACCAAGTCCAATTGACCTCAAATTTTTATGGTGGATTCCTCTGATCCTAAAGGTCAGTGGAGAATTGATTTCAAGTCAATTTGATGCCTGGTTAACTCTAATTAATTAAAGACCTATTTTGGGTGTTTAAGCCGATTAGGGTTGTTTTGAATGAACTAAGCCAAAATCTATTTTTCCTAGGGTTCTCTGGTCATAAGGAACATCACCAAATTTTCCTAGAATTTATTTCACAACATGCTCATTCTACTGGAATTAAAATACTCAAAACGGTGACCTGAACTTGAAAAATCAAGAACTCTTCATAGGGATGGCCTCGACTTTGGAAAATTCGGGGAATGTTCCCAAATTCAGAGGCTTCAAAAGCCACTATGGTCTCATGCCATGGTGAATTGTATGCATGCATGGAGAATTAAAACAATGCGAGAGAGTAAATAAATTATAAAAAATAAAATATTTGATGAAATTAAGTGATTTCTTTTCCACATTATTCTCCTCTCTTCACTGAGCGAGAGGGTATTTTTATTTTATTTTTCGATTTTTCTACACGGAGATATGAATTTTTGAAGTTTAGGGAATTAAATAAATCAAGAAAATACCCTATTTTTCTATTTATCCACGCGGCGCCGGCGCATCCTCGGCGGCTCCAGAAAGACCACGCGGCGCGCTCCCATTCGACGCCGCCACACGAGTCGGCGGCCGGGCCCGCGGTTCTCGTACGCGTCTCTCGGTCCAGACGCCATCTGAGCCGTCCGTCCGCGCGTGTATTGAATGGACGGCATCCGTTCATCGTCCCCGAGTGTTCTCGCCGAGAGCCGTCCACACTAAATCCACAAGATCTCACTCGATTCTCGATGGATTTTCATGTTCTTATACTCTATGGATTCGTCTTGAAGAGACGAACACATCTATACGGTTAACATGCATTGAAACTAAGGCATTTGAAATGGAGAATCTCCGGAAGCTCGGGATGAAGAATTAGCTCATACCTTGGCTCGGAGAAGTGTGGCTTCAATCGAGAGTTGTTGCACCTTCGATTGGATCCCGCGAAGCTCCGGATGAAGTCTCTGAGTACGGTGAATTGTACGGATATGATTTCGACCAAGCCCGATCCACAAAGCTTGGAGGCTGGAGCAAGCTCGGGTGGCTCTGGAGATGGGGCTTTTGATGGTGGACACCTTCTCTTGGTACGGTGAAGGTGTAGAGCCAATCGATTTGGGAAATGGCTCACTTTGTGGAGAAGTGTCACTGGTTTTGGGTGGAATTTCGACTACGAAATTGAGCTTACGGAGGAGAAATGGCGGGGGATTTCCTTTGGGGATCAAGTGCTCTAAGGATGGAGAAGGGTGCGGAACAATTTTGGCGAGTTTTGGCAAGGTTTGTGCTTCTCTTCCTCTCATGGCCGAGAGGGGTGGAGTTTAAATAGAGCTGGCTGGGGGCCTCCCGGGGGAGTTAGGGCTTGGGATCGATCTGCTCTGGTGAGGAGAAGATCGGCCATGGTAGCCAGCTGGGGATGGGGCGGCTCGGCAAGTGAGAATTTCAATGTTGGCTCACATGTGAGCTCTCGGCCATGGTGTTTTCCGGCGGCACGGTGGCCGGCCGGCCGAGCATGGGTCACCCTCGAGGTCGGGTGGGTCGGGGCTGGAGGTTTGTGCAATCAATTGGCCATGGACATGTGTAAAGGCTTTGATCCAAAGTGGAATGGGGCATGGCTAGATTTGGACCTAAATGGGTCAACCCACCCATTTGGGCTAGGTGCACCACCCGAGGCCTGGTTTAGGCTGAGGAGAAAGTGATTTGGATCAGCTTGATTAGTGGGGTCGAGTCGCAATCCAAGTACAATTAGGCTTAAGCATGGTTTAGTGGAGTCATGGAAGTGGTTAATCACCTTTAGGAATTAAGGAAAGAGCCTCCTCCTTTTGCCCAAAATGGCATGGTGACATGTAAAGAGGCTCTCATGGCTTGCATATGGCTTGTGCATGGCTCCATGGCTCCATTTGGCTTGGGAAAAGTGAAGTCGATTTCATGGAAATGGATTTAAGGAAAATTTTGGTATTTAGGGGTGATTTGGCATGAGGCTTGATTTGGAATTATTTGATCATTGGATTTAGGACTTAGGTGATGGCTTTAATTAAGTGAATGGTAAATGGAGATGTCATGTGGGCTTTAGGGTGGATTTTGGGCTTTTTGAAAGGGTTTTAGATGGGCTTTTAAGATGGATTAGGAAAGTGGGCTTTTGAATTTTAAAATGGATTTTGGGATGAAATTTTGTAAAGAGGTTGGGCCAAATAATTGTTGGGTTTAGCTCATGGATGTGTCATGAGTGACTTGAAGCAAATTTGGGGTAGTTTGGGCTTGAATTGGGTTGGATTTGAATTCTTTTGGTGAATGGGCCAATATAGGTCCAAGTGGGCCAAGTTGGGCCAATGTTGAGCTAGGGTTGAAATTGATGTAAAATTAATGTTGAGAAATGTTTATGGGAGTGTTTCAAAGGAGTTTTGACTTTGGTTGGGTTTTGATTTTGGGGTTTGGGTTCATTTGGGTTAGGTTTGGGTTTAGGTCGAAAATGGGCCTTTTAGCTTTGGGTTGAGTTTGAGTGGGGTTTGGGTTCAAATTTTGGGCAAATCATGCTAGGGTTTTGTTTGTGGGGATGTTAAGGAGGATTTAGAAAAGGTTTGGGGTTAATTGGAGTTGAATTGGGTGAGTTTGAGTTAGGTTTGGGTCATGGGTCCAAATTGGGCTTTAAGGCCAAAAGTGGAATTGGATCCAAATGTCAACCAAATTGGACTTGGATTTGGTCTAGATTGGTATTGGGGATGTTGAATTGAAGTTTAGAATTGAATTGGACCAAAATTGGGGTCAATTGGGTAGGTTTGGTTTGACATTGGGTTCACTTTGGGTTAAAATGGGTCGATTTGGGGGTTTTGACAAAAGTAGGGTAAATTGACAAAATTGGCCCATGGTGTAGTTGGACAAAATGAAATTGGGAATATTTAGGATTTTCTGGAATTTTCTGGGAATTTTCTGAATTTTTGGATTTTTAGGCCAAGAAGGGTATTTTGGGTATTTGGAGGGTATTGGGAGGTATTTTTGGAATCTTTGGTATTTTTGGGTATGGATGATCAATTTGAGTGATGTGGAGATGTTTGGGAGTGATTTTGGAAAATTTTGGGTAATTTGGAAATTTTGCAAAAATTTGGGTAATTTCAAGGGTTTTGGGTAGGTTTAGTAGGTGTAGGGTCCGGGGGTCAAAAATTGAAAATTTGGGAAATTGAAGATTGGGTGAATCTAGGTGGAAAGAAATCATTTTGGTTGAGCCATGAAGCCATTTCAAGCCCATATGAGCTATGAAAGGACTCATTTGAGGCATTCATTTATGTTGTTCCTAACCCTCTTGCGAGGGCTTAGGGGTTAAGGACCATCCATGTGAATCACCTACATGAGTCGGGGAGGTTAAGTTGGGTATGGGTGTGGTTTTAGGAAGTGTGTGGAAATGTAGTGTGTAAGTGTAGTGTGTATGTAAGTGTATGTGTAAGTCGGCCCCTTCACCGGACCGGGCCGCCGGGGCGGTCTAAGGCCAGAAGAGTCACATAGGAACTCATCCTTTAAACTTCCACATTTGATTTCAACCCTCTAGGTGATTAGGGGTCTATAGTCGAGTTTGTGGAGTTTGCGGGGAGTTTAGAAGTGGTTTAAATTTCTAAAATGTGGGTCCCGATTCTAGTCCTCTAAGATAGTCAAAGGAAAAGCCTAAGGCTAGATCCTAAGCACTAAAAAGAAGAAGGGAAGACCTCATCAAAAATGAGGTCAACAGGCCTTAGGTTCAATTTGGCTCACTTGGGTTTAGGTTAGGCTAACTTGAGTTTGGTTTTGATTTGGGTCTAAGTGTCTTGAGCAACATTGTGTAAATGATTGCTATGAAGAACTTTCATGAAGACATGGAAAGCTTTTAAGTTCAATTGAAAGGTCAATTAGGTGGATTTTGGGATTTTGGTTAATTTGGGCAAGGTTTTATCAAGTTGGGCCCAAGTTGGTTTAAGGTGGGGTTTAGACCCAATTGGAAGTTTCAAATGGTCTGGGGGAATGTATTGAATAGTTTCCAACATCAATTGGGAAGAGATTTTAGGATTAGGCCAATCAATTTAGTAGATTTCGGGCATGAATTCACTTTAGGTTAAAATTGGGTATTTTTTGTTTTGAAATGGATTTAGGCTAGACTTAAGCTCAAATTGGGACAATTGATGTTTGCATGGGTTTTGATGGGAGTGCCATGGAAGGTTTAGGATTGAAATTGGAAGGAAAAAGTTGACATTAGGTTAATTGGGAATTTTTTGGATTAGTAAGGCAAAATTGGGGATATAGGTTTCAAATGCAATTGAACTCAAATGTGAATCAATTTGGCCTTGGATTTGGTTTAGATTGGTATTAGGGATGTTGAATTGGAGTTTAAAATTGAAATTAGGCAAGATTGAGGTCAAATGGGTTGATTTGGTTTGACATTGAGTCCATTAGGGTTAAAGATAGGCCAAATTGGGGATTTTGATAAAAGTGGGTTATTTTTGGCAAAATTTACTTATGGTGTAGTTGGACAAAATGAAATTGAGAATATTTGGGATTTTTTAGAATTTTTAGGAATTTTTGGAATTTTGGGCTAAAAGGGATATTTAGGGTATTTGGAGGTTATTTAGAGGGTATTGGGGGTATTTTGGTGGATTTAAGAGGTGGGAATTGTTTCAAAATGATTTTTAGAATTTTTGGGAATTTTTGGAGAGTTTTTGGGTTGTGGGGGTAATTTAGGTAATTCTGGGTAGGCTTGAGGACCCAATGTCAAAACCAAAAATTTTAGTAAAATGGAATTTGGGTATGGTTGAAGGGGGGTGGAAAAACATAGAGTGAGCCATGGACCAAAAAATATCCATTTTGAACATCTCATAGGTTTTTCCTAACCCTCTTAGCCTGAGGGTAGGGGTTTGGACTTAGCCGCATGAGTGCTCCGATGAACCGGGAGTCGATATTGGGTAAGGTTGGTTCGGGGTTTAGGATGAGTGTAGGAGTGTAGTGTGTGCATGCCATACCTCACCAAGACTAGGCCACCCAGGGCAGTCCTAAGGCTTGAGCATCCTATAGGAATTCATCTTTGTCTTCCTACACATTGGTCCCTACCTTCTAAGTGATTTGGAGGTTGATGACCATCTATGTAAGATCCTAAAGAGAATCAAGATTTGGTTTGAATTTCTAAAAGGTGGGTTCCATCTCTAGCCTTCTAGGAAAGTCAAGGAGAATTCCTATAGCTAGATACTAAGCACTAAAAGGAAAGAAAAGACCTCACCCAAGAATGAGGTCAACAAATAGACCCCCAATAGGTGTGGTGTGCTAGCCAAGCACATATCGCGTATTGGCATTAACCGAAGAGATCAACAAAACCAACACAAACGTCTAAGTGTCACACTTAGAACAAAGCGTAGACAATTTCTGCTAGGGAGTATCGGGTAAATCTCCAAGACTGAAGATTCCAGAACTCTCACTAGGGAAAAGGAGGTGAATTCCAAATCATAAGATCTGGAGAGATTGGATTTTGAATTCATTTCATTTTTATTTCAAATTTTAATTTTGAATTTGACTTTTGATTTGTTCAGAATTTCAATTTAGATTAAAGTTTGATTTAAGATTGATTTCAAGATCGATCCCATGGAAATTTTGGATTTCAAATGAGAATTGGAACCTAGGATCCAACCTCGGGATTGCAAAGAGAACTAGAAGTTAGGTACCATCCTCGAAGTGAGAATTGGAATTTAGGTACTGATCGAAAAGGATGAGAATCAAAATTTAGGTATAGATCTCGAAATGAGAACTGAAAGTTAAGTACCAGCCTCGAAAAGGGTGAGAACTGGAAGTTAGGTACCAGTCTCGGAAGAGAGTCGGAAGTGAGGTACCGAGCTCAAAAAGGGTGAGAACTGGAAGTTACGTACCAATCTCGGAAGAGAATCGGAAGCTAGGTACCGACCTCGAAAAGGGTGAGAACTGGAAGTTAGGTACCAGTCTCCAAAGAGTGTGAATTTAGCAGACACCTAGATTAGGATTCCTTGTCGGTCTTATAACCAAATCGTAGGATTAGAATGCAAAAAAGTTTCTCAGAAAGAGTGTGAGATTCACGTACATCGAGATTAGGATGCCTTGTCGGTCTTGTACCCAGTCGGAGGATTAGAATGCAGAAAAGTTTCTTGGAAAGAGTGCGAGATTAGTGGACATCTAGATTAGGATACCTTGTCGGTCTTATACCCAAGTCGAAGGATTAGAATGCGAAAAAGTTTCACGAAAAGAGTGCCAGATTAGCGGATACTGAAATTAGGATGCCTTGTCGGTCTTATACCCAAGTCGGAGGATTAGAATGCGGAAAAGTTTCTCGGAAGGATGCAGGATTGGCAAAAATTCAGATAAGAGAATCCAAATTTTAGTATCGATCTCGAAATGAGAACTGGAATTTGGGTACCCGCCTCAGAAGGATGGGAACTAGAATTAAGGTACCAATCCATAAATTTGGTATTTGATTTGGGTTTTCAAGATTCTGCAGAAAATTTAGCACAGAAGAGATTGGAATGAGACATGATGGTGTTTCACATCTCGAGAGAGTTGATCAAAGTTTGATTTTTTGGCAAAGGATACGAATCTATGCCATCAGAACCAAATCAAAAATTTCATGGTTTTGTATCAATAGACTCAGTCGACCTACTCAAAAGAGGGAAGGAATCGTGGAGAGTTGAAAAGATTTGAGAACAGCCTGGGGCTGGAAATTTCAAATTCGGAGTTTCATTTTCATTGTCTTTTAGTGATTTGATTTTGTTTTGATTTTCAAGTTTGAATTTTCATTTTGATTTAGATTTTTTTATTCATTTCTTTTGTTTACAATTCGAGATTTTAGATTGATTTGTTTTGAGTTTTTTTTTGTTCTATTTGGATTTTGAGTTTGAGTTTTTTTTATCATTTCATTCAAATTGTTCTTCGTTCAACTTTCTTTAAATCGAGTCAAACTCAGATTTAGTGGTGTTTGCAGTCAATTACACAAAACTGAAGCAAAACACGACATAGTCGCTTCCATTAAAAATGTTGAGAGTACATCAGGTGATTCCATCAAAACATTTCTGATGACATCTTTCTGAAAATGAATTTTTACAAAATCCATGTATGTCTGAACACATACTGTACTAATATCTTCATGTATTCTGACAAAACTGTCTGTTTGATTCATCCATGTCAGAAAAGTAAACTGCAAAGGTGATAACATCACCTTCTAAGTCACTTTCCAGAGGAGAATCCCACGTAAGTGTGCTTTAGAGGTGTGCTACTACTATGTAGCTTACAACTCGTAGGGCTACAAATTCTCTAATTCTGGATCTAGCCGAAAGTAAACGAAATCTTGCTCTCATCCATCCTTCTGAAGGTGATGGAGATTCGCTCATAGGGAACTCTTGGGATGCAATGCTTCGCCACATCTGCACCATTTCCTTATAGTACAAGGACAGAGCCTACAGGTAGAGGTATCTCTACTAGCCCTCAAAATTCTCCGAGGCTGACTATTCGGCATTCTGTCCTGAACATGATGTTGCATTGGTTGATGAAGGAAACGGTGTAAAAAGGTCTCACAAAATTGTGATGGTCCACTTGAGGTGGAATGAGTCTCCTTCCACATAAATGTTGATAATGCAGCTGTTTGGTATGCAGTCAGCGGGTAAAACTCGTCAAGCCACCATCCTTTTTATCATTTTCTTAATCAGAACTGACATTGGATTCACTTCATCATAGCGAAGTATCCCTGGTGGATTTCCTTTCTTGTCGTCAGCAAAGTTGTAACAGCATCCGAATTGGATTTTAATCCTCCCCTTGCCTCGTTTCCATTTCTTTGGCTTGGAGTAGGTCTTGCTTTGTAGTCGTCCTACATGACCCTGCTTCTTCAGCTTAAAAATGTAGTCCACGATCTCACTCTGCTCGTAGTGAGAGAAGACATCCGTATGTAACTCCAGTCCTTCCAGGATGTTAACATATCTGCCTCAAATCCTCTGAAAGTATTCAAAATTCTGTTTCCGCACCCTCTGGATCATCTCCAACTCATGCTCTAAAATTATCGGGAACCGTCAGGGTCTAGTGACGTACTGTGGGATGTACGGCTCCACACCATCATGCTCTCATGGAATCATCACTTTCTCAGGTGCAGGATCTGTAGTAACCTCCTCTGGAATAACCTCTGCTATGGTGCTCCCAAGGGCTGACCTCCTTTGGACAACTGCTGCGGTTGTCGGAATTTCTTCCCTGTTCTGTTCCTCCGTCAATTTATTCAGTATTTTGTGGATACAGTGGTTCTTGTTTCTTCTTTGAGTTGGGGTCAAAGAATCTCTCCTCTCCCCATGGATTTCGGTAGAGACGGCACTGACAAGCTTCCCTCCTGTGGCAGTTAGCACTGATTTCATCTTGTGGTCGTCGATCGCGTTGATCTTCCTTTTCTGGTTTGCAGTGTACTAAATCTTCTCACTGAGTTTCATCACCGTCTTTCCATGGGACTCCCTGAGGTCTACAGTAGTCCAAGCAGTTTCTTCATATTTTAGCTCCAGCAGTGCAAAGTCTGAGTCAACCTCGATCACGGCACCAGCTTTCAGCTCTTCTTCGTTAAGTGCAAGACTTACGCCATCCTTAAATTTCAGAACCAACCGCCCGTTTGACATTTCCCTACGAGAAAAGCAAGGAAAGGATCAGGGGCTGTACTTTAGAACGAGAACAATAAGAAAGTTTACTTATTAATAGAAAATTCTTATTCATTCCTTTTCAAATTTTAAGGGAAAGGGAAAAGATGAGGGAAGATTAGGAGTGAGATTGGCTTGAAAGGAAGGATCAATATTATTATTATAATGATTTCTTTCTTCACATTTTTTTTAATACATATATTTTCCGTTAATCATTCATTTTTTCTTCAATTTTAGGTTTGGACCGAGTTACAAGTGATTACTCTGCCTGTGCTTCTAGGGATGAGACTCCATCCTTCAGAACATCAAGTTGTGTAATACTTCTTTAGATATCGTCCATTGATTGGAAGCATTGGTTGCTCTCCATGGCAATCCACGAGTTGGTAGGAACCGCCTGAGTAGACTGTCTCGACCATGAACGGCCCCTCCCAAGTCGGTTCAAATTTACCTCTTATCTTGTGGTGTGCAAGAATAGGTCTTCTAAGACTTAGAACCAAGACACCGACTTTAAACGTCCTTGGGTGGACCAGTTTGTTGTGGGCCTGGATCATCTTGGCTTGATACAGTTCGAGATTCTGCTGTGCTGAAAGTCGTTTACATTCCAAGCTTTCCAATTCTTCTAGTCGTAGTTCAGCCTTCTCTTCTGTAGTGATCTTGTTCGCAACTGCAATTCTGAGTGACAGAAGCTGCACCTCCAAGGGTAAAATAGCTTCGGACCCGTACACTAGAGCGTAAGGTGTAGACTGAGTAGGCGTTCTGAACGTCATCCTGTAGGTCCATAAGGCTTCTAACAACTTCTCGTGTCAATTTCTTTTGTTATCGTCCAAAGTTTTCTTCAAGATTTGTATGAGAGTTTTATTAAAAGCCTCAGCCAAGCTGTTTGCTCTTGGGTAGTAGATCGTCAAATAGCGCCAGTCAATCTCGTGCCTTCTGATAAAATTGTTGATCTTCGTACTTTTGAAAGCGGACCCGTTGTTTGAGATAATTTTGCGTGGCACCCCAAAACTGTAGACGACTTGATTCTTGAAGAATTGTAACACGTGATGTGCTTTCACTTCCCTGAGCGGTATAGCTTCTGCACATTTAGAAAAGTAATCTGTCACTACAAGAATGAAGCGATGTGCTCTTGAAGAAGGTGGTTATATCGGACCCACAATATATATGCCCCAACACTCAAATGGCTACGACGCGATTGTCGGATGTAGCACATTTGGAGGTTGATGTAGAACCACTCCGTGCACTTGGCACTGGTGACAGCTCTTGGCAACTTTTATGCAGTCGGTCATCATCGAGGGCCAGTAGTACCCTAGTCTCTTAATTTTTATTTTCATCTTTGGAACCGACTGATGATCGCCACAAATTCCTGAGTGCTCTTCTTTAACAATTTCAAGAGCCTCAGACCCGTTCAGGCACCTTAGCCACATCTCGTCGAAAGACCTTCTGTATAACGCATTGTTTATTAATGTGTATGTCAGAGTTCTTTTCTTAATTTGATGGGCTAATGACTTATTGTCCGGTAGATTTCCTGTTTATAGGTAGTCGATTAATGGTTACCGCCAATCCTCTGTAGTTTCTGCCACTGCTGCATCTGTTTCTTATGCTTTTCTTTCGGATTTATGTATTGCATCTATGTCGAGCTGTGAGAGGACCTGTCATCCCTGAACTGACATTTTAACTAACTCATCCTGTAAGCAGGCAAACTCTTTTGCAAGGTGGGCTAGCGCGTTTGCAAATGCATTTACTCTTCTGGGAATCTTGTAGATTGTTACATTTGGAATCTGCTTTAATAACTTCATTGCATACTGAAAGTATTGCTCGAGTTTTGGTTACAAAATTTTGTACTGTCATGCGACCTGTTGTATGATCAACTGTGAATGGCCGTAGATGTTGATGTCTGTAATCCCCATCTGAATGGTTAACTCCAGCCAGTTACAAGGGCTTCGTATTCTGCTTCGTTGTTCGTACACGGCTCTGTTAGATGGTAGGAGTATCTTAACATCCCCCGCTCTAGTGTTATAAATATTAGTTTGATTTCTGTCTTACCGGGCACTTGTCGGCATATTTTTAGGTTATGTGTGTTGCATTTTGAAAAGAGGTCGCCTACAGAAATTGTCGGCAAATTTTAAATTTTAAATTTAATTTAAGTATATATATAATTTGAAAGGTAGCATTTGATTATTTGAAAATAATTTTAAGTTTAAAAATTTTAAGATATGAAATCGAACAGATCTCACATCCCAGAATAGTTTATATAAACGAGCACCGTATCACAAACGCGTGTATCTATCCCGAAGAATAGACACACATTGCTTGATGATGGGGCTCGATTAAATAAACTAGAAGATTTGTGACATCCGTTTGGTGCTGCGAACCAATTTTATAAGCCAACAAGTTCTGCTTGCTTAATATAAAAGAATTAAACGGGGTTTATATTACACAGGTTCTTAAAGTTTCCTATAAGGGCAAGCCCCTATAGTTAATTACATCTTAAATGACGGGAATCACTTTAAGAAAACTCTCGATAATGATTGAGTGGTTTTGCTCTCAAGAATTTCGAAGTTTAAGGTTTCTAAAGGATTGAATTTTGAAGATTTCAATAGGGAATGGATCAAATTTGGAACAGTTATTTTCAGAAGTCCAAAGGAAGAGAAGTAGGAGAAGTTGAGGATCCAAGAAAAATCTTGACAACTTCACAAACCTTCCTATTGTTTGGCTTCAATTTGAGAGTTCATTTAATTTTTCAATCCTGCCAATTTTAATTAATTCGGACTTATATTTGTATGATAAAATCATACAAACAGCCTTGAAGATGTGAGGGTTTACGTAGTACCAAACGACTACCTTAGAGTCCTAAGACCAGTTAGGGCTTAATTTGCATAATATAATTATGCAAATGCCTAATGAAAAGCTGAGGATTTATGTTGCACTAAGCAAACTACCTCGAAATTCTATGGCTTGGTTATTTAAAGCTAGGAAATGTTTTGCTGATGTAGATTCTAGTTTTGCTGACAACGATGGCCGTGCTGCCCACTATGCTCCAAGCTCCTTGTTGTTGCAGAGGTTTAGTTTTAGAAAGTGGTAATCAAGAGATGAGAGAAGTGTTTTGTTTTAGAAGGGTTTTAAGGTTCAGATATTTTTAATGTTTTATTAGGGGAATCTTAAAGTTGATTATAACAACACGGGTTAAGATCCCATAGTTCCATCATTCCGACACCGTTATTTTTATCGGATTCACTTAGTCCGGATGAGTTTGCTAAACTCAGTTGAATGAGTTCCACACTTTCATTTAGACCGTGGGAAATCCCGTTAGCAACACGTAGGTTACATCATCAGAGGTATTCCCGATCATCCAACGAGACATTTTAATTTAGTTATAGTTGTAGTTTTGTTGTTACTGTTTGTGATTAAATTTTGAGTTGTTTTATATTTTGAATGTTGTGGCGGTGAATTTTATCTTGTGTGTGATTTTTAATTTAGTTTTGGGTTTTAGTTTTGTGGCTATCCTAAAAGTTTCAGTTTTCATGTAGGGTGACATTCTTGTTTAACATGCAAGAAAAGTAAAGTGCAGTACAGGTAAGTAAATTGCAATAAAATAAAAGCGTACCTGGAGGGTCTTCCCGTCATTCCAAGCTAAACTTAAAACATATGTTAGAGCATTTATATATTTTCAAGGAACACATAGGTAAAGCTAAGGGAAGGTTTTGGTTATCTACCAAAGTCCTAATCCTATAGCTAGTCGATTCCTATGACGTCTAGGTTCTTGTGTTTTGTTAAGGATGATTTTCTTCATCAAAGAACAATTAAGTTCATTTGTTCTTCTAAAACATCTCATCGTATTGAGAAAGTGCTTAGGACGAGTCCTAAACATCTTTTCAATACTTCTGAGATTATTTTGAGTCCAAATGAATTTTATTGTACTGGTGAATTAATCATCCAAAGTTTAGTTGAGTTTTGTCTCTTGCTCAGTGAACTTGGACATTTGATTATCCGATGAGTAAAGTGACATTTCATTTAATGCTTTACTTAGGAGTTATATTAATAAAGTCCTTTAGGGGGCAAATCAGTTTGTTAAAGAATTTAACCGCTTTGATTAAAGTTAAGTTAATGATTTAGGATGATTTAATTTAGTTTCAAAATTCAAGTTGATTTTCTCTTAAGTGTTTTAAATTGTTTGATTAGAAAGAGGTTTTTAGATTATTCAATTTAATTAAACTTTTAATGATTTAAATTTAATTTGACTTAATTGTAACACTTTAGTTCAATTTTAATTGGTTTGATTTTTTATGTTTTTAATTATGAATTAACTTAAGGTTGATTTTCTTTAATGTTTCAAATTTGTTTTAGATTTGCTTTTTAAGTGATTTCAAATTAATTTTAATGTTTTAAATTTATTTCAATTTGATTATCAAATCACTTAATGTTTTAAGCTTTTAATTTACTTAAGGTTTATTTTCCTTTTAATTATTTAATTATTAATTTCAATTATCATTTTTGAGTTTGATTAAGAGTTGAATATTATTAAAGTGATTCATTCAGGGATATTTTTAAATTAAAGAATTGATATCTTCTTAAGTCATATCCCTAATCTTAATAATCCAAATTTTAACTTATTCTTCCAAAATTCAAATTGTTTAATTAATTAAAATTTACTTTAAATATTTTTGAGATGATTAATGGGTTTCTAATCCTTAATTCCGTAGGTTTTAATCATTTAATGAAAATTTTAAAATCAGATATTTTACCCTCCCATTAATTAAACCTAAATATTAATTAGGGTTAAAATTCTTTAATTACCTTTATGCCCCTTTTAATCATGTTCATTTCATAACTCATCAAATTAAGCTCAAATGAACTTAAAATTTTTATGTCACTTCACTCACTTGTTAATTAAGATATTAGAGGAGAAAATGTGATTTTTTTGAATTTAATTTAATTTATATATTTATTTTTATGAAAAATATGGGTTTTCAATAAAAAATCAACAACATGACCAGGTAAGGTTTCTGTCCTCAGGAAAATTATGGGATGCTCCTACTGACTATAGGACCATTCAGACCAATTTTGGTGATTTTTTGAATTATATTTTATTTATTATAATTATTTTGAGTTTTAGGGTATTAATTAATTATAAAATAAAATTAAAGTTGAAAAATGAATTTTATATTTTTCATAAATCTCCCTGACCTCAAGGAGTTTAGAGAAGAAAATTTTATATTTTTTTATTTCTTTGATTTACTAGAATTAATTTAGTGAAAATATGGGGAGATTCACTTTTAATATTAAAAATTATTTTAAGCCTTTAAAATCCAATATCTTAACCTAGAGACTCGAGAAAAAATATTTGGTTTATTCCTAAGTGATTAGGAGGTGATATATGACATTTTTATGACTTTTAATATTTTTGTGATATTATTATTATTTTTATTATTAAAATATTAAAATATGGTGAAAAATGAAGATTTTTAGAAAATTCTAATTTTAATTTTCTTAGACTCCTCTGATATCAGAGAAGTCCCAAAACCGATTTGGTGAATTTTTGAAATGTACTTTGAGAGTTGTGAATTTTTAAATTCTAATTTTGGTTATGTGACTTAATTAGTACATTTAGTGGGTTAAATCATTTCCAATTGATTTAAAATTTTTATGTGAGACTCCTCTGACTCTAAAAATCAGTGGAGAATTGTTTTCAAGTGTTTTTGATGTATGGTTAGCCCTATTTAATTAAAATTCTGTTTTGAATGTTTAGGCCAATTAAGGTTATTCTTAATGAGTTAACTCAAAATATATTTTTCTTAGGGTCCTCTGGTCATAAGATACCTCCCCTAATTTTTTTTGGATTTATTAATCAACATGCTAATTATTGAAATTAAAATGCCAAAACAAACACTTAAACTTGAAAAATCAATAACTTGCCATAGAGATGGCCTCTGGTCTTGGAAAATTCAGGGAATGTTCCCAAGAATAGAGGCTACAAAAGCTTTATGGTCTCATGCCATGGTGAATTATATAAATGCATGGAGAATTAAAATACTGAAATCAATAAATAATTAATTAAAAATAAAATACTCATCAAAATAACTTAATTCTTTTTCCACGTTATTCTCCTCTGTTCACTGAGCAAGAGGTAATTTTTATTTTATTTTTTTATTTTTCAATGCAACGATATGCATTTTTAAAGTTTGAGGTATATAAATAAATAGAAAAAAATCCTATTTATCTACTTAACCCAGTCAGCGCCGCGTCAACCTCGGCAGCTCCGAAAGGTCACGTGGCGCGCTCCTATTCGACGCCGCCACCTGAGTCAGTAGCCATGCTTCCCACGGTCTCGTTCCGTCTATTCGTCTGACACAATCTGGACTGTCCATCTGATACACGCGCGATCCAATGGCTACTGGTCATCGTCTCCTACTGGTGTGCCCCGAGAGCCGTCTACACTAAAACCTTAAGATCTCGAGCTATAGTTAACCAAATCGCAAGCGGTTTTCTCCTACATGTTTGTATAGCCTAGAGCTACACATCCATACAGCTAACATGCATCGAAATTGACTCAAATTAAAGGATGGATTGCTGGAAGCTCGGGCTAAAGAGAACTCCACATACCTTGGTTCAGAAGGTGAAGCCTCGACTGAATATGCTTGACACGTTTGTTAGTGCTGGAGGAGCCTAGGGATGAAGCCTCTGACCCTGTTGAATTGTTTAGATTAGACTTCCACCAAGCCAGATTTCAAAGCTTGGCTGATAGAAGAAATGGTTGGCTTGGAGAGGGCGCTTTTGCTGGGGAACTTCTTCTCTTGCTCTGGTGAAGGTGTAGAGTCAATCAATTTGAGGATTGGCTCACTATGGTGAAGTGTCCTATTTTTTGGGTGGATTTTGAGCTGAGAAATTGAGCTCGGCTAGAGGGAATTAGGGCTGGATTTCAGTGGGGATCAAGTGCTCTGTGTTTGGAGAAGTGTCTGGAGTGATTTTAGCAGAGTTTTAGTAAGGTTTGGTTCAACACCTCCTTTGGCTGAGAGGTGGTGGTGTTTAAATAGAGGTGGCTGAAGGGCTTTCCAAGGGTAATTGGAGGCTGGGATCAACTGCTCAGGGGAGGAGAAGAACAGCCATGGTGTCCATTTGGGTTGGGACAACTCAGCCAGTGGGTTCGAATTTTTTGACTCAAATGGGTGCTCTCGGCTTGGTGTTTTCCGGCAGCTGTGGTGGCCGGCCGGCCAGGCATGGGTCACCATCTGACTCAGTGGGGTCAGGGCTGGAAGTTGGTGCAATCAATTGAGTTTTGACATGTGTAAAGGATTTGATTTAAATGGCATGGGGGGAAGCTAATTTTGGGCTCATTTTGGTCAACTCATGAATTTGGGTTTGGTGCACCCACCAAGGCCTAATTTTGGGCTGAAAGAAATCAGTTGGGTCAGCCAAGAGAAGGTGGTGAGGTCCCTATCCATTGTTATGTGGCTAATCTTAGTTTAGTGTGTAGCATGGATGAGGTTAAAAATCCTTAATGAAGGTTTAATAAAGAGCCCCCTCTTCTTGCCATTAATGGCTTGGTGAGGTGGCAAAGCTCTCATGGCTTCATATGGCGTGTGAATGGCTTCATTTGGCTTGCTCATGGCTTGGGAAAAGGTTGGCTTACTTTCATAGAAATGGGTTTTGGCATTTTTGATGGATTTAGGAGAAATTGGCATGAGGCTTGATTTGGATTTATTTGATGATTGATTTAGAACTTAGGGATAATATCAATTAAAGGTATGATGAGAAGAAACTTCATGTGGGCTTTAGAGCTAATTTTGGGCTTTTTGAGATCATTTTGGATGGGCTTTTAAAATGGTTTAAAGAAGTGGGCTTTTAGGTTTTGAAATAAATTGATGGATGAAAATTGGTGAGGGGTTGTGTCAAATAAATGTTGGGATTGGTTTAAGAATGTGTCATGAGTAGTTTGGAATAAGTTTGGGGTGATTTTGAGTTGAATTGGGTTCAATTTAGGCTTTTTGGTAATGAGGCCAAAGTGGATCAAATTGGGCTAACTTGGGTCAAGGTTAGGTCAATGTTGGGTTTGATGTAAAATTAATGTTGAAAAATGTTTATGGGGGTGTGACAAAGAGTTTTCAACTTTGGTTGGGTTTTGATTTTGGGATTTGGGCTCATTTGGGTTTATGATGAGTTTAGGCTAAATTGGGGATTTTTGGTTTGGGTTAGGTTTGGGTGGAGTTCGGTTTCAAATTTGGGGAAAATCATGTTAGTGTTTTATTTTTGGAGATGTTAGGAAGGTTTAGGAAAAGATTTGGGGTTAATTGGAGTTGAGTTGGGTTGGTTTGGGCTAAGTTTAGGTCATGGACCAAAATTGGGCTTTAAGCTTCAAATTGAAATTGGATCCACATGTTGATGAAATTGGGTTTCGGTTTGGTCTAAATTGATATTGAGGATATTGAATTGATTTTTAGAATTGAATTGGATCAAAATTGAGGTCAATTGGGTTGGTTTGGTGGGACATTGGGTCCACTTAGGTTAAAAATATGTCAAATTAGAGGTTTTGGTAAAAGTGGGCTAAGTTGACAAAATTGGCTTATGGTGTAGTTGAACAAAATGAAATTGGGAATATTTGGGATTTTTTGGAATTTTTTGGAAATTTTCTAAATTTCTGGAATTTTTGGGTTAAAAGGGTATTTTGGGGAGGGTATTGGGGGGTATTTTTGGAAACTTTGGTGTATTTGGTCATGGATTATCAATTTTAGTGGGGGAAAATGTTTAGGATTGGTTTTGAGGAATTTTGGGTAATTTAGGAAATTTTGCAAATTTTGGGCAATTTCAAGGGCATTTGGTAGGCTTGGTGGGTTTAGGGTCCCGGGGGTCAAAAATTGAAATTTTAGAAAAATAAAGATTGATCAAGTGTAAGTGAAATGAAATCATTTTGGTTGAGCCATGAAGCCATATTAAGCTCACAAAAGCCATGAGAGGACTCATTTTAGCCTCTCAATATGTTATTCCTAACCCTCTTAACCAGGGGCTTAGGGGTTATGGTCCATCCATATGAATTACCTATATGAGTCGGGAAGTCAAATTGGTTAAAAGTAGTTTTAGGGCTTGGAATATGTGTGTGGGAGTGAGGTGTGTACATGTCAACCCTTACCAGACCAGGCCACCCAGGGTAATCCTAAGGCCAAAGAGTCCTATAGGAAACTCATCCTTTAAACCTCCACATTTGATTTTAACCCTCCAAGTGGCTTAGGGGTTGTTAATCAGGCATGTGGGGTTTAAAGGGAGTTAAGAAGTGTTTGAATTTCTAAGTGATGGGTCCCATTTCTAGTCCTCTAAGATAGTCAAGGAGAAAGCCTAAGGCTAGATCCTAAGTACTAAGGATAGAGAAGAAAAAAGACCTCATCAAAAATGAGGTCAACAAATGGACCCCCAATAGGTGTGGTGTGCTAACCAAGCACACCGCACGTATTGGCGTTGACCGAAGAGATCAACAAAACCAACACAGACGTCTAAGTGACACACTTAGAACGAAGCACAGAAAAATTTCCGCTGGGGAGTAACAGGTAAACCCCTAAGACTGAAGATCCCTGAACTCTCACTAGGGAAAAGAAAAGGAAGTGAATTCCAGATCACGAGATCTGGAGAAGTTTGATTTAGATTTTGCTTCATTTTCTATTTCAAGTTTTAATGTTGAGTTTGGATTTCGATTTATTTTGGGTTGCAATTTCAATTGAAGTTTAATTTAAAATAGATTCCAGAGATTTCTGAATTTGAAATGAGAATTGGAACCTAGGTTCCAACCTCGAGACCTACAAAGAGAACTGGAATTTAGGTACCAGCCTCGAAGTGAGAGTCAGAGTTTAAGTATCGATTGAAAAGGATAAGAATCAGAATTTAGGTACTGATCTCGAAATGAGAACTGGAATTTGGTACCAGTCTCGAAAGAGAGAATTGAAATTTGGTATCAATCTCGGAGAGAGAGTCGGAATTTTGTACCGACCTCGAAAGGAGAGAACTGGAATTTGGTACCAGTCTCGAAAGAGAGAATTGAAATTTAGTATCAATCTCAGAAAGAGAGTCGGAATTTGGTACCAACCTCGAAAGGAGAGAACTGGAATTTGGTACCAGTCTCGAAAGGAAGAATTGAAATTTGGTATCAATCTCGGAAAGAGAGTCGAAATTTGGTACCGACCTCGAAAGAAAAGAACTGGAATTTGGTACCAGTCTCGAAAGAGAGAATTGAAATTTGGTATCAATCTCGGAAAGAGTCGGAATTTGCTATCGACCTCGAAAGGAGAGAACTGGAATTTGGTACCAGTCTCGAAAGGAGAGAATTGAAATTTGGTATCAATCTCGGAAAGAGAGTCAGAGTTTGGTACCGACCTCGAAAAGAGAGAACTGGAATTTGGTACCAGTCTCGAAAGAGAGAATCAAAATTTGGTATCAATCTCGGAAAGAGAGTCAGAATTTGGTACCGACCTCGAAAGGAGAGAACTGAAATTTGGTACCAGTCTCGAAAGAGATGGGAATCATAATTTAGGTACTGATCCCAAGAGTTTGTATTTGATTTGGTTTGGAAGATTTTGTGGAAATTTCAGTTTAGTGGAAGATTGGAATGAGACATGAAAGTATTTCACATCCCAGGAGAGTTGGTTGAATTTTGATTGTTTGGCGAAGGATATGAATCCATGCCATGAGAAACAAATCGAAAATTTTGTGGTTATGTGTCAGTAGACTCAGTCGACCTTCTCAAAAGAGGAAAGAGATCGTGGAGAGTCGAAAAGGTTTGAGAATAACCTGAGGCTGGGGAATTTCAGATTTGGGAATTTTGAAGTTTGAAACTGAAGTTGAAGTCTTCTGTAAGGAAGAATCAACTCAAAAGAGCAGTTTCAAAAGAGTTTCAAATGGATTTCCATTTGAAGAAAAATTGAAAGATTCGAATCAACGAATCCAAATCAGAATTCAATACGAGATTTAGATTTGTTTCTTTTGTTTTGGTAATTCAATTTCATTTTTGTTGTTTATTTTGAGTTCGTGTTAATTTAGAGTTTATTTTGACATTTAGATTTTAAAAAAAAAGAGTTCTCATTTATTTCCTGTTTTTCCTTCGTTCTTTGTTCGAAGTTCATTTAACTTAATGGCGTTTCCCAGTCAATTTGCACAAAAGAGGTGAAGGCAAAACATGACACAGTCATTTTCATTCCGATCTTGTCGAAAATACATCATACATCTTGATCCAAAACATGATGATATTTTCCTTGAGAATTCAGTATCTCATACAACCCACATAAATCCAAAATGGATTGTGTAAGATTCTTGCAAGTTTCTTCCAAAAAAAATCTGTCGAAAATCCATGTCTAAATGGTAAGATACATGGACAATAACTTCACCTTCCAAGTCATCCTTGGCAGGAAATGTCGTTTGGATGTGCATTGGAGGTGTGATATCTCCCATGTAGCTCATAGCTCATAGGGCCGAAGGCTCTCTAACTCTGGGTCTGGCTGGATGTGGAAAGGCATTTTCTGTCATCCATCCTCCTGAAAGTGACAGAGATCTGCTTAACAGACACTCCTGGAATGCAATGTTTTGCTATGTCTGCTCCATTTCCTTTTAATACCAAGACGGAACCTACCGGTAGTGGTATCTCCACCGACCCTCGGAACTCTCCGGGGCCTACAATCCGGAGGTCAGATCCGAACATGATATTGCACTGGTTGACAAAAGATACTGTGCAGAAAGGTCTGACGAAGTCATGATGGTCTATGTGTGGAGGTATGCAGTCACCCTCCTTGTAGATACTAATGATGCAGATGTTGGGTTTGCAGTCTGCGGGCAATACCCTCCATGTCACCATCCTCTATCATTCTCTTAATAATTCTTGGCATTGGATCCACCTCACTGCGATGGAGTATCCCTGGTGGATTTCCTTTTCTGTCTACCGCGAAGTTGTAGCAACACCCGCATTGGATCGTAACTCTTCCTTTTCTGGCATCCATCTTCGGGGTTCTGAATAGGTCTTTTCCCTTAGGCGGCCAGCTCGACCCATTTTCTGAAGCTCGATGACACAGTCCACAATTTGCTACTGTTCATAATCTGAGAACACATCTGTATGCAGCTCGAGGCCTTCCAAGATATTAATCCTCTTGCCTCGGATTCTTTCAAAATATTGAAAAGTTTTCTTCTCAACATTCTGCATCCTTTCCAGCTCGTATTCCGGAATTATCTGCAATCGGCGAGGCCTGGTGACGTACTGGGGAATGTATGGTTCAACCCCAGCACGCTCTCTTGCATGTCTTAGCTCCTCGGGGATAGTCTCTGTCGAGACATCCTCCGGGGTTACTTTTGCAACAAGACTCTTCAAAACTGGTACATCTGCTTAGCGTCAAGGCGCTGATTCTATTTCCATTCTTCTTGGGATTTCTTTTAGCTTTTTTGTTGTTCTTGGAGTTGGTCTCCTCTTTTTTGGTTCCTGACAAACTAATTTCTTCGAAGTATTTGTGTTGGTGGTAGCAATTGTCTCTTCATGTTGGTCCGCTGCTAACTTGGTCAGCATCTTGCTTATGCGGCGATTCTTATTTCTTCGTTGAGTCAGTGTGAGAGTAGCTCTTCTTACCTCTTGAATTTTTTTGGGCATTGCGCTGATGAGCCTGCCCTCTGGTGTAGCAACCACCGACTTAACTTTCTTGTCCTCTCCTGTTGCATGAGCGGTGTTTGCTTTTCTTTTCTTGTTAGTAGACGGCTGACTTAAGTTACCCAATTTCATCACTGTCTGATTGTGGAACTCTTCCCGATCAATCGGGATCCAATCGTTTTCTTCATACTGTAGCCCGGCCGGTGTGAAATCAGAGTCGATTTCAATCACGGCTCCATCCTTCATCCTCTTTTCATCGAGTGCTAGACTCACGCCATTCTTAAAGTTCAGAACCAACCGCCCGTTCGACATTTCCCTGCGAAAAACAAGGAAAGGATCAGGGGCTGTACTAAGAACAAGAACAATAAGAAAACATTTATTAATGAAAAATTTTATTTACTTCTTTTAAATTTTAAAGGAAGTAAGATGAGATGAGGAAAGATCAGGAATGAATTGATTTAAAAGGAAGGAATCAAAATTTCATTATTACGATTTCACATGTTTTCTTTTAACACACATTTTTTTAATGAGTTTTTTTATCATCCATTTTTTATGTTTTTGGGTTCGGACCCAGTCACGAATGATTACTCTGCCCATGTTTCTAGGAATTGGACTCTACTTTTAAAGTCCATCCTTCAAAACATCAAGTTGCTTAATATTTCTTCAAATATCATCCATTAATTGGAAGCATATGTCGTTCTCCATGGCAATTCACCAGTTGATAGGAACCTCCAGAGTAGACTGTCTCGACCACGAATGGCCCTTCCCAAGTTGGTTCAAATTTACCTCCTATCTTGCGGTGTGCGAGAATAGGTCTCTTGAGGACTAGAACTAAGTCACCGACTTTGAATGTCCTTGGGCGGACCAGTTTATCATGGGCCTGGATCATCTTGACTTGATACAGTTCCAAATTCTGCTGTGCTGACAGTCATTTTCCTTCCAAACTTTCCAATTCTTCTAGTCGTAATTTGGCATTTTCTTCTGTAGTGATGTTGTTTGCAACTACAACTCTGAGTGAGGGAAGCTGTACTTCCAAGGGTAAGACGGCTTCGAACCCATATACTAAAGTGTAAGGTGTAAACTGAGTAGGATTTCTAAAATTCGTCCTGTAGGCCCATAAGGCTTCTAATAACTTCTCGTGCCAATTTCTTTTGTTGTCGTCCAAAGTTTTCTTTAGGATTTGGACGAGAGTTTTATTAAAAGCTTCGGCCAAGCCATTCGCCCTTAGGTAGTAGATCGTCGAATAGCGCCAGTCAATCCCATGTCTTCTGACAAAATTGTTGATCTTTGTACTTCTGAATGCTGAACCGTTATCTGAGATAATTCTGCGCGGTACCCCGAAGTGGTAGACAACTTGATTTTTGAAGAACTGTAGCACGTGGTGTGCCTTCACTTCTCTGAGCGGTACTGCTTCTGCCCATTTTGAAAAGTAATCTATAGCTGTAAGAATAAAGCGATGTCCTCTTAAAGAAGGCGGTTCTATTGGACCCACGATATCTGTGCCCCAACACTCAAATGGCCACGACGCGATTGTCGGATGCAGCACATTTGGAGGCTAATATAGAACCACTCCATGCACTTGGCTCTGGTGACAACTTTTAGCAATCTTCATGCAATCGTTCATCATTGAGGGCCAGTAGTACCCTAGTATTTTAATCTTCATCTTCCTTTTTGGAACTAACTGATGAGCGCCACAAAGTCCTGAGTGAATTTCTTTAACAATTTCACGAGCCTCAGACTCGCTTAGGCACCTTAGCCACATTTGATCAAAAGACTTTCTGTATAATGTACTTTTTATTAATGCATAAGACAGAGTTCTTTTCTTGATTTGATGGGCTAATGACTTATCGTCAGGTAGGTTTCCTATTTGCAGGTAGTCTATGAGTGGTTGACGCCGCGTCTTCGCATTTTACTCATTCTGTCGCAATCGATTCTTCCTCTTTTTCGACTTGGTGTATCATGTCTATTTCGAGCTGCGAGAGAACCTGACGTCCCTGAACTGACACTTCCACTGATTCGTCATGTATGCAAGCAAATTCCTTTGCAAGGCAGGCTAACGCATATGCGAAAGAATTTTCTCATCTGGGAATCTTGTAGATTGTTACATTCAGAATCTGCTCTAACAATTTCATGGCATACTGGAAGTACTTGCTCGAGTCTTGGTTTTGAAATTCATACTTGTCCGACGACTCGTTGAATGATCAACTGCGAATCCCCGTAGATGTTGATGTCTGTTATCCCCATCTGAATAGTTAACTCTAATCCGGTTATGAGAGCTTCGTATTCGGCCTCGTTGTTCGTACATGGTTTCGTTAGATGGTAGGAGTATCTTAACATTCCCCGCTCCGGTGTTATAAATATTAGTCTGATTCCTACCTTACCGGGCACTATCATTTGTGATTCTTTATCTTTCTGTGCTGAAGATGCTCCGTCGAAGTACAATTCCCAACGCTGATCGTCGGGGTCTTCTAGGCTCATTATCTGCTCGTCAGGCAAGTCGTCGTTGAGAGGCGATTCTGCCGGTAAAGGGTGTGCTGCGAGGAAGTCTGCTAGGACTTGTCCCTTTACGGCATGAAGAGGAACAAAAGTTATATCGAATTGCAATAGTATCATCGACCACCTGGCAAGTCTGCCGGAAAGCGTCGGTCGGGTCATCAAATATTGCAATGGATTAAACTTCGAAATAAGGTTGACCTTATGAGAAAACATGTAGTGCCTGAGCTTTTGAGCGGAGAAGATCAGGGCTAAACAATGCTTCTCAATAGGAGGATACTTTACTCCCGTCAGAATTAAATGACGACTTAAGTAGTAGAGAGCGTTTTCTTTTCCCTCGTCGTTGATCTGAGCTAGCAGGGCTCCGAGAGAGTCGTCTAAAGTCGCAGTATAAAGTATTAACGGTTTACCTGAGACTGTGGCTGCTAAAACAGGAGGTGTCATTAAATACTGTTTAATGTCCTCGAAGGCCCATTGGCATTTCTCTTCCCAAACGAATTTGGCATCCTTTTTAATAAATTCCGAGAAGGACCGACACCTACCTAACAAATTCGAGATAAAGCGTCGAAGATATGCCAATTTTTCTTGAAAGGATCGTAGTTGTTTCAAGGTTTTGGGAGGTGGCATTTCTATGATAGCTTTAATCTTCTCCGGATCGATTTCAATTCCACGATGTCGGACAACAAATCCTAAGAATTTCCTAGAGGTGACGTCGAAGGCGCATTTCAAGGGATTCATCTTAAGGTTGAATTGCCTTAATCGCTCGAAAACAATTCTCAAATCTTACAAGTGATCTTCCTTCAATTTGCTCTTGATGACCACATCATCCATGTAGCACTTGACTTGGTTGTGAATGAGATCATAAAAAATCCTCGTCATTGCTCTTTGGTATGTTTCTCCTGTGTTCTTCAGTCCGAAAGGCATCACTGTGTAGCAGTATACTCTGATTGGCGTTCTGAAGGCTGTGAGCTTTTCATCTTCTGGTGCCATCTTTATCTGGTTGTATCCTGATGATCCATCCATGAAAGGGAAGATTTCATGTGTCGAAGTGATGTCGATCATCAGTTCTGGAATTGGTAGAGGAAATTCATCCTTTGGACATGCCTTGTTCAAATCTCTGAAATCCACGCAGATTCTGATTAGTCCATTCTTCTTTCTGACTGGTACCACATTGGCTAACCAAGTTGAATATTGTTCTTCACGGATGAATTTAGCGTCTATTAGCTTCTTAACTTCAGCTATAACTTGTTGTTCAATCTCTAGACGCATTCTTCTGGGAGCTTGTCTGACTGGAATGGCAGTGGGATCCACTCCTATTCTGTGAACTACCACCTCTGGTGCTAATCCTAGCATTTCGTATTAACTCCAAGAAAAACAGTCCTTAAATTCCATCAGTAGCTTGATCATGTTTTCAGAGTCTTCTTTATTGAGTAAGGAGCTAACAAAGGTTGGCCTAGGCTCTTAACTAGTACCTAAGTTAACTTCCATTAACTCGTCTATTGTAGATTTAATTTCTTCCTCAAATTCTGGTGGAGCATCTCCAATTGGTTGATATTCAAGATTATCTGAAGTTTCCAAGCAGACTTCATTAGGTTCGCAAGTGACAACCAAGCAAAATCTTGTGTCATCAACTGATCCTACTGTGCCGAATCCGAGACCATGTTTTGAATTGGGAGGTCGACTGGTGTTATTCCATAATTTTTCAATGTGTTGTGATTGACTTTTTGTCCATCGTCGAGGTAAGACACCACGTTAAATTAATTTTTGAATATAGGGAGAATACCACTCAAAAGGTAGTTCCATTAATTCTGAAGAAGTAACAACTTCAAATTGTACATCATTTTCAGTATTGGAGGAAGAAGCACCACAGTAGAATTTGATCGGTTTAGTACCTCCACCATGTACCTCCTTGACCACCATACCCTCGACCTTATTAGGATAGATCGGGGTCAGGGTCATAGTATGCACATAGTGATTAATCTTCTCGTACATTGATTTGTATTCTTCATTTTTTTCATCTTCGAGGGAGATGTTGAACTGGGGTTTCTTTTGATTTATTGTCACAGCTTCTTTCTAGATTTCTTCTTCCTCAGAACTGTTCTCCCAATCAACATCGATGACCGGTTTCTTCTGTTCAACTGTTCCACTATTTCTTCCACTAACTCGTCCCCGGCCTCGACCTCGGGTGCGAGTTCTGGAGAAACCTTCACCAGCTCACCGTAAGGGAGTAGTGAGCAACTTTTGGACTAGAATTCCAGGTTCTTCGTCATCTTGAACTTCTTTTGCTTCATTTTGTATGGTGTTTCTGGAGAATATAGTTTTCTTCGGAGGCGCGTAGTAGGCTGCATCTTCGTGAATTCCGATTTCATGCACGGAGAATGGTTGCAAATAACCTTTGATACAATGTTCTCCTCCTTCATAATACTTTATGCATTGGTGCAGAGACGATGGTACCATCTGATTGTCATGGATCCACGGCCGACCCAGTAGAGCGTTGAACGATGTCTCAGAATCCATTATATGGAATTTTGTGGTTGTCTTTGCTAAGTTACCGGTCTTCATTAATAGTATAATCAATCCCAGAGCTCTTTCTCATTTCTGATCAAACCCTCTTAATAACATTTTGTCTGCTTTGAGGTCGCAAGCATGAATTTCCAAATATGCTAAGGTCCGAAGATTCATTATGTTGATTGATGCTCCCAGATAAACCAACACTCTAGAGAGCGTGAACTTTTCGATAGTGAATGAAATATACAACAGTCGGTTGTGATCAGCTGTTCCCAGTAGTAGATCATTGTCCGTGAAGGTAACACCTCGCTGTTCTTTTAACGCGCAAACCTCGTCTAAGGAATTATCGGCCATTTGAGCTAAGCAAATTTCTAGATCAAGTAAAGCCTTGATCAGAGTTTCCCTCATCTCCTTTGACAGGATCAGAGAGTTGTAGATGCTCAGTTTGGATGGTAGCTTCCTAAGATGGGCTAGCACGTTATAATCCACTTTATTACCAGGTTCTTCGGTTTCTTCCCGAACGGGCAATTCCTCTGCTGGGGTTGGCTCCTCTTGAGCAACCACCTGCTTTCCTTTATCCTTTGGACCCATTCTCGGGGGTAGAACTTTTCCACTCCTTAGATTGACTTCAGTTACTTGTTCTGAATCTGGTGGTGAATCTACCGTTGTCTCCTTTTGAATCGGAACGACTGGCTCTTCAGGAGTCGCTTCAGAATCTAATAACTCTAATTCTATCGTGATTAGAGCTCCTCAGAATTCACAAATAGACTCGTTGCTTGTTGAGCTTTCGTATCCATCCTTTTGAACGTCTTCTCCTTCATTGTGGTTATCGATTTTCAGTATGATTTGAGAATCGTTATTTATATCGGAATTGAGATCCGGATTAAGTTGGTTGTCATTAGTTACGTAATCGTTAGAAATAGTCAAAATGTAGCCAACACCAAAACGCTTATCATTATAAGATCCGGCCGGGGTGAGCAAATAATCATACAGAGTCAGAGGTTCGAGGGATTTCTCCCCCAAATTAGAAACAACCATCCTAGGATAAGCAGCCCCTAATCTACCCTTTAGAGCCTTGGTCTTCTTCTCTCCTACGATCTTCTCCTCCTTCTGGGCGGTTCTTCAATTTCAAGCGATAGCACCAGCTCGACAGGTTTCAAACTCTGAGTTGAAGCGCGCACCGAAGCTTTTTGGATGTGATCCAAGATTTTCTTCGAAGACTTTGTCCAGACGGTACTCCATCCATCGTTGGTCGTGTAAGGGTTTATCGGAACAATAGGATCCATTGAAATAACGTTAACGGAACCTCCTTTTTGGGGTTCCTTCATGTATTCTTTCAAGATGGTTATGTTCCCTTCCCGAAGATTGTCGTCAAGCCAACTCTTGAAAGTGATGCAATCCTCTATCTTGTGCCCTAGCATCCGGTGGTAGGGACAGTAGTTTGGATGATCGTTCTTATTGACTTCTTCCAGCCTCTTGGGCTCTGGTAGCTGAAAATTGGGTGTCTTCATTAAACTGTGGAAAATCTTTGCTATTGCTTCAGTTTTGAATGGATATTCCTTATTCAGAAGTTCTTTCAGGGTACGCGATGGACGAGGTGGTTGCTCATAATGTTGAGGCGACTGATAGCTTGGTTGAGGCTGTTGGTAGTTCTATTGAGGTTGCTGATAAACCCGTTGTGGTGATTGGTAATTAGGCTGTGGCTGCTCTGGTCGTATTTGCACTGGATGCTTGCCTTTATCTACTGCCGTGACGATTCCAAATTTCTTTTCAAATGCTTTTACAGGATTCTGCTTATCGGTCTTGTCCATGAAACTTAGTTGTTTTGCTTCTTCCTGCAAGCTCCCGGCCTTGCTAAGCAACTTCTCGAAAGTCTTGATTGTAAATCCTTTAAGGAGAAGTGCTATCGGGCTGTAGATACTTTTCAGCAAAATACCGATCGTATGTTGTTCCTGAAGTTGTGGTTCACACTTCATGCTTAAGTTTCTCCATCGAAGTATGTATTCCACTAGATTTTCGTTCGGTTTCTGTTGCTCCACCACTAAATCACTGATAGTGATGTGGTGCCGAGCTTTGGCAAACCGCTTAATGAAGAGGTTTTCTAACTCTGAAAAATTCTTAACTGAGCCATTAGGCAATTCTACATACCATTCGAAGGCAATCCATGATAAACTGCTGACGAACTGTCGAAAGAGTAAAGCATCGCTCCCACCGGCATTGCAGCAACTAGCACGAAAATGTGCGACATGCTGCTAGGGGTTTCCCATTCCATCAAAAGTCTTGAACAGAGGTGATACAAAGCCTTTTGGGTATTGGACCGCATCAAATTCTTCAGGTAAGGTCTACCAGTCTGAATAGATGCTCCACTCTTAGACTGGGCTAAGGCTTCTCGCACCTGCTGTTCTACCATGTTTTTGATATCCTTTTCGGGAATCATGTTTTGCGTAGAATCTTTCTTCGGTTGTTCATCCCTGTTAACATATGTTATCTCCTTTCCTCCGTCTGCGATGTGAATAATTTCTGGGGGTGTTTCCTTTTGAGGTTGCAGCTGACTCTAGAGAGTGGCTAAGGCGGCAGCCATCTCTTCCATCCTTTTTGCCATCTGGGAAATTGTATCATCCTTTTCTTGAAATTGTATCATCCTTTCCTTGTGAAGCTGCCGATGCTCGGGTCTCGACCATATTAATCTCGACGTACTTTTCATCCATAAATTCTGATGAATCAACTTCATTTTCTAACTTTTCTCCTCTTTCCTTTGCCAACCGTCGGATGTCCGTTCTTAGCTTGCCTATGGCATCCTCTAGTGGCCTCTTCCAAACGGTTTCACGGTTGTCATGTGATGACTTTGGACTTCTTTCTCAGGAGTTTCTTTTAATGCAGTAGCACTTTCTTCAGATTCTGGCTTTCTGACGAGACTCTTCTTTCCAAAACATTGTGCTTGTATCGGTTCAACAATAATAGGTTGCCACACCATCCTTCTCGCAGTAGAAGGCCTAGGACCAGATGGTCTGTCGCCTGTGAGTCGGTAGGTGGTGTCCTCCCTAATATGGTGTCCCGATACGACAACAGGCGAACTAGCTCGCACTTTCTTCCTTAGCCTCTCCGAAGCAGTGACGGGGTTTACTCGTTGTCCGAGGCGGGATTTGACTGGCACTCGTCCCATTCTTCTTAAGATCTCTGATACGGGGCATCCTTCCTTCTTAGCTAGTTTCTCTACTACGGCTCGCAGTCGAGTAAGCGGTGTAGTCTTGGCCCTCTTCCTCTTACAGTCACTATAGTATGCAGGTCGGGGTAATGCAGCGGCAATCCTTCGGACATCTTCCTCATCCGATGCAGCAGAGAGAGGGTAAAACCTACTTCCTTCCAATAAGGGTGAATACTTAGGCAGTTCTTCCTCCTCCTTAGGAATCTCTTCCAGAAAAGCAACTTCAGCAGCCTTAGCCTTCTCGATCCTGGCGATCTTTCTACTCTTATTTCTTCTCTGAGTCCGAGTCAGGTGTGCAACTCTTGAACTGGACCCTATCTCAAAGACAGGAGGTATTGTAGCAAAATCTGTACCCTCCATGGTGGCAGGCTCATTACAGACTTGGATTTCCTTCCCCTTCAATTTGGCAGAAGTCAGGGTAGGTGCAGAGATGATCTAGACTGGTGGGGGTAGAGACAACAGTCCACCTACGAACAGTGGTACTTCTTTCAACTGTGACCTTTTGCAGGGGAGGGAACTCTTGAGTCGATTTTAGGTTAAACTCAATTACGGGCTCCTCAGTTTCTGATACTTTGTCCATTAGTTTGAAGAGGGTGACGTCAGCGAACTTAATATTTGTATTGTTGAATCCTTGTCCAAAAAGAATGATTCCATTGTTGGGCAATTCATCCTTATAGATGGGGAAGTCCATTCCATTGGTAAAGTAGAAAATTAACTTTGGTGCAGTCATTTTCTGCAGGGTAAATTCCGAACGTCAGTCCCGAATTATGCTTTCTTTTGTCGCAAAACTTAAGACGGAAAAGAAAGAGTCCGAACACTTTTTAGTTTATCTTAATGTATTTGCGATTTAAAAGAGTTCGCTTATTAAAAGGTTGTTTATTAGAGGATTTGTTTGTTAGGAACAAAATGATTAAAGGAGGAAGGTTAAAGGAAAGGTAAAGGATTTGATTTAAAATTGGAAAGGAAGAGAAAGTCTCGTAAGATCTCTCAACCCGAAGGACCGCTCCTAAGCTAACACCTACTGGGGGTCCACCCACCTCAGAAAGAGGCAAAAGGATTTTGGAACCTCTCTGTTTAGGGGTGTCTAAACAGTGGCTCCAAGATCCGAAAGGAGTTGAGTATACCCGTTCAAGATAGAAATGAAAGTGGTATGCCAACAGAAAGAATGGTAGTTTGATCCACTAGGGGTATGGACTCACTTCAGATTTATGAAAGCAAAACCATCAAATCAAAATGGAGAGAGGAACTAGTCCCCAGCGGAGTCGCCAGAAGTTGTCGGCATATTTTTAGGTTATGTGTGTTGCATTTTGAAAAGGGGTCGCCTATAGAAATTATCGGCAAATTGTAAATTTTAAATTTAATTTAAATATATATATAATTTGAAAGGTATCATTTGATTATTTAAAAATAATTTTAAGTTTGAAAATTTTAAGATATGAAATTGAACCGATCTCACACCCCAAATAGTTTATATAAACGAGCACCGTATCACAAACTGTGTATCTATACCGAAGAATAGACACACTGCTTGATGATGGGGCTGGATTAAATAAACTAGTAGATTTGTGACATCCGTTTGGTCTGCGAACCAATTTTATAAGCTGACAAGTTCCCTTCTTAATATAAAAGAATTAAACAGGGTTTATATTACCTGGGTTCTTAAAGTTCCCTATAAGGGCAAGCCCCTATAGTTAATTACATCTTAAATGACGGGAATCATTTAAGAAAACTCTCGATAATGATTAGTGGTTTTGCTCTCAAGAATTTTAGAGTTTAAGGTTTTCAAAGGATTGAATTTTGGAGATTTCAATAGGGAATGAATCAAATTTGGAACAATTATTTTCAGGAGTCCAAAGGAAGAGAAGTAGGAGAAGTTGAGGATCCAAGAAGAAACTTGGCAACTTCCCAAACTATCCTATTATTTGGCTTCAATTTGAGAGTTTATTTAATGTTTCAATCCTGCCAATTTTAATTAATTTGGACTTATATTTGTATGATAAAATCAAACAAACAGCCTCGAAGATGTGAGGGTTTATGTCGTACCAAACGACTACCGCGGAGTCCTAAGACTAGCTAGGGCTTAATTTACATAATATAATTATGCAAATGCCTAACGTAAAGCTAAGGTTTTATTTTGCACTAAGCAAAATACCTTGAAATCCTATGGCTTGGTTATTTAAAACTAGGAAAGGTTTTGCTGATGTAGATTCCAGTTTTGCTGATGACGATGGCTGTGCTGCCCACTTTGCTCCAGGCTCCTTGTTGTTGCAGAGGTTTAGTTTTAGAAAGTGGCAATCAAGAGATGAGAGAAGTGTTTTGTTTTAGAAAAGTTTTAAGGTTCAGGTATTTTTAATGTTTTATTAGGGGAATCTTAAAGTTGATTATAACAACATCGGTTAAGATCCCACGGTTCCATCATTCCGGCACCGTTATTTTTATCGGATTCACTTAGTCCAGATGAATTTGCTAAACTCAACTGAATGAGTTCCACATTTTCATTTAGACCATGGGAAATCCCGTTAGCAACACATAGGTTACATCATTCGAGGTATTCCCGATAATCCAACGAGATATTTTAATTTAGTTATAGTTGTAGTTTTGTGTTCTGTTTGTGATTAAATTTTGAGTTGTTTTATATTTTGAATGTTATGGCGGTGAATTTTATCTTGTGTTGATTTTAATTTAGTTTTGGGTTTTAGTTTTGTGGCTATCCTAAAAGTTTAAGTTTTCATGCAGGGTGATATTCTTGTTTAACATGCAAGAAAAGTAAAGTGCAGTACAGGTAAGTAAATTGCAATAAAATAAAAGCGTACCTGGAGGGTCTTCCCGTCATTCCAAGCTACACTTAAAACATATGTTAGAGCATTTATATATTTGCAAGAAACACCTAGGTAAAGCTAAGGGAAGGTTTTGGTTGTCTACCAAAGTCCTAATCCTATAGCTAGTTGATTCCTATGACGTCTAGGTTCTTGTGTTTTGTTAAGGATGATTTTCTTCATCAAAGAACAAATAAGTTCAGTTGTTCTTCTAAAACATCTCATCGTATTGAGAAAGTTCATAGGATGAGTCCTAAACATCTTTTTAATACTTCTGAGATTATTTTGAGTCTAAATGAATTTTATTGTACTGGTGAATTAATCATCCAAAGTTTAGTTGAGTTTTGTCTCTTGCTCAGTGAACTTGGACATTTGGTTATCCGATGAGTAAAGTGACATTTCATTTAATGCTTTACTTAGGAGTTATAATAATGAAGGCCTTTAGGGGGCAAATTAGTTTGTTAAAGAATTTAACCGCTTTGATTAAAGTTAAGTTAATGATTTAGGATGATTTAATTTAGTTTCAAAATTCAAGTTAATTTTCTCTTAAGTGTTTTAAATTATTTGATTTGAAAGAGGTGTTTAGATTATTTAATTTAATTAAACTTTTAATGATTTTAATTTAATTTAACTTAATTGTAGCACTTTAGGTCAATTTTAATTGGTTTGATTTTTTATGTTTTTAATTATGAATTAACTTAAGGTTGATTTTCTTTAATGTTTCAAATTTGTTTTAGATTTGTTTTTTAAGTGATTTCAAATTAATTTTAATGTTTTAAATTTATTTCAATTTGATTATCAAATCACTTAATGTTTTAAGCTTTTAATTTAATTAAAGTTTATTTTCCTTTTAATTATTTAAATATTAATTTCAATTATCATTTTTGAGTTTGATTAAGAGTTAAATATTATTAAAGTGATTCATTTAGGGATACTTTTAAATTAAAGAATTGATATCTTCTTAAATCATATCCCTAATCTTAATAATCCAAATTTTAACTAATTCTTCCAAAATTCAAATTGTTTAATTAATTAAAATTTACTTTAAATATTTTTGAGATGATTTATGGGTTTCTACCCCTTAATTCCCTAGGTTTCAATCATCTAATGAAAATTTTAAAATTAGATATTTTACCCTCCCCTTGATTAAACCTAAATATTAATTAAGGTTAAAATTCTTTAATTACCTTTATGTCTCTTTTAAGCATGTTCATTTCATAACTCATCAAATTATGCTCAAATGAACTTAAAATTTTTATGTCACTTCACTCACATGTCAATTAAGACATTAGAGGAGAAAATGTGATTTCTCTGAATTTAATTTAATTTATATATTTATTTTTATGAAAAATATGGGTTTTCAATAAAAATTCAACAACATGACCAAGGTAAGGTTTCTGTCCTTAGGAAAACTATGAGATGTTTCTACTGACTAGAGGACCATTTAGACCAACTTTGATGATTTTTTGAATTATATTTTATTTATTTTAATTATTTTGAGTTTAAGGGTATTAATTAATTATAAAATAAAATTAAAGTTGAAAAATGAATTTTATATTTTTCATAAATCTCTCTGACCTCAAGGAGTTCAGAAAAGAAAATTTTATATTTTTCTGATTTTTATTTGATTTACTAGAATTAATTTAGTGAAAATGTAGGGAAATTCATTTTTTAATATTAAAAATTGTTTTAAGCCTTTAAAATCCAATATCTTAACCTAAAGACTTGAGAAAAATATTTGGTTTGTTTGTAAGCGATTAGGAGATAAAATATGACACTTTTTATGATTTTTAATATTTTTGTGATTTTTATTATTTTTTATTATTAAAATATTAAAATATGGTGAAAAATGAATATTTTTAGAAAATTCTAACTTTAATTTTTTTAGACTTCTCTAATATCAGAGAAGTCCCAAAACCAATTTGGTGAATTTTTGAAATTTACTTTGGGAGTTGTGAATTTTTAAAGTTTAATTTTGGTTGTGAGACTTAATTAAAACATTTAATGGGTTAAATCATTTCCAATTGATTTCAAATTTTTATGTGAGACTCCTCTGACCCTAAAGATCAGTGGAGAATTATTTTCAAGTGGTTTTGATGTATGGTTAGCTCTATTTAATTAAAATTCAGTTTTGAATGTTTACGCCAATTAAGGTTGTTCTTAATGAGTTAACTCAAAATATATTTTTCTTAGGGTCCTCTGGTCATATGATATCTCCCCTAATTTTTCTAGGATTTATTGATCAACATGCTAATTATTGAAATTAAAATGCCGAAACAGACACTTAAACTTGAAAAATCAATAACTTGTCATAGAGATGGCCTCTGGCCTTGGAAAATTCAAGGAATGTTCCCAAGAATAGAGGCTACAAAAGCCCATATGATCTCATGCCATGGTGAATTGTATAAATGCATGGAGAATTAAAATACTGAAATCAATAAATAATTAATTAAAAATAAAATACTGATCAAAATAACTTAATTCTTTTTCCACATTATTCTCCTCTGTTCACTGAGCAAGAGGTTATTTTTATTTTATTTTTGTAATTTTTCTATGCAAAGATATGCATTTTTAAATTTTCAGGTATTTAAATAAATAGAAAAAAAATCCTATTTATCTACTTAACCCAGTCAACGCCGCGTCATCCTCGGCAGCTCCGAAAGGCCACGCGGTGCGCTCCTATTCGACGCCGCCACCTGAGTCAGTAGCCACGTGTACCGCAGTCTCGTTCTATCTATTCGTCCGATGTAATCTGGACCGTCCATCCGATACACGCGCGATCCAACGGCTACTGGTCATCGTCTCCTGATGGTGTGACCCGAGAGCCGTCCACACTAAAACCTTAAGATCTCGAGCTATAGTTAACCAAATCGCAAGCGGTTTTCTCCTACATGTTCGTCTAGCCTAGAGCTACACATCCATATGGCTAACATGCATCTAAATCGACTCAAATTAAATGATGGATCGCTGGAAGCTCGGGCTAAAGAGAACTCCACATACCTTGGTTCAGGAGGTGAAGCCTCGACTAAATGTGCTCGACACGTTCGTTGGAGCTGAAGGAGCCTAGGGATGAAGCCTCTGGCCCTGTTGAATTGATTAGACCAGACTTACATGAAGCCCGATTTCAAATCTTGGCCGATAGAAGAAATGGCTGGCCTAAAGAGGGGGCTTTTGCTGGGGAACTTCTTCTCTTGGTCTGGTGAAGGTGTAGAGTCAATCAATTTGAGGATTGGCTCACTGTGTTGAAGTGTCCTGTTTTTTGGATGGATTTTGAGGTGAGAATTTGAGCTCAGCTAGAGGGAATTAGGGCTAGATTTCAGTGGGGATCAAGTGCTCTGTGTTTGGAGAAGGGTCTGCAGTATTTTTGGTAGATTTTTGGTAAGGTTTGGTTCAGCACCTCCTTTGGCCGAGAGGTGGTGGTGTTTAAATAGAGGTGGCTGGAGAGCTTCCCAGGGGCAATTGGAGGCTGGGATCAGCTGCTCAGGGGAGGAGAAGAAAAGACATGGTGTCCATTTAGGTTGGGACAACTCAGCCAGTGGGTTTGAATTTTTTGACTCAAATGGGTGCTCTCGTCCTGATGTTTTCTGGTTGCTGGCTGGCCAGGCATGGGTCACCATCTGACTCAGTGGGGTCAGGGCTGGAAGTTAGTACAATCAATTGGGGTTTGACATGTGTAAAGGATTTGATTTAAATGGCATGTGGGGAAGCTCATTTTGGGCTCCTTTTGGTCAACTCATTCATTTGGGTTTGGTGCACCCACCAAGGTTTGATTTTGGGCTGAAATAAATCATTTGGGTCAGCCAAGAGAAGGTGGTGAGGTCCCTATCCATGGTGATGTGGCTAATCTTAGTTTAGAGTGTAGCATAGATGAGGTTAAAAATGCTTAATGAAGGTTTAAGAAAGAGCCCCCTCTTCTTGCCATTAATGGCTTGGTGAGGTGGCAAAGCTCTCATGGCTTCATATGGCTTGTGAATGGCTTCATTTGGCTTGCTCATGGCTTGGGAAAAGGTTGGCTTACCTTCATAGAAATGGGTTTTGGCATTTTTGATGAATTTAGGAGAAATTGGCATGAGGCTTGATTTGGATTTATTTGATGATTGATTTAGAACTTAGGGATAAAATCAATTAAAGGTATGATGAGAAGAAACTTCATGTGGGCTTTAGAGCCAATTCTGGGATTTTTTAAATCATTTTGGATGGGCTTTTAAAATGGTTTAAGGAAGTGGGCTTTTAGGTTTTGAAATAAATTGATGGATAAATATTGGTGAGGGTTTGTGTCAAATAAATGTTGGGATTGGTTTAAGAGTGTGTCATGAGTAGTTTGGAACAAGTTTGGGGTGATTTTGAGTTGAATTGGGTTCAATTTAGGTTTTTTGGTAATGAGGCTAAAGTCGATCAAATTGGGCTAAGTTGGGTCAAGGTTGGGCCAATGTTGGGTTTGATGTAAAATTAATGTTGAAAAAAGTTTATGGGGGTGTGACAAAGAGTTTTCAACTTTGGTTGGGTTTTGATTTTGGGATTTGGGCTCATTTGGGTTTATGATGGATTTAGGCTAAATTGGGGATTTTTTGTTTGGGTTAGGTTTAGGTGGAGTTTGGTTTCAAATTTGGGGCAAATCATGTTAGTCTTTCGTTTTTGGGGATTTTAGGAAGGTTTAGTAAAAGATTTGGGGTTAATTGGAGTTGAGTTGGGTTAGTTTAGGCTAAGTTTAGGTCATGGGCCAAAATTGGGCTTTAAACTTCAAATTGAAATTGGATCCACATGTTGATGAAATTGGGTTTGGGTTTGTTCTAAATTGATTTTGGGGATATTAAATTGAAGTTTAGAATTGAATTGGATCAAAATTGAGGTCAATTGGGTTGGTTTGGTTGGACATTGGGTCCACTTAGGTTAAAAATAGGTCAAATTGGGGGTTTAGGTAAAAGTGGGCTAAATTGACAAAATTGGCTTATAGTATAGTTGAACAAAATGAAATTGGGAATATTTTGGATTTTTGGAATTTTTTGGGAATTTTCTGAATTTTTGGAATTTTTGGGTTAAAAGGGTATTTTGGGTATTTGGAGGGTATTGGGGTGTATTTTTGGAAACTTTGGTGTATTTGGTCATGGATGATCAATTTGAGTGGGGGGAAATGTTTCGTATTGCTTTTGAGGAATTTTGGGTAATTTAGGCAATTTTGCAAATTTTGGGCAATTTCAAAGGCATTTGGTAGGCTTGGTGGGTTTAGGGTCCCAGGGTCAAAAATTGAAATTTTGGAAAAATGAAGATTGATCAAGTGTGAGTGAAATGAAATCATTTTGGTTGAGCCATGAATCCATATTAAGCTTACAAAAGCCATGAGAGGACTCATTTTATGTACTCAATATGTTGTTCCTAACCCTCTTAACCAGGGGCTTAGGGGTTAAAGTCCATCCATATAAATTACCTATATGAGTCGGGAAGTTAAATTGGTTAAAGGTAGTTTTAGGGCTTGGAATGTATGTGTGGGAGTGAGGTGTGTGCAAGTCAACCCTTACCAGACCAGACCACCCAGGGTAATCCTAAGACCAAAGAGTCCTATAGGAAACTCATCCTTTAAACCTCCACATTTGATTTTAATCCTCCAAGTGGCTTGGGGGTTGTTAATCAGGCATGTGGGGTTTAAAGGGAGTTAAGAAGTGTTTGAATTTCTAATTGATGGGTCTCATTTCTAGTCCTCTAAGATAGTCAAGGAGAAAGCCTAAGGCTAGATCCTAAGTACTAAGGAGAGAGAAGAGAAAATACCTCATCAAAAATGAGGTCAACAGCACTATCGTTTGCAATTCTTTGTCTCGTTATCCTGAGGATGCTTCATCGAAGTACAATTCCTAACGTCGATCATCGGGGTCTTCTAGGCTCATTATCTGCTCGTCTGGCAAGTCATCGTTGACAGGCGATTCTGCCGGTAAAGGGTGTGTTGCGATAAAATCTGCTAGGACTTGTCCTTTTACGACACGAAGAGGAACGAAAGTTATATCAAATTGCAATAGTATCATTGACCACCTGGCAAGTCTGCTGGAAAGTGTCGATCGGGTCATCAAATATTGCAACGGATTAAACTTTGAAATAAGGTTGACCTTATGAGAAAGCATGTAGTGCCTGAGCTTTTGGGCTGCAAAGACTAGGGCCAAACAATGCTTCTCAATCAAAGGATACTTTACTTCCGTCGGAATTAGACGACGACTTAAGTAGTAGAGAGCATTTTCTTTACCCTCATCATTGATCTGGGCTAACAGGGCTCCGAGGGAGTCGTCTAAAGCCGCGGTATAAAGTATCAACGGTCTACCGAGACTGGGGCTGCTAAGACAGGACGTGTCATTAAATATCGTTTGATGTCATCGAAGGTCAGCTGGCATTTTTCTTCCCAAACAAATTTTGCGTACTTTTTAACTAATGCCGAGAAGGGCTGACACCTACCTGACAAATTCGAAATAAAGCGTCGAAGATATGCCAACTTCCCTTGAAAGGATCATAATTGTTTGAAGGTTTGGGAGGTGGCATTTCTAAGATAGCTTTAATCTTCTCTGGATTGATTTCAATTCAGCAATGTCAGACAACAAATCCTAAGAATTTCACAAAGGAGACGCCGAAGGCGCATTTCAGGGGATTCATCTTAAGGTTAAATTGCCTTGATCGCTCAAAAATAATTCTCAAATCATACAAGTGATCTTCTTTCAGTTTGCTCTTGATGACCACATCATCAACGTGGCACTCGACTTAGTTGTGAATGAGATCATAAAAAATCCTTGTCATTGCTCTTTGGTAGGTTTCTCCTGTGTTCTTCAATCCAAAAGGCATTACTGTGTAGCAGTATACTCCGATTGGCGTTCTGAAGGTGGTGAGCTCTTCATCTTCCGATGCCATATTTATCTGGTGTTATCTTGATGATCCATCCATGAAAGAGAAGATTTTATGGGTCGAAGTCATGTCGATCATCAATTCTGGAATCGGCAAAGGAAATTCATCCTTCGGGCATGCTTTGTTCAAATCTCTGAAATCCACTCAGATTCTGATCTGACCATTCTTCTGTCTGACTGGTACCACATTGGCTAACCAAGTTGGATATTGCTCTTCACGGACAAATTTAGCATCTATTAGCTTCTTAACTTCAGCTATTACTTGTTGTTCGATCTCTAGATGCATTCTTCTCGGAGCTTGTCTGACTGGAACGGCAGCGTGATCCACTCCTAGCTTGTGAACTGCAACCTCTGGAGCAAATCTTGGTATTTCATCATAACTCCAAGAAAAACAGTCCTTGAATTCCAATAGTAGGTTGATCATTTCTCCGGAGTCTTTTTTATTGAGTAAAGAGCTAACAAAGGTCGGCCTAGGCTCTTCACTAGTACCTATGTTAACTTCCATTAACTCGTCTATTGTGGATATAATTTCTTCTTCGAATTTTGGCGAAGCATCTCTGATTGGTAGATCTTCAAGTTTATCTGAAGTTTCCAAGCAGTCTTCATTAGGCTCACAAGAAAGAGAAGATTTCATGGGTCGAAGTCATGTCGATCATTAATTCTGGAATCGGCAAAGGAAATTCATCCTTTGGGCATGCTTTGTTCAAATCTCTGAAATCCACTCAGATTCTGATCTGACCATTCTTCTTTCTGACTGGTACCACATTGGCTAAACAAGTTGGATATTGCTCTTCACGGACAAATTTATCATCTATTAGCTTCTTAACTTCAGCTATTACTTGTTGTTCGATCTCTAGATGCATTCTTCTCGGAGCTTGTCTGACTGGAACGACAGCGTGATCCACTCCTAGCTTGTGAACTGCAACCTCTGGAGCTAATCTTGGTATTTCATCATAACTCCAAGAAAAACAGTCCTTGAATTCCAATAGTAGCTTGATCATTTCTTCGGAGTCTTTTTTATTGAGTAAAGAGCTAACAAAGGTCGGCCTAGGCTCTTCACTAGTACCTAAGTTAACTTCCATTAACTCGTCTATTGTGGATATAATTTCTTCTTCGAATTTTGGCAAAGCATCTCTGATTGGTAGATCTTCAAGTTTATCTGAAGTTTCTAAGCAGTCTTCATTAGGCTCACAAGTGACAACCAAGCAAAATCCTATATCATCAGCTGGCGCTACTGTGCCGAATCTGAGACCATGCTTTGAATTGGGCGGTCGACTAGCTTTATTCCATAATTTTTCAAAGCGTTGTGATTGACTTTTCGACCACTGTTTAGGTAAGACACCACGTTGCATCAAATTTTTAACGTAGGGAGAATACCACTCAAAAGACAATTCCATTAATTCAGATGAAGCAACATCTTCAAATTTTACATCATTCTCAATTTTGGAAGAAGAAGCACCACGGTAGAACTTGATTGGCTTAGCACCGCCACCATGCACTTCCTTGACCACCTTACCCTCGATCTTATTAGGATACAGGGTCAGAGTCATAGTATGTACACAACGGTTTATTTTCTTGTACATCAATTTGTATTCTTCATTCTTTTCATATTTTGAGCCTCAGTCTTCTCTTCTTCCACGATCTTCTCCTCCTTCTAGGCGGTTCTTCAATCGTAAGAGATAGTGCCAGTTTGGCAGGTTTCGAACTCTGAACTGAAGCGCGCATCGAAGCAGTCTGGATGTGATCCAAAATTTTCTTAAAGACTTCATCCAGACAATACTCCATCCATCTTCAGTCGTGTACGAGTCTATTAGAATAATAGGGTCCGTTGAAATAACATTGACAGAACCTCCTTTTTGGGGCTCCATCATGTATTCCTTCGGGATCGTTATGTTCCCTTTCCAGAGGTTATCCTATAGCCAATTCTTGAAGGTGAAGCAGTCCTCTATCTTGTGTCCGAGCATCCTATGGTAGGGACAGTAGTTCGGATGATCTTTCTTGTCGACTTCTTCTGGCCTCCTGGGCTCTGGCAACTGAAAATCAGGTGTCTTAATCAAACTGCGAAACATCTTGGCCACTACTTCAGTCTTGAAGGGGTATTCCTTATTCAAAAATTCCTTCAGGGCACGCGGTGGACGAGGCAGTGGTAGATCATGCTGCCATGATTGGTAGCTCGATCGAGGCTGTTGATAGCCCTGCTGAGGTTGTTGGTAAGTCCGTTGCGGTGGTTGATAACTTGGATGAGGCCGCTTTGGCTGTATCTGCCATGGTTGTTTACCTTTATCCACTGCCGCAACTACTCCTGATTTCTTCTCGAACGCTTTCATGGGCTTCTTCTTGTCAGTCTTGTCGACGAAACTCAGTTGTTTTGCCTCCTCCTGCAAGCTCCCGGCCTTGCTAAGCAACTTCTAAAAAGTCTTAATTGTGAATCCTTTAAGGAGAAGTGCTATCGAGCCATGAATGCTTTTCAACAGGATACCGACTGCATGCTGTTCCTGAAGCCGTGGTTCACACTTCATACTTAAATTCCTCCATTGAAGTATGTAATCCACCAGGATTTCGTTCGGTTTCTGTTGCTCCACCACTAGATCACCGATAGTGATGTGGTGCCGAGCCCTAGCAAACTGCTTAATGAAAAGGTTCTCCAATTATGAAAAGGTCTTAACCGAACCATTCGGAAGCTCTGCATACCAATCAAAGGCGATCCCTGACAAGCTACTGACAAACTTGCAGTAGAAAGCCTAGGACCAGATGGTCTGTCGGCTGTACGTCGGTAGGTGGTGTGTTCCCTAATTTGGTGACCTGATACAACAATAGGCGAACTCCTTTCGCTAGCTCGTACCTGCTTCCGTGGCCTTTTTGTGGTAGTGACGAGGTCTACTCGTTGTCCGAGGTGGGATCTAGCTGGCACCCATCCCATCCTTCTCAGGATTTCTGACACGGGGCATCCCTCCTTTCTGGCTAACTTCTCCACCACGGTTTGTAATCGAGTAAGCGACGTAATCTTGATCTTCTTCCTCTTACAATCACTGTAATATGCAGGTAAGGGTAACGCAGCGGCGATCCTTTGAGCATCCTCTTCATCAGATGCAGCAGAGAGAGGGTGGAATCTACTCCCTTCTAACAGTGGTGAGATCTCTGACAGTTCTTCCTCTTCAGGAATCTCTTTAAGAAAGGCAGCTTCAGCAGCTCTGGTCTTTCTGATCCTTGCTAAATTTCTGTTCTTATTCCTTCTTTGCATTTGGGTTAAGGGTGCAAACCTCGAACTAGATCCTATTTCGAAAATAGATGGTATTGCAGTAAAATCTGAACCTCCACGGTAACAGGCTCATCATTGACTTTGACTTCTTTCCCTTTCAGTTTGGTGGGAGCCGGGGTAGGTGTAGTGATGACCAGACCGGTGGGGGTAGAGATGACCGTCCTAGGGGTAGCAGCTAATCTCCTATGAACAGCGGTATTTCTTTCAACTGGGACCCTCTGCAAGGGAGGAAACTCTTGGGTTGACTTCAGATTGAACTCAATTATGGGTTCCATGATCTCCGGTACTTTGTCCATCAGTGTGGAAAGAGTAACATCGGCGAACTTAATATCCATGTTGTCGAATCCTTATCCAAATCAAATGATCTCGTCATCAGGTAGCTCATCCATGTAGATAGCTAAGTCCATCCCGTTGGTGAAGGAGAAAATCAGCTTCGGCGCAGACATCTTCTGCAGGGTAGATTCTGAACGTTAGTTCCAAATTATGCTTCCTTTCATCACAAAACTTTCCAGGACGAGAAAGAGTCCGAACACATTTTCATTTTTGTTTTCTTAGTTTTACAAGGTATTTTCAGATTTTGTCTTATTCGTGTATTTGTGATTTCAAAAGGTTTGTTTATTAAAGGGTTGTTTATTAGAAGGTTTTCTTGTTAAGAACGAAATAATTAAAGGAGGAAGGTTATAGAGAAGGTAAGGGACCCAATCCAGAATTGGAAAGGAAGAGAAAGTCTCGTAAGACATCTCAACTCGAAGGACCTCTCCTAAGCTAACACCTCGCCTCTTTGGGGAGGTGGGAGGATTCCGGAACCCCTCTGTTTAGGGATGTCTAAACAGTGGCTCCAGAAACTATCAGCATATTTTTTTTAGGTTATGTGTTTTGAAAAGGGAGTAGCCAACAGAAGTTGTCGGCGAACTTGAGATTTTAAACTTAATTTAAATATATATATATATATATAATTTGAAAAGTAGTATTTTGGTTTTAAAAATAGTTTTAAGTTTAAAAATTTTAAGATATGAAATCAAACTAATCTCACATCCTGAATAGTTTATATAAACAAGCACCGCATCACAAACCTTGTATCTATCCTGAGGAATAGACACACTGCTTGATGATAGGGCTCGATTAAATAAACAAGAAGATTTGTGACATTCTTTTGGTCTGCGAACCAATTTTATAAGACGACAAGTTCCCCTGCTTAATATAAAGGAATTAGTCAGGGTTTATATTATATGGGTTCTTAAAGTTCCCTATAAGGGCAAGCCCCTATAGTTAATTATATCTTAAATGACAGGAATCATTTAAGAAAACTCTCGATAATGATCAGTGGTTTTGCTCTCAAGAATTTCAAAGTTTAAGGTTTCAAAGGATTTAATTTTGGAAGTTTCAATAGGGAATGGATCAAATTTGGAATAGTTATTTTGAGAGTCCAAAGGAAGAGAAGTAGGAGAAGTTCTCAGTCCAAGAAGAATCTTAACAACTTCCCAAACTATCCTATTGCTTGGCTTCAATTAGAGAGTTTATTTAATGTTGCAATTCTGCCAATTTTAATTAATTAGGACTTATGCTTGTTTGATATAATCATAGAAATAGCCTCGAAAATGTGAGGGTTTATGTCATACCAAACAACTACCTCGGAGTCCTAAGACCAGTTAGGGCTTAATTTGCATAACATGATTATGCAAATGCCTAACGAAAAGTTGATGATTAATGTTGCACTAGGCAACTACCTTGAAATCCTATGGCTTGGTTATTTAATTCTAAGAAAGGTTTTGCTAAAGTAGACACAAGTTTTGCTGTTGAAGATGGTCGTGCTGCCCACCATGCTCCAAGCTCCTTGTTGTTACAGAGATTTGGTTTTAGAAAGTGGCAATCAAGAGATGAAAGAAGTGTTTTGGTTTAGAAAAGTTGAAAATTGAGATGGCTTAGTATTTTAATATAAACAAATCTTAAAGTTGATTAAACAGAACTGATTAAGATTTCACAGTTCCGTCATCCCGGCACCGTTATTTTCATTGGATTCACTTAGTCCAAATGAATTCGCTAAACTCAACTGAAGGAGTTCCACACTTTCATTCAGACCATGGGAAATCTCGTTAGCAACACATGGATTACATCATCCGAGGGATTCCCGATCATCCAACGAGACGTATTAATTTTATTTGTAATTGCAATTTTATTTTTGTTGGTTAAATTTTGAGTTGTTTAAACATGTTGGGTTCGATCATTTTCATACATTTATAAGTATAGGACAGTAAGACATTTAATAAATTGTAGAATATAAATTACAATAAACTTAAATGAATACCTGGTGGGCACTCCCATCATCTCCACCTGCACTTAAAACACATGTTAAAGCATTTATATATTTGCAGCAAATACCTAGGTAAAACTAAGGGAAGGTTCTGGTTTCTACCAAAATCCTAATCTTATTGCTAGTCAATTCCTATGACGGCTAGGTTCTCGTGTTTTATTAAGGATGATTCTCTTCACCAAAGAACAATTAAGTTCTATTGTTCTTCTAAAACATACCATCATATTGAGAAAGTGCTTGGGACAAGTCCTAAACATCTTTTCAATGCTTCTGGGATTATTTTGAGTCTAAATGAATTTCATTGTACGGTGAATTGATCATCCAAGAATTTAGTTAAGTTTTGTTTCTTGCTCAGTGAACTTGGAAATTTGATTATCCGATGAGTGAAGTGGCATTTCACTTTATGCTTCATTTGAGAGTTATTATAATGAAACCCTTCAGGGGCAAATCAATTTGTTATGGGATTTAACCACTAAGATTGAATTGTTGTTTCAAGACAGTTTAGTTTAGTTATAAAATTTCAAATTAATTTTTTTAAGAGTTTTTAAAATTGCTTAGGTTAAAGAGGCGTTTAAACTCTTTAATTCCATGAAGTTATGATAATTCAAATTTGTTTCAAATATTTTTTTTTAAAATTGATTTGATTATTACATCTTAATTGTAAATTATTTTGAAATTAATTTTTAACCTTTCAAATTTTCTTTAGGTTAAGTTTTAAGTGATTTCAAATTAACTTTAATGTTTTGGGTTCATTTTAGTTTAAATAAGTTGATGTTTTAAACTTTAATTTAATTAAGGACTGCTTTCTCTTTAATTAATTTCAATCATCATTATTAGAATTAATTAAAAACTGAATTAATCTAATTAGGGATTTTAAATTAAAGAATTGATATCTTCTTAAGTCATATCCCAATTTTAATAATCCAAAATTTAATTATTCCTCAAAAATTTAAATGGCTTAATTAATTAAGGTTTCATTTCTTATGTTGTAAGTGATCAATGGGTTTCTACCTCTTAATTCCATAAGTTTCAATCATCTATGAGAAAATTTAGGATCAAATATTCATCCCTCCCTTTGATTAAGCCTAAAATATTAATTAGGGTTAAAATTCCTTAATTACCTTTATGCCCTCTTAGGCATATTCATCTCATAACTCATTAAATTGAGGTCAAATGAACTTAAAATTTTTATGTCACTTCACTCATATGTCAATTAAGACATTAGAGGAGAAAATGTGATTTTTCTATTTTTTAATTTAATTTATATAATTATTTTAATAAAAAGTAAGGATTTTGAATGAAAAATTCAACAACATGACCAAGACAAAGTTTCTATCCTTAGGAAAATTATGGGAGGTTCCTACTAACCAGAGGACCACTTGGACCAATTTTGGTGATTTTTTAAATTAAATTTTTTATTATAATAATTTAAATTTTGGAGCATTAATTAATTATAAAATAAAATTAAAGTTAAAAATTAAGTTTTATATTTTATTTAAATCTCTCTAACTTCAAGGAACTTAGAGAAACAAATTTTATAATTTTCTGATTTTTCTTTGAATTTTTAGAATTATTTTAGTGGGAAAGGTTGAAAAATCCATTTTTAATATTAAAAATTACACTATGCCTTTAAAATTTAATATCTTTTCCTAGGGACGTAGGAAAAATATTTGGTTGGTTCCTAAGTGATTAGGAAACAAAATATGATATTTTTGTGAAGTTTATTATTTTTTGTGATTTTTACTATTTTTAATTATTAAACTATTCAAAGTAGGGTGAAAAATGAAAATTTTAGAAAAATTCTAATTTTAATTTTCTTAGACTTATCTGATACCAGAGAGACCTCAAAATGAATTTGGTGAATTTTTTTAAATACATTTTGGGTTTTATGAATTTTTAAAGTTTAAAAATGACCATGTTACTTAGAAAATTCATTTAGTATGTTAAAACATTACCAATTGATTTCAAATTTCTTATGAGGCTTCCTCTAACCCTAAAGATCGGTGGAGAAAAGATTTCAAGTCATTTTTATTTTTGATTTGCCTAATTAATTCAAGGTTAATTTGGGTTAAGTGAACCATTAGGATTATTTATAATGTTTTAAGCCATGAAATAATTATCCCAAGTTCCTCTGGTCATAAGAAACCTATCCTAATTTTTCTAGATTTTTCCAAACAGTATGCTAATTACTGGAATTAAAGTACCAAAACAAGCATAAAAACTTACAAAATAGATAACATGTCATAGGGATGGCCTCTGGCCTTAGAAAATTCAGGGAATGTTCCCAAGAATAGAGGCTACAAAAGCCCTATGGTCTCATGCCATGGTGAATTATATGTGTGAATGGAGAATTAAAATACTCAAATCAGCATTAAATTAATTAAAAATAAAATACTTAACAAAATAGATCAGCTCTTTTTCCACATTATTCTCCTCTATTCACTGAGCAAGAGAGTATTTTTAGTTTATATTTGTGATTTTTCTACACAAAGATATGCATTTTTGAAGTTCAGGGCATTTAAATAATTCAATAATACCCTATTTATCTACTTAACCACGTCGGCGTCTCGTCATCCTCGTCCGGGTCGAAGCTCCACGTGGCGCACTCCTGTTCAACACTGTCATCTGACTTGACAGCCACGCGGCCCACGGTTCTTTCCCATTGCTCCATCCGTCTTGATCTCCACCGTTTATCGTTTCCAAGTGTCCTAACCCAAGAACCGTCCACACTCATATCTTAAGATCTCCCTCATCTCTCAACCAAATTACATGATCTTAGGCTCTATGAACTCGCCTCAATAAGGCGCACACATCTATATGGCTATGATTCTTTGAAATTGATTTAAACAAAATGGAGAATCAAAACAAGCTCTCAGGAAGGAGGGGTTCAATACCTTGGCTTTGAGAAGTGAAGCTTCAATCAGAGGGGCTTAGCACATTCGTTGAAGTCTGAGGAAGCTAGAGATTAAGCCTAGAGCTGTGATGCAATGCCTAGAATTGATTTCCATCATGACCGATTTCAAACCTTGGCCAATATAGCAAATGGCTGGTTTGGTGAGGGGGCATTTACTGGGGAACTTCTTCTTTACCTCTGGTGAAGGTGTGGGAAGAATTAATTGGGTTTTTGTGGAGTTTCAAGGGTTGTCTTGTTTCTGGCCTGAGATTGAGCTCTGAAATTGAGCTCAACCAGTGGAGATTGAGGCAGGAAAGCAGTGGGTTCTTCTCTAAACTGGATGAAGCTCTGGGGATGATTTGGGGGGGTTCTGTTAAGAAAAGTTTTCCAACCCTTTCTCATGGCCAAGGAGAAGTGTTTTTATTACCAGGACCATTGGGCTGAGCTTGGGTTCAATTGAGGGGTGGATTCAGTTGCTTAGGTGGAGGGCAGAGAGGCTCCAAGGTTTAATTTATCTGGGTGGATAGTTGGGGAGATTTGGGTGAGTTTAGGCTAGTGGTGGCTCTCAGTTTTGACTCCCTCCGGCGACTAAGCTGGCCGGCAAGGACAGGGGAGCTGGCCCCAGGTCAGGTGAGTCGGGTGGGAAGGTTTAATGATGATTAATCAGTTATGGGAAGGATTTGGGGCAAGGCAAAAGAGCATATATCCACTTAAGGGAAAAGATCCCATAAAATTGGGGACCCTTGGTCCATGGCTCACTTACCTTAGGCTAGGTGGATCTAGGGTGGTTTCTAGGGTTCAAATGGTGGCTGTGGAAGAGTTAATTTAGCCACACTTGGTTCAATTTGGTTTGGTTAGGCCATAAGTTAAATTTGGCTCACTTGGGTTAAGGTTGGGCTAACTTGTGTTTGGTTTTGATTTGGGTCCAAGTGTCTTGAGAAACATTGTGTAAATGATTGCTATGAAGAACTTTCATGAAGACATGGAAAGGTTTTGAGTTCAATTGAAAGGTCAATTAGGTGGATTTTGGGATTTTGGTTAATTTGGGCAAGGTTGGATCAAGTTGGGCCCAAGTTGACTTTGGGTGGGGTTTAGACCCAATTGGAAGTTTCAAATGGTCTAGGGGAATGTATTGAAGAGTTTCCAAGATCATTTGGGAAGAGATTTTAGGATTAGGCCAATCAATTTGGTAGATATAGGAAATGAATTCACTTTTAGTTAAAATTGGGTATTTTTGGTTTTCAAATGGATTTAGGGTAGACTTGAGCTCAAATTGGGACAATTGAAGGTTGCATGGGTTTCATGGGAGTGCTATTGAAGGTTTAGGATTGAAATTGGAAGGAAAAAGTTGACATTAGGTTAATTGGGAATTTTTTGGATTAGTTAGGCACAATTGGGGATTTAGGTTTTAAATGCAATTGAACTTAAATGTGAATCAATTTAGCCATGGATTTGATTTAGATTGGTATTGGGGATATTGAATTAGAGTTTAGAATTGAAATTGGGTAAGATTGAAGTCAAATGTGTTGATTTGGTTTAATTAGGGTTAAAGATAGGCCAAATTGGGGATTTTGATAAAAGTGGGTAATATTGGCAAAATTGGCTTATAGTGTAGTTGGACAAAATGAAATTTGAAATATTTGAGATTTTTTGAAAATGTTTGGGAATTTTTGGAATTTTTGGAATTTTGGGCTAAAAGGGGTATTTAGGGTATTTGGAGGTTATTTAGAGGGTATTGTGGGGTGGATTTAAGAGGTGGGAATTGATTCAAAATGATTTTTAGGATTTTTGGGAATTTTTGGAGAGTTTTGGGGTTGTAGGGGTAATTTAGGTAATTTTTGGTAGGCTTGAGGACCCAATGTCATAACCAGAAATTTTAGTATAATGGAATTTGGGTATGGTTGAAGGGGGGTGGAAAAGCTTAGAGTGAGCCATGGACCAATAAATGTCCATTTTGAACATCTCATAGGTTGTTCCTAACCCTCTTAGCTAAGGGCTAGGGGTTTGGACTTAGCCACATGAGTGCTCCAATGAACCAGGAGTCAAGATTGGGTAAGGATGGTTCAGGGTTTAGGATGAGTGTAGGAGTGTAGTGTGTGCAAGCCATACCTCACCAAGACCAGGCCACCCAGGGCAGTCCTAAGGCTTGAGCAACCTATAGGAATTCATCTTTATCTTCCTACACATTGGTCCCAACCTTCCAAGTGATTTGAAGGTTGATGACCATCTATGTAAGATCCTAAAGAGAATCAAGATTTGGTTTGAATTTCTAAAATGTGGGTTCCATCTCTAGTCTTCTAGGATAGTCAAGGAGAAATCCTATAGCTAGATACTAAGCACTAAAAGGAAAGAAAAGACCTCACCCAAAAATGAGGTCAACACCTACATAGTATGTTCATTTCACTGCAGCTTCATGGGTGGGTTAAAAATGTGCGTATTATATTTTCGTGCCCGATTGATGAAAAAGTAGTCTGAAAGACCCCGGATGATGAAACCGATCGAGCCATTACGTTTGGAACATTAATTTCAGCCAGGAAGGACATTTACTTTGATGCAAAGACGTACACAGGCTAAGAATATGCAGAGGAAAAATATGATAATAATAATATTATTATTATATAATATATATATATATTATATTATCTTATCTTATAAAATCATCGCAGCTTCGCTCTCTCTTCCTGATCTATTGCACGCGGCACTGCCCAGCAGGGAGGATTTGCGAACCCAAGCCATCACGCCAAACTATCGTTCTTCGCACCCTGCTCACGGGCTGGAGCTCCTCTCTACCTACAGATCTCCTCTTCATCGGAAGTCTGCCGCCTCCAGCCGACCTGCACAGTCCCTCTCTTCTTCTCTCATGAACCCTGCCTGAGCTCTCTTCTTTTCTCTCACAAAGCCGGCTCGAGCTCCATCTCCCTGTTTTCGCGACATTGTCAGTCGTCCATCCTATGCTGCCCCTTCTTGTTCCGCAAGTCGCTTGTGTAACTTTTTTAATTTGCAAAAATTAATAAACTCAGATTTATATTTATATATTAATTTAGATGATAATAAGTCACACAATTAACGTAATTATTTGTATCGCTTAAGTAATACATGGCTCTAGTGGAGTCCTGGAATATCGATCCCACAGGGAGGCTTTAATTTTATGTCGTGGCACAGAAATCACTAATCAAATTACAGCACAATTGCAAGTGGTTTAATTCTTAAAGTAAAGACAAATAGATCCAATTACTATTTCTACCAAAGCATATTCTAAACTCTAGTAAGTTAAACTAACGCAAGACTAAATTTATCACAAATTACAGTTGCAAGAAAGAGTCTTCCTCCTTTCCAATCATAATGTAATGATTATTGTGACATAGATCAGTGATACAAATGTATTGTTCCAAATAGGAGCATTCCTATTCTTTACCCATATTTCTGCGTATAAAGAACATTGGCTAATCCTAAGTTTAGTCCCCAAATTTGTTGTTAGGTTGGGAGGATATTGGCTCTCACTCCAGAGCTCCCACCCCTTCACCTGAAGGCTAACTTTTGCTTCAGATTCTAAACATTAGGACCAAATTGAGGATTTCAGCCTGTCATTATGAAATCTCCAATTCGATGCCCATCAAAGTATATTTCTCTATTTATTTGCACTCAGTCCCCATGAACTACATCTCTCATTCATTAACATTGAATTTGACCTTCACTTTTGTTATGGAACTCATAATCCTTTCAGAACATGTGTTTCCCAACAAGTTTTAACAATTCAATTAGCTAGATCAAAAATTAAATGAAGTTCTAAGTGAAAATTTTATCACAAATTCTCCATAACAATTCGACACATCATTTCCATTTCACAACATCAACACTCACATGAAAAGGAGAAAGACAAAGAAATCTACACAAGACTCATGAGGAAAAGATGACAAAACATGGATTTTATATATAAAAATAACGTTATACAAACAGAGTAAAGTAAAGACAACTTATCTCAAACTCTTCCCGAAGCATTTGACTCCTCTTCTTTTTTCACAACAACACACAATTCTCTCTTTAGATGAGTAAGGTAGAAGAAATCTATCACTTTCCCTCTTCTCTCACACTCCTTATAAGAGAAAACACAAAACCTAACTTCCTACACAAAAATGGAAAGAAACTCTCCCTAAACTCCTCTCTTCTTTTCTTCCCCCTCTTTAAACTTGGCTCCAAAAGTGTTTAAATTCGGCCAAAACTGAATTCCCAAGAGTTTCCTAAAGCAACCCTTCAAAATCCGGCCAAATACATTGAATCTAGTTGAAAATCAGGATAGGGCGCTGTCCAGCACTGGTAAGAGCATCGTTCTGTGCATAATTCCCCCAAAACATTGTAATTCTCTGTAAACTGACGTTGTCTGACACTAGTTCAATAAAATGCACTTTTGTGCTTTTTTGCTCCAAATTTTCTCCTTTTCGCTTCCTTTAGCTCCAAAGGCCTAAAATCATTGTACCTGCATGAAATCATGAAAAATACATTTCTTTAAAGTGAGATATCATCAAAAAACAGGTGTGAAATTAATAGTAAAAAGTTATCAAGTTTTCAGTGGATCAAGATCCCCTAAACTTAACTATTACTTGTCCTCAAGTAATTTTAGTTAATACATAGAATTATGATCCACTGCAGTGAACTTTTCTTTCTAGAATACCATAATTTCAATTTAGATAAGTATAATAGTAAAATTTCTAGAAAGATCTTTGAATAATTAAGTAAATTCTGCATGTGTATGAATATCTAGTAATCAAGTCTAAGAGTTCTAGCCTTCTATTCTGTGACTGTAGAGTGTCCTATTAAGGCACTTAAAAGGATTACATTAAAAGAATTTTATAAGAACACTACTAGTAAGGATGCTAATCCACACATATAAGTTCAGGAAATTAATTAAGTTTTTCCCTTTAGGTAGGTCCAAGTGAAGCCAATTTTTTATTAGGCATCTCCTCAAGCTTCTCCTCACTTCTCTTTTTTTCTTATTTTCCTTTTAATTTTTGTTTTTATTTTCTTTTCTTTTCTTTTCTTTTCTTTTCAGTTAGGATTACTGTATCTGGATAACCTTTAGTGATTTTGAACTTCACCCTTCTCACCCTAAATTTGAAACTTATAACATTCATTTACCTTATCGACATTTCTCTAGCTGATTAATGATTCATTATAGAGTCTCAATCCTTCATTATCACATAAAATTTAAAGATTATTAATATTTCAAACATACAGTTTTTCTTACTTTGAATAGTTGACTATAGTCCTATTCTCTTATACCAAATATCTTACATTACAAAATTACTTTTCATTACCAAATACTTTCATTCAATTTTATAAAATACTTAAATAAAATCAAAATAAAGTTATCTGAAATTGAGTTCTATTATAGGAAATCATGTTACTAATTTTTGAAAATAATTTTAAATGAGAACAATTAATAGTTAATTCTTTCCCTTCCCCCAAACTTAGATTTTTTAATATAACTAACATGGAAGAAAGAAAAGATCTAAATATATAACTCATACCTCAATATGGTGGTCTTTTCATACCTTTGAGTATAAGCAGATTTTTCTTCCTAAAGTAGAACAGTGGGCCTGAAATAATTAAGAAGCATTTCTATACACAAATATGGGTTAGAAGTTTATAAAAAAGAAGTTTAAACACATTAAACAGTGCACATAACATTAACATCCAACTGTTACTATTACAAATTAAACTAGCAGTCCAAACACATAAAAACTTTACTATCACATCACATACATCACAAATCAATAATAAAGTCTACTACAAGTACATCCAAATACACATATAATATCTCAGATACAAATCATACGGAGTCTCAGGTACATCACAAATACAAAACACAAATACATCACTAAGTTCAATGAAAAATAAAAATAAAAATACACAAACTACCAATCTTCATCTTCCACAGGAGCTCCACCATCATCAGGCTGGTATGGAGTATACTCAGGGTAAGTAGGAAATACAGCACTAGTGTCTCCCCTGAATAATCTCATATTTGCATCATGATAAGCTATCTCATATTCTCCCCACCGCAATTGATAATTGACTGCAATTTACGAACTTTTATTTTGCAAAAAATTATGAACTCAAATTTATATATATTTATAATGATTTTGTAAAGTCCAAACATTCAACGCAAGTAGACGTATCGTATCAAGTAATATAGGGCTCTAATGGAGTCCTGGTTATAGATCCCACAGGGAAGTTATGAAGTAAAAGAAAGTGTTCCATAATAGGTAATGTAGAACTGAAATCCGATACTTAAATTGAAATTAAAGTTTAATGTTTACTTCTACTACCACTATGCAGAAAACAGTAACAATTAATCAAACTACAACTACTTCTAATAATCACACTAAGTTTTTTGATATATAAAAAAAGTATATTTCCTCTTGCAACGAGAATATGATGTGTGGACGATATGGAACAATTATCTATAGTATTGTGCCAAATAGGAGCATAAATGTTTCTTTACCCTTAAAAGAGTACCCCCTCTTCCAAGCATGAAAAGAACATTCACATATCCTAGGTTTAGTCACTAATCCTAAGTAAAAATTTTTTGTATTCACCATGTATTTTGAGCACATTATGGAAATTCTTAAAATCACTATTCTTGGTTAAAATTTGAGGAAAAGCTTGATAAATTGATTGGATTTAGTGAAAATATCTTTTGGAAGATAATTTAGCAAGTTTAGTTTGATTTTGGAATTTATGGTGAATTTTTCGTGAATTTTTAGAGATGGCTTCAAAGTCAAAGCGCGCTCGAGATAGGACGAAGTTTGATTCTGACAAATTTGTTAGTTTGAGGGCTGAGGAACGATACGTCGATGCATTGCAATCACGTAAGTTGATTCCTGAGCGAGTGTTTAGTAAGCTAGGAGAGGTGATTGAAGATATGATTGCAAGAAGAAACTAGCAGAATTACTGTTGCTTCTCCGTTGTTGCTGTTGTTTCTGTGGTAAGAGAATTTTATGCAAATTTAGCTACTGCAGAGGAAAATCAGGTGATGGTTAGGAGGCATGAAGTAAACGTTTCTTCAGGTGCAGTCAATACCTTTTATGGACTACCTCCTGTATGTTTTGTTTTCATTCTAACTATCATCCTTCGGAAGGAGAATTAGATGAGATTATGGAGTTTTTGACTGATGGAAGAGGATTATGGAAAATTACAAATGATAGAAGAGTGAACTTTCCTGCTTCCAAATTGAATGCTATTTCTAAGGTATGGCATTATTTTATCTCATCTAAGTTGTTACCTTCAAGTTACACTAGTGAAGTGACAAGAGAAAGAGCGATTTTGAACCATTGTATTCAGCATGGGAAGCCTATTGATATTGGAGGGATAATTTATGATTATGTTTTTAACTGTGCTAGATCAACCACAACTGCAGGTATGGGATTTCCTTCCTTGATTCATTCACTTTGTGAAAGATCTAGAGTGAAATTTGAAACTTGGGAAGAGGTACTTCAGCCATTGAGACCAATTACTAGTGTAAACGTTGGTGCTTACACTGTACATTCAGAGTTTGGTTAGAGAGGAGGATTTGGTAGGGATTCTACTACTTCTGCTTCTGCTGCTTCTACTTCTCGTGCTACTACTTCACGTGCTTCTTCATCTACTGATTCACAGACTGGTTTATTAAGAAAGATTTTGAAAAAAGTGAGTCTTACTTGAGAGCATGTGAGAGATATGGATGATAAGCTGGATAATGTTGAAAGATATATTGTAAAACATGATAAATATGAGGAGAATTATTAGCAATACTTGGATAGACTGAATAGAGGAGATCAGAGTGTTGATATGCCACCTCATCCATTTTATATACCTTATGTGTCATCCAGAGATTGGAATGAGCAAGATGATGATGATGATGAGGATGAAGAGTAGTTGTATGTGTGTTTGTTTTAGTTATTGTGTTGTTGTGTTGTCTTTTTGTATGCTTCATCTAGTATTTTGTTTGATGATTGTATTGTGATGTAAACCTTGATAGTATGCAGATTGTAGTTGTACTATTTATCTGTTATGCATATTCAGGTATTGTTGTTATTTTATTATGGATTTATATGTTGTTGTGTGGTAGTGTGTAATTGTAAATGTTTTTTATGTGTATGTTATGTCAGAGTTTTTAATAGTGTGTACTTTAATTCAAAAACTATTAGGAGATTATAAACCACTATTAGGAACTTCTACTTAGGAAAACTACATGTTTAAAATTCTTCAAATTCAACTATCATCTGTTATATGTATCAGTGTGTTATTTTAGTTGGTGTGTATTTGCTTTGAAAACCTCCACTACTGTAGAAGTCTTCTGAAATTTTTACTTTTCTTTTTATAAAACAAAGAAAAATGTTTTGAAAAACTAAATTTGATTTCATGTTACTCCTGTTATTTAAATTGCTATACTTTCATATTAGGATATTAAAAATTCCTGCAAGCATGTTATGCCAGTTTTTTATTTTTCACCCATGTATCATTTCTTATGCTTAAATGTATTATCTTAATTAAAAATTTAAAGTTTGGGGGGGGGGGATTTTAAAAACATAGATTTTCAAAAACCTAAAATATTATTTGATTCTCAAGAATACTTAAAATAAATCTTATTTTTAATTGAGAACAATTATGTACATGAAGTTATATTAAGGGAATAAAATTTTGAATATAGAAATGAATAAAAGAATTTATTTAAAATTTATAGTAATCATGAAAAACTTAAAGTTAAAATTTTCTTAATGAAGAGGTGTTAAATAAAGTTAAACTATCTTTAGTAAGAAGTTTTGTATTTTTGGATAAATAGAAGATTTGACTTTTATTCTTCAAAGCTTAAATTTATTTTATTGAAGAGTAATTTTCAAATTCTATTATTATGATTTTTAAGTGAAAAGTGTATATCTGACCTTTATTTTAAATTGAAGGGTGGAATTCAAAATCATTAAAGGCCTATTCAAATATAGTAATCCTTACCTTATAAAAAAAAAGTGAAAAATATAGTATATAAAAAGAGAGGAGAAGCTTGAGGATTTAAGAGCCTAATCAAAAATTGGTTTCATACCTAATGTTTAAGATATAAGATCAGAGAAAATCTAAAGCTTAAAGTTGTAATATAGTAAGTAAAATTATTTTTCAAATAAAGATTTTTAAGTGAGAAAAATAAATGTTTGAATCCTATATTTCGAAAAATCTACAAATATTTCTGAAATAAATAGAGACTTATATTTATCATTTTCTTTTACTTAAGAACTTTCTAAACTTTAAGTTGGTTTTAATTACTGAAATTTTTTCTAAATTGGACTATTCCATTTCTAGAAAAAAAATTTATTATCTTCCTAAGAAACTCATTACATAATTTGCATACTAAAATGTTTTATGAGATTAACTGTCACTTAAGGACAAGTAACATTTTAAGTTTGGGGGATTTTGATACACCTAAAATATATAGTATTTTTATGCACATTTTTATACCTATTTTTAATGATATTGCACTTTAATGGAAGGTATTTTGTGTTTTTCTTGCAGGTATGATGAAAATAGATGGTCATGATGAAAGGAGCAAAATTGGATCAAATTTGGAGCAAAAAAAATGAAAAATAAAAAATTTGGCACTGGCAGCTAAGCGCCGCTAGGCCAGCGCTTAGCCACCACAGTAATAAATTGAACTTTAATTAGATTTGGTGCCAAATTCAAAAGGGAATGAATGCAACTCTTGGTGGTAACGTCCATAACTTCCTTTGGGCGGCAATTTGAATGAAGGGGTGTGTTCCTTGGTAGATACATTGAATCTGGACACATTTTGAAGAGACACCAAGGCACCTTTTGGTTCACTATTTAAAGAGAGTCTTAGAAGTGAAGAAGTGAAGAATTGAAGAGGCTCTTCAATGTATTTCGAAGAGAGGAATTTGGGAGATTCTTCCACTGCATTTTAAGTTTTTATTTAAAGTAGGAGTAGAGAGTAGAAAGAAGAAAAGGGTCGGAGTTAAGAGTTCTTCTCCCACTTCTTTTCTTTCTTTTAGTTTAGTTTTTATTGAAGTATGAAGTCTGTATTCTGAGTCATCAGAGTTTGAAGACTTGCTCTGAGGAGTAGTTTAGCTAAGAGTCAATGTTTCAGAGGAACTTCCTTAGTCTTATGGAAAGGATTTTTAGATAAGTGTTTACTTTTATTTTGTTTATCAATACTTGCTTTCGTTTATTATTTTTCTTATTATTTTTAATTTCAAATCAATGTGTTCTTATATTTTCCCAATGCATTATGAGTAGTTTACTTTATCTTTTTCTATCTTAAAATGGAGAAGTAATTAATTTAAAGAGAATTGTTGTGGAAAGTATCTGTGTTTAAAAGTTGGAAAAAGTTGTGAAGATTGATTCTGAGAACTTTGTTTACTTCTTAATTTGGCCTGTTAAGTTGTAAAATTTCTTGAGATTATGTAAGATCCGTATTATCTCATTAAAGTTAGTAGGAATCACATGCAATTATATGGGTGAGAACTGTAGTCCATATAAGTGAATGTAATATTAGAAGAAATTTTTAAAGAAGGGAGTAAAATTAGAGGATTTTAGAGTGACAGGCTAAAATCCCCTAATTTGGTTTGAAGTTGAGTTTTGTTATGAGAAGTTAGCCCCCAGGTGGTGGGAATCGAGGGAACTCTAGAGTGCGTGACTGGTATCTTCCCTGCCTAACCATGTTCAAAATAATATAAATTTTAAATTAACCTATGTTCTTTATAGAACCAAGTAAGGGTAAAGAACACATTTGCTTCTATCTGTCACAACAAAATTTAAATACTTCCAAAAAAATACTTTAAGAATTATTACTACTTCATGAAAGGAAAGAAAAAAATATTTTAGTTAATAGTATTTTTAATCCAGTGTTATTAGTTATTGAAACCTTTACTTTCATTGCTTAGCATTTTATTAAGAAAATTTCAAAAGACAAATCAACTTTCTAAAACTTTTCCAAATCAAGACATACTATTTCAAAAACAATTAAAGAAAGTAAAAAGATAATTTTCTAAATCCCTTTAAAGATTTTCAACTTTTCCCTGTGGGTTCGATATCTCGGGGCATAATAAGAAAGTCATATATTACTTGATAAACGATACGTATACTTGTACGGCTTATTTTTTTTAGGTTGGTGTATTTTATCTTGAAAAGGGGGTCGCCTAACAGAAATTATCAGCGAATTTTTAATTTAATTTAAATAGATAATTTGAAAAGTAGTATTTGATTTTGAAAATAATTTTAAATTTGAAAATTTTAAGATGTGAAATCAAACCGATCTCACATCCCAAATAGTTTATATAAATGAGCGCCACATCACAAGCTGAGTATCTATCCCGAAGAATAGACACACTACTTGATGATGGGGCTCGATTAAATAAACTAGAAGATTTTGTGGCATCCGTTTGGTCTGCGAACCAATTTTATAAGCCGACAAATTCCCCTGCTTAATATGAAAGCATTAAATAGGGTTTATATTACCTGGGTTCTTAAAATTCCCTATAAGGGCAAGCCCCTATAGTTAATTACATCTTAAGTGACGGGAATCACCTAAGAAAACTCTCGATAATAATCAGTAGTTCTGCTCTCAAGAATCTCAAAGTTTAAGTTTTCAAGGGATTGAATTTTGGAATTTCAATAAGGAATGGATCAAATTTGGAACATTTTTATTTTGGGAATTCAAAGGAAGAAAGGTAGGAGAAATCACAGATCCGAAGCGAACTTCGGTAATTTCCCGACTATCCTATTGTTTGGCTTGGATTTAGGAAGGTCCTAATGTTCATTTAATGTTTTGATTTTGCCAATTTTAATTAATTAGGACTTATATTTGTATGATAAAATCATACAAATAGCCTCGAAGATATGAGGGTTTATGTCGTACTAAACGACTACCTCGGAGTCCTAAGACCAGTTAGGGCTTAATTTACATGACATGATTATGCAAATGCCTAACGAAGAGTTGAGGGTTTATGTTGCACTAGGCAAACTACCTTGAAATCCTATGGTTTAGTTATTTAATTCTAAGAAAGTTTTGTCGAAGTAGACTCGTGTTTTTGCTGATGATGATGGCCGTGCTGCCCACCATGCTCCGAGCTCCTTGTTGTTGCAGAGGTTTAGTTATAGAAGTCATAAATCAGGAGATGAGAGAAGTGTTTTAGTTTAGAGAGATTTCTTAATTTCCAAGTGTTTTTATGTTTTAATTAAAACAAATCTTAAAGTTGATTATAACAACACCAGTTAAGATCCCACGGTTCCATCCTTCCGGCATCGTTATTTTTATCGGAATCACTTAGTCTAGATGAATTTGCTAAACTCAACTGAATGAGTTCCACACTTTCATTTAGACCGTGGGAAATCCCGTTAGCAACACGTAGGTTACATCATCCGAGGTATTCCCGATCATCCAACAAGACATTTTAATTTAGTTTTAATTATAGTTTTGTGTTATGTTTGTGATTAAATTTTGAGTTGTTTTATATTTTGAAATGTTGTGGCGGTGAATTTTATCTTGCAATGAATTTTAATTTAGTTTTGGTTTCAGTTTTAGGGACTATCCTAAAGGTGTGGGTTTTCATGCAACAGTTGTTTATCATGCAAGAAAAGTAAGTGCGATGCGATTAAATAAATTGCAATAAGGTAAATTGCAATAAAATAAAAGCGTACCTAGAGGGTCTTCCCGTCATCCCAAGCTACACTTAAACATAATTTAGAATATTTAAGCAAGTTCCTAGGTAAAGCTAAGGGAAGGGTTATGGTTTTCTACCAAATTCCTAATCCTATAGCCAGTCATTTCCTATGACGTCTAGGTTCTTGTATTTTGGTTTGAGGACGATTTTCTTCATCAAAGAATAATTAAGTTCAATTGTTCTTATAAGTATCCTATCATATTGAGGAAGTGCTTAAGAAGAATCTTAAACATCTTTTCAATACTGCTAGGATTGTTTTAAGTCCAAATGAATTTAATTATACAAATGAATTAATCGTCCGAGAATTCAAGTTTCATTATTATCTTGCTCAGTGAACTAGGACATTTGAATATCCTATAGGTGAAGTAACATTTCATTTAACGTTATATTTAGGAGTTATGACAACCAAAGCTTTCAAGGGCAAGTTGGTGTTTAAATGATTTAATTTAAGTTAATGGGTTTAAATTTGGAATAGTGTTCAAGTTACTTTATGTTTAATTTCTTCATATCTTAGGTGATGTTATTTTTAATTCAATTTAATTTAACTTTAATTTAATTTAACTTGGATTAGTTTTAATTTTAATTTAATTTTAATTTTTAATTTTAATTTTAATTTTAATTTTATTTTTAATTTGATTTTTTATTTATTTTTATTTTTATTTTAATTTAATTTAATTTAACTTGATTTGATATGCTTTAATTTAATTTAATTTAATTTAAGATGATTTAATTTAATTTAATTTAATTTAATTTAATTTTATTTAATTTTATTTAATTAATTTAATTTAATTTTTAATTAAATTTAATTCAATTTAATTTAATTTGTTCAATTTAATTTAATTTAATATAATTTATTTAATTTAATTTAAATTAATTTAATTTGTTTGATTCAATTTAATTTAATCTTTAATTTAATTTTATTTTTAATTTGAACTTAATTGAAAATTTAAAGAAAAGTTTAATAATTTAACTTTTAACTTAATTTTGATGATTAAGTCCATTAATGTTCTAAGATTTAAATTTGAATTATCATTTTAATTCTAAGATTTAAATTAAAGAACAAGTCTCTTTCTAATAATAATATCCCTATTTTAATAATTCCAACTTTATTATTCTTCCAAATTTAATCAATTATTTAATTAGGGTTTATTTTAATTATCTTAAATTGTTTAGTAGGTTTCTACCCTTTAATTATTTAAATTTCAATCATCCAAATCAGATTAAGATCAAATATTTTACTCTTTAATTTTATTAAACCTAAAGTTTTAATTAACGGTTAAAATTTTAATTACCATTTTGCCCTTCAAGCTTAATAATTTCATAACTCACTAAATTGACCTTAAATGAACTTGAAATTTTTATGTGACTTCACTCATATGCCAATAAAGACATGAGAGGAGAAAATGTGATTTTTCTGTATTTAATTTATTTATGTAATTATTTTTGGTGGAAAATCAAGATTTCCAAGGAAAATTTAATAACATGACCAAGGGAAAGTTTCTGTCCCTAAGAAAATTTTGGGACATTCCTAATGACCAGAGAACCACTTGGACCAATTTTGGTGATTTTTTTGAATTATATTATTTTTATTATAATTATTTTAAGTTTAGGAGTATTAATTGATTTAAAAATAAAATAAAGGTTGAAAAATGAATTTTATATTTTTCAAAAATCTCTCTGATATCAAGGAAATCAGAGAATTAATTTTTACAATTTTCTGATTTTTTTTTATTTATTAGAATTATTTTAGTGAAAATGCTAAAAAATACATTTTTTTAATTTTAAAATTACCTTAGGGCTTTAAAATTTAATATCTCATTAAATAGACCTGAGAAAAATATGGGGTTTGTTCCTAAGTGTTTAAAATTCAAAATGTGACATTTTGGTGAATTTTATTATTTTTGTGATTTTTATTATTTTTTAATTACTAAAATATTAAAATAATACCAAAAAATCAACTTTTTTAGAAAATTGAAACTTTAATTTTCTTAAATTCCCCTGATATCAGAGAGGCTCCAAAACCAATTTGGTGAATTTTTAAAAAGCATTTTAAAAGTTATGAATTTTTAAAGTTTAAATTAGGCTAAACGACTTAATCAACCCATTTAGTAGGGCTAACCAAGTCCAATCGACCTCAATTTTTATTGTGAACTCCTCTGATCCTAAAGGTCAGTGGAGAATTGATTTCAAGTCAATTTGATGTATGGTTAACTCTAATTAATTAGGGATCTATTTTTGGTGTTTAAGCCAATTAGGGTTATCTTAAATGAATTAACTCAAAACCTATTTTTCCTAGGTCCTCTCGTCATAAGAGACATCACCAAATTTTCCTAGAATTTATTTCACAACATGCTAATTATTGGAATTAAACTACTCAAAACAGCAACATGAATTTGAAAAATCAATAACTTCTCATAGGGAGGGCCTCTGACTTTGGAAAAATCAGGGAATGTTCCCAAATTCAGAGGCTTCAAAAGCCCTATGGTCTCATGCCATGGTGAATTTTCTATATGCATGGAGAATTAAAATAATGCAGAAGGGAAATAAATCATTAAAAATAAAATACTTGATGAAATTAAATGATTTCTTTTCCACAATATTCTCCTCTCGTTCACCGAGCAAGAGGGTATTTTTATTTTATTTTTCTGATTTTCCTACACAAAGTTATGGATTTTTGAAGTTTAAGGAATTAAATAAATCAGAAAATAACCTAATTTTCTATTTATCCACGCGGCGCCGCGTCAACCTTGGCAGCTCCGAAACACCGCGTGGCGCTCTCTGATTCGACGCCGCCATCTGACTCAGCGCTCTGGGGGTCCGCGCGTGTATTAAATGAACGACATCTGTTCATCGTCCCCAAGCCTCCTAGCCTGAGAACAGTCCGTCTTCTAGGCCTAAGATCTCACTCTATACTCAATGAATTTTTGTGTTCTTACGCTCTATGGATTTGTCTCGAGAAGACGAACACATCCATACGGTTTATGTAGCATGAAATTGACTCAATAAAAATGGAGAATGTTCGAAGCTCGGGAAGAAGAGTGAGGCCATACCTTTGCTCGCAGAAGTGTGGCTTCGATCCGAGGGTTGTGTCACCTTCGATCGGATCCCAACAAGCTCCGGATGAAGTCTCCCGGTCCGGTGAATTGCCTAGCTATGAAAGTGACCACGGCCGATCACAAAGCTTGGAGGTCGGAACAACTAGGTGGCCTCGAAGATGGGGCTTGCGATGGGAAACTTCTCCTCTTGGTCCAGGTGAAGGTGTAGGACCGATCAATTCTGAGGATTGGCTCACCGTGGCGAAGTGTCCCGGTTTTGGGTGAAATTTCGGCTTGAGAAATTGGATTCGTTGGTGGGGATTAGGGCAAATTGGCACCGGGATCAACTCGCTCTAAGTATGGAGAAGGGTTTGGAACAATTTTGGCGAGTTTCGGTAAGGTTTGTGCAACTCTCCTCTCATGGCCGTGAGGGGGTCGGGTTTAAGTAGAGGTGGCTGGAGAGCCTCACGGGGATGGCCAAGGGCCGGGATCAGCTACTCCGGTCATGGGAAGAACAGCCATGGTGGCCATTGGGCATGGGGCGGCTCGGCAAGGTGGAATTCCAAAGTTGGCTCACATGTGAGCTCTCGGGTGTGGTGTTTTCCGGCGACTCGGTGGCCGGCGGCCGTGCACTGGTCACCATCAGGGTCAGTGAGGTCAGAGCGTGATTCCTGTGAGTTCATTTGATGGTTTCCATGTGTAAAGGTGGTGAATTGAAATGGAATGGGAAAGGGGTGATTTTGGCTTGGTTTAGGCCAACCCAAGTATTTGTCTTTGGTTCACCATCCAAGGCTTGACCTTAGGCTGAGGGGAAATCATTTGGGTCAGCTGAATTGTGGTAGTGAAGTCCCCATCCATGGTGAGGTGGCTAAACATGGTTTAGAGTGTATCATGCTTAAGGTAAAAAGGGCTTAAAAAGTGTTTAAGAAAGAGACCCTCTCTCTTACCATTAATGGTTTGGTGAGGTGGAAAGTGGATTCCATGGCTCTCATGGCTCCTATGGGGCTCATGCATGGCTTCATGGCTTGTCTTTGGCTTGGGGAAAAACTTGGTCAATTTCATGAAAATGGATCTTAGAAATTTTGGTAATTTGATGGGAATTTGTATGGGGCTTAATTTGGAATCATTTGATGATTGATTTGAACTTAGGGATGATTTTAATTAATGGTATGATGAGAAGAATTTGTCATATGGGCTTTAGCATGAAATTTGGGCTTTTAGGAAGGTTTCATGTAAATGGGCTTTTGGTTTAAAAATAGATTTATAGATGGGAATTTTGTAGAAGTTTGGGCCAAACAAATGTTTGGTTTAGTTCATATATGTGTCATGAATGATTTGAAGCAAATTGGGAGTGATTTGGGTTTGAATTGGGTTGAATTTGGGCTTCTTTGGTGTATGGGCTAATATAGGTCAAATTGGGCTAACTTGGGCCAATGTTGGGCTAGGGTTGAAATTGATGTAAAATGAATGTTGGAAAATGTTTATGGGAGTGTTTCAAAGGGGTTTTGGCTTTGGTTGGGTTTTGATTTTGGGGTTTGGGCTTATTTGGGTTAGGTTTGGGTTTAGGTCAAAATTGGGCTTTTTAGTTTTGGGTTGAATTTAAGTGGGGTTTGGGCTTAAATGTTGGGCAAATCATGTTAGTGTTTTGTTTGTAGGGATGTTAAGGAAGGTTTAGAAAAGATTTGGGGTTAATTGGAGTTGAATTGGGTGAGTTTGGGTTAGGTTTGGGTCATGGGTCCAAATTGGGCTTTAAAGCCAAAAGTGAAATTGGAACCAACTGTCAATCAAATTGGACTTGGATTTGGTCTAGATTGGTGTTGGGAGTATTGCATTGAAGTTTAGAATTTAATTGGACCAGGATTTGGGTCAATTGGGTAGGTTTGGTTTGACATTGGGTTCACTTAGGGTAAAATGGGTCAAATTGGGGGTTTTGATAAAAGTGGGGTAAATTGACAAAATTGGCCCATGGTGTAGTTGAACAAAATGAAATTGGGAATATTTGGGATTCTATGGAATTTTTTGGGAATTTTCTGAATTTTTGAATTTTTGGGTCAAGAGGGGTGTTTGGGGTATTTGGAGGGTATTGGGAGGTATTTTTGGAATTTTTGGTATTTTTGGGTATGAATGATCAATATGGGTAATGTGGAATTGTTTGGGATTGGTTTTGAAGAATTTTGGGTGATTTGAAAATTTTGAAGGATTTCAAGGGTTTTGGGTAGGCTAGGCGGGTGTAGGATCCCGGGGGTCAAAAATTGAAAATTTGGAAAATCAAGATTGGGTAAATGTAAGTGGAATAAAATCATTTTGGTTGAGCCTTGAAGCCATATCAAGACCACATGAGCCATGAAGGGACTCATTTGAGGCATCCACTATGTTGTTCCTAACCCTCTTAGCCAAGGGCTTAGGGTTTAAGGACCATCCATGTGAATCACCTACATGAGTCAGGAGATCAACTTGGGTATGGGTGTGGTACTAGGATGTGTGTGAATGTGTAGTGTATAGGTGTAGTGTGTGTGTAAGTCAGCCCTTCACCGCACTGAGCCACCTGTAGGCGGTCCTAAGGCCAAAGAGTCCTATAGGAACTCATCCTTTAAACTTCCACATTTTGTTTCAACCCTCGAGGTGATTAGGGGTCTACAGTCAATTTTGTGGAGTTTGCAGGGAGTTAAGAAGTGGTTTTAATTTCTAAGTGGTGGGTCCCAATTCTAGTCCTCTAAGATAGTCAAAGGAAAAGCCTAAGGCTAGATCCTAAGTACTAAAAAGAAGAAGAGAAGACCTCATCAAAAATGAGGTCAACAATACTTGCGTAGTATCCCATATTATAAAATCATAATTTTCATATCTTAAATCATCAACGCACTTGTATCCAGCGGAGTCAAGTTTTTGGCAACCGTTGCACTTATATCTATCGGGGATCAAGTTTTTGGCGTCGTTGCACTTATATCTATCTGGGATCAATGTTCAACAACATTTTTTAATAATTCAATTGGCCAGATCGAAAAGTAAATTAAGTTTTAAATGAAAAACCATCACAATTTCTTCAATACATTAAAAGCACTTCAAATCCACATCAATCCATCATCACATCTCTATGCAAGAAGAAAGACAAAGGAGACTACTCAGAATTCATGAAGAAGATATAATAAAAGATGGATTTTATATATTAAAGAAAAGTTATACAAATATCAAAATAAAATACAACTTATCTCTTTCTCTTCCCCAATGTAATTCCCTTGAAGTTCCTTTGAATCCTTTTCTCTCTTCTTTGCAACACTTAATTCCCTCTTTAGAATGGAAAGGAAGAAGCAATCTCTCACTTTACTTCTTCTCCTTCACTCCTTAGAGAAGAATTTCTCTCAAATTCTAACTTCTACACACTTTTCTCCTAAGCCCTAACACTCAACACACACTCTCCCTCTCTAGAACCACACTAAAACTCCAGAACACACACCCTATTTTCATTTAAAGACAGTTACTTATAAGTTAGAAACGAAATCCCATGAGTTTCCATAGGCATCCTTTCAAAAAGTCACCAAAACTCTTCAAATTTGATGTCCATCGACATTGGGCGCCGGCGGCGCTCTATCGTTAAAATATTGTCGAGTTCTCTGGAAAATGGCGCCGGCGGCGCCAGAAGCTGTTTTTCTCCTTTTTGCTCCTTTTTGCTCCGAATTCATTCCTTTTCGCTTATTTTCGCTCCAATCACCTAAAATCATCATACCTGCAAAAAATCATGAAAAATAACTTTTTTTAAGTGCAATATCATAAAAAATGGGTAAAATTATATAGCAAAAATAGTATATATTTTTTGTGCATCAAAATCCCCCAAACTTAACTATTACTTGTCCTCAAGTAATCCTTTACTACATAAAAATATAACTCTAGGCAATGCACTTTTCACCTGTAAGATACTAAAATTTTTCATTCAAAAGAATATATTGGTTAGATCTTAAGAAAGAAATTTAGTAACTCAAGTCAATACTACATGTATCAGAATATTAAACAATCAAGTCTAAGAATTCTAGTCTTCTATTTATTTCAAGATAAACCATAATTTGTCACATTAAGAGTGCCTTCAAAGATTATGTGAAAGAGGAGTTCATGCAAACTTTATTAGAATGTAAGCCAATACTTTGAATATAAATTCAGAAATGAAATCAAGTTCATCCTTTAGGGTGATTCAAATGAAGCCAACTTTTTGATTAGGCATCTTCTCAAGCTTCTCCTCATAAATATTTTTTTCTTTCTTTTTCTTTTACTTTTTGGTACTATTTTTTCAATCCTTCTTTTCATTTCTTTCCCCATTTTCTTTTTTTTTAATGAGGATTACTATTTCTGGATAGCATTTAATGATTTTGAATTTCACTCTCCTCTTTCTAAAATTCAAACTTGAGATACCTCCTCACTTTAAAATTAGGTACAAGCTTTATTATTCATCCTAAAGTCACAATCTCTTCTTAACACACAATACTTTAAGTCTCTTAACTTTTCACAAATACAATTTTCTTTACTTTAAATAGTTAACTATAATCAAATCCTTTCATACCAAATATCTTTTTTCTATAAAATTAACCTTTATTACTAAAAACTTTCATCCAATCCTTCCATAATATTCAACTAAAATAAAAAGTTTTAGTTACCTACAGTAAGGTTCAACTACCAAAAGTTATGCGAATAATTTTTGAAAATATAATAATTGAAAAACAAAAAAGAGTTAATATTTCTCTACCCTCCCCCAAACATAAATTTTTCAATAAATTTTAAATAGTGGAGAGTAAAAGAGAACTATCCTTTTTGTGCTGGGATCTTAAAATCTTCAACAACTATCTGGTATTAGTCAAAATTTACAACTAGCAGGCATGAAACAATTAGTAACAGTGATATATAAATATTTAAGACTTTTGCAAGGTGAAGAGAAATTAACTTTAAACATTTATACATCCAACAAAACACCACAATACTAAATAAACTATTACATCACTACACAATTTATTTAACAATTTCAAAAAAAAAAAAATTTCAATACAACATAACACTACAACAACAGGGTTACACATCACATGAAAAGCAAATAACTACTACATCACAACAGTACAACATAATACAACAAGAAAAACAGAAATAGAAACAAACAATCTACCAATCTTCATCACCAGGATCATCAGCAAGGTCATCAGCAGGGTCAGCACGATCAGGTCTATACGGTGTATAGCTGGGGCAAGTAGGAAATATCACATCGGTCTCCCCCCTCATAAATCTAACCTGAGCATCATAATAGGCAATATCAAATAATCTTCATTCACATCACTTCTAACCTCAATCACATCCAACCTACCAAGGAGTCTATCCACACTAGCACTATGTAATCTCAGCTGCTCCATAATAACAGATAATGTAGGTGGCTCAGACATAGATGGAACATCATAACTCATAGTAGGAATATCAGTACTCCTACTCTCATCTCTGGCTCCCACATGAGAATCATAATTACAGATAATAGTTTTTGTAATTGGTCTCAGCGATATAGTCATTTCTTCAGAACCGGTGAACTCCACTCCAGACTGAACACACAGAGCATGAACTACGGCAGGGTGTTATAATCCACCAGTGGTCTCTCCTCTAGCAATATTCTGAATGTTCTTGAACACAATAGTTCCAATATCAATATTTTTCATCTTCTGAATACAATAGTTCAGAATTGCTCTATCCCTTGTAACTTCGTTATAGTGATATGAAGGTAATAGTCTCGTAGAGATGAAATAGTGCCAAACTTTGATGCAACATTAATTTGGAAGCAAGGAAGTTAATCATCTATTTTTACTTACTTTTCGTTCCCCTCTTCCATCTGTCAGAAAAGCAATCACTTCTCTCATATTTGTCTCTCGAGTATCACAGTTTTCATATTCACAAACAAATGGTTCTCAAGTCTGATAGAAGGCATTAATACGCTGAGGGTAAAACTCAACCATTTTTCCTCCAACTAGTACATACTCAATCTCATTCCAGGGCACATTTGAATATAACTCTCTAACAACTCCCACAACAGCAGTCGCAATAAAATAACAAAATCATTCTCAGTTCTGCTCTACAATTAACTATTCTACAAATCCACTAGGATTATCAAAAGCTCGATCCTTGATACACTTCTTATTATAAAGGTAAGAGTTAAAGCGAAATTGCGCTTTAACATTAACAAATTTTTCTTCATCAAAATTCAATTTTCTCTTCCCTTTACTCATCCTTGGAGCCATGTGAATTTCTAAAATTTGCAAGAAAATTTCAACAAATTCCAAATTCACAATGTAACAAACTCCAAATACTATTCTAAACAAGTAAGAGCAAATTTCATCATGTAAATCTCAAAATTTCTTTAAAAATCCAAAAATTCCAACCTAAGAAATGTGAGAGATTTTCATGGTGAAAATAAAAAAGTTTTAACTTAAAGTGAAGCTTTTACTAAGAGAAGTGTAGATCCGGTCTCGAAAAGCTTTGAAATCACTTCAAACCGAGATCTAGCAAGCCCTAGGTCTCTAAAATCATGAAAATGGAGGAGGAAGATGAAAGCAATGGAAAAAACCACGGGTCCCATGGTCAAAATCATGAAATAAAGGGATTTCGGCGTTTTTCTGTACTTGGGTGCCGGCGGTGCTCTATTTATTAAAAAATGCCAAACTCTCTGGATTTGGGCGCCGGAGGTGCCAGTCTAAATTTTTTCTGGGTCCGAAAAGTTTTTCATAATTTCGATTGTTTCGACCTCCACAATGATGTTTAACACTTCATTAAGCATCTAATTCATCTCACAAGAATTAATTAACACAATTCTTTATACAAACAATACACAGCATACTTTTATATATATAATCCATGTTACATTATAAACACCAAATATGTTCATTCAAACCAAACCAACAACTCTTAAATGTTCAGTGTTGCAAGTACGCTACAATAATCATACAGTAAAATCTAAGCACACAATGAAAGTAAGCATATCAAATCCAAATTCAAATTACAAAGCAAAGCAAAGTAAATACTACACACACCAAACAAAATTAAGCAAAGTAAACTAACACACAACAAACATAAGTAGAATCCAATAATCACTCCACATCGGTTTCATAACTATCTTCTCCTCTGATGTCTCCAATTGATTTTTGATGCACGAACAAATTGTAGAATGGACGAATTGGGAATTCATCAGATGAATCCTCAGCAATCACCGTGTTTTTCTTCATTAGATTAATCAGGCCCATCTCAATTCGACCATTGTGATCAAATTGTTCCTTCATACTCCAATCTATATGATTGAATAAATCAGAAAAATTATTGATTTCATTCATAACATTCGGTACCTCTTTCTCCAACTGTTTGATCCTTTCCAGTATCATTCTAGAACTTTCAGGAAAATAGGGTTGAATCGGTTGTGAAGTCTGTGTTGGTTAATCATCAAGCAAGTTCATATCATCTTCATCTCCCACTGTTTGATAGTCATAAAGATTAGTTGGATCAATAGGCCTCCATGGAAGAAGAACCTTTTCCTAACTCTCATATGGAACTTGTGATTGACTACATAACATAAATCTGGTGGATGGGTGTCCAAGCCCATATTTAGATCCATGAACAATTAATCCCAAAATTAATTTCACAATTATATTACTAATGCAATCGAGCTCCCAGTTTGAAGACAGAAATTCAAAATGGCACTTTCCTTGGTTACTTTACTAATCTTCAAAGTTGGAAATAACTTTGCGGAAATAAAATAATGCCACTACTTTGACACTGGATTTAGAGATGCAGAAGGGAAACTGATATATCCATTTTCTCTAATTTCCCAATCCTCATTCTCATCCGTTAAATAATGATACACACCATTCATATTATCACTTGTGGCATTGAAATTAGAATAATGGCAAATAGGTACTTTCTCAATCATTAAGAGATCGTTAATTCTTGCAGGAGTGAATTGTACAAACCTACCTCGCACAAATATGATTTCTTGGTTGATCCCGTGAAGATTTGCAAAGAATTCTTTCACGACCGGAACAACTACAACAGTGGTAGTGTAGCAAAGCACTTCCCAATGTCTCTCCTTAATTATCTCTTCAATTCTAGTAGTATGATTATCCATACGTCAATTTGTGAAGCCACTTTCTTTGATAATCCTCCTCTTCATCATCACTTTGTTGAACAATCGCTGTGCCTCAAAGATTATAAACTTCCTTCAATTAAAAATGTGAGATCGAGGGGTTTCTATAGAGTATGAATCTATGGGATGCGAATTGGGAATGGTAGTTTTCATTTTTGTTGAGTTGGGAAGTCTAAAATAAAGTTTAGGGAGTTATAAGGACGAAGATCCCGCTCAAAACCGCCAAAACTCACATTTTAAAACTCCAAAAAACGTAAACAGGTTATGGGCGTTGGCGGCGCTCGATAGGGCGTCGGTGGCACTTAAACCTGTAAGTTCAGCAACTTCTCTGTGATCGGGCGTCGGCGACACCAGTAGTAAAAAATGCTCACCGAACTTCGTTTAGCCCAAAATATTCCAATATCTCAATTCAATCCAATATTTATCAATTTTAAAAGTATCTAGGAGTTATTAGGATTGAAAAATAACTATTTAAAAAAAAACAATTACAACAAACAAGCAAACACACCACAAAGATACATATGGGTTGCCTCCAATAAAGCACTTGGTTTAACGTCTTCAACCCAACAAACCATACAGTTAATCGAGATGACTCAACATTAAAACCTCTTTGAAGTAAGACTTTAATCGATGCCCATTAACTTTGAAAATCTTTCCAGTATCAGAATCTTTAATATCAACAGCTCCAAAAGAATGAACTTTTTTAACTGTAAAAGGTCTAACCATCTAGACTTGAGCTTTCCAAAAATTAACTTCAATCTAGTGTTGTATAACAAAACTTTTTGTCCAAATTCTAATTTCTTTTTCAATATCTTCCGATCATACTACAATTTCATTTTCTCTTTATAGATCCTATCATTGTGATAAGATGCATTTCCAATCTCTTCCAATTCATTCAATTGCATAAATCTCTTTTCTCCAGCATTTTTCAAATTAAAATTCAACTCTTTTATCGCCCAATATGATTTATGCTCCAATTCAACCGGTAAATGGTAAGTCTTACCAAACATTAGTCTATAAGGAGACATTCCAATATGGGTTTTAAAAGAAGTTCTATAAGCCCATAAAGCAGTATCTAATCGAGCAGACCAATCTAATTTATGATTATCCACAGTTTTCTCTAAAATTCTTTTAATTTCACAATTAAACACTTCTGCTAAACCGCTAGTTTGGGGATGATAAGCAGTAGAGATTCTATGAATAATATTATATTTCTCAATCAATCTCTTAATTTGATTATTCCTGAAATGGGTTCTACTATCAGTTATAATAACTCTCGGCACTCCATATCTTGTAAATATATTTTTCTTTAAAAATTTTGAAACACTCCGAGCATCATATCAAGGTAAAGCAATAGCTTCAATCCATTTTGAGATATAATCAACGGCAACCAGTATAGATAAATTCCCAAATGAACGAGTAAATGATCTCATAAAATCTAATCCCCATACATCAAAAATTTCAACTTCCAAATTAAAATTTAGAGGCATGTCATTTCTTCTAGAGATATTACCTACTCTCTGACATCGATCACATGATTAAATATATTTATAAACAACTCTAAAAATAATAGGCCAATAAAATCCAGATTGTAATATCTTAAAAGTAGTTTTATCAAAGCCAAAATGACCTCCAAATTCAAAATCATGACATCATTGAATAATCAAATTTGTTTCTTCTTGTGGCACACATTTCGTATTAATCAGATCCTTACACTGTTTATATAGATAGGGTTCATCCCAAAAATAAAATCATTCATCATATTTAAACTTCTTTTGTTCTTGCCTTGTTAGATCAGATGGTACATATCACTTACAATATAATTCACAAAATCAGCATACCAAGGCAAATTTCATCCCATAATAGTATAAAGTTGTTCATCAGGGAAAGTTTATGTAACTTTCTTCTCAAATTCAGATAATTTATCATACTCTAATCTTGACAGATGATCAGCTATTTGGTTATTAGCACCCTTCCTACCAACTATCATAAAATCAAATTCTTGCAGAAGAAGTATCCATCTAATTAGTCTAGGTTTCACATCCTTCTTTTGCATTAAATATTTGATAGCGGAATGGTTACGTATGCACAATACTTTTAACTCCAATTAAAAAAGGTCTAAACTTTTCAAAAGCAAATACTATAGCTAATAACTCTCTTTCAGTAGTGGTATAATTAATTTGAGCCTCATTAAGAGTTTTACTAGCATAGTCAATGACTTTGAAAACTTTATCATGCCTTTGCCCCAATGCAACTCTGATCTCATAATCACTAGCATCACACATAAGTTCAAATAGTTTCTCTCAATATGGTGAAACAATTATAGGTGCAGTGATTAATTTCTCTATCAATAATTCAAAAGCACTCAAATATTCATCATTAAAACCAAATTTTCTATCATTTTCTATAAGTCAGCACAAAGGTTTGGTAATTTTTGAAAAATCTTTAATATATCGCCTGTAAAATCTAGTGTCCTAAAAAACTCCTCACCTCTCTCATGCTAGTGGGTGACGGCAATTTCTCAGTCACTCTAATTTTAGCAAGATCTACCTCCATACCATATTCAGAAATTTTATGCCCAAGCACAATTCCTCCTGCAACCATATATTGACATTTCTCCCAATTCAAAACTAAATTTGTTTTCTCGCAAAGCTCCAAAACTTTTGCTAAGTTTTCAAAGAAAATTTCAAATGAATTCCTGAATACAGAGAAATCATCCATGAAAACTTCTATTCCATTATCTTTCAAACTACTGAAGATAGACATCAAACATCTTTGAAATGTTGCAGGTGCATTACACAGTCCAAAAAGCATTCTTCAAAAAGCAAAGGTTCCATAAGGGTTTGTAAATGTTGTCTTTTCTTGATCCTCAGAAGCAATAGGTATTTGATGGTAACCAATATATCCATCCAGAAAGCAGTAGTATTTATGTCTAGCAAGTCTATCTAGCATTTGATTGAGAAAAGGAAGAGGAAAGTGATCTTTTCTGGTGGCGTCATTTAATTTCTAATAGTCAATACAAATTTGCCATCCATTAATTTGTCTTGTGGGTATAATTTCATTACAAACATTCACTTCAACAGTCACTCCTCCCTTTTTCGGTACACAATGTATTGGAATCACCCAAGAATTATCTGAAATAGGATAAATAATTCTATCATCCAGCCATTTTAAAATCTCCTTCTTAACTACTTCTTTCATTATTGGATTCAATCTCCTTTGTGAATCAACTCTCGATTTATTTTCTTCATCTTATAAAATTCTGTGCATACAAATCAAAGGACTAACTCCTTTAATATCTGCCAAAGTTCATCCAAATGCTTTCTTGTATCTTTTTAAAATTTCCAACAACTTCTGTTCTTGATAATCGTTTAACTCCGAAGATACAATAACTGGCAGGGTAGAGGATTCTCCTAAAAATATATACGTCAAATTACTATGAAGAATTTTCATCTCAAGTTCAAGAGGTTTTATTATAGTTGGAATTAAGTTTTTATTTCCACCTTCCATAGTGTCTAATACATCGAATCTCTCCTGAATGTACTCCAAATCTTCATTCTTCTTACTATCTGAATTTTCTTCATTTTCAATTTCTTCTTCAAACATATTTTCATACTCTACTTCATTTTCAAGAAAATATATTGTGAAATTTATACCAATTTCATATGAAATTACACTTTAAAGAAAGGTATTTTCTGTGTTTTATTACACGAATGAAGATTTATAGGTACTAAGAGCAAAAAGAGCAAAAAAGCGCGAATCTGGAGCAAAAAGGACAAAAATTGATGAAAATTGAACTGTCCCACCGACGGCGAGACTTAAGCCGCCGACAGCGAGATTTTCCCGAAAGTTTTTAATATATTATAATAGAGCCAGTCGACAGCGAGCCTGAACGGTTAGCCTTGTTTCTAGAAGCCCGCCAAAGGGGAGATCAAGCTCGCCGATGGCGAGATAGTTGATTCAAGCCAAATTCGATGAATCTTGATGGATTTTGAAGAGGTGCTTAAACAACCTTTGGAAATATGACTCCTTCTATAAATAGAGACGATTTTGTGTGTTATGTTGTGTTAGTTGGTGTCAAATTAGTGCTTCCTTTTGTATTAAGAGTTAGTGTTTAGTGTCTTGGTGAGTTATAAGTGTGTTGTACAAGAAGGAAGAGTCAGAGGAACTTGAGGAATCTGCTTGGGAAGAAGAATTGAGATAATTATATTTGTTTATTGTTTTATAACTTTAAATGAAATCCAAGATCTGTGTTATTATTCCCATGCATTCTGAGTAGTTTCCTTTATCTTTCTCCTTGTTATTGAGGTTTTGTGAAGTGAAGAATTAAAAGAGTTGTGCTTAATAATATTAAATAGAGATTTTGATAATCTTTTACTTAAATCTTAATTTTCTTTCAATTTGGCCTATTGAATTGTTAACATATGTTGAATTATCAACTATAGTAAAGAATATATCCAAGATTCAGGGAATTTAAAAGCCTTGAAAGGAGGGTGCAAATAAATAGGGAAATATTAATTATCGGGCGAAGAATTTAATATTTTAGTGTGACAGATTAAAATCTTCCATTCGGTACTATTGTTTGGGAGCTGAAGTGTAGATGTTAGCCCTCAGGTGAGGGGAACGTGGGAGCTCTGAAGTGGCAGCCAGTATCCTCCCAGCCAAGCCACAAATTCAGTAACCAAACATAAGCATTAGTCAATGTTCTTTGCACATAGACCAAAGGGTAAAGAATAGGAATGCTCCTATTTGGCACAATATAATTCTAAACTCATTTAATTATTCATTCACTCAATCCTCTTAACAAGGACAAAGATACTTTTCTAAATTGAATTATATATTATGTCTTTTAAGTATTAGTTTTAAGTTTAACTATTCTTCATTTTTTGAATACTATACTAAATTAGATTAGTAATCGACTTTACTAAAACAATTTGTTTGTAAATCTCCAACTTCCCTGTGGGATCGATATCTAGGACTCCAATAGAGCCCTTATTACTTGAGCGATACGTATACTTGCGTTGATTAAAGGGGAGGGAGTACAATTGCTACTTTACTTTGAAAAACATATAAAACTTTATTAAGCTTAACAATTATATATAGCCTTCTATTTTACCCTACTCTCCCCCTAGGCTGAATTGTATATTTGCAGCTGGAGGTCAATTCCATATTGATCTATTTTCTTAGAAAGGGCTGGAATTTGAGAAATTGCCATAGTCATCATATCTGAATCATGAACACTAGCTACTCTCTTAGGATTTACCCGTTCAGAGGGCCATCGAAAATTATTAGTAGCCATTTCTTCAATTAATGATCCCATTAATCCATTATAAATTGTTTGAATTATTAACCAATCTGGTAAAGCATGATGTGGGCACTTCCTAAGAAAATCTTTAAATCTCTTCCAAGTTTCATATATTGATTCTCTTTCAAACTGACCAAAAGATGAAATATCATTTCTTAGCTTAGCAGTCTTTGATGGAGGGAAATATTTTGATAGAAACTTTTGAGATAATTCTTCCCAAGTTCTAATAGATTCAGGTGCTAACAAATTTCACCATGCCTTAGCTTTAACCCTTAATGAAAAATTAGTCTGTAAATCTCTAACTTCCCTGTGGGATCGATATCTAGGATTCCAATAGAGCCCTTTATTACTTGAGCGATATGTATACTTGCGTTAATTAAAGGGGAGGGAGTACAATTGCTACTTTACTTTAAAAAATATATAAAATTTTATTAAGCTTAACAATTATATTTGTCCTTCTATTTTTACCCTACTCTCCCGCTAGGCTAAATTCTTATATTTACAGCGGGAGGTCAAGTTTTTGGCGCCGTTGTCGGGGAAGCAAAGTAATTATTAAGGTAATCACTAAAATAATTATTAAAGATAATTACTAGAGTAATAGACTATTTTATTATTATTTTAGTGGTGTATGCGTAAATTTGGAACCGAAAGTTTAATACCTTACGATTCATAATTAGAGCACACTATTAAAAGAATTAGAAAATAGAAAAGAGAAATCATAAAATTAAATCAAATGGCAAATAATCCAGAAATTGAAAATATAAACCACCTAAGACCTTTGAAAGATTACGCTAATCCTACATTAGATGAAATTCACTTAACTATCCAAAATCCTGATGTAGCGGCTAACTCATTCGAGCTTAAATCTGCAATTATCCAAATGGTACAGAATAATCAATTTAGTGGTTCACCAAATGAAGATCCTAATCTACATCTTGCGAGTTTTTTAGAGCTATGTGCTACTTTTAGATATGACAGAGTATCTAATGACGCCGTTAGACTTAGGCTATTTCCTTATTCTTTAAGGGATAAGGCTAAGATGTGGTTAAATTCATTAGCAACTGGATCAATTAATACTTGGGGAGAATTATCCTAAAAATTTCTATCCAAATATTTTCCTCCTTCAAAAACTACAAAGCTTAGAAATGATATAACTTCTTTTAGTCAGTTTGACGGAGAATCAATATATGAAGCTTGGGAGAGATTTAAAGATATTCTCAGGAAATGCCCACATCATGCATTACCAGATTGGTTAATTATACAAACTTTTTATAATGGTTTAATAGGATCTCTTAGATCGATCATTGATGCTGCTGCTGGAGGCTCATTAATGTCAAAACCTTTTGATGAAGCTTATTCATTAATTAAAGAAATGGCTACTAATAATTTTCAATGGCCTTCTGAAAGGTTAAATCCTAAAAAATTAGCCAGTATACATGAATCTAATGCAATATCTATGTTAGATTCTCAATTTGCTGCTATATCCAAGAAATTAGATCATTTTGGAATGAATTATTCTCCTAATATAACAGAAGAAAATTTATTTGGACAACTTATAGATGCTCCATCCTCATATGAAACTATAAATGCTGTTAACAATAGACCCAATAATCCTTATGTAAATTATTATAACCCTGGGTGAAAAAATCATTCAAATTTTAATTGGAATAACAATTCTGCTAATCAGCAATGGATGAATAATTCAGTAAACCCAGTAGGAAATCTATCTAACCAAGGAAATGCTAATTTTAAACCTTCTTATCCAGCTGGATTTAATAATAACTCTCAGTTTAAAGATAAGAAGTTTTCTATGGAAGAATTAATATTAAATATGGGTCAACATTTACAAAATCAAGGTAATCAGTTACAAATTCAAGGAAACCAATTACAAACTCAAGGAACAGCAAGTAAAAATATTGAAACTCAACTTGGACATATCGCTACTGCACTTTAGAATAGAAGTCTTGGAACTTTTCCTAGTAATGTGGAAATAAATCCTAAAGATCAAGGAAAAGAACAAATTAAAGCAATACAGTTATGAAGTGGAAAAGAGTTAGAAACAAGAATACAGAAAGAAACAGAAAGTTAGAATGAGGAGGAGGAAATCGAAAAAGATAAGGATCAGAAAGATCAAAATCTAGAAGATCCATTGATACCTATGAAAATTTCTGTAGAAAAATCACCACCACCATTTCCTCAGCAACTAAGGCAATATAAAAAAGATAAGCAATTTTCTAAATTTCTTGAAAATTTAAAAAAATTAACGGTAAACATTCCTTTTGTAGAAGCATTGGAACAAATGCCCAATTATGTGAAATTTATGAAGGATATTTTAAATAAAAAAAGAAAATTCACGAACAATGAAAGCATTGCACTTAGTGAAGAATGTAGTGCGATTATTCGAAAAAAGCTTCCCGAAAAATTAAAAGATCCTGGTAGTTTCGCTATACCTTGCGTTATTGGAGAAAAATTTTATGGAAAAGCATTATGTGATTTAGGAGCCAGCATAAATCTAATGCCTCTATCAATTTTTAAAAGATTTGGATTAGGAGAAGTCTCACCTACTTCAGTAACTCTTCAGTTAGCTGATCATTATGTTACTTATCCTAAGGGAGTTATTGAAGATGTGTTAGTAAAAGTGGATAAGTTTATCTTCCCAGTAGATTTTATTGTTTTAGATATGGAAGAAGATAAAGAAATACCCATAATATTAGGAAGACCCTTCTTAGTTACTAGAAATGCTATGATTGATGTTCAAAAAGGAGAATTAACTATGACAGTAAACCATCAAATAGTTACCTTCAACATTGCAAAATCAATGAAATATCCTGCTATAGAAAAAGATAATGAAAGTTTTCGAATGGAAATTATTGAACATCTACAAAATGAACATTCTAAAGAATACTTTGAAGAAAAACTCGAAATAGAAAATATTGAATTAATTGAAGAAACAAACAATGAAGAATTAGATTATACACAGGAAAAATTTGAATTGTTAGATAATACAGAAAATACTGAAAATAATATAGCTCCATCAATTATTAAACCTCCTGAACTTGAATTAAAAATCTTACCTACTCATTTGAAGTATGCTTATTTAGGTAACTCTTCAACTTTACCAGTTATTATATCAGCAAAATTAAATGAATCACAACAGCAAAAACTTTTGGACACATTAAAAAAATATAAGAAAACTTTTGGCTGAACTTTAGCAGATATTAAAGGAATTAGTCCTTCAATCTGTATGCATAGAATTATTTTAGATACCAAACACAAACCAAGAGTTGATCCCCAAAGGAGATTAAATCTGATTATGAAAGGGATAGTCAAGAAAGAAATATTAAAATGGTTAGATAATGGTATTATATATTCTATTTCGACGAGTGCTTGGTAAGCCCAATTCATTGTGTTCCTAAGAAATGAGGAGTGACTATTGAAGCTAATGAAAATAATGATTTAATACCTATAAGACAAGTTACTAGATGGTGTATATGTATTGACTATAGAAAATTAAATGCAGCCACCAGGAAAGATCACTTCTCTTTACCATTTCTAGACCAAATGTTGGATAGACTAACCGGACATAAATATTTATGTTTTTTAGATGGATATACCAGTTATCATCAAATTCCTATTGCTCTTGAGGATCAGGAGAAAACTACATTTACCAGTCCTTATGAAACATTCGCTTTTCGAAGAATGCCTTTTGGATTATGTAATGCACCTGCAACATTCCGGAGATGTATGATGTCTATATTTAGAAAATTAATTGATGATGGAATGGAAGTATTTATGGATGAGTTCTCTGTATTTGGAACATCATTTGACGTATGCTTGAGTCACCTTAAAAAATCTTAGAAGTATGCGAGAAAACTAACTTAGTTCTAAATTGGGAGAAATGTAAATTTATGGTTGCAGGTGTTGACCTCATTTTTTATGATGTCTTTTGTTTCTCTCTTTAGTACTTAGGATCTAGCCTTAGGTTTTTCCTTTGACTAATCTTAGAGGACTAGAAGTGGAACCCACCCTTTATAAATTTAAACACTTCTTAACTCCCTGCAAACCCCACAAGCTTGATTGTAGACCCCTAATCACCTAGAGGGTTGAAATCAAATGTGGAGGTTTAAAGGATGAGTTCCCTATAGGACCCTTGGGCCTTAGGATTACCCTGGGTAGCCTGGTTTGGTGAGGGTTGACTTGCACATACACTACACTCTCACACCCATTCCAAGTCCTAAAATCACATTCTCACCCAACATGACTTCCTGACTCATGTAGGTAATTCATATGGATGGTCCTTAACATAGTGAATGCCTCAAATGAGTCCTCTCAAGGCTCATATGGGCTTAATATTGCTCCATGGCTCAACCAAAATGATTCCATTTCACTCAAACTTGATCAATCTTCCTTTTTCCAAAATTTCAATTTTTGACCTCCTGGGCCACGGACCCACCAAACCTACGAAAAGCCCTTAAAACTACCCAAAATTTACAAAATTACCTAAATTACTCAAAATTCTTCAAAATCAGTCCTAAACATTTCCCCCACTCAAATTGATCATCCATAGCCAAAAAATATCAAAAATTCCAAAAATACCCCCCAATACCCTCCAAATACCCAAAATGGCCTTCTTAGCCCAAAATTCCAAAAATTCCCAAAAAATTCTAAAATATCCCAAATATTCCCAATTTCATTTTGTTCAACTACACCATGAGCCAAATTTGCCAATTTACCCCACTTTTACCAAAACCCCCAATTTGACCCATTTTAAACCCAAGTGAACCTAATGTCCCCCCAATGGATCTCAATTCTGGTCCAATTCAATTCCAAACTTCAATTTAATATCCCCAAACTCAATTTAGACCAAGTCCAAGTCCAATTTGATTGACATTTGAGCCCAATTTCAATTTAAAGCCTAAGGCCCAATTTTGGCCCATGACCTAAACCTAGCTTAAACCAACCCAATTCAACCCCAATTGGCCCCAAATTATTTCTAAAGCCTTCCTAACACCCCCATAAACAAAACACTAACTTGATTTGCCCAAAATTTGGACCTAAACTCCACCCAAACATAACCCAAAACCAAAATCCCTTAAATTCACCTAAGCCCAAACCAAACCCAAATGGGCCCTAATCTTGCTTAAGCCTAATTGTACTTGGATTGTGACTTGACCCCACTAATCAAGCTGACCCAAGTGACTTTCTCTTCAGCCCAAACCAGCCTTGGGGAGATGCACCTAGCCTAAACCATGAGTTGACCAAACCAAGCCCAAAATGACCTCTCCCCCATACCATTTAAATCAAACCCTTTACACATGTCAAACCCCAATTGATTGCACCAACTCCCAGCCCTGACCCCACTGAGTCGAATGGTGACCCATGCACTGGTCGATCGACCACCACAGCCAGTCGGAAACCACCGAGGCCGAGAGGCTTAATTTGAATCAAAAATTCAATTCTCCATGGCTGAGCTGTCCCAACCCAAATGGACACCATAGCTATTCTTCTCCTCACTAGAGCAGCTGATCCCAGCCTTCAAACCCCCTTGAGAAGCCCTTTAACCACCTCTATTTAAACCCACTCACCTTTCGGCCAAATAAGGTGATGAACCAGACCTTAAGGAAACTCTGCCAAAATCATTCCAGACTCCTCCCTAGACATAGAGAACTTGATCCCATTGAAATCCAGCCCTGATACCCTCTCTGTGAGCTCAATTTCTGAGTTGAAAATCCACCCAAAAAACAGGACAGTTCACCACAGTGAGCCAATATCCAAATTGATTGGTCCTACATCTTCACCAAACCAAGAGGAAAAGTTCCCCAGCAAAGCTCCCTAACCAGGCCAGCCATTGCTTCCAGCCTCCAAGCTTTGTGATTGGCCTTAGTCACTTTCATACCTAGATAATTCCCTAGTGCCGAGACTTCATGCGGAGCTTTCTCGGACTCGATCGAAGGTGACACAACTCTCGGATCGAAGCTTCACTTCTGCGAGCAAAGGTATGAACTCACTCTTCCTCCCGAGCTTCCAGCGATTCTCCATTTTGTTTAAGTTAATTTCATAGCCTATAAACAATATGGATGTGTTCGTCTCTTCAAGACTAATCCATAGAGCATAAGAACATAAGAATCTATTGAGAAACGAGTAAGATCTTATGGTTTTAGTGTGGACGGTCACGGGTGCACACCAGTCGTAGACGATGACCAGGAGCCGTTGGATCGCGCGTGTATCAAGCGGACAATCAAGATCAAGCCGAGCGCAATGGTACATGAACCGCGGGACGCATGGCTGCTGACTCAAGTGGCGGCGTCGAATGGGAGCGCGACAAGTAGGGGCTTCGGAGCTGCCGAGGTTGACGCGGCGCCGTGTGGATAAGTAAGAAATTAGGGTATTTTTGAATTATTTAAATGCCCTGAACTTTAAGAATTCATATCTTTTCATAGAAAAATCAAAAAAATAAAATAAAAATACCCTCTTGCTCAGTGAATAGAGGAGAATAATGTGGAAAAGAAATCAAGTTAATTGCATGGGTATTTTATTTTTAATAATTTATTTACTATTTTCAGTGTTTTGATTCTCCATTTTCATAGACAATTCATCGTGGCATGAGACCATAGGGCTTTTGAAGCCTCTGATCTTGGGAACATTCTCTTAATTTCTCAAGGTCAGAGGTCATCTCTGTGAAAAGTTATTGATTTTTCAAGTTTATGTCACTGTTTTAGGTATTTTAATTCCAATAATTAGCATGCTGTAAAATAAATTCTAGGAAAATTTGGTGATATTTCTTAGGACCAGAGGACCCTATGAAAAATAAATTTTGAGTTAATTCATTCATAATAACCTTACTTGGCCTAAACACCTAAAATTGAATTTGAATTAATTAGGGTTAACCACACATTAAATTGACTTGAAAATAATTCTCCACTAATCTTTAGGATCAGAGAGACCTCACATAAAAATTTGGAATCAATTGGAAATGTTTAACCCCACTAAATGGATTAATTAAGTCACATAACTAAAATTAAACTTTAAAAATTCATAACTCCAAAAATACTTTTCAAAAATTCACAAAAATGGTTTTGGAGCTTCTTTGATATTAGGGGAGTTCAGAAAAATTAAAATTGAAATTTTCTAAAAAAGTTGATTTTTCATAATATTTTAATATTTTAATAATTAAAAAAATAATAAAAATCACAAAAATATTAAAAATCATAAAAAAGACACATTTTGACTTCTAATCATTTAGGAATAAACCAAAAATTTTTCCAAAGTCCCTAGGATAAGATATTGAATTTTAAAGGCTTAATGTAATTTTTAATATTAAAAAAATGAATTTTCAACCTTCTTCACTAAAATAATTCTAATAAATCAAAGAAAAATAAAAAAATTATAAAATTTATTTCTCTAAACTCCTTGGGGTCATAGAAATTTAAGAAAAATATAAAATCTATTTTTCAACTTTTATTTTATTTTAAAACTAATTAATACTCTAAAACTCAAAATAATTATAATAAATAAAATATGATTCAAAAAATCACAAAATTTGGTCCAAGTGATCCTCTGGTCATTAGAAACATCCCATAATTTTCTTAAGGATAGGAACCTTTCCTTGGTCATGTTGTTGATTTTTCTTGGAAAACCCTTATTTTCTACTAAAGATAATTATATAAATAAATTAAATTCAGAAAAATCACATTTTCTCCTCTAATATCTTAATTGACATACGAGTGAGATGAAATAAAAATTTTAAATTCATTTGAGCTCAATTTAGTGAGTTATGAAATAAATAAACTTAAAAGGGCATAAGGGTAATTAAAAATTTTAACCCTTAATTAAAACTTTAAGTTTAATCAAAATGGGGGGTAAAATATTTGATTTTAATTTTCTCTTGGATGATTGAAACTTAGGGAAATTAAGGGGTAGAGACACATTAAATACTTTGAAATTATCAAAATGAAACTTTGATTAACTAACTGATTTAAATTTTGGAAAGAATATATTTAAATTTGGATTACTAAAATAGGGATATTATTAAGAGGATATTTATTCTTTAATTTAAAAATCCCTAAATAAGTCACTTTAACAATATTTAATTCTTAATTAAAAATTAAAATAATAATTCAAATTCACAAATAAAATTAAAATTAAAAATAAATTAAAATAAAATAAAATTACAATTAAAATTAAATTAAAATTAAGTTAAAATTAAATAAAATAAAATTAAATTAAGTTAAATTAAATTAAAATCAAATTAAATTAAATTAAATTAAAAAAATCATTTAAAAACAAACCTAAATGAAGTTATTAAAAGTTAAATTAAAACATATCAATAATTTCAACACCTCATTCTATTTAAGTGAATTTAAAACATGATCATCAGCTTGAAATATTAAGATAACTGAAAGTGTAAAGATTTAAATTAAATCTAAAATAATTTGAACACTATTCCAAACTTAAAATTATTAATTAAAACCTCATAATTAAACTAAAACACTTTAAATCATTAACTCAAACTTTAAAATTAAGAATGATTAAAATTCTTGATAAATCAACTTGCCCTTAAAGGCTTTAATTATTATAACTCTTAAATAGAGTATTAAGTGAGATGTCACTTCAATCATCAGGTAATCAAATACCTAAGTTCACTGAGCAAGAAATAAAGTTTAACTAAACTCCTGGATGATTAATTCACCTGTGCAATTAAATTTACTTGGACTTAAAATAATCCCAGAAGTATTGAAAAGATGTTTAGGACTCATCCTAAGCACTTCCTCAATATGATGGGATGTTTTAGAAGAACAACTGAATTTAATTGTTCTTTGATGAAGAAAATCATACTTAAATAAAACCAATAACCTAGACGTCATAGGAGATGACTGGTTATAAGATTAGGAATTTGGTAGACAACCAAACCCTTCCCTTAACTTTACCTAGGTATTTCCTACAAAAAAAATTTAAATGCCTTAACATGTGTTTTAAGTGCAGCTTGGGATGACGGAAAGACCCTCCAGGTACGCTTTTATTTAATTGCAATTTACTTTATTGCAATTTACTTACATGCACTGTACTTTACTTTTTCTTGCATGATAAATAAAACTGTTGCATGAAAACCAAAACCTTTAGGATAGTCCCTAAATTGAAACCAAAACTAATTAAAAGTCATTGCAAGATCAAATTCAACGCCACAACATTCCAAAATATAAAACAACTCAAAATTTAATCACAAATAAAATAAAACTGCAATTATAACTAAAATTAAAACGTCTCATTGGATGATCGGGAATCCCTCGAATGATGTAACCCACATGTTGCTAACAAGATTTCCCATGGTCTAAATGAAAGTGTGGAACTCATTCAGTTGAGTTTAGCAAATTCATTTAGACTAAGTGAATCCGATGAAAATAGTGGTGCCGGGATGACGGAACCGTCGGATCTTAATCGGTTCTGCTTAATCAACTTTGAGATTTGTTTTAAATAAAATACTAAGCCATCTCAATTTTCAATTTTTTCTAAACCAAAACACTTCTCTCATCTCCTGATTTATGACTTCTAAAACTAAACCTCTACAACAACAAGGAGCTCGGAGCATGGTGGGCAGCTCGGCCATCGTCATCAGTAAAACTCGGATCTACTTCAGCAAAACTTTCTTAGAATTAAATAACCAAGCCATAGGACTTCGAGGTAGCTTTCCTAGTGCAACATAAATCCTCAACTCTTCGTTAGGCATTTGCATGATCATGTTATGTAAATTAAGCCGTAACCGGTCTTAGGACTCCGAGGTAATTGTTCGGTACGACATAAACCCTCATATCTTTCAGGTTGTTTGTATGATCATGTCATACGAATATAAGTCCTAATTAATTAAAACAGGGAGGATTAAACATTAAATGAACTCCCAAATTGAAACCAAACAATAGGATAGTTTGGGAAGTTGCCAAGATTCTACTTGGATCCTCAACTTCTCCTACTTTTCTTCCTTTGGACTCCTGAAATTAACTGTTCCAAACTTGATCCATTCCCTATTGAAATCCCAAAATTCAATCCTTTGAAACCTTAAACTTTGAAATTCTTGAGAGAAAAACCACTAATCATTATTGAGATTTTTCTTAAATGATTCACGTCATTTAAGATGTAATTAACTATAGGGCCTTGCCCTTATAGGGAACTTTAAGAACCCAGGTAATATAAACCCTGTTTAATTATTTTATATTAAGCAAGGGAACTTGTCAGCTTATAAAATTGGTTCGCAGACCAAACGGATGTCACAAATCTTCTGGTTTATTTAATCGAGCCCCATTGCCAAGCAGTGTGTCTATTCTTCGGGATAGATACACGGTTTGTGGTGTGATGCTCGTTTATATAAACTATTTGGGATGTGAGATCAGTTTGATTTCATATCTTAAAATTTTCAAACTTAAAATTATTTTCAAAATCAAATAATACTTTCTAAATTACATATATATTTAAATTTAATTTAAAACCTAAAATTCGCCGAAAACTTCTGTAGGTGACCTCCTTGTCAAAATACAACACTCAACCTAAAAATATGTCGACAACTTCTGGTGACTCCGCTGGGGACTAGTTCCTCTCTCCATTTTAATCAGATGGTTTTGCTTTCATAAATCGGTAGTGTATCCATGTCCCTAGTGGAGCAAACTACCATTCTTCCGTTGGAATACCCCGTTCATATCTGTCTTGAACGAGTATAGCCAACTCCTCTCGGATTTAGGAGCCACTGTTTAGATACCCCTAAACAGAGAGGTTCTGAGATCATTTTACCTCTTTTCTGAGGGGGGGTAGACCCCCAATAGGTGTTAGTTTAGGAGAGGTCCTTCGAGTCGAGAAGTCTTGCATAAGACTTTCTCTTCCTTTCCAATTCTAAATCGGGCCCTTTACCATTTCTATAACCTTTTCCCTTTAATCATTTTGTTTCTAACAAATGAACCCGCTAATAAACAACCTTCTAATAAACAATCTCTTTTAAAAATCACAAATACACTAAGATAAACGAAACTGTGTTCAGACTCTTTCTTTTTTGTCCTAAGCTTTACGACAAAAGGAAGCGTAATTCGGGACTGACATTCAGAATTTGCCCTACAGAAAATGATTGCCCCAAAGTTAATCTTTTCCTTCACTAATGGAATGGACTTCGCCGTTTACAAGGATGAGCTGCCTGACAATGGGATCAACCGTTTTGGACAAGGATTCGACAATAAAGATATCAAGTTTGCTGGCGTCACTCTCTTCGCACTAATGGACAAAGTGCCAAAAACTAAAGAGCCCATGATTGAGTTCAACTTGAAGTCGGCTCAGGAATTCCCTCCTCTGCAAAGTGCTCCAGCTGAAAGGAGTACTACTATTTGTAGGAGAACTGTTGTCTCTACCCCCACCGGTCTAGTCATCTTTGCACCAACCCCAACTTCTGCCAAATTGAAGGGGAAGGAAATCCAAGTTTGTGATGAGCCTGTCACCGTGGAGGGTACAGATTTTGCTACAATACCGTCTGTTTTTGAAATTGGGTCCAGTTTAAGAGTTGCACCCCTAACTCGGACTCAAAGAAGAAATAGAAGCAGAAAGATCGCCAAGAAAGCCAGAGCTGCTGAAGTTGGCTTTCTAGAAGAAATTCATGAGGAAAGAGAAGAACTGCCTGAGTATAAACCTCTGTCGGAAGGAACCAAGTTTCACCCTCTCTCTGCTGCATCAAATGAAGAGGATGTTCGTAGGATCGCCGCTGCATTACCCCGACCTGCATACTACAACAATTACAAAAGGAAAAGGAATAGGACTGCGCTTTTGGCTCGACTGCAAGCTGTGATAGAAAAATTGGCAAAGAAAGAAAGATGCCCTGTGTCAGAAATCTTGAGAAGGATAGGATGGGTGCCAGCTAAATCCCGCCTCGGACCGCGAGTAGAGCCTGTTGCTGCCACAGAGAAACCAAAGAAGAAGATAAAATCCAGTTCACCCGTTATTGTATCAAGTCTGCAAATTAAGGAGGATACCACCTTCCAGCATATAGCCGGCAGACCATCCGGTCCTAGGCTTCCGGCTGCGAAAAGGATGGTATGGCGACCTACTACCGGTGAGCTAAGACCAAAACAATGTCCTGAGAAGAAAAGTCTCATCAGGAGACTTGAATCAGAAGGAAGTGCTACTGCAATGAAGGAAATCCCCGAAAAGGAAGTTCAACAACCATCACATAACAACTGCGAGACCGTGTGGAAAGGGCCATTAGAGGATACCATGGACAAGTTAAGGACCGATATCCAACGATTAGCAAAAGAAAGAGAAGAAAAACTAGAGGATGAAGTTGACTCATCAGAGTTCATGGATGAGGAGTATGCTGAAATCCACATGGCTGAGACACGAGCATCGTCACCTTCGCAAGGTGCTCCGGCAGCTGCGGAAAGAGATGAACCGGAAGTGTTGAGAGCACGACTTCAAGAGAAGGATGATACAATTTCCCAGATGGCAAAGAGGATGGAAGAGATGGCTACTACCTTAGCCACTCTACAGAGTCAGGTACAACCTCAGAAAGAGACACCCCCAGAAATTATCCATATTGCAGATGGAGGAAAAGAGATCACATCCGTCAACGGAGACAAACAACCAAAGAAAGATCCTGCACAAAGCATGATTCCAGAAAAGGACATTAAGAGCATGGTAGAACAGCAGGTGCGAGAAGCCCTAGCACAATCTAAGAGTGGAGCATCTATTCAGACGGGTAGACCTTACCCCGAAGAGTTTGATGCGGTCCAATACCCGAAAGGCTTTGTACCACCTCTATTTAAGACTTTTGATGGTACCACAAACCCTCGGCAGCACGTTGTACATTTTCGTGCTAGTTGCTACAATGCCTGTGGCAGTGACACTCTACTCTTCCGTCAGTTCGTCAGCAGTTTATCAGGGATTGCCTTTGACTGGTACGCAGAATTGCCAAATGTTTCAGTAAAGACCTTTTTAGAACTAGAGAATATCTTCGTTAAGTGATTTGTCGGGGCTCAGCACCACATCACTATCGGTGATCTAGTGGTGGAGCAACAAAAGCCGAACGAGACTTTAGTGGATTACATACTTCGATGGAGAAACTTAAGCATGAAGTGTGAACCACAGCTTCAAGAACAACATGTAGTCGGCATCCTACTTAAAAGTATCCATGGCCCGATAGCACTTCTCCTCAAGGGATTTACAATCAAGACTTTAGAGAAGTTGCTCAGCAAGGCCGGGAGCTTGCAAGAAGAGGCAAAGCAGTTAAGTTTCTCGGACAAGAACGATAAGCAGAAGCCCGTGAAAACATTCGAAAAGAAATTTGGAATCATCGCGGCAGTAGATAAAGGCAAGCAGCCAGTTCAGATACAGTCAAAACGACCACAGCCTAGTTATCAACCACCGCAACGGACATACCAACAGCCATCTCAGCAAGGCTATCAACCACCTTAGCAGGGCTATCAGCAACCTCGTCCGAGCTATCAGTCGCCTCAGCATTATGAACAATGGCCTCATTCATCGCGTACCTTAAGAGAACTTCTAAATAGAGAATATCCATTTAAAACTGAAGCAGTAGCGAAGATGTTCCTTAGCTTAATGAAGACACCGGATTTTCAGCTGCCAGAGCCCAAGAAGCCAGAGGAAGTCAATAAGAAAGATCATCCAAATTATTGCCCTTATCACCAGATGCTTGGACACAAGATAGAGGATTGCATCACTTTTAAGAGTTGGCTTGATGACAATCTCCGAAAAGGGAACATAACGATCCCAAGGGAATACATGAAGGAACCCCATAAAGGAGGTTCTGTCAATGTTATTTCAACGGATCCCATTGTTCCGATAGACCCTTACATGACCGATGATGGATGGAGTACTGTCTGGACAAAGTCTTCAAAGAAACTTGTCGAGCTTCAACTCAGAGTTTTGGATCACATCCAGGCCGCTTCAGTACGCGCTTCAACTCAAAGTTTGAAACCTGTCGAGCTGGCACTATAACTTGCGATTGAAGAACTGCCCCAGAAGGAGGAGAAGATCGTGGAAGAAAAGAAGACTGAGGCTCCGAAGGGTAGACTAGAGGTTGCTTATCCTAGGATGGTTGTTTCCAATTCGGGGGAGAAATCCCTCGAACTCCCGACTCGTATGATTATTTGCTCGCCCCGGCGGGATCTTATAATGATAAGGGTTATGGCGTTGGCTACATTTTGACTGTTTCTAACGATTACGTAACTAGCGACAACCGGCTTAATCCGGATCTTGATTCTAATACAAATAATGATTCTCAAATCATACATAACCTCGATGACCACGACGAAGAAGATGTTCACAAAGGAGGCTACGAAAGTTAGACAAGCAACAAGTCCATTTGTGAATTCTGAGGAGCTCTGATCATGATAGAATTAGAACCATCAGACACCGAAGTAACTTCAGAAGAGCCAATTGTTCTGATTCAAGGGGAAACACCAGCAGATTCAGCACCAGATGCAGAAGAAATAACTGAAGTCAATCTAAGAAGTGGAAAATTTTTACCTCCGAGAACGGGTCTAAAGGATAAAGGAAAGCAGGTGGTTGCTCAGGAAGAGCCAACCCCAGCAGAAGAACTGCCCATTCGGGAAGAAGGCGAGGAACATGGTAATAAAGTGGACTACAACGTGCTAGCCAATCTTAGGAAGTTACCAGCCAAACTAAGCATATACGACGCTCTGATCCTGTCAAAGGAGATGAGGGAGGCTCTGATCAAGGCTTTGCTTGATCTAGAGTTTGTTTAACTCAAATGGCCGGTAATACCTTCGACGATGTTTGCACGTTAAGAGAACAACGAAGTGTTACCTTCACGGACAATGATCTATTACTGGGGACAGCCGATCACAACCGACTGTTGTACATTTCAGTCACTATTGGAAAGTTTACGCTCTTGAGAGTGTTAGTTAATCCGGGAGCATCAATCAACATAATGAATCTTCGGACGCTAGCATATTTGGAAATTGACGCTCGCGAGCTTGAAACAGACAAGATGCTATTAAGAGGCTTCAATAAAAAAAGAGAAAGAGCTCTTGGATCGATAACACTACTAATGAAGACCGGTGATTTAGCAAAGACAACCGCAAAATTCCACATAATTGATTCTGAGACATCGTTCAACGCTCTACTGGGTCGGCCATGGATCCATGAAAGCCGGATGGTACCGTCATCTCTACACCAGTGCATAAAGTATTACGATGATGGAGAACAATGTATCAAAGGTGACTTGCAACCATTCTTCGTACACGAGATCGGGATTCATGAAGATGCGGCCTACTACGCGCCCCCGAAGAAAACAATCTTTTCCAGAAATACCATACCAAATGAAGCAAAAGAAATTCGAGATGATGAAGTACCTGAAGTTCTAGTCCAACGATTCATCGACCACTCCCTTACGGCGAGATGGTGAAGATTTCTCCAGAACTCGCACCCGAGGTCGAGGCCGGGGACGAGGACGTGGAAGAAACGTTGGAACAGTTGGACAGAAGAAACCAGTCATCAATGTTGATTGGGAGAATAGTTCCAAAGAAGAAGAAGAAATTGAGAAGGAAGCACGACAATAAGTCAAAAGAGACCCCAGTTCAAGATCTCTCTCGAAGATGAAAAGAATGAAGAATACAAATCAATGTACGAGAAGGTTAACCATTATGTACATACTATGACCCTGACCCCGATCCATTCTAATAAGATCGAGGGTATGGTGGTCAAGGAAGTGCATGGTGGTGGTGCTAAGCCGATTAAGTTTTACTGTGGTGCTTCTTCTTCCAATACTGAAAAAGATGTACAATTTGAAGGTGTTACTTCTTCTGAATTAATGAAATTACCTTTTGAACGGTACTCTCCCTGTGTTCAAAATTTAATTCAACGTGGAGTCCTACCTCGACGATGGACAAAAGGTCAATCACAACGTTTTGAAAAATTATGGAATAATGCCGGCCGGCCTCCCAATTCAAAACATGGTCTCGGATTCGGCACGGTAGAGTCTGTTGACGATACGGGATTTTGCTTGGTTGTCACTTGTGAATCTAATAAAGATTTCTTGGAAGCCTCAGAAGATCTTGAAGATCTGCAAATCGGAGATACTCCACCAGAATTAAAAGAAGAAATCAAATCTACAATAGACGAGTTAATGGAAGTTAACTTAGGTACTAGCGGAGAGCCTAGGCCTACCTTTGTTAGCTCCTTACTCAATAAAGAAGACTCTGAAGACATAATCAAGTTATTAATGGAATTCAAGGTCTGTTTTGCTTGGAGTTATGATGAAATGCCAGGATTAGCTCCAGAAGTCACAGTTCACAGGCTAGGAGTAGATCCCATCGTCGTTCCGATCGGACAAGCCCCCAGAAGAATGCGTCTAGAAATTGAGCAACAAGTAATAGCCGAAGTTAAGAAGCTAATAGACGCTAAATTTGTCCGTGAAGAACAATACCCAACTTGGTTAGCTAACGTAGTACCAGCCAAAAAGAAGAATGGTCAGATTAGAATCGGCGTAGACTTTAGAGATTTAAACAAAGCATGCCCAAAAAATGAATTCCCACAACCAATCCCAGAACTGATGATCCACATCGCTTCAACACATGAAATCTTCAAAAGCAAACTGAAAGAAGATCATTTGTATGATTTGAGAATTGTTTTCGAGCGACTAAGACAATTTAACCTTAAGATGAATCCCTTAAAATGCGCCTTCGACATTACCTCCAGGAAATTCTTAGGATTTGTTGTCCGACATCGCAGAATTGAAATCGATCCGGAAAAGATTAAAGTTATCTTAGAAATGCCTCCTCCCAAAACTTTGGAACAACTATGATCCTTTCAAGGGAAGTTGGCATATCTTCGAAGCTTTATCTCGAACTTGTCAGGTAGGTGTCAGCCCTTCTCGGCATTGGTTAAAAAGGACGCCAAATTTGTTTGGGATGAGAAATGCCAGCGGGCTTTCAAGGACATTAAGAAATATTTAATGACACCTCCTGTCTTAGCAGCCCCAGTCTCAGGTAGACCGTTGATACTTTATACCGCAGCCTTAGACGACTCTCTCGGAGCCCTGCTAGCCTAGGTCAATGACGAGGGAAAAGAAAATGCTCTCTACTACCTAAGCCGTCGTCTAATCCTAACGGAAGTAAAATATCCTCCGATTGAGAAGCATTGTTTGGCCCTGATCTTTGCCGCTCAAAAGCTCAGGCATTACATTCTTTCTCATAAGGTCAACCTTATTTCAAGAGTTAATCCATTGCAATACTTGATGACCCGACCGACGCTTTCTGGCAGACTTGCCAGGTGGTCGATGATACTATTGCAATTCGACATAACTTTCGTTCCTCTTCGCGCCATAAAGGGACAAATCCTAGCAGACTTCCTCACAGCACACCCTTTGTCGGCGGATTCGTCTCTCGACGACAATTTGCCAGACGAGCAGATAATGAGCTTAGAAGACCCCGATGATCAGCGTTGGGAATTGTACTTTGATGGAGCATCTTTAGCACAGAAAGACAAAGAATTGCAAACGATAGTGCCCGGTAAGGCAGGAATCGGAGTAATCTTTATAACACCGGAGCGGGGAATGTTAAGATACTCCTACCACTTGACAGAACTGTGTATAAACAATGAGGCAGAATACGAAGCCCTTATAACCGGATTTGAATTAACTATTCAGATGGGAATAACGGACATTAACATCTACGGAGATTCTCGGTTGATCATTCAACGAGTCACCGGACAAGTATGTAATTTTAAAGCCGAAGACTCGAGCAAGTACTTTCGAGTACGCCATGAAATTGTTGGAACAAATTCCAAACGTAACAACCTACAAGATTCCCGAAGAGAAAATGCTCTCGCCGATGCATTAGCCTCGCCTTGCAAAGGAATTTGCTCGCTTGCGGGATGAGTCGATTGAAGTGTCGGTTCAAGGACGACAGGTCCTATCACAGCTCGACATGGATACAATACACAAGTCAGAAAGAGCTGAAGAAACAATTGCGACGATGGATGACAGAAAATACAGAAGATTGGTGGCAGCCATTAATAGACTACTTGCAGATAGGAAACCTGTCGGACGATAAGTCGATAGCCAATCAAATCAAGAAAAGAAATCTGTCTTACGCATTAATAAACAATACGTTATACAGAAGGTCTTTTGATCAGATGTGGCTAAGATGCCTGAGCGGGTCCGAGGCTCGTGAAATTGTCAAAGAAGTACATTCGGGACTTTGTGGCGCTAATCGATCGAGTCCGAAAATGAAAATGAAGATTAAAAGACTAGGGTACTACTGGCCCTCAATGATGACCGACTGTATGAAAGTTGCCAAAACTTGTCACCAGTGCCAAGTGCACGGAGTGGTTCTACACGAACCTCCAAATGTGCTACATCCGACAATCGCGTCGTGGCCATTTGAGTGTTGGGGCACAGATATAGTGGGTCCGATAGAACCGCCTTCTTCAAGAGGACATCGCTTTATTCTAGCAGCTACAGATAAATTTTCTAAATGGGCAGAAGCTATACCGCTCAGAGAGGTGAAAGCACATCACATGCTACAGTTCTTCAAGAACCAGGTCATGTACCGTTTTGGGGTACCGCGCAGGATCATTTCAGATGATGGGTATGCATTCAAAAGTACCAAGATCAACAATTTTGTCAGAAGACACGGGATCGATTGGCGATACTCAACGATCTACTACCCGAGAGCAAATGGCTTGGCCGAGGCTTTTAATAAAACTCTCGTTCAAATTTTAAAGAAAATTTTGGAAGACATTAAGAGAAATTGGCATGAGAAGTTGTTAGAAGCATTATGGGCCTACAGGACGACTTTTAGGACTCCTACTCAGTCTACGCCTTACGCTTTAGTGTACGGGTCCGAGGCCGTTCTACCCTTAGAGGTTCAGCTTCCTTCTCTCAGAGTTGCAGTTGCAAACAAGATCACTGCAGAAGAAAATGCCAGACTACAACTAGAAGAATTGGAAAGCTTGGAAGGGAAAAGACTTTTCGCTCAGCAGAATTTGGAACTGTATCAAGCCAGAAAGATCCAGGCCCATGATAAACTGATCCGCCCAAGAACATTCAAAGTCGGTGAATTAGTTCTTGTTCTCAGAAGACCTATTCTTGCACATCGCAAGATAGGAGGTAAATTTGAACCTACATGGGAAGGGCCATTCGTGGTCGAGACAGTCTACTCAGGAGGTTCCTACCAGCTTGTGAATTGCCGCGGAGATCGACCTATGCTTCCAATCAATGGACGGTGTTTAAAGAAGTATTACACAACCTGATGTTTCGAAGGGTGGCCTCTAAAGTAGAATCTTATCCCTAGAAACACGGGTGAAGTAATCACTTTGTGACCGGGTCCGAACCCAAAACAAAATAAAATGTATGATAAAAATCTCATCAACAAAACTGTTAAAAAAGAAAACATGGCAAATCACAATAATAAAATGTTAATCTTTCCTTTTAAATCCATTCATTCCTGATATTTTATCATCTTTTCCTACTCCCTTCAAAATTTAAAATAAATGAATATGAATTTTTAAGTGTTTTTCTTATTGTTCTTGTTCTTAGTACAGCCCCTGATCCTTTCCTTATTTTTTCGCAGGGAATTGTCGAACGGGCGGTTGGTTCTAAACTTTAGAAATGGCGTGAGTCTAGCACTTGATGAAAAGAGGGTGAAGGATGGAGGAGTGATAGAGATTGACTCAAACTTCACACCAGCCGGCTTACAATATGAAGAAAATGATTGGATCCCAGTCGATCGAGAAGAACTTCACAGCCAGACAGTAATGAAAATGGGTGGTCTGAGCCACAAATCCAGTAACAAGAAAAGAAAAGCAAACACCGCGCATGCAACCGAAGAAGATAACAAAGTTAAGTCCATGGTTGCCACAGCAGAGGGTAGGCTTGTCAGTGTCGCGCCCATAGAAATTCAAGGGGTAAGGAGAGCTACTCTCACTGCTACCCAGCGAAGAAATAAGAATCGTCGCATTCGCAAAATGTTGACCAAGTTAGCAGAAGATCAACATAAACAGATAGTGGATATTGTTAGTGCAAGTGCTCCAAGGAGACCGGTTCATCGAGAACCAGAAAAAAGAAAGTCAACTCCAAGAAGGTCGGAACAGATAAAATAAATACAAAGAAAAGCAGAAATAGAGTCGGTACCTCGACGCCGAGCATATGTACCGGATCCGAAGAGTCTTGTTGCGAAAGCAACCCTGGAAGATGTCCCTACAGAGACTATCCCCGAGGAGCCGAGACATGCAGAAGAATGCACTGGGGTTGAGCCATACATCCCACAGTATGTTACTAGACACTGCGAACTTCAGATAATCCTGGAATACGAGCTGGAGAAAATGCAACTAGTTGAGAAGAAAACCTTTGAATACTTTGAAAGAATTGGAAACAAGAGGGTCAACATTTTGGGAGGCCTCGAGCTGCATACAGATGTTCTCTCAGATTATGAGCAACAACAAATTGTAGATTACATCCTTGAATTACAGAAAATGGGTCGAGCTGGCCGCCTGAGAGAAAAGACATACTCAGAACCCCGAAGATGGATGCCAGGGAAGGGAAGAGTAACAATCTAATGCGGATGTTGCTACAATTTTGCCATAGACAGGAAAGGAAATCCACCAGGGATACTCCGTCGTAGTGAGGTGGATCTGATGCCAAGAGTCATTAAGATAATGGTGAAAAGGATGATAACATGGAGGGTATTTCCTGCAGATTGCATACCCAACAGCTGCATTGTCAACATCTACAAAGAAGGCGACTGCATACCTCCACATATAGATCATCATGACTTTGTAAGACCCTTCTGCACAGTGTCATTCCTCAGCCAGTGCAATATCATGTTCGGATCTGACCTCCGGATTGCAGGCCCCGGTGAGTTTCGAGGGCCTGTGGAGATACCACTACCGGTAGGTTCTGTCCTGGTGTTAAAAAGAAATGGAGCAGACGTTGCGAAGCATTGCATTCCAGGAGTGCCTGTGAAGCAGATCTCAGTTACTTTTAGAAGAATGGACGACAAAAACATGCCTTACCACTTTCAGCCAGTTCCAGAATTGGAGAGTCTCCGGCCTTACGAGCTGTGAGTTACATGAGAAATAGCACACCTCCAATGCACATCCATGCGGCATTCCTGCCAAGGATGGCTTGGAAGGTGATGCTATTGCCCATGTTTCTTACAATTCAGACATGGATTTTTGACAGACGCTTTTGGATGGATCAACAAGAAGTTTATATAGTCCGTTTTCGATTTACATGGATTGTATGAGACATTAAATTTCTAAAGAAAATCTCATCATGACTAGATCAAGTTGTATGATGTACTTTCAACAAGTTGGAATGAAAACGACTACGTCATATTTTACCTTCACCTCTTTTTGTGCAAATTGACTGGGAAACGCCATTAGAGTTAAATGAACTTTGAACAAAGAACAGAAAAGAAAAGAAAATAAATGAGATTTTTCCCTAAAATCTAAATATTAAAATAAACTTCAAATTCACATGAACACTAAATAAACAACAACAAATAAAATAAAATGGGATCGTTAAAGGACAAACAAAATGAAAATTAATCTCAAATTGAATTCCTATCTGAATCCTCTGATTCAAACCTTTCAGTTCTTTCCTCAATCGAAATCTGTTTGAAACTCTTTTGAAATTTGAATATTCTCTTCAACTTGTCATTAAGTCAAGTCTTTTCGGCTTGGTACACTTACCAACTCCTTTCAGTTCTCTTGCCTCTGTGTTTTAGAGAATCGACTAGTTCTGTTGACACGGAGCCATGAACTTTGTTTGATTTGGTTCTGATGGCATGAGACTGGGTCCCTCTTCATACAGATAAATCTTTGAGATTGGACCCAGTTTCCATTTCTCACTAAACTTCCGAGACTGGTACCTAAATTCCAGTTCTCATTTCGAGGTCGGTACCTAAATTTTAACTCTCTTTTCGAGATCGATACCTAAATTTTGATTCTCTTTGGAATTGATACCTAAATTTCAATTCTAAACTTTCGAGACTAGTACCTAAATTCCAGTTCTCATTTCGAGGTCGGTACCTAAATTCTGACTCTCTTTTCGAGATCGATACCTAAATTTCGATTCTCTTTCGAATTGATACCTAAATTTCGATTCTCTTTCCAATTGATACCTAAATTTCAATTCAAATTTCTGAGACTGGTACCTAAATTCCAGTTCTCATTTCGAGACTAGTACCTAAATTATAGTTCTCATTTCGAGATCAGTACCTAAATTCTGATTCCCATCCTTTTCAAGGTCAATACCTAAATTTCGACTCTCTTCTGAGATTGATACTTAAATTTCAATTCTCACTTTCGAGACTGGTACCTAAATTCCAGTTCTCATTCCGAGATCAGTACCTAAATTCTGATTCTCGTCCTTTTCGAGATCGATACCTAAATTTAGACTCTCTTCCAAGATTGATACCTAAATTTAAATTCTCACATTCGAGACTGGTACCTAAATTCTAGCTCTCATTCAAGATCAATACCTAAATTTCGATTCTCTTTCGAATTGATACCTAAATTTCAATTCTAAATTTCTGAGACTGGTACCTAAGTTCCAGTTCTCTTCCTTCGAGGTTGGCACCTAAATTCTGACTCTCTTTTCGGGATTGATACTTAAATTTCAATTCTCATCCCTTTCGAGATTAATACCTAAATTCTGATTCTCATCCTTTTTTTTCCGTCGATACTTAAACTCTGATTCTCACTCCGAGGCTGGTACCTAAATTCCAGTTCTCTTCACAATCCCGAGGTTGAAACCCAGGTTTCAATTCTCATTTCAAATCCAAATTTCAAATTCAAAATTTCCTTAAATTGATTTTAAATTAAACTTCAGTCGAAATTGAAACTCAGAACAAGTCGAAATCTAAAATCACACATTGAAACTTGAAATTTAGAAGTAAAATAAAATCTAAATCGAATTCCCCAGATCTTGTGATTTGGAGTTCACCTCCTTTTCCATTCCCCAGCGAGAGTTCAGGAATCTCCAGTCTTGGAAATATACCTGATACTCCCCAGCGAAAATTCTTCTACTTCATCCTAAGTTCATCACTTGGACATTTGTGTTGGCCTTGTTGATTTCTTCGGGTGTGCTTGGTTAGCACATCACATCTATTGGGGGTCCACTTGTTGACCTCATTTTTGATGAGGTCTTTTGTTTCTCTCTTTAGTACTTAGAATCTAGCCTTAGGCTTTTCCTTTAACTAATCTTAGAGGAATAGAAATGGAACCCACCCTTTAGAAATTCAAACACTTCTTAACTCCCTGCAAACCCCAAAAGCTTGATTGTTGACCCCTAATCACCTAGAGGGTTCAAATCAATTGTGGAGGTTTAAAGGATGAGTTCCCTATACGACCCTTTGGCCTTAGGATTACCCTGGGTGGCCTGGTCTGGTGAGGGTAGACTTGCACACACACTACACTCTCACACCCATTCCAAGTCCTAAAACCACATTCTCACCTAACTTGACTTCCTAACTCATGTAGGTAATTCATATGGATGATCCTTAACCCCTAAGCCCCTGGCTAAGAGGGTTAGGAACAACATAGTGAATGCCTCAAATGAGTCCTCTCTTGGCTCATATGGGCTTAATATGGCTTTATGGCTCAACGAAAATGATTTCATTTCACTCAAACTTGATCAATCTTCCTTTTTCCAAAATTTTAATTTTTGACCCCCGGGGCCCCGAACCCACCAAACCTACCAAAAGTCCTTGAAACTACCCAAAATTTACAAAATTACCTAAATTACCCAAAATTCCTCAAAATCAGTCCTAAACATTTCCCCCCACTCAAATTGATTATCTATAGCCAAAAAATATCAAAAATTCCAAAAATAACCCCAGTACCCTCCAAATACCCAAAATGGCCTTCTTAGCCCAAAATTCCATAAATTCCAAAAATTCTCAGAAAATTCCAGAAAATCTCAAATATTCTCAATTTCATTTTGTTCAACTACACCATGGGCCAATTTTTCCAAATTACCCCACTTTTACCAAAACCCCCAATTTGACCCATTTTAAACCCAAGTGAACCTAATGTCAAACCAAACCACCCCAATTGATCTCAATTCTGGTCCAATTCAATTCCAAATTTCAATTCAATATCCCCAACATAAATTTAGACCAAGTCCAAGTCCATTTTGATTGACATTTGAGCCCAATTTCAATTTGAAGCCTAAGGCCCAATTTTGGCCCATGACCTAAACCTAGCTCAAACTAACCCAATTCAACCCCAATTGGCCCCAAATCTTTTCTAAAGCCTTCCTAACACCCCCATAAACAAAACACTAACTTGATTTTCCCAAAATTTGGACCTAAACTCCACCCAAACCTATCCCAAAACCAAAATCCCTTAAATTGACCTAAGCCCAAACCAAACACAAATAGGCCCAAATCCCAAAATTAGAGCCCAACCAAAGTTGGAAACTCTTTGTGACACTCCCATGAACATTTCTCAACATTAATTTTACATCAAATCTAACCTTAGCCAAAGTTAGCCCAAGTTAGCCCAATTTGACCCACTTTGGCCCCTTTACTAAAAGACCCACATTAAACCCAATTCAATTCAAAATCACTTCAAATTTATTCCAAATCACTCATGACACATCCCTAAAATAAACCCAACATTTATTTGGCATGGTCCTTCACAAAACTTTCATCCAAAAGCCCATTTTAAAATCTAAAAGCCCACTTCCATGAAGCCTTTAAAAGCCCATTTTCACCAAAATTCAAAAAGCCCAAAATCCATTCCAAAGCCCACATGAGATTTCCTCTCATCATTCCTTTGATTTAAATCATTCCCTAAGTTTCAAACTCATCATCAAATTATCCTAAACTAAGCCTCATGCCAATTTTCACCAAAATTCAAAAATCCCAAAATCCATTTCCATGTAAATGAGCCAAGCCATCCCTAAGCTAAATGAAATCCTAGGAGCCATGCATAAGCCACATGAAAGCCATGAAAGCTTTGACTTGTCACCACTCCCTAAATGGAAAAAGGAGGAAACCCTTTTATGATTCCCTTAGGAATGATTAAACACTCTCATGTATTCCTTAATCTTGCTTAAGCCTAATTGTACTTGGATTGTGACTTGACCCCACTAATCAAGCTGACCCAAGTGACTTTCTCTTCAGCCCAAACCAGCCTTGGGAAGGTGCACCTAGCCTAAACCATGAGTTGACCAGACCAAGCTAAAAATTATCTCTCCCTCATACCATTTAAATCAAACCCTTTACACATGTCAAACCCCAATTGATTGCACCAACTCCCAGCCCTGACCCCACTGAGTCGGATGGTGACCCATGCCTGGCCGGTCAACCACCACAGCCGCTGGAAACCACCAGGCCGAGAGGCTTAATTTGAATCAAAAATTCAATTCTCCATGGCTGAGCTGTCCCAACCCAAATGGACACCATAGTTGTTCTTCTCCTCACCAGAGCAGCTGATCCCAGCCTTCAAACCCCCTCGGAGGCCCTCCAGCCACCTCTATTTAAACCCACTCACCTCTTGGCCAAATAAGGTGATGAACCAGACCTTAAAGAAACTCTGCCAAAACCATTCCAGACTCCTCCCCAGCATAGAGAACTTGATCCCCACTGAAATCCAGCCCTGAAACCCTCTCTATGAGCTTAATTTCTGAGTTAAAAATCCACCCAAAAAATAGGACACTTCACCACAGTGAGCCAATCTCCAAATTGATTGGTCCTACACCTTCACCAGACCAAGAGGAGAAGTTCCCCAGCAAAAGCTCCCTTATGAGGCCAGCCATTGCTTCCAGCCTCCAAGCTTTGTGATCGGCCTTGGTCACTTTCATACCTAGACAATTCCCTAGAGCCAGAGACTTCATCTGGAGCTTGCCTGGACTCAATCGAAGGTGACACAACTCTCAGATCGAAGCTTCACTTCTCTGAGCAAAGGTATGAACTCACTCTTCCTCCCAAGCTTCCAGCGATTCTCCATTTTGTTTAAATTAATTTCATAGCCTATAAACAATATGGATGTGTTCGTCTCTTCAAGACAAATCCATAGAGCATAAGAACACAAGAATCCATTGAGAATCGAGTGAGACCTTAGGGTTTTAGTGTGGACGGTCACGGGTGCACACCACTCTTAGACGATGACCAGGAGCCATTGGATCGCACGTGTATCGAGCGGACGGTCGAGATCAAGCCGGACAGCTCAATGGTACATGAACTGTGGGACGCGTGGCTGCTGACTCAAGTGGCGGCGTCGAATGGGAGCGCGACATGTAGGGGCTTCGGAGCTGCCGAGGTTGACGTGGTGCCGTGTGGATAAGTAGGAAATTAGGGTATTTTTGAATTATTTAAATGCCCTGAACTTTAAAAATTCATATCTTTGCATAGAAAAATCACAAAAATAAAATAAAAATACCCTCTTGCTCAGTGAACAAAGGAGAATAATGTGGAAAAGAAATCAAGTTAATTGCATGTGTATTTATTTTTAATAATTTATTTACTATTTTCAGTATTTTGATTATCCATTTGCATAGACAATTAACCATGACATGAGACCATAGGGCATTTGAAGCCTCTGATCTTGGGAACATTTCCTGAATTTTTCAAGGTCAGAGGCCATCTCTGTGAAAAGTTATTGATTTTTCAAGTTCATGTCACTGTTTTAGGTATTTTAATTCCAATAATTAGCATGTTGTCAAATAAATTCTAGGAAAATTTGGTGATGTTTCTTAGGACCAGAGGACCCTATGAAAAATAAATTTTGAGTTAATTCATTCATAATAACCTTAATTGGCCTAAACCCCTAAAATTAAATTTGAATTAATTAGGGTTAACCACACATTAAATTGACTTGAAAATAATTCTCCACTAATCTTTAGGATCAGAGAGACCTCACATAAAAATTTGGAATCAATTGGAAATGTTTAACCCCACTAAATGGATTAATTAAGTCACATAACTAAAATTAAACTTTAAAAATTCATAACTCCAAAAATACTTTTCAAAAATTCACAAAAATGGTTTTGGAGCTTCTCTGATATTAGCGGAGTTCAGGAAAATTAAAATTGGAATTTTCTAAAAAAGTTGATTTTTCATAATATTTTAATATTTTAATAATTTAAAAAATAATAAAAATCACAAAAATATTAAAAATCATAAAAAAGTCACATTTTGACTCCTAATCATTTAGCAACAAAGCAAATATTTTTCTTAAGGACAGAAACCTTTCCTTGGTCATGTTGTTGAATTTTCTTTGAAAGCCCTTATTTTCTACTAAAAATAATTATATAAATAAATTAAATTCAGAAAAATCACATTTTCTCCTCTAATGTCTTAATTGACATATGAGTGAGATGACATAAAAATTTCAAATTTATTTAAGCTCAATTTAGTGAGTAATGAAATAAATAAGCTTAAAAGGGCATAAGGGTAATTAAAACTTTTAACCCTTAATTAAAACTTTAAGTTTAATCAAAATGGGGGGTAAAATATTTGATTTTAATTTTTTCTTGGATGATTGAAACTTAGGGAAATTAAGGGGTAGAGACACATTAAATACTTTGAAAATATCAAAATGAAACTTTAATTAATTAAATTATTTAAGTTTTGGAAAGAATATATTTAAATTTGGATTACTAAAATAGGGATATTATTAAGAGGATATTTATTCTTTAATTTAAAAATCCCTAAATAAGTCACTTTAACAATATTTAATTCTTAATTAAAAATTAAAATAATAATTCAAATTAACACTTAAAATTAAAATTAAATTAAAATTAAATTAAATTAAAATTAAGTTAAAATTAAATAAAATTAAATTAAATAAAGTTAAATTAAATTAAAATCAAATTGAATTAAATTAAATAAAAAAAATCATTTAACAACAAACCTAAATGAAGTTATTAAGAGTTAAATTAAAACAAATCAATAATTTCAACACCTCATTCTATCTCAGTGAATTTAAAACATGAACATCAGCTTGAAATATTAAGATAACTGAATGTGTAAAGATTTAAATTAAATCTAAAATAATTTGAACACTATTCCAAACTGAAAATTATTAATTAAAACCTCATAATCAAACAAAAAGACTTTAAATCATTAACTCAAACTTTAAAATTAAGAATGATTAAAATTCTCGATAAATCAACTTGCCCTTAAAGGCTTTAATTATTATAACTCTTAAATAGAGTATTAAGTGAGATGTCACTTCATTCATCAGGTAATCAAATACCTAAGTTCACTGAGCAAGAAACAAAGTTTAACTAAACTCCTGGATGATTAATTCACCTGTGCAATTAAATTTACTTGGACTTAAAATAATCCCAGAAGTATTGAAAAGATGTTTAGGACTCGTCCTAAGCACTTCCTCAATATGATGGGATGTTTTAGAAGAAAAATGGAATTTAATTATTCTTTGATGAAGAAAATCATCCTTAAACCAAATCAAGAACCTAGACGTTATAGGAGATGACTAGTTATAGGATTAGGAATTTGGTAGACAACCGAAACCCTTCCCTTAGCTTTACCTAGGTATTTCCTACAAAAAAAATATTTAAATGTCTTAACATGTGTTCTAAGTGCAGCTTGGGATGATGGGAAGACCCTCCAGGTACGCTTTTACTTTATTGCAATTTACTTACATGCAATGTACTTTACTTTATCTTGCATGATAAATAAAACTATTACATGAAAACAAAAACCTTTAGAATAGTCCCTAAATTGAAACCAAAACTAAATTAAGAGTCATTGTAAGATAAAATTCACCGCCACAACATTCCAAAATATAAAACAACTCAAAATTTAATCACAAACAAAATAAAACTGTAATATAACTAAAATTAAAACGTCTCATTAGATGATCGGGAATCCCTCAGATGATGTAACCCACGTGTTACTAACGAGATTTCCCACGGTCTAAATGAAAGTTTGGAACTCATTCAGTTGAGTTTAGCAAATTCATTTAGACTAAGTGAATCCGATGAAAATAGTGGTGTCGGGATGACGGAACCGTGGGATCTTAATCGGTTCTGCTTAATCAACTTTGAGATTTATTTTAATTAAAATACTAAGCCATCTCAATTTTCAATTTTTTCTAAACCAAAACACTTCTCTCATCTCCTAATTTATGACTTCTAAAACTAAACCTCTGCAACAACAAGAAGCTCGGAGCATGGTGGGCAGCTCGGCCATCGTCATCAGCAAAACTCGGATCTACTTCAGCAAAACTTTCTTAGAATTAAATAACCAAGCCATAGGACTTCAAGGTAGTTTGCCTAGTGCAACATAAATCCTCAACTCTTCGTTAGGCATTTGCATGATCATGTCATGTAAATTAAGCCCTAACCGATCTTAGGACTCTGAGGTAATCGTTTGGTACGACAAAAACCCTCATATCTTCCAGGCTGTTTGTATGATCCTGTCATACGAATATAAGTCCTAACTAATTAAAACAGGCAGAATTAAACATTAAATGAACTCCCAAATTGAAACCAAATAATAGGATAGTTTGGGAAGTTTCCAAGATTCTACTTGGATCCTCAACTTCTCCTACTTTTCTTCCTTTGGACTCCTGAAATTACCTGTTCTAAAATTGATCCATTCCCTATTTAAATCCCAAAATTCAATCCTTTGAAACGTTAAACTTTGAAATTCTTGAGAGCAAAACCACTAATAATATTGAGAGTTTTCTTAAATGATTTCCGTCATTTAAGATGTAATTAACTATAGGGGCTTGCCCTTATAGGGAACTTTAAAAACCCAGGTAATATAAACCCTGTTTAATTATTTTATATTAAGCAGGGGAACTTGTCGGCTTATGAAATTGGTTCGCAGACCAAACGGATGTCACAAATCTTCTAGTTTATTTAATCGAGCCCCATCGCCAAGTAGTGTGTCTATTCTTCGGGATAGATACACAGTTTGTGGTGCTGTGCTCGTTTATATAAACTATTTGGGATGTGAGATGAGTTTGATTTCATATCTTAAAATTTTTAAACTTAAAATTATTTTCAAAATCAAATACTACTTTCTAAATTACATATATATTTAAATTAAATTTAAAACCTAAAATTCGCCGACAACTTCTGTAGGCGACCTCCTTTTCAAAATACAACACTCAACCTAAAAATATGCCGACAGAAGAGGAATTGTATTAGGGCATAAAATTTCGGAAAATAGCACGGAAGTAGATCCTGCAAAAATTCAAGTTATAGCTAAATTACTACCTCCTACTAGAGTGAGAGGGGTAAGAAGTTTTGTTGGACATGCCGGTTTTTACAGACGCTACATAAAAGATTTTTCAAAATTACTAAACCTCTATGCAAACTTTAGAAAAGGACAAGAAATTTGAATTCACAACAGAATGCTTAAATGCTTTTGAATTAATAAAAGATAAATTAATCACAGCACCTATAATAGTTTCCCCTGATTGGGAGAAACCATTTGAACTTATGTGTGATGCTAGTGATTATGCTATAGAAGCTGTTCTAGGACAAAGATATGATAAAATTTTTAAAGTCATATACTATGCTAGTAAAGCTCTCAATAATGCTAAAATCAACTACACAGCTATGGAAAGAGAATTAATAGGAATTGTTTATGCTTTTGATAAATTTAGATCTTACCTAATTGGAACTATATGTATTGTGCATACTGATCACTCTGCTATTAAATATATAATACAAAAGAAGGATACCAAACCAACATTAATCATATGAATATTATTGATGCAAGAATTTGATTATAAAATCATTAATAAAAAGGGAACTGATAATCAAATTGTAGATCATTTATCAAGACTAGAATATAATGAACTATCTGACACTGATAATGAAATTACATTATAGTTTCCTGACGAACAACTTTATAATATAAATGAATGGAAAATACCTTGGTATGCTGATATAGTAAATTATATTGTAAGTGATAGTTTACCACCCATGCTAACTCTACAACAACAGAAAAAATTCATTCATGATGCTAAAACATATTTTTGGGATGAACCAAATTTATATAAGCAATGTAAGGATTTAATAATTAGAAAATGTGTGCCTTATGAAGAAACTAAACAAATCATTCAAAAATGTCACGATTCTGAATTTGGAGGACATTTTGGAACTGATAAAACTGCTTATAAAATTTTACAATCCGGATTTTATTGGCCTACTCTTTTTAGAGATGTTTATAGATATATCAAAACTTGCGATAAATGCCAACGAGTAGGAAATATATCTAGAAGAAATGAAATGCCTCTAAATTTTATATTAGAATTTGAAATTTTTTATGTTTGGGGATTAGATTTCATGGGACCATTTATACCTTTATTTGGAAACTCATATATATTAGTTGTTGTTGATTATGTTTCTAAATGGATTGAAGCACAAGCCTTACCTCGATGTGATGTTAAGAGTGTATCAAGATTTTTAAAGAAAAATATTTTTACAAGATACAGAATGTCGAGAGTGATTATCACTGACGGAGGATCCCATTTTAGGAACAAATATATTCACAAATTAGTAGAAAAATTCAACATTATTCATAAAATTTCAACTGCTTATCATCCACAAACCGATGGATTAGCTGAAGTTTCTAATCGATAAATTAAACAAATTTTAGAAAAACGCGTAAACCCTAATCGACTAGATTGGTCTACAAGACTAGACAACCGCATTATGGGCATACAGGACTGCTTATAAAACTCTGATTGGAATGACTCCTTACAGGCTTATTTATGGAAAAACTTATCACTTACCAGTTGAATTAGAGCACAATGCATATTAGGCTATTAAAGAATTTAATTATAATTTAATAGAAGCTGGTAAGAAGAGATTATTACAGATGAATGAATTAGAAGAATTAAGAAATGAATCTTACAATAACGATAGAATTTATAAAGAAAAAATGATATTATGGCATGATCGAAAGATTAAACAGAAAAATTTTGAGCCAGGACAAGAAGTTTTGCTCTATAATACAAGATTGAAATTATTTCCTGGAAAATTGAAATCTCGATGGTTAGAATCTTTCACTATAACTCAACTATTTACTTACGGAACTATACAAATTGAAGATCCAAAGACTGGACACAAATTTAAAGTAAATGGACATAGATTAAAACCATATTTTGAAGGAAGAAGATCCAATTTTGAAGTAGTTTTAATGTTTAGTCAACCTGATTAACAACCAGAATAGGTCGGGCTGATAAAGTTAAACCAAGCGCTTTATGGGAGGCAACCCATAGTAGTCTTAAATTATAGTTTATTTACTTGATTTATTGATAATTATAGTATAAATGAATTCTACTACTCATATTTATATGTATAATCATCATAATGTTAAGAGTAAAAAAAATTAAAAATTTTGGGAACGAAAGCGAAACTGGGCAAAGTTACCTTAGCTCGCCGACGGTGAGATCGGCACGCCTTAATTCAGTTTAAAATTATAACTATCCCGCCGACGATGATATCGTTACCGCCGACGGTGAGACTGGTACAAGAGCTATTTTAAGGAGTTATTTTGGCGGTTTCTGGCGATTCTAAGTGTTTTTCTCTATATAAGATGCCTAGAACTCGAAATCTTCACTTTCTACTTCTTAGAAACGAATAGAAACTCCACCAAAATAAGAAATTATGTCATCCAATCCACTTGAAATCACGAAATCCCTAGTGTTCAATAGGAGAAAGTTCGTCAGTTATGAGGCACAGCGGATATTCAACAAGGTTATGATGAAAAAGCGATTGATTAAAGAAAGAGGATTAGTTAATAGAGGAGCAGAGAATTCAACAACATCTATTGAGGAGATGATTATTCGACGACATTAGGAGGTATTATGCTATACAACTTCTGCAGTAGTTATCCCTGTAGTCAAAGAATTCTACTTCAATCTTCATGGAATCAATAATGGAAGCGTATTTATATGAGGCAGATGGGTAACTTTCACTCCTTCAAGAATTAATGAGTTGTATTCAATTGAGAATACACATGTTTGCCACTATTCAAATTTCATCCTTACAAGATACAATATCAATGAGATTTACCGATATTTAACTGATGAACCAGAAGATTGGGAAATGCGAGAAGACGGGTACGTTAGTTTTTCTGCATCACTTCTTAACCCCGTCTCTAAGCACTGGCACTTCTTTATTTCCTCAAAATTATTACCCACTATGAGGGTAAATAAAGTCTCTAAGGAATGTGCGATTTTAAATTATTGTATTCAAACTGGATTACCCATCGACGTTGGAGCTATTATTGTGAAGTCTGCCTTAAGCCTAATTGTGCATGGATCTGTTTACGGGCTCGGACATCCTTCAACAATTTTCACATTATGTAGTCAATACCAAGTTTCCTACGAAGCATGGGAAAAAGTACTATTACCTTAGAAACCATTAGATCCGACTGATATGTTTCCTACTTTTGATAACGATAATGAGACAACCATTATTACGGACCAAGCATCTCAAAACAATCCTTCAATCAAGCCCTTGACTGATAGAACTAACATGATCTTACAGAAACTTAAAGGAATTGAGAATGAAATACAAAATGTGATAAATTCCATTGACTATATCTCTAATTTATTTGATCACATTGACTGGAGATTGAAAGAGCACTTTGATCATTCAGGACATCTGGAAGCTAGTTTTATACCACTTTTCAGAAGGAAGGGATGGATTGAAGAAGATTCTACCTAAGAATTCCCTTTCAAGCCTTTCTATAATTTGTTTGTGCATTTACGTTCTATCGGAAATATCAGAGAAGAATTAAGTTCAGATCTTGATGAGTAGAAGATATTCATTCGTACTTATTTGTGTGTGATTGCTTGAATTTAGTTTTTATTTGCACTTTATATATTTAATCTTAGTCTAGATATGATTGTGTGTTATTTGTTTAGTCTCAGCGTTTTGAGTATTGTAGTGTGGATTGCGATGCTGAATTGTGCGTGTTAAGATTTTTCAAAGCAATTTGTTAATAATGTAGTGTGTGTGGAAATTGTAATCACCTGGATTTCATATATATAAGTTTTAATGTTTGTGTTGTGTAAATTTATGTGTTAAAATAGTATATAATCATGATAAAGTATATTCTAAAGTGACCGGACATAAAATAAGGCTTAAAATGAATTGAAAATATTATAAATCTTAAAAATATTAAAAATTCGAAAATCTCGCTGATAGAGAGATCGATCCCGCCGACGGCGAGATTTTCCAGAAACTTTAGACCTATAAAATTAATTAGCTCGCCGACAGCGAGAAATTTCTCGCTGACAGCGAGATTCCGTAAAACACTATATTTTGACTGATTAACCATCACTATTCATCATCCCCTTCCTCAAAACTTCGAAAAACCGAACTAGGGCTTGATAGATCGTAGATTTAGAGCAATTTCAACACATTTTGACACCAGATTTCGTCTTCCCTTGGTAAGAGCTTCCCTCCTATATAAATTTTTTTTATTTTCACCATGAATTTCTTCCACATTGAGGAATTTTGGAAAAATTTAAAATATGGAGAAAAGATTTGGTAGAAGTTCATGGAAATTGATTTAGAGTGATTTTAGTCATCTTTAGAAGCCATTTTAGTAATATTTTAGAGATTAGTTGAGATTTTTGTAAATTTGATTGATCGAAAAAAATGGCTCCGCGACAAAAGAGGCGAATGGATTATGACAAAACACGATTTGTAAGTGCTCGATCGCAATCAAGATACTTCCACAATATCCAAGCAAGGAAGTGCATACAAGATTGAGTATTTAAGAATCCAGGAGGAGAAGTGGAATGAACCATAAAAGAGAGGAGATGGGAAAATTTATGTTATACAACAAATAGAGCAGCAGTGGAAGTAGTGAAGGAATTTTATGCCAACCTAACTGAAATAGAAGATGCACCAATAAAGGTTAGAGGATTTTTTTTCAATTTCAATGCTGCAAGAATCAATTCTTTCTACGAAGTATGCGACTGCGCCCCGACGGTGGTTAAGCAATAAGAAGTTTTAGTGTAGGTGCGATTAAGTTTCAATATATGCGCAAATAATTATAATTTAAGTTACCATTTATCAACGCAGGTATACGTATGGTGCAAGTAATACGGAATACAGTGGAGTCACGGTTATCGATCCCATAGGGAAGTTGAGATTACGAACCAACTAATTTCCTTCGGAATATACTTAAATTTATGGAATCTTACAAAATTTATCAACTACTACTACTACTACTATTGATTATGAAAATGTAATATAAGAAAGTATCTTTCCCCTTATTAAGAGAAATAAGTGAATAGATAAATCAAATTAATTTAATTGTATTATTACGAAATAGGAGCATACCTATTCTTTACCCTTTAGTCCAGGCATAAAGAACATTGGTAATCCTATGTTTGTTTGCGAATGCGACTAGGTTGGGAGGATACCGGTTGTCACTTCGGAGCTCCACGTTCCCCTCACTTGGTAACATCTACACTTCGGCACCGAATGATAGGACCAAATTGAGGATTTTAACATGGCATCTGTAAAATCTCCAATTCTACGCCCCGATAAATAATATTTCCATTATTTATTTGCTCCCTCCTTTCAAGGACTTTGACCTCCCCAAATCTTGGATGTAATCTTTACTTTTAGTTGCAAACAACAGATTTTAACATTTCAATTGGACAAATTGATAGTAAATTAAGATCTAAGTTAAAGATTATCACAATTTATTTAATTTTATAGGCACATTAATTTTAATTTTTCATTTCTCATAATTTCATAACAAGGAGAAAATAGAACTACTCGGAAATGCATGGGAAGAACACAACTAACACTTGAATTTCATATATAAAATAATACGAAAGCAAACTTATCTAAGTTTCTCCCCCGACGGACTCATGAAGTTCCTTTGTCTCTTCCTTTTCGTACAATTCACACTCAATTTTTATAAAAACTCTAAACTCACTATAAAACTCTATTATAACACTCAATAGACTCTCTAATGACTTCTAGTGGACTCTCTTGTTGCTTTTTTTCTCCTTTTTTCGTCTCTATTTATAGATGTAGAGGAAGTTCTCGAAAGGTTGCCTCGGCTCCTCTTCAAAATGCGTCACGATTCGATGAATCTATGAAGGGTACGCTGTCTTGCCTTTGGCGACTCGATCTCGCACGTTGTTGACCTCATTTCGATGAGGTCTTGTCTTCCTCTTTAGTGTTTGGATCTAGCCTTGAAACTTTTCCTTTGGCTCTTGAGACTAGAGAATTGGGATCCATCCCTTAGAAATTTAAACCACTTCTTGTCTCACTAACGTCACAAAAAAATATGTTAAGAAATTCCATATATTTTTGAAGAAATTGCACTTTAAAGAAGGTATTTTCTTTATTTTATTACAAAATGAAAGATTTATTAGTGATAGAAGCAAAATGCATGAAATGGAGCAAATTTGGATCAAAAAGGAGAAATTCATGAAAATATAACTACTTCGCCAATAGCCCAAGATCGAGACGCCGACGGCGAGATCGTGAGGAGAAATTTCTGAAGGAATTACTACCTCGCAGCAATGACAGCCGGCCAGCAATGAATCATGTGGTTTGAAGACCTTCTAGAAGCCATTGGCCAGCGAGTCGTTTCCTTGTGCAGAGCTAGTTCAAAATGCATATACATTGGCTTGGACACTTTTGAAGAGGTGTTTTAAGCACCCCTTGCACCTTTGCTTACCTACATAAATAGAGGCCCCGAATGCTAGAGTTGTGGGTGTCTTTTGAGTCTTATGTATGATGCATTTCTAGTGTTTTAAGTACGGTTTGAGTGTGTTTAGTGAGTTATTAGTTTAATTGGGTATATTTTAGTTGCTGTACTAGAAGGAAAGTCAAAGGAACTTCAAAGAAGTCTGCTTTGGAAGAAATTAAGATAAGTATCTTTGTTTATTATTTTTAAACTTTAAATGAAATCCATGCTTTGTTTTTATTCTAAGTACATTCAGGAGTAGTTTCCTTAGTCTTTCTCCTTGTTTATGAAAATTATGCAGTTGATGAAATTAAATAAAAGCACCTAACATATTATAAATTGTGATAATTTTTACTAAACTTAATTTACCTTCCAATGCAACCAGTTGAGTAGTTAAAATATGTTGAATTATCGATTATAGTAAAATTACATCAATATTCCGAGGAAGTCGAGAGCCTTGGAAGGCGGAGTGAAATAAATGAGTGTGGGTATCGGGAGTGTAGGGGATATTTTTAGTGTGACGGTTTCATGCTCAGTTCTATCTCTTGTTTGAGAGTAAAGTGTAGATGTTATACCCGGGTGAGGGGGCGTGGGAAGGCGCTACAAAGTGGCGGCCGGTGTCACCTCCGGCCTGGCTGCCCGGATTCGACGTAATCAAACATAGGATTAGTCAATATTGCACTAGACCCAAAGGTAAAAAAAGTGGGAATGCTCTATTTTCACAATACAATTTAAAAATTTTATTTAAATTCATCATTTATTAATTTTCTAAAAACGAGGAGAAGGATAAACACTTGCAGTTAATTAAATCGACTTGTTTCAAGTATTAGTTTGCTTTAGTTACTTATAATTTATGTTCACTTTATTAGTAAGTAATTCCTTTAAATTTAAGTGATAACAGTGCATTGAAAACTGCACATTAGGATCGATAACGAGGACTCCGCTAAATTTTTGTATTACTTGATACGATACGTATACTTGTGTAGAATCCACATTATACATTAAATCATAAACTTATATTTAAAAATTAAGTTGATTTTTGGTTAAATGGCTATAAACATAAATTACATACGTACAAAGGTGAATTCGAAGTTTTTGGCGTCGTTCTTAGGAAATAAAGAAATTATTTACTAAAATGTAATTTAATCTAAAATTGTATGCGAAAATTTGGAAAAAGAAAATTTAATACCTTACGATTCGGAAATTAGAGCGTACAAATAAAAGAATTAGAAAACAAAAAAAAGAAATTATAAATTTAACACAAATGACAAATATCTTATGAAAATCAAATGTCAATCAGCCAAAAAAAGAGCCCAATTTACGAGATTATGCAGTAATACGTTAGATGAAGAATTCATTCACTTATTTAAAACCACGATGTAAATTTTGCTAATTCATTAGAACTTAAACCTGCAATTATCAAATGGTACAAAATAATCAATTTAGTGGTTCACCTACTAAAAGATCCTAATTTACATCTTGCTAGTTTTAGAACTGTGTCTTCTTTCAAATATGAAGGAGTAACTCTTAACGATCTTGTCAGACTTATACTTTTTCCTTTTTCTTTAAGGGATAAAGAATTTCAAATGTGGTTAAATTCACTTCTTTTTGGATCTATTGAAACTTGGGGAGAAATATCACAAAAACTTCTATCCAAATATTTTCCACCATCTAAAGCCCTTTAAGCTTAAATGATATAACTTCTTTTAGTCGGTTTGATGGAAGTCAATATATGAATCTTGGGAGAGATTTAAAGAACTTCTTAAGAAATGCCCACATCTTGCGTTACCAGATTGGTTAATTATCCAAACTTTCTATAATGGATTAGTAGGATCTTTAAGATCAATCATTGATCTTTGTTGTTGGAGGATCATTATTAAAACCATTTGATGAAGCACATGCACTAATCGAAGAGTAAGCTGACAAATAATTTTCAATGAATTACTGCTGATAGAATGAATCCAAAAAAAATAGCTAGTATTCATGTAAATGATGCAATATCTATGTTAGTTCACAAATTGTTGCTATATCTAAAAAATTAGATCATTTTGGAATGAATTACTCTCAAGCATAACAGAAGAAAATTCTAATACGGACAACTTATAGAATCTCAATCTCAATATGAATCAATTAATGCAATCAACAACAGACCCAATAATTCTTATGCAAATTATTATAATCCTGGATGGAAAAATCATCCTAATTTTAATTGGAATAATAATACAACTAATCAACCATGGATGAATAATATAACACAACAATTAGAAATCCGTAATCGAAATCACAATTATAAACTTCAGTATCCACAGTTTAATAATAATAACCCTCAAATTAAAGATAAGAAATTATCTAGAAGAATTAATATTAAATATGGGTCAACATTTACAAAATCAAGGAAATCAATTACAAATACAAGGAAATCAATTACAAAATCGAGAACGGTATCAAAAATATTGAAAATCAACTTGGACGTATAAATGCACTTAATAATAGAATACAGACATTTCCTAGTAATGTAGAAATGAATCCTAAGAACAAGGAAATGAACAAATTAAGCGATACAATTACGAAGTGGAAAAGAATTAGAACCTCGAATTAGAGAGAACAGAAAGTCAAAGAGGAAGTGGAAATTGAAAAGGAAAAAGAATCAACAAGATCGAAACGTAGAAAATCAGCTGTACGATGAAAATTTTGTTGAAAAACACCATTTCCTTTATTTATGACGACTAATTCAACATAAAAGACAAGAATTTGCTAAATTCCTTGAAATTTTGAAGAAATTAACGATAAATATTAAAGCTTTAGTAGAGAGAACTTTTTTAGAACGAATCTTGTATGTAAAATTAGTAAAAGATATTAGTAAGAAAAGAAAATTTGCGATAATGAAATGGTTGCACTTAGTGAAGAGTGTAGTGTTATTATTCAAAAAAAACTTCTTTGAAAAATTAAAAGATGCGGTAGTTTCACTATACACTGCGCTATTGGAGAAAAATTCTATGGAAAAGCTTTGTGTGACTTAGGAAGCTGACATCAATCTAATGCCTCTATCAATTTTCAAGAGATTAGGATTAGGAGAAATTTCACACCTTCCAGTAACTCTTCGGTTAAAATTTGTGGATTCTGATTACATATCCTAAGGGAGTTATTGAAGATGTATTAGTAAATCAGATAAATTTATCTCCACTTGTAAGATCTTGTTCTAGATATGGAAGAGGATAAAGAAATTCCTATCATTTTAGGAAGACCATTTTTAGCCAACGGAAAATTTATGATTGATGTTGAGGCGAAATTAATTATGAAAGTGTGTATTAAGAAAGTAACTTTTAATATTGCTAAATCAATGAAATATCATAGCTAGAAAAAGATGATGAGTGTTTTCGAATGGAAGTACTTGATCATTTAAAAAAAGAACATTTTAAAGAATATTATGAAGAGAAATTAGAAAAAGAAAATATTGAATTAATCGAAAATGTGAGATAAATGAAGAATTAGATTATATTCGAGAAATTTGAAGATTTTGAAACTTGACAGTAAGAAAGAATATAGTTCCATCAATAATTAAACCTCACAGACAGGTTAAAAAATGTTACCTAATCATTAAATATAGCACTTAGAGTAATTCTTAAACTCTGCACAGTTATTATTTAAATAAGATTAAAATGAATCTCAAAACAAAAACTTTTAGATACGTTAAAAAAATATAAGAAGAATTTTTTGTTGGACTTTAGCGGATATTAAAGGAATTAGTCCTTCAATCTGTATACCTGAGAATTAGCTAGATAATGAACATAAACCTAAAAATAGATCCACCAAAGGAGATTAAATCCGATAATGAAAGAAGTAGTCGAAGGAAATTTTAAAATGGTTAGATAATGGTATTATATATCCTATTTACGACGAGTGCTTGGGTAAAACCCCATTCTGTGTACCTAAAAAAAGGAGGGGTATTTGTATCAAGAAGCTAATTAAAATAATGATATTTATCCTATAAGACAAATTCTTGGATGGCGAATATGTATTGATTATAGAAAATTAAATACGGCACTAGAAAAGATCACTTCCCTTTACCATTTCTAGACCGGATGTTAGATAGATTAGCGGACATAAATATTTTTGTTTCTTTGATGGATATGCCGGTTATCATCAAATACAAATTATACGAGGGATCGAGATAAAACTACATTTACTAGTCCTTATGGAACTTTCGGCTTTCCCAAATCATTTTGGATTATGTAATGCACACAACATTCAAAGTCATGTGATGTCTATATTTAGTAAATTAATTGACAATGGAATTGAAGTATTTATGGATGATTTCTTTATATTTGGAACATCATTTGACACATGCTTAAATCATCTTGAAAAAAAAATGTTGAAGTATGTGAGAAAACTAATTAGTTCTAAATTGGGAGAAATGTCAATTTATAGTTTACGAGCGGCATTGTATTAGGGCATAAAATTTCGGAAAAAGGCATAGAGTAGACCTTGCAAAAATTCAATTAATAACTAAATTACCACCTCCAACTACGGTAAAAGGGGTAAGAAGTTTTAGGACATCTTGGATTTTTACGGGCATTATATTAAAGATTTTCCAAAAATTACTAAACCTACATGCCAACTTCTTAAAAGAATAATTTGAATTTACAATGAATGCCTAAATGCTTTTGAATTATTAAAAGATAAATTAATTACGGCGCTTTATAATAGTTTCACATAGGAAAGCATTTGAGCTTATGTGTGAATGTAGTGATTATGCTATAGAACGATTCTTGAGCAAGAATATGATAAAATTTTGAAGTTATATACTACGCTAGTAAAACTCTAAATGATGTTGAGATAAATTATACGATTCTTGAAAAGAGAATTATTAGCGGTTGTATATGCTTTTAATAAATTTCGACGTGCTATAATAGGAACTAAATGCATTGTGCATACGATCATTATGCTATAAAATATTTAATGCAAAAGAAAGATTCTAAACCAAGATTAATCGAGATGGATATTATTAATGCAAAATTTGATTTTGAGATAGTTAAAAAAAAGGAACTGATAATCAAATTGCTGATCATTTATCAAGATTAGAAAATCATGAATTATCTAATATTGATAATGAAATTTTAGATAGTTTTCATGATGAACAACTTTATAATATTAATGTGGGTTATGAAAATACCTTGGTATCTTGATATAGTAAATTATATTGTAAGTGACATTTTACCACCTATATTAACTTCGCAACAAACGGAAAAAATTCATTCACGATACTAAATCATATTTTTGGGATGAGCCATACTTATATAAGCAATGTAAGGATCTAATTATTAGAAGATGCGTGCCTTATGAAAAAAATTGAACGAATTATTCAAAAATGTCATGATTCTAATTTTGGAGGACATTTTGGGACAGATAAAACGAGCGCTATAAATTCTACAATCTGAATTATATTTGGCTACTCTATTTAGAGATGTATATAGATACATCAAAACATGCGATAAATGCCGAAGAGCAGGAAACATATCGAAAAATGAAATGCCTGCGAATTTTATATTAGAAGTTGAAATTTTTGATGTTTGGGGATTAGATTTCATGGAACCTTTTATTCCGTCATTTGAAACTCATATATATTAGTAGTTGTTGATTAAGTTTCCAAATGGATTGAAGCATAAGCTTTGCTCAGGTGTGATGCTAAAAGTGTTTCAAAATTTTTAATGAAAAATATTTTTTACACTGAATTTGGAATGCCGAGAGTGTGATTATCAGCGAAGCGGAGGAACTCATTTTAGAAACATATATATTCACAAACTAGTAGAAAAGTATAATATTATGAATAAGATATCGACTGCTTATCATCCACAAACTAGTGGATTAGCTGAAGTTTCTAATCGAGAGGTGGTATATATTAGAAAAGTACGTAAATCCTAATAGATCGGTAGTCTATAAGATAACCCATTTCGTTATGGGCATACGGGACTGCTTAACAAAACTTTGATTGGAATGACTCCTTATAGGCTTATATATGGAAAAACACCTTATCGGTTGAATTAGAACATAAAGCGTATTGGGCGATTAAAGAATTTAATTATAATATGAAAGAAGCTGGTGAGAAGAGGTTGTTGTAATTGAATGAATTGGAAGAATTAAGAAATGAATCATATGATAAAGATAGGATTTATAAAGAAAGAATGAAATTATGGCCTGATCGGAAGATTAATCAGAGAAACTTTGAACCGGGACAAGTTTGCTTTATAATACTAAATTGAAGTATTTCTGAGGAAATTGAAATCTCGATGGTTAGGACCTTTCACCATAACTAAAATGTTTTCATATGGAACTATAGAGGAAATTGAAGATCCAAAACGGGACATAGATTTAAAGTAAATGGACATAGATTAAAACCATATTTCGAAAATGACGATCAAATTTTAAAGAGGTTTTAATGCTTAGTCGGCCTGAACACTGGCGGGTGGGTATTCCAACGACGTTAAGCCAAGCGCTTTATGGGAGGCAACCCATAGTAGTCCTTTATTTTTAAATATCTACATATTAGTGAGTCTATATTATTAAAATAAATCTTACTACTCAAATTTTTATTTGAAATCCATGCACAAAAATTGAACTTATTAGATGAGATCGAGAAAATGTTCGGACCGGAGAGCGAAAACGGGCGATTTACAAATCTCGCCGTCGGCGAGACCGATCTTACGGCGAGATCATGTACCATTTACTAATTCAGTTTTATAACTAAGTCGTCGATGGCGAGGAACTTCCCGCCGACGGTGAGGCAGTCGGAAATTTTGTTTCTTAAAGATTTTTCATGCGGTTTTGGACGGATCTAAGCCATTTCTTCGTAATAAATTTTCAAATCGGATTTTACCATTTTCTTCCTTAGGAATGACTGAGACCAATCCATTCCATCCAAAATAGCCTCAAAATTCCTAAAAACCACAAAAGCTGAAGTTTTCAACGAGAGAAAATTTGTAGTTGATAGGCGAATCTTCGACAAAGGCTTGATGAAGAAAATACTTATAAAGAAAGAGGATTCGTCAATAGAGGAGTAGAGAATGCTACTACAAAAATCGAAGAAATGATCGCACAGCGACGTGAGAGGTATTTTGTTATACAACTTTCGCTGTAGTTATACCGGTAGTTAAAGTTTTGCCTACGAATTACGTACGTCCAACAATGGAAATGTGTACGTCGAAGGAAGATGGGTAACATTTACTCCTGCAGTAGTAAATAGAATTGTTTCTATAGAAAATACATCTGTTTGTCATATTCTTTATGCCTTCAAGATACAATATGAACGAAATCATGAATGTCAGTGATGACAGGATGATTGGGAGTTACGAGAAGACGGGTATGTCGGTTCTGCACGTCACTTCTAAACCACATCTTAAAGCAACGGCATTTCTTTATATCATCAAAATTACCTCTGCTTGAGAGTAAATAAAGTTTGAAAGGAATGCGCTATTTAAACTATTGTATTCAAATTAGATTACTATCGATGTTGGATCGAATATAATAGTAAAGTACATTAGGATTAATCGTGCATGGGTCGGTGCATGGACTTGGACACCCATCTAATATATTTGCTTTATGCGATCGGTACCGAGTTTCTTATGAGGCTTGGAAAAAAATACTTTTACCATGAAACCGAGCTGGATCCCTCTTGATATGTTTCCCTCTTTGGATAACAATGATGAGATCACGTTATTTTCGACGAGGCATCACGAGAACAATCCTTTAGCAAGACCCATTAACGATAAGACTAATTTCATTCGAAGAAGATTAAAGGATTGGAGAAAATTGCAAAAATGTGATAGATCTGACAATATCTACGATATGTTTGATCGTATTGATTGGAGGCTTGAAGGAGGACTTTGATCGTCTTGGATATGCAGGTCTAGTTTTGTTCGTCTACTAAGGCAGAAGGATGGATCGATAAAGAATCTCTTTATGAGAATTCTCTTTCAAGCCTTTCTACAATTTATTTGTGCACACAAACGTCGCATAGGGAATATCGAGAGAAGATATTGGTTCGGACACTGAAGGTACAGGAAAGATTTCTATGTTTATGTTATATTTGTATATGTGTGTTTTGATTTGGAGTTAAGTTTTATTATGAGTCGAACTTTAGATTTGATGAGATTTTATGTAAATTGTTATGTCTCGGCCATTTTAGAGTGTTTGTGGTTTAGATTACGTCTTTGAGTAGTATGGATTTGAACAATTAAGTTAAGTATGTGTGAAGTTGTTTCGTGTGAAATTTGTAAGTGTCATGGATTTCATTTATGAAGTTATTTTGTTTGTTTTGTGTGACTTTTTGTGAGTATAGTACCTAATCTTCTTATTAATATTCAAATTAAGTGATCAGAAGATTAATTAAAGGCAATTCGAGGTTGAAAATGATTGACAAAATTCAAAAATTTGAAAATTTTTGGAACCTCACCGGCAAGCGGGGTATCCTGCTAACGGCGAGACCGAGCTCCTTAGAAGCGTCGGATTTTTTCGAGGAAACTTTTTCCTTTATGGAACAATTAGCTCGCCGACGGTGGGAAAAATCTCGGCCCGACGATGAACGTGAAAAGACCCTGCGGCGGTGGCGACACTGGCTGTCATCCTTTCTCGATTTCGAAAGAACAGGCACAGGGCCGGAGATCTTGGATTTGAGCGATTTGACACTTTTTGACACGGATTTCATCTTCCATTGGTAAGAGCTTCCTCCTATGCAAAAATTTTGATTTTCACCATGAATTTCTTCTACATTGGAATATTTTGAAAATTTTTGGAAATGTGAAGAAAATTCTTGGAAGAATTTCATAGAAATTGATTTAAATGGATTTTGGTTGTTGTAGGAAGCCTTCTTAGTAATATTTTGGAGTTTAGTTAAATTTTTGTAAATTTCACGGATCGAGAAAAGGCTCCACGACAAACGACGATTAGATTTGACGAGCTGATTCATTAGTAAAGAGCACAAACTCGATATTTCGAAATATTCGAGCAAGAAAATGCATTCGAGATCGAGTTTTCGAAGTCCGATGGGAGAAGTAGAGCGAGTTATAAAGAGATGAGGATGGAAGCAGCACGGTACCGTTACCAACGGAAAAGCGTTGTAGATGTTGTGAAGGAATTTTATACAAACTTAACACGAGCGAGAAGATGCACCGGTTAGAGTTAGAGGATTTTTGTAGATTTCGACGCTACGAGAATAAATGCTTATTATGAAATTCGAGACACACAGGCGAATATGAAACTTTTGGAACTATGGAAGGACCAATGGAAGAGGTGATCGACTTTCTCAACGATGGGAAAGAGATGCGGGAAGATAAACGGCGAGAACGGGTAAACTTCCCTCTTTCTATGCTAAATGCAACATCTAAAGCCTGGCATTATTTTATTTGTTCTAATTTGTTACCTACCTACCACCATAGTGAGGTAACAAGAGATAGAAAACGATTCGAATTTTTGTATTCGAACTGAGTATTAATGTTGGAAATATTATATATAAAAACATATTAGCCAGCTGCTAGAAATGAAAGTGGAGGAGGACTAGGACATCTGGTCTTATTTATGCTGACGATTATACGGGGTAGAGGCGAAGAGAGATGATGAGGAATGGATAGAACCTATGAAACCCCTTACTCGTACTAATATTAAAAATATGAATCCCACGAAGGATGGAGATACGGGACAAGGGATTATGTACCTTCTTCAAGTAGAGATATACCTACTGCTAGTTATGAACCACCTCGATTACCTTTACTCCTACCCTTAGTCGATGAATGAGTTAACCCTGGTAGAAAGAGTTTTGAGTCATTTGGAGAAAATATGGAAAGAAAGGTTGAGCATATAGATCAAAGAATTGGAGGCTTGGAGAGAAGGCAACGATTATGATAGCGAATATCTCCGGCGACATTCAGGTACGGTGCATACTATGGAAAGTGAGCGTCGATATAGGAGTGGTGATTTAGATGTTGTCTTTCACAGTGCCCCCGATATGCAAATTACCCGACTGCTTGCTCGGCCTTCTCGGCCGGTGGCTCCGGGGAGATGACATAACTTGGGATTTTGATGCGGAGGATTAGAGTCTTTGATTAGTTTGTTTGATTTGTTTAGATTTGTTTTGCGAAACTTTATTATTTCTATATGTAATATTTTAATACTTTCTGTGGACTTTGGAATTGATATGTTGATTATTTGCTTGAGCGAGTGATGTTAAATTTCTTGTGTGTGTTAAATTAGTTGCAAATTTTTATATATATAGGATGTTAGTCTTTCTTTAATATATTATTGCAAATGTACGTGTAGTAATAAATTAAGTTTTCTTTGTTATGTTTGATACTTATTTTAAAAAATTTTAAATACACTTTCTTTTTAAATGTTATATATGTGGAAGAATACTAACGGTACGGGTTACGTAAGTAATGAAAAAGCCTGAAAATTTCAAAGAAAAGAAATACCTAAAGCTCGAAAAGGTATGATGAATTTTATTTATATACTTTCCCTTTTCACTATGTAGTATAGATAGAAAAATTTAAGTTTGAGAGAGTAATATTTATATACTTTCCCTCTCATCAGATAAGCAGTTACGAGATAAATCTCGGTAAGCTCTTAGGAAATGGAATTGGAACTTTTTATAGGAAACCTCCATGGGGAAAGGCATCCAAGTGAGTGAGAAAGAGCTCGATCAAATTGAGTCTAAAATCCAAGAAGTGAAAGCCTTTCTGAGATGAACACTACTTCTTTGCCACAAAATAATTCTTGTTAGTTCTTGATAGCGGGAGCAATATCTAAAACAAAAGCTGCTTTGAACCATTTTATTCATGGGGATAGGAACACTCGGTTTACCATGCACAGCGTATAAAATATAGAAGGAAATGTAATACTATCACTTTCATCCACACGAGGTGATGGCGGAAACTTATGGAGGACAACGAGATTGGTAAAGATTACCAATACACATTTTGGCGAGCTCGCAATCCTCCTCAGGAACCGGATTGCCTATTGATAGATCTCTTTCCCGGGACAACTTGCATTACACAATGTACTTGAGTTAACTACCATCAGCCCGAGCAAGAAATGCGGAATCTTATAAAATCAATTGATAGTTCTAAAGGGTTGCGGGGACCGGATAGTTTACTTTGCAGATTTCTATCGGAGAAGGAGTGGAATTTGGTTGGTGGTGATGTGGTAGCGGCTATCCAAGTTTCTTCCTTGGAAATGATCTGGCAGCTATTTTTGTGCTTCAAACATTGTGTTGATTCCCAAAAATAATCTTGTACATAAGCGGGATCATTTTAGACCCATCTCTTTGGCATGCAGCAATCAGTAAGGTTATCGGCAAAATAATTGTGGGGCGGCTTGACCTCATCTTGATAGGTTAATATGCATGAATCAATCAGCTTTTGTGAAGGGCGAGGGTCGATTTCGATAATGTGCTACTTGCCCAGGAACTTTTTTACTTGATTTAGATAAAGTTCATAGGGGAGGTAATCTTATACAAGTTGGATATACAAAAGCCTATGATGTAGGTAGGTAGAGTTTTATTCGAATGTTTTGATTGCTAGAGGTTTTGACAACGGTTACGCAATCTCATCTCCGAATTGGCTCCATTCAAATGAACATTCTATCTTATTGAATGGAATTTGCCCGAGCAAATTCCATGCCACCGAAGGATTAAAGCGGGAGATCCACTTTCTCCTCTCATCTTCATATTAGGCTATTACGATTACTTCTCCCGAGGATGATTAATCGGACATTCTGAATAAAGAGCATGCACGGTACCATCATAAATCAAACATTGTTATTTCTCACCTCCTTTATGCGAGATGACATCATGGTTTCTCGATTACTGCTTCTTTGTGAAAAAGTTAAAACATTGTTTTGACTCTTTCCAACAACAATACGGAATGCTTTGATCTGAGAAGTGCCGGTGGTATTCTCAGTGACCTTTTTATCAGATCAAGCAATGGATTACGGAGTACAGCACAGTTTCAATGCGGTACCCACTCCTTTTAAATACGGGTGTCCTTCTCACTTTGGGCGAGAACCAAACAAATTCAATTTGAGGAGATTCTCTGCAATCCGGATATGATTAATTTGTTGGACTTTAATTCTTTCTTATCGAATGGTGGTAGAATCACACTCCTCAAAAGTATCCTCACAACCTTCCCCTCCTATCTTCTTCAAATGATTGCTATGAAGAAAAGCACTAATTACGATTGGAAAGGGCTTTTAATAGATTTTTATGGGCTGGTGGAAGAACTTGAAGCATTGGACTTCTTGGCAAAAGGTCCTGAAAACCGATTAATTTCTTTGGTGGCCTTGGATTGAAAACTTTCCTCGGAATTCCAGCTGATTAATATGTACAAATTATGGATTAATTTCAGAGCCAATCTCCTTGTGGGCTAAATTTATGATGGGTAAATCTTGCGGGTTCTCCCATCCCACTCAAGTGGTCGGGAAATTAGGTGACTCCAGAATGCAGGTCGATCATAGGTGAAGTTCTTTGAAAATCTCTTTATGCGGGAAGTGAGGAGAGGTGATGTCGTTTTGGTTTGGATAAGCGGTGTCCCAAGGGGATTGGTTAGTTTGCTAAAGATAATCCCTCTTGATTCAACTACAAAGGTCTGTGAGTTTTGGGATGGGAGCAATTGGTCTCTTCCACGGCTCGAGGCCATTTCTTTGGATCATTCGTGAGCGATTTCTGCAATCGAGTTTGATCGAAGTAGTCCGGATAAAGTTTGTTGGAGTAATCACCACAATCAAAATATAACTAAAACTATTTATAGGAGTCTTTTCAATTGGCCTTGATTTCCACTGGGGAAACTCCATTTGGAATAAATTTTTGTCCCCTTTCATGTCCTTTTGTCTTGGAGAACCTTGTAGCATCATCCCAATCGATGATATTCTTAAACTAAAAGGTCTTGGGGGCCCTCTATTCTGCCATCGAAGCATGATGAATCCATCCCTCATCTATATTTTAAGCACTCCCTTTCTGACTGTATGCGTTGCATCTAACCAATGAGTGGAAGAACCATGTATGTAGGAAGATATTCATACACTTTGGATGAATGAAATCGGAAAGGTTAATACTCTACCTGCACATTGTGATGTGGTTTCTGTGGATGACGACGGTGCAAGTTGATGGGATAGGCATACGTGGATAAAGTAGCGATAGCGTAAAACATATCTACACAAAATCATTAAACACAAGGGTTTCATCAATGCGGTACCAAGGCGAGCTCCTACTAATGTTGGAAAAAGTTAGGCAGTTGAGTAAGCTTTACTAACTGACCATCAAAATTAATGCGATGGCGGTTTCTCTAAGGATAATGCGGGGAGTGGGAGGAATTTTCGAAACTCTTATAGTATTGCCTACTTTTCTTCTATGCACACAGCTGAAAGCTAGAGATGCATTGGGCGGGTCATTCTTGTGGAGTATGCTATGCCTGTTGCTAAAATTGCTGAGGTGAATATTTGGCTAGAAGTTGATTCAACTACATTCTACTTAACATTCTTCGGCAAAGCTGGTCTACGAACTGGATGCGAGACTATTGGAGAAAACAAATTAATCAGGCTAAACCCACCCATTTTACCTCTTCTTCAATTCTTTAGGGAGGGTAACAAAGTGGCCCATTGGTTAGCGGTTAGGGGCCGGATCCGAGCGGGTTTTGGTGCCTCGGCCCCCTTTTGAGTCTTAAAATTTTAATTAATGGAGATAAGCTTCGGCTCCCACATATCGGATTGGGGCACTTGTGTTACGTGGAATTTCTTGGGTCTTTAATGGGGTTTTTTGTACCAAACCACTTTTTTAACTTAATTTATAATTATACATATTTACATATGTATACATAAATATATATATATATATATATATATATATATATATATTAAAGAAATTCTTGTTGAATGGAGATGCAATTAGCAATTCTCAATATCGAGCCAACCTCCATACTGGTGACTTCTTGGTCTTTATGGCACCATGGGCTGGTTCTCTTTATCTCTTTGGGATTTTCTTGTCTGTGAGTGCTTCTTGGTTGTAACTTCTTTATTGGAATGTTTTGTTAGCAAGTTTATTGGCTTGTTGCCATGAGGTTTCTTATTTTTTGGATCCTTTAGGGAGGAAGGGTACAATGTATCTTATCAAAACTATTATTATTAACATGTGGGGAGCCTCTGCTGACTCCTTTCCCAAAAAAATATATATATATATATATATACCTTCTCGATTCTCATGTTTCCTTGATGTTTTGATAAATTGAACTATTTCTTTTAGTTTTCATTGTTTGTCATTGCATTTTCTATTGATTCATCCATTTTACGCTTTCCTGGGTTTTGTTCTTTTTTGAATTTTTCATTTACGAGGCTTCTTGATTTCATGCGGATTTTTATGGTGATCAAATTCATTCCCCGGCAAAGACTTTTGCGTGGTAGTCTTGATTCTTCGACTTCCTCGATATTTGGTTTTTCCACGGTTTATCATGATGCTGCTAATGGTAAGGGTGATTGCCAATTTATTAAAAAAAATTGAGAAGAAGGTAAGCACTGCCTTAATTCTTTCGGACCACTGAAATCTCTTCACTTGTGGATGTTCATAGAATTCACTTTGGTGGTAAATTTGACTTGGTCATCCTAAAATGGAAGTCATGCGAAAGTGCTTTGAGAATTTTAGATTATTGGGTTCTTGGAAGGTTGGACTCTTTGATGGAAGGCATATTATGATCCAACTTTCTAAAGAAGTGTATTATCTTAACTTATTCTCCAAAAAAAAGTCAGTTTGATTGATGGAATTCTTTATGAAACTTCTAAAATGATCTCCTTCTTTTGATCCCCATCAAGAACCACACAATATTCCTATTTGGTATAAATTACACAATGAAACTTCATCTATTTAATCATCGAATTTTTATAATACTCTGGAACTACCTTAGGAAGACCATTGAAGGAAATTTGGATATACTTTACCTTTCAACTCTTAGGCATACATTGGCAAGGATTCTTGTAGAAAGAGATGTATCTCTTGCGATGTTGAAGAAATTTGGATTGGTACCACCTCATAATGATGTGTAAAATACATAACGGAAAATAAGCCATATTCTTGTCACCATTGTAAAATGTTTGGACATTCCGGTAAATCCAATTGTTTTTCTGAAATTGCATCCTAAAGCAGAAGACAAATAGGATTAAAGATCCTAAATTATCAAGTAATTTGTTATTGTGGCTGAGAAGATTTACAAGTGCTATTAATTACGTAAATCTCTTGTATTTGTTTCTCACGGAAAGTTGCAATTAGCGGTAAAGGGCTTTGATGTTCGAATAATTAGTTACGATTTGTTGAGCACATTGTGTGTAGCCGATCTTTGAACTTGTTCTTTGAGCACATTCTTGGTTTCAAAATTTGATCCAATTTCTATTATTGCTAAGGAATCTCTTGTTGAATTTGTTGATGGGCTTTATTGTTGATCAAACATTGGTCTATTGCGAGTTTATTATTGAATACGGTGATGAGCCTATTGTTGAACTGTTGAGTTTACCGGAATTACTGTTAATGTGATTGGAGAAATTATTGGACATCTTGTCAAATCATCTAACAACCACTGTGATCCTTAGTCTCACAATTACGAAGCTCCAATTACTAATGAATCTCTGCAGAGTCACTCTTACTCCCATTATCGATCAATTGAGAGTTCATCCTAAGCACCACTAATTATCACCGTATTTCAACAACCAACTCGGTTAGAAGTTGCGGAAATATCAGCAGGTATGACAACCATTAGTAATGAAATTAGTAATGATTGGATGATTAGCGAAGAAGAAATCAGGTTAAAGAATCTCTGCGAAAGCGACATTATTCATAATCACACGTGACAAGTTGTAACTTCTAGGATGACTAGAGGAGGAAAAAATATTATCAATGATTAAATTCTTATGCTGGAATATTAGGGGGTGGCTGATCATTCCTTAATAGACTTCTAAATTTAAACGGGATTCATCATTTTTGGATTATTGTCGTTCTAGAGCCTTTAGTGAAATACAATTTTGATGAGATTACCTAAAAATTTCTGGTTATACTTTTCTAGCTAATTGTTCCAATAAAATTTGGTTACTCTATAGAAAAGAGCTGAAAATTAATATCTTGTTTAATCACTATGGTTGTTGCATTTCACTTTGAATTGGATCGGTTCAGTGGCTTTGCTTCCTTTATATATCTTTGCTACTACGAATGCGACGAGTTGATTTATGGAATATTTTACATCATATTAGTAGTTCAATGAGCGATGGCTAGATTGTTGGTGGGGATTTCAATTCCATTGCACACCCTAGTGAGAAAAAAGGGTGGGAGAAATCTAATCTAAATGCAATGCTGAACTTCACTAATAATATTACTTCGGTAACCTTTTGATATTGGATTTGAAGGATCTCCTTTTACATGGAGAAGAGGTATGTTATGAAAGAATTGACGAGTTAAGTTTAATCAACTTTGGTTGAACATGTTCCTTTATTACTAAAGTTAAGCACCTTGCAAGGCTAAGCTACGATCACTCTCCTTTGCGATTACATGTGCTCTTTCTCAGTTTGTTAAGAATTTAGTTTTTAGATACCTTGTGTATGGTCTTCTCGTCACGATTATAATCGATTAATTGCTGATAATTGGAAAGCTCCTTTGCAAATATTTTATTCGATCCTCTTTCTAAGCTTTTGGCAATTACATAACGAAAAGGATTGCTAGTAAGATGAAACATTGGAATAGAGCTGTTTTGGAAATGTGCATCGAAGTTCTTGAAGCTAAAGCTATGGTAACTGATTTAGGAAAGCTAGTTGAGGATGGTTTTGGTCTGATTATAATCTAAATGAAGCATATAGTAGATTAAACTCAACTATGCTAGATGAAGAACTCTTCCTTCGGCAAAAAACGCGGTAATCAATTGGTTTAAGCATGGAGACGAGAAAATCAAAATTTTTCATGCTGCCATTAAGTTTAAGATGTTAATGTGATATTGAAGATCAAATCTGTGATAATACATGGTTATTCAACCTACATTGATATTGCTAATGATCTTTGTGCTTATTTTTCAACTATTCTCTTATCGGCACGTGAACTCTCTTGCTTATTCTCCTAATCTTATAAGATACGATGATTTCGGTAATATTAATATAGTTATTCGGTTCCAGCCTCCTGATGTAATGAAATTTTGAGGCTCTTAAAACAATTGATGGAGGTAAGGCAGTGGGCAGATGGATTTACGAAGCTGACTTTTATAAAAAAAAAATTGGTTGATTATCAAAATCGATGTGGTCTTGGCAATACAAAGTTATTTTACGGGAAATGATCTCCCTAAGTATTTTGCTTCCAATATTTATTGTTTAATCCACAAGGATAAAAGAAAGTCAATGTTGGCAGGATTCCGGACCCATTAGCCTATCTTCCACCTTCTCCAAAATCATAAGTAAAGTCTTAGTTGCACGGTTACAGCCTTTATTGGAGAATCTCATTTTACGAAAATCAAGGTGCTTTTATAAAGGAAGATACATATGTGACAATGTTCTTTTAGCACAAGAGCGGTAAAACGTATTGATAAATGCTGCGGAAGGGATCAATTATTGTTTTTAAATTGGATATTGCTACGCTTTTGATTCCATCGGTTGGACTTTTATTCTTAATGTTCTTACACGGATAGAGAATTCAGCTCTAGCACGTAATCTCATTTATAGATGGTTAAACAATAATTACGATTATTGCTTATAAATGGTTTTAGCCATGGATTCTTTAAATACGGAAGGGGCATTAGACGGGGAGATCCTTTGTCACCTTATATTTTCATCCTTGTTTTTGATTATCTTTCACAAATCTTGAATCATGTGCAGTTTACTCATCGGTACACTCGAAGTATCAACATAGATCTACTCATTTAGTCAGCCATTTAGCCTATGGCGATGATGTAATAGTTTTCTCTAATGGAAGTAAACAATCTATTAAATGTCTCATGAAAGTTTTGTACGATTTTGAAGAAATTTAAGATGGTTTTTAACAAAGCTAAATGCCAATTTCTTACAAGTTCTAGAATTACTGCCCCGAATGAAAAATTGGATTTCAGATTTCACTAACTATAGAGAAACTCAATATCCTCTAAAGTATTTGGGTTTCCCTCTAATCAAAGGAAGAAGGAAACTTTCTCACTATGATGATATCATTGCTAAAATATCTTCTCGAAAGCTTAATTGTTGGTCCAACTCTTTTCTATCGATGGTGGAAGAATAACACTTTTAAGAATGTGTTAACGCATTTCCTCTTTATATAATGCGGATGATAAAAATGAAGAAATGCAGAAAATGCTTTCTATTATGTTTAATAAATTTGTTTGGGAAGGCACGACATAAGCAAATGCATTGGACCAATTGGGAGAAGTTATATGAAAGCCTCTTGATTGTGGTGGCTTAGGTTTTAAAAGCTTTCGGCATCTCGGCTTTACATTCTACTGCAAGCAATGGATTAACCCCGAGCACAAAAGTCATTGTGAAATAAATTTATGCATGCTAAATATTGTCTTAACAATCATCCTTCTCATTGACCTTAAACACGGAATTCTAAAAGCTTGGAAGGAGCTACTTAAAGTTATTGAATTCCATCTTTGAAAAGATGTTCATATGGGAAATAGGTAATGGTCAATTAATACACGGTTTTTGATAATTGGTGATTTAATGAGTCCTTTCGAAGCACATTTTAATCCTAATTTTTCTATTCGACACATTGCTATTTGTTGGGAGTGATGGTATTTGGAATTTGCATAAATTTGAGTATGTCTGAATTTTCATAATATGATCTTAAGTACTCCTTTTCATATTGGAAAAAAAAGATAGATTGATTGTCAAAAAGCCTCATAATTATAGTTTATCTAAATTCATTTATCAAACTGTTTTAATTGGCAAAAAAAAACGACTAGGGTGCTAAACTTTGGAATAATTACATCACACCTTCTATGTCCTTTTTTTGTTGGAAATTGTTTAAAGAGATGCTGCCAGCAGATGATATTCTTAAACTTAAAGGACTTAGAGGTCCATGCGGGTGTCATTTGTGTCATTGTGATGAAGAGACCATTGGGCATATCTTTTTACATTACAGCTGAGCCTGAAAGTATGGAAAGGTGTGTTATTTGTTATGGGATTGCAAACTCAGTTATCTCCTTGGGTCCTATTAAGGCTTGCTGGGCAAATTGGAAAACTTCTCCCTTATTATTTCATCCCTTTTGTGATTTTTTGGTTTTTATGGCTAGCCGAGATTATTTAATTTTCAATAATAGGTGTTCTCTTTTGATCTTGTCATCATAAATTGTGTTACTTTTCTTAGTAAGATTCAGAATTATGTTCTTTCTTCAACTCAAGGCATCAAAAACAAAGTTATGCTTGTTATATGGAGACCACCTAAGAATCCACGGCTTAAAATTAATATTGATGGAAGCTTCAAAACTTCTTCGAGAATTTGGTATTGGAGGTACATGCGAAATTATAAGGGCGTTGTATATGGTTTTTCTCAGTACCTATTGTGCATTTAATGCTTTGGAAGCTGAAGCAATTGCTGCTGCTTTTGGGGTTTAAAAATTGCTATTATGCAACATCATCATTTTGTTCACTTGGAAATGGATTCTACGTATTTGTGCAAATCATATTGTCTCGGGATTGATGTGCCTTGGTTTCTTGATTTGGGCTGAACAAATTAACCTTCTCTCCTCATCTATCACAATTCTATGGAGTCATACATATAGGGAGGGAAATCAACCTGCTAAATTGGCTAGCAACCAAGGCTTCTTCTTCTCATGATTTTATTTATAGTGCAAATTACTCTTCCTTTCCTTTATTTAGTTCTCTTTTATATGGGGATTTAATTTTGATCCCACATGTTAGATGTAAGGCAGTTTCTTAAATAATATTTTTGGTTTTTTTGGTAAATATATATATATATATATATATATATATATATATATACAAATTTAATTGTAAAATTGCAAATTCTATTTTCAAAAATTATTAAATGATTTTCTATAGTAATTTTCAATTAAATAAATATGAGTTGCTTTATTTAATTATTATATAAAGTTAAAAATACTTCCTAGTAATTCAATTAATTAATAGAATAAGACAATGCAGTTAAAAGGAATAAGAATATAGTAAAATTGTTAAAGTAAGAGAGCTATATTTAAAAATTGGAAATTCTTATTATATAGATGAAAAGAAAGATAAAACTTAATGAAGTAAAAATTATAAAATATATATAAACGAAAAGTATTTTAAGTTTTAAAATTAGGAAGAAATTAAAGTTAAAAATTATTAACGAGTTTTCGAATCTGATGATATAAAAGCGAAAAAAGAAAAAAAGAAAGAAAAGAAAAGAAAGAAAAGGAAAAGAAATGAAAAATATAAGTGAGGAGAAGCTTGAGGAGATGCCTTATCAAAAATTGAAACTGATTCAGCTAAAAGGGTAAAACTTAATTATATTTCTAAACTTATATTTGTGGATTAATATTTTTATTAAATAGAGTTTTCTTGAATTTCCTATCATCTAAATATCTTAAGTAATTTATTATTTTTTAATATGATCATTCCTGAAATAAATAGAAAGCTAGAAATCTTAGACCTAATAACTAAGTAATCTTATATCTATAAAGTTAATTTAATTACTTAGAAATATTTCTATTTAACTTTATTATAATGTTATTTAAAATTAATTCATATATTATTTGAGTTGAAAAATTCTATTATAGAAATCATTATTTTTATTTAATATTAAAATTACTTGAGGACAAGTAATAATTAAGTTTGGGATTTTGATCATGAGAAAAATATGTTAAAGAGTGTACACTTATTTTGATGAAATTGCACTTTCAAGAAAGGTATTTTCTTTATTTTATTACGGAATGATTTATTAGTGATAGAAGCAAAATGCATGAAATGGAGCAGAGACTGGATCAAGGAGAAATTCATGCAAATATAACTACTTCGCCGATGGCGAGATCGAGGCCGCCGATGGCGAGATCGTGAGAAGAAATTTCTGAAGGAATTATAACTATCTCGCCGACAGCGAGCCCGAGCCTGCCGACAGCTAGATCGCTCGGTTTGAAGACCTTCTAGAAGCCCCGCTGACGGCGAGGTCGTTTCCCGCCGACGACGAGCTAGTTCAAAATGCATATACATTGAACATGGACACTTTTTGAAGAGGTGTTTTAAGCACCCCTTGGACCTTTGCTTACCTCTATAAATAGAGGCTGAATTCTAGAGTTGTGGGTGTGTCTTTTGAGTCTTATGTGAGTCTATTTCTAGTGTCTTAAGTATAGTTTGAGTGTGTTTAGTGAGTTATTAGTTTAATTGAGTGTTATTTAGTTGATGTACTAGAAGGAAAAGTCAAAGGAACTTCAAGGAGTCTGCTTGGGAAGGAAATTAAGATAAGTATCTTTGTTTATTATTTTTTAAACTTTAAATGAAATCCATGCTTTGTTTTATTCTCATGCATTCTGGGTAGTTTCCTTAGTCTTTCTCCTTGTTTATGAAAATTATGCGGATTGATGAAATTAAATAAAAGCACCTAATATAATATAAATTGTGATAATTTTTACTTTAAACTTAATTTACTTTCAATCTGGCCAATTGATTAGTTAAAATATGTTGAATTATCAACTATAGTAAAAATTACATCCAATATTCAGGGAGTCAAGAGCCTTGGATGGCGGGTGAAAATAAATAGGGAAATATTAATTATCGGGCGTAGAATTGCATATTTTAGTGTGACAGACTAAAATACTCAATTCGATCCTACTGTTCGAGAGTCGAAGTGTAGATGTTAGCCCTCGGTGAGTGGAACGTGGGAGCTCGAAGTGGCAACAAGTATCCTCCCAGCTCTACCAGTAGCATTCAGTAATCAAACATAGGATTAGTTAATGTTCTTTGCACCTGGACCAAAGGGTAAAGAATAGGAATGCTCCTATTTGTCACAATACAATTTAAAAATTTTATTTAAATTCATCATTTCACTTAATTTTCTAAAAACAAGGATAAGGATACTTTTTCTGAATTAATTAAATCAACTTATTTCAAGCATTAGTTTACTTTAGTTACTTAGAATTTCGTTCACTTTATTAGTAAGTAATTCCTTTAAATTTAGCTGATAACAATTCTGTTAAAAACTTCCCTTTGGGATCGATAACCAGGACTCCACTAGAGCCCTGTATTACTTGATACGATACGTATACTTGCGTAGAATCCACATTATACATTAAATCATAAACCTATATTTAAAGCGTGATCAGTTTTTGGTTCCGTGACAATAAACATAAATTACATACATACAAAAAGTGGGTCACCTGCAAATCCCACAAGCTTGATTGTAGACCCCAAATCACCTAGAGGGTTTAAATCAAATGTGGAGGTTTAAAGGATGAGTGCCCTATAGGACTCTTTGACCTTAGGACTACCCTGGTGTCGGCATATTTTTAGGTTATGTGTTTTATTTTGAAAAGGGGTTGCCTAACAGAAGTTGTCGGCGTATTTTTAATTTAGTTTAAATAAATAATTTGAAAAGTAGTATTTGATTTTAAAAATAATTTTAAGTTTGAAAAATTTTAAGATATGAAATCAAACTGATCTCACATCCCAAATAGTTTATATAAACGAACACCACACCACAAACCGTGTATCTATCCCTAAGGATGACACACTCGCTTGATGGTGGGGCTCGATTAAATAAACTAGAAGATTTGTGACATCCGTTTGGTCCGCGAACCAATTTTATAAGCCGACAAATTCCCTCGCTTAATATGAAAGCATTAAACAGTGGTTTATATTACTCGGGTTCTTTAAAATTCTCTATAAGGGCAAGCCCCTATAGTTAATTACATCTTAAGTGACGGCAATCACCTAAGAAAACTCTCGATAATAATCAATAATTCTTCTCTCAAGAATTTCAAAGTTTAAATTTTCAAGGGATCGAATTTTGGAATTTCAATAGGAGTGGATCAAATTTGGAACATTTTGTTTTGGGAATTCAAAGGAAGAAAAGTAGGAGAAATCACGGATTCGAAGTGAACTTCGGTGATTTCCCGACTATCCTATTGTTTGGCTTCGAATTTAGGAAAATCCTAATGTCTATTTAATGTTTTGATTTTGTCAATTTTAATTAATTAGGGCTTATATTTATATGATAGAATCATACAAATAATTTCGAAGATGCGAGGGTTTATGTCGTGTCGACGACTACCTCGGAATCCTAAGACCGGTTAGGGCTTAATTTGCAATGCAAATGCCTAACGAAGATTTGAGGATTTATGTTGCACTAGGCAAACTACCTCGAAGTCCTATGGCTTTTTTGCTTAATTCTAAGACAGTTCTGCTGATGTAGATTCAGGTTTCGCTGATGACGATGGCCGTGCTGCCCACCATGCTCCGAGCTCCTTGTTATATCAAAGGTTTAGTTTTAGAAGTCATAAATCAGGGGATGAGAAAAGTGTTTTGGTTTAGAGAAAATCTTAATTTCCAAGTGTTTTCAATATTTTAATTAAAACAAATCTTAAAGTCGATTATAACAACACCGGTTAAGATCCCACTGGCTCCATCCTTCCGGCATCGTTATTTTTATCGGATTCACTTAGTCCGGATGAATTTGCTAAACTCAACCGAATGAGTTCCACACTTTCATTTACACCATGGAAATCCCGTTAGCAACACATAGGTTACATCATCCGAGGTATTCCCGATCATCCAACGAGACGTTTTAATTTAGTTGTAATTGTAGTTTTGTGTTTTGTTTGTGATTAAATTTTGAGTTGTTTTATATTTTGGAATGTTGTGGCGGTGAATTTTATCTTGCAATGACTTTTAATTTAGTTTTGGTTTCAGTTTCAGGGACTATCCTAAAGGTGTGGGTTTTCATGCAAGAAAATTAAGTGCAATGCGGTTAAATAAATTGCAATAATGTAAATTGCAAGAAAGTAAATTGCAATAAAATAAAAGCGTACTCTGAGGGTCTTGCCGTCATCCCAAGCCGCACTTAAAACACAATTAGAATATTTAAGCAAGTTCCTAGTAAAGCTAAGGGAAGGATTATGGTTTTCTACCAAGTTCTTAATCCTATAACTAATCATTTCCTATGACGTCTAGGTTCCTCGTGTTTTGGTTTCAAGACGATTTTCTTCATCAAAGAACAATTAAGTTCAATTGTTCTTATGAACATCCTATCATATCGAGGAAGTGCTTAAGGCAAATCTTAAACATCTTTTCAATATTTCTAGGATTGTTTTAAGTCCAAATGAATTCAATTACACAAATGAATTAATCGTCCGAGGTTTAGTTTAGTTTTGTTATTATCTTACTCAGTGAACTAGGATGTTTGAATGTCCTATAAGTGAAGTAACATTTCATTTAATATTCTGTTTAGGAGTTATGATAACTAAAGCATTCGAAAGTAAATTAGTGTTTAAATGGTTTGTGATTTAGTTTAAATTCAATTAATGGGTTTAAATTTGGAATAGTGTTCAAGTTGCTTTATATTTAATTTCTTTCTGTTTTAGGTGATGTTATTTAATTCAATTTAATTTTAAATTTAATTTAATTTAATTTAATTTTAATTTTAATTTAATTTAATTTAATTCAATTTAGTTTGATTTGATGTTAAATTAATTTAGTTTAATTTGATTTAATTTCCTTTAATTTAATTTAATTTGATTTAATTTTAATTTGATTTGATTTAATTTAATTTAATATGTTTTAATTTAATTTTATTCAATTTAATTTAATTTCTTTATTTAATTTAATTTAAATTTGATTTAATTTAATTTAATTTAATTTAATTTAATTAATCCTTAATTTAGTTTAATTTGATTTAATTTAATTTAATTCAATTTGATTTATTTAATTTAATTTAATTTTTAATTTTAATTGAAATTTTAAAAGAGTTTAATAATTTAACTTTAGTTTAATGATTAAGTCTTTTAATATTTTAAATTTGAGTTATCATTTTAATTAAGAATTAAATATTAATGAGATGATTAATTTAGGGATTTTTAAATTAAATAATAAATCTCTTCCTAACAATATCCCTATTTTAATAATTCCAATTTTATTATTCTTCCCAAATTTAATCAATTATTTAATTAAGGTTTATTTCAATTTTAAATTGTTTAATGGGTTTCTACCCTTTAATTATTTAAATTTCAATCATCCAAATCAGATTAAGATTAAATATTTTACTTGTTAATTTTATTAAACCTAAAGTTTTAATTAAGGGTTAAAATTTTAATTACCACTTTGCCCTTTATGCTTAATAATTTCATAACTCACTAAATTGAGCTCAAATGAACTTGAAATTTTTATGTGACTTCACTCATATGTCAATAAAGACATGAGAGGAGAAAATGTGATTTTTCTGTATTTAATTTATTTATATAATTATTTTTGGTAGAAAATAGAGATTTCCAAGGAAAATTTAATAACATGACCAAGGGAAAGTTTCTGTCCTTAAGAAAATTAGGGGACATTCCTAATGACCAGAGGACCACTTGGACCAATTTTGGTGATTTTTTGAATTATATTATTTTTATCATAATCATTTTAAATTTTGGAGTGTTAATTAATTTAAAAATAAAATAAAGGTTGAAAAATAAACTTTATATTTTTCAAAAATCTCTCTGATATCAAGGAAATTAGAGAATCAATTTTTGTAATTTTTTGATTTTTCTATGATTTATTATAATTATTTTGGTGAAAATGCTAGAAAATACATTTTTTTAATTTTAAAATTACCCTAGAGCTTTAAAATTTAATATCTCATTAAATAGACCTAATAAAAATATGGGGTTTGTTCCTAAGTGATTAAAATTCAAAATGTGACATTTTGGTGAATTTTATTATTTTTGTGATTTTTATTATTTTTTAATTATTAAAAATATTAAAATAATATTAAAAATCAACTTTTTAGAAAATTAAAATTTTAATTTTCTTAAATTCCCCTAATATCGGAGAGGCTCCAAAACCAATTTGGTGAATTTTTGAAAGATATTTTGAAAGTTATGAATTTTTAAAGTTCAAATTGACTAAATGGCTTAATCAACCCATTTAAGTAGGCTAACCAAGTCCAATCGACCTCAAATTTTTATGGTGGGTTCCTCTCGATCCTAAAGGTCAATGGAGAATTGATTTCAAGTCAATTTGATGTATGGTTAGCTCTAATTAATTAGGGATCTATTTTGGGTGTTTAAGCCAATTAGGGTTATTTTAAATGAACTAACTCAAAACCTATTTTTCCTAGTGGTCCTCTCGGTCATAAGGGACATCACCAAATTTTCCTAGAATTTATTTCACAACATGATAATTATTGGAATTAAAGTACTCAAAACAAGTAACATGAATTTGAAAAATCAATAACTTCTCATAGGATGGCCTCTGACTTTGAAAATTCGGGAATGTTCCAAAATTCAGAGGCTTCAAAAGCCCTATGGTCTCATGCCATGGTGAATTTCCTATATGCATGGAGAATTAAAAGAATGCAAACAGTAAATAAATTATTAAAAATAAAATACTTGATGAAATTAAATGATTTCTTTTCCACATTATTCTCCTCTCGTTCACCGAGCAAGAGGGTATTTTTATTTTATTTTTATGATTTTCCTACACAAAGTTATGAATTTTCCAAGTTCGACCTAATTAAATAAATGAAAAATCCCTAATTTTCAATTTATCCGAGTCGGCGCCGCGTCATCCTCGCATCTCCGAACGGCCACGCGGCGCGCTCTCATTCGACGCCGCCGCTCGAGTCAGCAGCCCGGGTCCCGCGGTTCACGTACCATCTCCCCGGTCCGACGCCATCCGAGCCGTCCGTCCGCGCGCGTATTGAATGAACGGCATCCATTCATCGTCCCCAAGCCTCCTAACCCGAGAACCGTCCATCTTATAGGCCAAAGATCTCACTCGATACTTGACCAAATTTAACGTTCTTATGCTCTATGGATTCATCTCAAGAAGGCGAACACATCCATACGGTTTATGTGGGATGAAATTTACGCAATAAAAATGGAGAATGTTCAGAAGCTCGGGAAGAAGAGTGAGGCCATACCTTTGCTCAGAGAAGTGTGGCTTCGATCTGAAGGTTGTTTCACCTTCGATTGGATCCCGCAAGCTCCGCATGAAGTCTCCCGGTCCGGTGAATTGCCTAGGTAGGATTTCGACCACGTCCCGATCACAAAGCTTCGGAGGCCGGAGCAACCGGGTGGCTCCGGAGATGGGGCTTTGGCTGATGGACACCTTCTCGTCCGGTGAAGGTGTAGGACCACTCAATTTGGGGATTGGCTCACCGTGGAGAAGTGTCCCGGTTTTGGGCTCGGATTTCAACTCGAAATCGAGCTCACAGAGAGGAAATGGCAGTGGGATTTCAGCTGGGATCAAATGCTCTATGTATGGGGAGTAGTCTGAACAATTTTGCGTAGTTTCCTTAAGGTTTGTTTTTAGCACCACTCATGGCCGAGAAGGGGTGGTGTTTAAATAGGAGAGGGTGGAGGGCCTCCCTGTGGAGAGTTAGGCTTGGGATCGCCGCTTCGGCAAGAGAAGAATAGCCTACAATGGCCACTCGGGATGTGGGCACTCAACGAAGGGAGAATTCCAAAGTCGGCTCACATGTGAGTTCTCGGCCATGGTGTTGTCCCATGACCCGGTGGCTAGCCGGCCAGTGCATCGGTCACCCTCAAGGTCAGGTGGGTCGTGGTCGGACTTGGTGCAAGCAATCGGCAATTTCCATGTGTAAAGGCTTTGATGCAAAGTAGAATGGGGCATGGCTAGTTTTGAGTCTAAATGGGTCAATCCACCCATTTCGGGCTTGGTGCACCCTTCAAGGTGGCTTTGGATGTTGTGGGGGATCAAAGGGATCACCGGTTTGGCATGGAGAAGTCTCCATCCAAATATATTCGGATTAAATTTAAGTTTAGGTGAATCATGATTAAGGCTAATGAGCTTTAGGATTAAGGAAAGCCCTCCCTCTTCTTACCCAATATGGCATGGTGGAGTGTCCAAGGCTCTCATGGCTCACATGTGGCTCATGCATGGCTTCATGGCTCACCTTGCTTCGGTGGAAAGTTAAGTCAATTTCATGGAAATGGATTTAAGAAAGATTTTGGTATTTTGATGGGAATTTGTATTGGGCTTGATTCGGGGATGATTTGATGATGAATTTAGGACTTAGGTATCGAGTTTAATTGAAAGTAGGATGAGGGGAAATGTCATATGGGCTTTGGGACCAATTTTAGGCCTTCGGATGCGGTGAAAGATGGCTTTTAAAATGGTTTAAGGAATGGGCCTTTAAGTTTAAAAATGAATTTATGGATGGGAATTTTGTAAAGAGGTTGGGCCAAATAATTGTTGGGTTTAACTCATGGATGTGTCATGAGTGACTTGAAGCAAATTGGGGGTGATTTGGGTTTGAATTGGGTCGAATTTGGGCTCTTTTGGTGAATGGGCCAATATAGGTCAAAGTGGGCCAAGTTAGGCCAATGTTGGGCTAGGGTTGAAATTGATGTAAAATTAATGTTGAGAAATGTTTATGGGAGTGTTTCAAAGAGGTTTCGACTTTGGTCGGGCTTTGATTTTGGGGTTCGGGCTCATTTGGGTTAGGTTTGGGTTTAGGTCAAAATTGAGCCTTTTAGCTTGGGGTTAAATTTTAGTGGGGTTTGGGTCCAAATTTTGGGCAAATCATGTTAGTGTTTGCTTGTGGGGATGCTAAGGAAGATTTAGAAAAGATTTGGGGTTAATTGGAGTTGAATCGGGTGAGTTTGGGTTAGGTTCGGGTCATGGGTCCAAATTGGGCTTTAAGGCCAAAAGTGAAATTGGATCCAAATGCCACATATTGGTGTCGGGAATGTCGAATTAAAGTTTAGAATTGAATTGGACCAGAATTTGGGTCAATCGGGCAGTTTGGTTCGACATCGGGTTCACTTAGGGTTAAATGGGTCAAATTAGGGGTTTTGACAAAAGTAGGGTAAATTGACAAATTTGGCCCATCGTGTAGTTGAAAAAAATGAAATTGGGAATATTTGGGATTTTCTGGAATTTTCTGGGAATTTTCTGAATTTTTGGATTTTTTGGGTCAAAAGGGGTATTTTGGGTATTTGGAGGGTATTGGGGGGTATTTTTGGAATTTTTGGTATTTTTGGGTATGTATGATCAACTTGAGTGGAGAGAAATGTTTAGGAATGATTTTGGGGAATTTTGGGTGATTTAGAAATTTTGAAAATTTTGGGTAATTTCGCAGGCTTGTAGGTTGGTCAGGTGTAGGGTCCCGGGGTCAAAAATCGAAAATTTGGAAAATTGAAGATTGGGTAAATTTGAGTGGAATGAAATCATTTTGGTTGAGCCATGAAGCCACATCAAGCCCACATGAGCCATGAAGGGACTCATTTGAGGCATTCACTATGTTGTTCCTAACCCTCTTAGCCAAGGGCTTAGTGGGTTAAGGACCATCCATGCGAATCACCTACATGAGTCGGAGGTCAAAATAGGTATGGGTGTGGTTTTAGGAGGTGTGTGAAAGTGTAGTGTATAAGTGTAGTGTGTGTGTAAGTCAGCCCCTTCACTGCACTGGGCCACCTGTGAGCGATCCTAAGGCCAAAGAGTCCTATAGAACTCATCCTTTAAACATCCACATTTCGATTTCAACCTCTAAGTGATTAGGGGTCTACGATCAAGTTTCGTGGAGTTTGCAGGGAGTTAAGAAGTGGTTTGAAATTCTAGATGGTGGATCCCAATTCTAGTCCTCTAAGATAGTCAAAGGAAAAGCCTAAGGCTAGATCCTAAGTACTAAAAAGAAGAAGAGAAGACCTCATCAAAAATGAGGTCAACACCTGGGTGGCCTGGTCTGGTGAGGGTTGACTTACACACTCACTACACTCACACCCTACACTCTCACACACACAATCTAAATCCTAAAACCACACCTATACCCAACTTGACTCCCTGACTCATGTAGGCAATTCATATGGATGGACCTTAACTCCTAAGCCCTCGGTTAAGCAGGTTAGGAACAACATAGATGAATGCCTCCAATGAGTCCTCTCATGGCTCATATGGGCTTAATATGGCTTCATAGCTCAATCAAAGTGATTCCATTTCACTCACATTTGATCAACCTTCATTCTTCCAAAATTTCAATTTTCGACCCTCGGAGCCCCGACCCATCAAACCTACCAAAAGCCCTTGAAATTGCCCGAATTTTCCAAAATCTCCAAATTACCCAAAATTCCTCAAAACCAATCCCAAACATTTCCACATCACTCAAATTGATCATCCATAGCCCAATATACCAAAATTTCGAAAAATACACTCCAAATACCCAAAATACCCTTTTTAACCCAAAAATCCAAAAATTCCAAAAAAATTCTCAGAAAATTCCAGAAAATCCTAAATATTCCCTATTTCATTTTTTCCAACTACACCATAGGCCAATTTTGTCAATTTACCCTACGTTTACCAAAACCCCCAATTTAGCCCATTTTAAACCCAAATGAACCCAATGTCAAACCTAATCACCCCAATTGGTCTCAATTTTTGTCCAATTCAATTCTAAACTTCAATTGAATATCCCTAATGTCAATCTAGACCAAATCCAAGCCCAATTTGATTGACATTTGAATCCAATTTCACTTTTGACCTTAAAGCCCAATTTTGACCCATGACCTAAACCTACCTCAAACCAACCCAATTCAATCCCAATTTGACCCAAATCTTTTCTAAAACCTTCCTAGCATCCCCACAAACAAAATACTAACATGATTTGCCCAAAATTTGGACCTAAACCTTAGTCAAATTCAACCCAAACCCAAAATTCCCTAAATGGGCCTACACCCAAACCTAACCCAAATGGGCCCAAATCCCAAAATCAAAACCCAACCAAAGTTGAAACCTATTTATAACACCCCCATAAACATTTCCAAACATTAATTTTACATCAATTTCAACCCTAGCCCAACATTGGCCAAAATTAGCCCAATTTGACCTATGTTGGCCCCTTTACCAAAGAAGCCCAAATCCAACCCAATTCAAACCCAAACCACCTCAAATTTGCTTCAAATCAATCATGGAACATCCCTAAAATAAACCCAACATTTGTTTGGCCCAATCCTTCACAAAATTCCCATCCATAAATTTATTTTCAAACCTAAGGCCCACTTCCTTAAGCCTTCCTAACCCATCCAAAATGATTTCAAAAAGCCCAAAATCCATCTTAAGCCCACATGAGAATCCTCTATCATCATCCATTTGATAAAACCATCCCCTAAGTTCTAAATCCATAATGAAATAATTCCAAATCAAGGCATATGTCAGATCCCATCAAATCACCCCTAAATTGCCAAAAATCACAAAATCCTTCCTCATGAAAGTTGACTTAACTTTTCCCAAGCCAAATGAAGACATGAAGCCATGCATGAGCCACATGGGAGCCATGAAAGCCTTGGACACCTCAACATACCCAAAATGGCAAGAGGAGGAGGCTCTTTCCATATTCCCTTTAGGGGATTAGCCACTTCCATGATTCCACTAAACCTCGCTTAAACTTAATCGTACTTGGATGGTGACCCTTCCCCACTAATTAAGCCGACCTAAACCACTTTCTCTTCACCCAAACTAGCCATGGGGAGGTGCACCTAGCCCAATCCATGCATTTGACAAAACTTAGCCAAAATACACCCTTACCCCATTCCACTTTGATTCAAACCCTTTACACATGGCAGCAACCAATTGACTTCACAAACATCAAGCCCTGAGTCTCCTGACCTTGAGGGTGACCCATGCCTGCCGGCCAACCACCTGGGCCGCCGGAAAACACCACACCTGAGAGCTCCCATGTGAGCCCAAGCTTGGAATTCTCACCTGCTGAGTTGCCCCATGCCCAATGGCCACCATGGCTGTTCTTCTCCTCACCGTAGCAGATCGATCCCAAGCCCTAACTCCCCCGGAGAGCCTCCACCAACTCTATTTAAACCCCACCTCTCTCGACCATGGAAGAGGTGCTCGAAACAAATCACACGTAAACTCGCCAAAATCATTCCGTACTCTTCCCCACACCTGGAAAACTTGATCCCCACTGAAATCCCCCTGCCATTTCCTCTCTGTGAGCTCAATTTTAGAGTCCAAATTCCACCCAAAAACAGGACACTTCATTACAGTGAGCCAATCTCCAAATTGATTGGTCCTACACCTTCACCAGACCAAGAGGAGAAGTTCCCCAGTGAAAGCCCCCTCTCCAGGCCACCCGGTTGCTCCGGACCTCCAAGCTTTGTGATCGGCTCGGTCACTTTTGTACCTAGCAATTCACTGTGCCAAGGGACTTCATCTGGAGCTTGCTTGGACCCAATCGAATGTGACACAACTCTCAGATCGAAGCTTCACTTCTTTCAGCAAAGGTATGAGCTCTCTCATCTTCCCGAGCTTATGAACATTCTCCATTTCAAATGCCTTAATTTCAATGCATGATCACCGTATAGATGTATTCGTCTCTTCAAGACGAATCCATAAAGCACAAGAACACAAAAATTCATTAAGAATTGAGTGAGATCTTAGGGTTTTAGTGTGGACGGTCACGGGTTCACACCAGCCAGAGACGATGACCGGGAGCCGTCTGGATCGAGCGTGTATCGAGCAGACGGTCTGGATCGAGCCGGACAGCGCAATGGTACATGAACCGCGGCCCCTGGAGCGCCGAGTCTGGATGGCGGCGTCCAACCGCAAGCGCCGCGTGGCCGTTCGGAGATGCTAAGGCTGACGCGGCGCCGATTCGTATAAATAGAAAAATAGGATTTTATGGATTTATTTAATTACCAGAACTTAGAAAATCCATAACTTTGTGTAGAAAATCCTAAAAATAAAATAAAAATACTCTTTGCTCAGTGAATAGAGAAGAATAATGTGGAAAAGAAATCAGGTCATTTCATCAAGTATTTTATTTTTAATAATTTAGTTACTCTCTGCACTATTTCAATTCTCCATGCATATAGCAAATTCACCATGGCATGAGACCATAGGGCTTTTGAAGCCTCTGAACTTGGGAACATTCCCTAAATTTTCCAAGGTCAGAGGCCATCCCTATGAGAAGTTATTGATTTTTCAATTGCATGTTACTATTTTGAGTATTTTAATTCCAATAACTAGCATGTCGAGAAATAAATTCTAGGAAAATTTGGTGATGTTTCTTACGACTCGGAGGAACCTAGGAAAAATAAGTTTCGAGTTAATTCACTTGGAATAACCCTAATTGGTCTAAACACCCAAAATTGAATTATAATTAATTAGGATTAACTATACATCAAATTAACTTGGAAACAATTCTCCACTGTCCTTTAGGGTCAGGAGAGTCGTACATAAAAATTTGAAACCAATTGGACTTGATTTAATCCACCAAATGGGTTTATTAAGCCTCTTAAGCAAAATGGATAAAATTAAACTTTAAAAATTCATAACTCACAAAATACTTTTCAAAAATTCACAAAAAATGGTTTTGGAGCTTCTCTGATATCAGAGGAACGTAGGAAAATTAAAATTGTAATTTTCTAAAAAAGTTGATTTTTATCAATATTTTAATATTTTCAATAATTAAAAAATAATAAAAATCATAAAAATATTAAAAATCACCAAAATGTCACATTTTGAATTCTAATTACTTAGGAATAAACCAAATATTTTTCTTAAGTCCCTAGGATAAGATATTGAATTTTAAAGGCTTAATCTAATTTTTAATATTAAAAAATGTATTTTCCAACCTTTTCACTAAAATAATTCTAATAAATCAAAGAAAAATTAGAAAAATACAAAAATTGTTTCTCTTAACTCCTTGAGGTCTGAGAGATTTAAGAAAAATATAAAATCCATTTTTCAACTTTAATTTTATTTTAAAATTAATTAATACTCTAAAATTCAAAATAATTCTAATAAATAAAATATTATTTAAAAAGTAGCCAAAATTGGTCCAAATGGTCCTTTGGTCATTAGGAATGTCCCATAATTTTCTTAAGGACAGAAACATTTCCTTGGTCATGTTATCGAATTTTCCTTGAAAACCCCTATTTTCCATTAAAAATAATTACATAAATAAATTAAATACAAAAATCACATTTTCTCCTCTAATGTCTTAATTGATATGTGAGTGAGGTTACATAAAAGTTTCAAGTTCATTTGAGCTTAATTTAGTGAGTTATAGAATTATTAAGCTTGAAGGGCAAAATGGTAAGTAAAAAAATTTCAACCTTTAATTAAAATTTTAGGATTAATCAAAAAAGGGAAGGGTAAAATATTTTATTTTAAACTAATTTGTGATGATTGAAACTTAAATGATTGAGGGTAGAAACTTACTAACCATTTCAAAAAAAAATAATTAAAATAAACTTTAATTAATTAATTAATTGAAATTTTGGGAAAATAATAGAAATTGAATTTTTAAGGTAGGATATTATTAAGAGGATATTTATTCTTTAACTTAAAAGTCCCTAAATAAACCACTTCAATAATAATTAATTCTTAATAAATAAAAAAATTTAATTAATTAAAATTAAAATTAAATTAAAATTAAATTAAAATTAAATTAAAATTAAAATTAAATTAAATTAAAATTAAAATTAAATTAAAATGAAACTAAATCAAACTAAAATTAAATTAAATTAAAATTAAAATTAAATTAAAACTAAAATTAAAATTAAATGAAATTAAAATTAAATTTAAATTAAATTAAATTAAATTAAAATCAAATCAAATTAAATCAAAATTAAATTGAATTAAAGTTAAATTGAATTAAATTAAATTAAAATCATTTAACAACAAACCTAAATGAAATCATTAAGAATTAAATCTAAAATAACTTGAACATTATTCCAAACTTAAACTAACTTTTATAATTAAGTCAAAATTAAAATTAAATCATTAAGTTTAAATCATCAAAATATTTAATAATTTGATTTGCCCTTTTAAAGCTCTTATTATTATCTCTTAAATGAGGCATCAAGTGAAGTGTTCCTTCACTTATAGGATATTCAAATGTCCTAGTTCACTAAGCAAGATAACAAAACTTAAACTCCTGGATGATTAATTCACTTGTATAATTAAATTCTCTTGGACTTAAAACAATCATAGAGGTATTGAAAAGATGTTTAAGACTCGTATTAAGCACTTCCTCAATATGATAGGATGTTTATAAGAACAACTAAATTTAATTGTTCTTGGGTGAAGAGAGTCATCCTTAAACCAAAACACAAGAACCTAGACGTCATAGGAAATGATCAGCTATATGATTAGGACTTTGGAAGACAACCAAAACCTTTCCCTTAGCTTTACCTAGGTACTTGTTGAAATATTTAAATGCTTTAACATGTGTTTTAAGTGCAGCTTGGGATGACTGGAAGACCCTCCAGGTACGCTTATATTTTATTGCAATTTACTTTATTGCAATTTACTTACGTTGCATCGTACTTTACTTTTCTCGCATGATAAACAATCGTTGCATGAAAACCAAAACCTTTAGGATAGTCCCTAAACTCGAAACCAAAACTAAATTAAAAGTCATTACAAGATAAAATTCACCGCCACAACATTTCAAAATATAAAACAACTCAAAATTTAATCACGAAACGAACAACAAAACTACAATTGCAACTAAATTAAAACGTCTCGTTGAATGATTGGGAATACCTCGGATGATGTAACCCACGTGTTGCTAACAAGATTTCCCATGATCTAAATGAAAGTACACGACTCATTCAGTTGAGTTTAGCAAATTCATCTGGACTAAGTGAATTCGATGAAAATAACGGTGTCGGGATGACGCAACCGTGGGATCTTAATCGGTTCTGTTTAAACAACTTTAAGATTTGTTTTAATTAAAATATTAAAAACACTTGGATTTTAAGATTTTCTCTAAACCAAAACACTCTTCTCATCTCCTGATTTATGACTTCTAAAACCAAACCTCTGCAACAACAAAGAGCTTGGAGCATGGTGGGCAGCACGGCCATCTTCGTCAGCAAAACAACTCTACATCAGCTAAACATTCCTAGAATTAAATAACCAAGCCATAGGACTTCGAGGTTGTTTGCCCAGTGCAACATAAATCCTCAATCCCTTTTGTTTGGCACTTGCATAATTATGTTATGCAAATTAAGCCCTAACCGGTCTTAGGACTCCGAGGTAGTCGTTCGGTAAGACATAAACCCTCACATCTTCGAGGCTGTTTGTATGACCATGTCATACGAATATAAGTCCTAAATAATTAAAATTAACAAGATCAAAATACTAAATAGTTCTTCCTAAATTGAAGCCAAACAATAGGATAGTCGGGAAGTTGCCAAGATTTCTCTTGGATCTCCAGCTTCTCCTACTCCTCTTCCATTGGACTCCAAAATATACTGTTCCCAGTTTGAGCTAATCCCTATTGAAATTTCCAAGATCCAATCCTTTGAAAACCTTAAACTTTGAAATTCTTGAGAGCAAAACCACTGATCATTATCGAGAGTTTTCTTAAATGATTCTTCTCATTTAAGATGTAATTAACTATAGGGGCTTGCCCTTATAGGGAACTTTAAGAACCCGAGTAATATAAACCCCGCTTAATTCATTTATATTAAGCGGGGAACTTGTCGGCTTATAAAATTGGTTCGCAGACCAAACGGATGTCATAAATCTTTTAGTTTATTTAATCGAGCCCCATCATCAAGCAGTGTGTCCATTCTTCGGGATAGATACACGGTTTGTGTTGCGGTGCTCGTTTATATAAACTATTTGGGATGTGAGATCGGTTTGATTTCATATCTTAAAACTTTCAAATTTTAAATTATTTTCAAAATCAAATGCTACTTTCTAAATTATATATATTTTAATTAAATTTAAAACCTAAAATTCGCCGACAATTTCTGTTAGGCGACCCCTTTTCAAAATACAACACACTAACCTAAAAATATGCCGACAACTTCTGGCGACTCCGCTGGGGATAAGTTCTTCTCTCCATTTTGATCAGATGTTTTTTCTTTCATAAATCGGTAGCAAGCCATGTCCCTAGTGGACCAAGCTACCATTCTTCCGTTGAAATACCACGTTCATTTCTGTCTTAAACGGGTATAGTCAACTCTCTCGGATTTAGGAGCCACTGTTTAGACACCCCTAAACAGAGAGGTTCCGAGATCCTTTTACCTCTTTTCTGAGGTGGGGTGGACCCCCAATAGGTGTTAGCTTAGGAGCGATCCTTCAAGTTGAGAAGTCTCACATAGGTTTTTCTCTTCCTTTCCAATTCTAAATCAAGCCCTTTACCTTTTCTATAACCTTTTTTCCTTTAATCATTTTTTTTCTAACAAACGAACTACCTAATAAACAACCTCTTTTATAAATCACAAGTGCACTAACATAAATGAAAATGTGTTGGACTCTTTCTTTTCCGTCCTAAACTTTACGATGAAAGGAAGTATAATTCGGGACTGACATTAGGAATCTGCCCTGCAGAAAATGGATGCCCCAAAGTTGATCTTCTCCTTCACCAATGGACTGGACTTCGCTGTGTACAAGGATGAGCTGCCCGACAATGGGATCATCCGTTTTGGACAAGGTTTTGGCAACACGAGATGTCGAGATCGCTAACATCACTCTCTTCACACTAATGGACAAAATGTCGAAACCGAAGAGCCCGCGATCGAATTCAACCCGAAGTCAGCTCAAGAGTTCCCACCCCTGCAAAGGGTTCCAGCTGAAAGGAATACTACTATTCGTAGGAGGACTGTTATCTTTACCCCCACCGGTCTAGTCATCTCTGCACCTACCCCGGCTCCCACTAAACTAAAGGGGAAGGAAGTCCAAGTTTGTAATGAGCCTGTTACCGTGGAGGGTACGCATCTCCCCGCGAGACCTTCTATTTTCGAAATCGGGTCCAGCTCAAAGGTTCAACCCCTAACATGGACTCAGAGGAGAAACAGAAGTAGAAAAATTGCCAGAAAGGCCAGAGCTGCTGAAGTGGTTTTCTTAGAAGAGATCCCTGAGTACATACCATTGCCTGAGTATACACCGCTTTTGGAAGGGAGTAGATTCCATCCCCTCTCCGCCGCAGCTGGCGAGGAAAATGTCCGCAAGATTGCCTCTACATTACCTCAACCTGCATACTATAGCAACAACCGAAAGAAAAGAGCTAGGATCACACGATTTGCTCGATCGCAGACCGTGATGTAGAAGTTAGCAAAGAAAGAGAAATGTCCTGTATCAGAGATTTTAAGAAGGATAGGGCGGGTGCCAGGCAAATCCCGCCTTGGGCCGCGAATAGAACCCGTTATCACCACAGAAAATCCAAATAAGAAGATGAAAGCTAGTCCACCTATTATTGTTTCGGGTTTACAGATCAGGGAGGATACCACCTTCCAGCATTTAGCCGACAGACCATCCGGTCCTAGGCCTTCTGCTGCTAGAAGGATGGTATGGCATCCTACTACTGGCTAATTAAGACCGAAACAACGACCTGAAAAGGAAAGTCTTGTCAGGAGACTTGAGTCCGAAGAGAGCGCCACTGCGATGAAGGGGACTCCCAAGAAGGAAATCTAACAGCCATCGCATGATAACTACGAAACCGTATGAAAAAGACCACTGGAGGACGCTATGGAAAAGCTAAGGACCGACATTCAACGATTAGCAAGAGAAAGAGAAGAAAAGTTTGGAGATGAAGTCGATTTGTCGGAATTCATGGATGACGAATATATGGAGATCAATGTGGTTGAGACATGAGCATCGTCAGCTTCGCAAGGTGCTCTGGCAGCTGTGGAGAGAGATGAACTGGAAGCATTAAGAGCACAACTTCGAGAAAAAGATGATACAATCTCTCAAATGGCAAAAGGATGGAAGAGATGGTCATGCAGCCTCAGCCACTCTTCGCAGTCGGGTTCAACCCCCAAGAGAAACGCCTCCGAAGTTATTCATATTACGTGACGGAGGAAAAGAGATTACATCCGTTAACGGAGACGATCGGCCGAAGAAATATTCTACCTGAATATGATTCCAGAGAAAGACATCAAGAATATGGTAGAACAACAGTGCGAGAAGCCTTAGCACGGCCTAAGAGCGGAGCATCTATTCGGATGGGTAGACCTTACCCCGAAGAATTTGATGCAAGTACAATACCCAAAAGGCTTCGTACCACCTCTGTTCAAGACTTTTGATTGTACTGGAAACCCTCGACAGCATGTTACACATTTTCGTGCTAGTTGTTGCAAAGCCGGTGGAAGTGACGCCTTACTCTTCCGACAGTTTGTCAGCAGCCTGTCAAGGATCTCCTTCGATTGGTACACAGAATTACCGAATGGTTTGGTAAAGACATTTTCAGAATTAGAGAACCTCTTTGTGAAACTGTTTGCCGGAGCTCAACACCATATCACCATCGGTGATCTAGTGGTGGAGAAACAGAAACCGAATGAAACTTTAGTGGACTACATACTTCGATGGAGGAATCTAAGCATGAAGTGTGAGCCACGCCTACAAGAGCAAAGATGCGATCGGTATCTTGCTTAAAAGCATTCACGGCCCGATAGCACTTCTCCTTAAGGGATTTACGATTAAGACTTTCGAGAAGTTGTTAAGCAAGGTCGGAAGCTTCCAAGAGGAAGTGAAGCAACTAAGTTTCGTCGACAAAGCAGACAAACAGAAGCCTGTGAAGACACTTGAAAAGAAATCTGGGATCATCGCGGCAGTCGATAAGGGCAAGCAGCCAATGAAAATATAGTCGGAGCAGCCGTAGCCCAGCTATCAACAACCTCAGCAGAACTACCAACAACCTCGACCTGGTTATCAGCCAACTCAACAGTATGAGCAACCGCCTCGCCCGCAACACACATTAAAGGAGCTTATAAATAAAGAATATCCATTCAAGAATGAGGCAGCGCCAAAGATGTTCCGTAGTTTGATGAAGACTCCAGATTTTCAACTGCCAGAACCCAAGAAGCTAGAAGAAGTCAATAAGAAAGACCATCCCATCTATTGCCCTTACCACCGGATGCTCGGGCACAAGATAAAGGATTGCATTACCTTCAAGATTTGGCTCTACGACAATCTCTAAAAAGGAAACATAACGATTCTGAAGGAATACATGAAAGAGCCCCAGAAAGGTTGTTCCGTCAATGTTATTTCAACGGATCCTATTGTTCCTATAGATCCCTACACGACGAATTATGGATGGAGTACCGCTTGGACGAAGTCATCGAAGAAAATATTGGATCGCATCCAAACCGCTTCGGTGCGTGCTTCAATTCAAAGTTCGAAACCTGTCAAGCCGGCGCTATCGCTTGCGATTGAAGAGCCCTCGGAGCAATAACGCTGTTGATGAAGACCGGTGATTTAACAAAGATGACCGCAAAATTCCATAAAATTGATTATGAAACATTGTTCAACGCACTACTGGGCCGACCGTGGATACATGAGAACCGGATGGTACCGTCGTCTCTGCATCAGTGCATAAAATACTATGATGGAGGAGAACAGTGCATTAAAGGTGACTTGCAACCTTTCTCCATACATGAAATTGGAATTCATGAAGATGCAGCCTACTACGCGCCTCCAAAAAAAACAATCTTCTCCAGAAATACCATGCCAAATGAAGAAAAAGAAGTTCAAGACGACGAAGAACCTGAAGTTCTAGTCCAACAGTTACTCACCACTCCCTTACGACGAGATGGTGAAGGTTTCTTCACAACTTGCACCCGAGGTAGAGGCCGGGGACGAGGTCGTGGCGAAACGTTGGGACGAGTTGGACGTGAAAAGCCGTAATCAACGTGAATTAAGAGAACAGCTACGAAGAAGAAGAAGAAGAAATCAAGAAACAAGCAATTACTAATAAACCGAAGGAACCACAATTCAAGATCTCCTCGAAGATGAAAAGAATGAAGAATATAAATCAATGTACGAGAAGATTAACTACCATGTACACACTATGGCCCTGACCCCGATCCAGTCTAATAAGATCGAGGGTATGGTGGTCAAGGAAGTGCATGGCGATGGTGCTAAACCAATCAAATTTTACCGTGGTACTTCTTCTTCAAATAATGAAAAAGTTGTACAATTGAAGATGTCGCTTCTTCCGAATTAATGGAATTACCGTTTGAGTGGTACTCTCCCTGTGTTCAAAATTTAATTCAACGTGGTGTCCTACCTCGACAATGGACAAAGGGTCAATCACAACATTTTGAAAGACTATGGAACAACGCCAGTCGGCCTCCCAATTCAAAACATGGTCTCGGATTCGGCACAGTAGGTTTAGTTGACAATACAGAATTTTTCTTGGTTGTCACTTGCGAGCCTAATAAGGACTGCTTGGAAGCTTCAGAGGACCTCGAAGATCTACCAATCGGAGATGCTCCACCTGAATTCGAAGAAGAAATCAAATCTACAATAGACGAGTTAATGGAAGTTAACTTAGGTACTAGCGAAAAGCCTAGACCAACCTTTGTTAGCTCCTTACTCAATAAAGAAGATTTCGAGGAAATGATCAAGCTATTAATGGAATTCAAGGACTGTTTTGCTTGGAGTTACGACGAAATGCCAGGATTAGCTCCAGAAGTCGCAGTTCACAAGTTAGGAGTAGATCCTACTTCTGCTCCAGTCAGACAAGCACCCAAAAGAATGCGTCTAGAAATTGAGCAACAAGTAATAGCCGAAGTTAAGAAGCTAATAGACGCTAAATTTGTCCGTAAAGAACAATACCCTACTTGGTTAGCCAACGTGGTACCGATCGAAAGAAAAATGGTCGGATCGAATCATGTAGACTTCGAGGATTTAAATAAAGCATGTCCAAAGGATGAATTTCCCCGCCAATCCCGAACTGATGATCGACATTGCTTCAACACATGAAATATTTTCATTCATGGATGGATCATCAGGATACAACCAGATAAAGATGACACCAGAAGACGAAAAGCTTACAGCTTTCAGAACGCCGATCGGAGTGTATTGCTACACAGTAATGCCATTCAGACTAAAGAACGCGGGAACAACATATTAAAGAGCAATGACAAAGTTTTTTTATGATCTCATTCACAACCAAGTCGAGTGCTACGTGGACGATGTGGTCATCAAAAGCAAACTGAAGGAAGATCACCTGTATGATTTGAGAATTGTTTTTAAGCGACTAAGGAAATACAACCTTAAGATGAATCCCTTAAAATGCGCCTTCAGCTTCACTTTTGAGAAATTCTTAGGATTTGTTGTCTGACATCGTGGAATCGAAATTGATCCGGAAATGATTAAAGCTATCTTAGAGATGCTGCCTCCCAAAACCTTAAAATAGCTATGATCCTTTCAAGGGAAGCTGGCATATCTTCGACGCTTTATCTCGAACTTGTCAAGTAGGTGTCAGCCCTTCTCGGTATTAGTTAAAAAGGACGCCAAATTCATTTGGGAAGAGAAATGCCAACGGGTCTTCGAGGACATTAAGCAATACTTAATGACACCTCCTGTCTTAGCAGTCCCAGTCTCGGGTAGACCGTTAATACTTTATACCGCGGCTTTAGACGACTCTCTCGGAGCCCTGCTAGCCCAGGTCAATGACGAGGGAAAAGAAAATGCTCTTTATTACTTAAGCCGTCGTCTATTGCCGACGGAAGTAAAGTATCCTCCGATCGAGAAGCATTGTTTGGCCCTGATCTTCGCCGCTCAAAAGCTCAGGCACTACATGCTTTCTCATAAGATCAACCTCATTTCGAAAGTTAATCCGTTGCAATATTTGATGACCCGACCGACACTTTCCGGCGTACTTGCCGAGTGGTCGATGATACTATTGCAATTTGATATAACTTTCGTTCCTCTTCGCGCCTTAAAGGGACAAATACTAGCTGACTTCCTTGCAGCACATCCTTTACCGGCAGATTCACCTCTCGACGACGATTTGCCTGATGAGCAGATAATAAGCCTAGAAGACACCGATGATCAACGTTGGGAACTATACTTCGACGGAGCGTCCTCAGCACAGAAAGACAAAGAATCGCAAACGATAGCGCCCGGTAAAGCAGGAATCGGACTAATCTTTATAACACCAGAGTGAGGGATGTTAAGATACTCCTACCACTTAACAGAGCCGTGCACAAACAACGAGGCAGAATACGAGGCCCTCATAGCAGGACTAGAACTGACCATTCAAATGGGAATAACGGATATCAACATCTACAGAGATTCTCAGTTGATCATTCAACAGGTCGCAGGACAATACAGAATCTTAAAGCCAAGACTCGAGCAATACTTTCAGTATGCCATGAAACTGTTGGAACAAATTCCGAATGTAACAATCTACAAGATCCCCAGAAGAGAAAATGCTCTCGCGGATGCACTAGCTCGCCTTGCAAAAGAATTTGCCTGCTTACAAGATGAGTCAGTTGAAGTGTCAGTTCAAGGACGACAGGTCCTATCATAGCTCAACATGGATATGAAACAGAAATCAGAAAAAGTAGAGGAAACAGTTGCAGTAGTGACAGAAAACACAGAAGATTGGCGTCAACCGTTAATAGACTACCTGCAAACAGGTAAATTACCGGACGATAAGTCATTAGCCCATCAAATCAAGAAAAGAACTCTGTCTTATGCATTAATAAACAATACATTATACAGAAGGTCTTTTGATCAGATGTGGTTAAGATGCCTGAACGGGTCCGAGGCTCGTGAAATTGTCAAAGAGGTACACTCGGGACTTTATGGCGCTCATCGATCGAGTCCGAAAATGAAAATGAAAATTAAAAGACTAGGGTACTACCGGCCCTCAATGATGACCGACCGTATGAAATTCGCCAAGAGCCGTCACCGGTGCCAAGTGCACGGAGTGGTTCTACACCAACCTCCAAATGTGCTACATTCGACAATCGCATCGTGGCCATTTGAGTGTTGGGGCACAGATATAGTGGGTCCGATGGAACCGCCTTCTTCAAGAGGACATCGCTTCATCCTTGCAGCTACAGACTACTTTTCTAAATGGGCAAAGCGGCTCCACTCGAGAAGTAAAGGCACACCATGTGCTGCGCTTTTTCAAAAATCAAGTTGTATACTGTTTCGGAGTACCGCGCAGAATCATTTCAGATAATGGGTCTGCATTCAAAAGTACAAAGATCAACAATTTTATCAGAAGACACGAGATCAATTGGCGATACTCAACGATCTATTATCTAAGAGCAAACGGCTTGGCTGAGGCTTTTAATAAAACTCTCGTTCAGATTTTAAAGAAAACCTTGGATGACAACAAGAGAAATTTGCACGAGAAGTTGTTAGAAGCCTTATGGGCCTACAGGACGACTTTCAGGACTCCTACTCGGTCTACGCCTTAAGCTTTAGTGTACGGATCCGAGGCCATTTTACCTTTGGAGGTCCAGCTTCCATCACTCAGGATTGCAGTTGCAAATAAAATTACTACAGAAAAAAATGCTAGATTGCGACTGGAAGAACTGGAAAGCTTGGAAGGGAAGAGACTTGCAGCGCAGCAAAATTTGGAACTGTACCAAGCTAAGATGATCCAGGCCCATGATAAACTCGTCCGCCCAAGAACTTTCAAAGTTGGTGACTTAGTTCTTGTTCTCAGAAGAGCTATTCTTGCACATCGCAAGATAGGAGACAAATTTGAACCGACTTGGGAAGGGTCGTTTGTGGTCGAGGCAGTCTACTCAGGAGGCTCCTACCAACTTGTGAATTGCCAAGGAGAACGACAAATGCTTCCAATCAATGGACGGTATTTGAAGAAGTATTACACAACCTGATGTTTCGAAGGGTGGCCCCTAAAATGGAGTCTTATCCCTAGAAACACGGGTGAAGAAATCACTTTGTGACCGGGTCCGAACCCAAAAAAAAACAAAACATAAAAATGGATAAAATAAAATATGTGCTAAAAATAAAATATGTGAAATCATAATAATAAAGTTTCACCCTTCCTTTCAAATCAAATCTTGTTCCTGATCTTTCTTCATCTTTTCCTACTTTCCTTAAAAATTAAAATTAAAATAAGAGAATAAGAATCTTCGGTGGTAAATATTTTCTTAATGTTCTTGTTCTTAGTACAACTTCTCGATCTTTTCCTTGTCTTCTTTGTAGTGAAATGTCGAACGGGCGGTTGGTCCTAAACTTTAAAAATGGCGTGAGTCTCGTACTCGATGAAAAGAGGGTGAAGGATGGAGCAGTGATAGAAATTGATTCTGACTTCACACCGACCAGACCTACGATATGAAGAAAATGATTGGGTCCCGAGTGGACCGAGAAGAGCTTCATAGCCGGACGAATGATGAAGATGGGTGGCCCAAGCCACCAATCCAAGCAACAAGAAAAGAAAGACAAACACCAAGGAAAGCAAGAAAATCAAGTCTGTAGTTGCCACGGCAGAGGGCAGGCTCGTCAGCGCCGCGCCCGCAGAGATTCAAGGGGTAAGGAGAGCTACTCTCACTGCTACCCAAAGAAGAAATAAGAATCGCCGTATCCGCAAGATATTGACTAAGCTAGCAGCAGATCAACACTAGGAAACAGCCACCTTCACCAACACACACAGTTCAAAAATACTGGTTCGTCAGGAACCAGAAAGAAGAAAGTCAACGACAAGAAAATCAGAACAGATCGAAAAAGTGCCAAGAAGAACAGAAATAGAATCAGTGCCTCGACACCGGACAGAGATACCATATCTGAAGAACCTTGTTGCGGAAGCAACCCCGGAGGATGTCCCGATAGAGACAATCCCCGAGGAGCCAAGGTATGCAGAAGAACGTGATACGTTACTAGGCCTCGTCACTTGCAGATCATCCCAGAATATGAACTAGAAAGAATGCAAAATGTTGAGAAGAAGACTTTTGAATACTTTGAAAGGATTAGAGGCAAAAGAATCAACATTTTGGAAGGCCTCGAGTTACACACAGGTGTATTCTCAGAGTACGAGCAACAGCAGATTGTGGATTGCATTTTAGAACTTCAGAAGATGGGTCGAGCGGGCCGTCTGAGAGAAAAGACTTATTCGGAACCCCGGAAATGGATGCCAGGGAAAGGAAGAGTCACAATACAATGCGAATGTTGCTATAACTTCGCGAGAGGACGAAAAGGAAATCCACCAGGGATACTCCGTCACGGTGAGGTGGATCCAATGCCGAGAATAATTAAAAGAATGGTGAAAAGAATGATAGCATGGAGGGTACTGCCAGCAGACTGCATACCCAACAGTTGCATCATCAACATTTATCAGAAGGGCGATCGCATACCTCCACACATAGACCACCATGACTTTGTCAGACCTTTCTGCACAGTTTCGTTCGTCAACCAATGCAATATCATGTTCGGATCTGACCTCCAGATAGCAGGCCCGGGTAAGTTCCGAGGGCCGGTGAAGATACAACTTCCGGTAGGTTCCGTCATGATATTACAAGGAAATGGAGCAGACATCGCAAAACATTGTATACCAGGAGTACCAGTGGAGCGGATCTCAGTCACTTTTAGAAGGACGGACGACAGAAAGGCACCTTACCACTTCTAGCCAGATCCAGAATTGGAGAGTCTCCGGCCCTACGAGTTGTGAGTTACACGGTAAATAGCACACCTCCATTGTACATCCATGCGGCATTCCTGCCAAGGATGGCTTGGAAGGCGATGTTATTGACCGTGTATCTCATTATTCAGACATGGATTTTTAACAGATACTTTTTTGGATGGATCAACAAGGATCATACATAGTCCGTTTTGAATCATGGATTGTATGAGAAATATTTCAGATCGAGTTGTATGATGTATCTTCAACAAGATTAGAATGAAAGTGACCATGTCACATTTTGCCTTCACCTCTTTTTGTGCAAATTGACTGGGAAACGCTATTAGAGTTAAATGAACTTTGAACAAAGAACAGAAAAGAAAAGAGAAATAAATAAGAACCGTTCTTTGAAATCCAAATATTCAAATGAACTTCAAATCCACATGAACACCAAATAAAATTCACGTGAACATCAAATAAACAACAAAAATAAAATTGGATCATTAAAAGACAAACAAAATGAAAAATGAATCTCAAATAGAATTTCAATCTCAATCTTTCTCTTTCAAATCCTTCAACTCTTCCTCAGATCAAAATCTACTTCAAACTACTTTGAAACCCTCTTTTGGGATGGTTCTTCCTCATGGAAAACTCACACTTCAAATTTCAAAAATCCTGCACCCTTTTCGTCACATCGAAATCTTTTTGATTTTCTGTGAACTCCTTCCCCTCTTGTACGGAGATTGACTAGGTCTATTGACACGGAGCCACGAACTGGGTTCGGCTTGGTTCGATGGCATGAGACCGGGTCCTTCTTCATACATTACAACTTCCGAGACCGGTACCTAAATTCCGGTTCTCACTTCGAGGTCGGTACCTAAATTCTGACTCTCCTTTCGAGATCAATACCTAAATTTCGATTCTCTTCCGAATTGATACCTAAATTTCAATTCTAAACTTCCGAGACTGGTACCTAAATTCCAGTTCTCACTTCGAGGTCGGTACCTAAATTCCGACTCTCCTTTCGAGATTGATACCTAAATTTTGATTCTCTTCCGAATTGATACCTAAATTTCAATTCTAAACTTCCGAGACTGGTACCTAAATTCCAGTTCTCACTTCGAGATTAGTACCTAAATTCTGATTCTCATCCTTTTCGAGGTCGATACCTAAATTTCGACTCTCTTCCGAGACTGGTACCTAAATTCCAGTTCTCACTTCGAGATCAGTACCAAAATTCTGATTCTCATCCTTTTCGAGGTCGATACCTAAATTTTGACTCTCTTCCGAGACTGGTACCTAAATTCCAGTTCTCATCCGAGTGGTACCTAAATTCCAGTTCTCATTCGAGACTAGTACCTAAATTCTAGTTCTCATTCCGAGATCAGTACCTAAATTCTGATTCTCATCCTTTTCGAGGTCGATACCTAAATTTCGACTCTCTTTCGAAAATGGTACCTAAATTTCAGTTCTCATTCGAGACTAGTACCTAAATTCTAGTTCTCATTCCGAGATCAGTACCTAAATTCTAATTCTCATCCTTTTTGAAGTCAATACCTAAAATTCGACTCTCTTTCGAGAATGGTACCAAAATTCCAGTTCTCATTCGAGACTAGTACCTATATTCTAGTTCTCATTCTGAGATCAATACCTAAATTTTGATTCTCATCCTTTTCGAGGTCGAAACCTAAATTTCAACTCTCTTTTGAGAATGGTACCTAAATTCCAGTTCTCAATCGAGACTAGTACCTAAATTCTAGTTCTCATTCCAAGATCAGTACCTAAATTCTGATTCTCATCCTTTTCGAGGTCGATACCTAAATTTCGACTCTCTTTCGAGAATGGTACCTAAATTCCAGCTTCTCATTCGAGACTAGTACCTAAATTCTAGTTCTCATTCCGAGATCAGCACCTAAATTCCGATTCTCACTCCGAGGCCGGTACCTAAATTCCAGCTTTTCTTCGCAATCCCGAGGTTGAAACCTAGGTTTCGATTCTCATTTCAAATCCAAATTTCAAATTCAAAATTTCCTCAAATTGATTTTAAACCAAACTTCAATCTAAATTAAAACTCAAGCTAAATCTAAACTCACACATCAAAGCTTGAACATGAAGTGAAATCTAAATTGAATTCCCCAGATCATATGATTTGGAATTCATCTCCTTTTCCATTCCCCAGCGAGAGTGCAGGAATCTCCAGTCTTGGAAGTATACCTGATACTCCCCAGCGGAAATTCTTCTACTTCATCCTAAGTTTGTCACTTGGACATCTGTGTTGGTTTTGTTGATCTCTTCGGTCAACACCAATACGTGCGGTGTGCTTGGTTAGCACACCACACCTATTGGGGGTCCATTTGTTGACCTCATTTCTGATGAGGTCTTCTCTTCCCTCTTTAGTGTTTAGGATCTAGCCTTAGGCTTTTCCTTTGACTACTTAGAGGACTAAAATTGGGACCCATCCCTTAGAAATTTAAACCACTTCTTGTCTCCCTGTAAACCCCACAAGCTTGATTGTAGACCCCTAATCACCTAGAGGGTTGAAATCAAATGTGGAGGTTTAAAGGATGAGTTCCCTATGAGACTCTTCGGCCTCAGACTACCCTGGGTGGCCAGGACTGGTGAGGGTTGACTTACACACTCACTACACTCACACCCTACACTCTCACACACACAATCCAAATCCTAAAACCACACATATACCCAACTAGACTCCCTGACTCATGTAGGTAATTCATATGGATGGACCTTAACCCTTAAGCCCCTGGTTAAGAGGGTTACGAACAACATAGTGAATGCCTCCAATGAGTCCTCTCATGGCTCATATGGGCTTAATATGGCTTCATGGCTCAATCAAAGTGATTCCATTTCACTCACATTTGATCAACTTTCACTCTTCCAAAATTTCAATTTTTGACCCTTGGGGCCCCGGACCCATCAAACCTACCAAAAGCCCTTGAAATTGCCCAAATTTTCCAAAATCTCCAAATTACCCAAAATTCCTCAAAACCAATCCCAAACATTGCCACATCACTCAAATTGATCATCCATAGCCAAATATACCAAAATTTACAAAAATACACTCCAAATACCCAAAATACCCTTTTTAACCCAAAAATCCAAAAATTCCAAAAACTTCCCAGAAAATTCCAGAAAATCTCAAATATTCCCAATTTCATTTTGTTCAACTACACCATGGGCTAATTTTGTCAATTTACCATACTTATACCAAAATCCCCAATTTAGCCCATTTTAAACCAAATGAACCCAATGTCAAACCTAATCACCCCAATTGGTCTAAATTTTGGTCCAATTCAATTCTAAACTTCAATTCAATATCCCTAATGTCAATCTAGATTAAATCCAATCCCAATTTGATTGACATTTGAATCCCATTTCACTTTTGACCTTAAAGCCCAATTTTGACCCATGACCTAAACCTACCTCAAACCAACCCAATTCAATCCCAATTTGACCCAAATCGTTTCTAGAACCTTCCTAGAATCCCCACAAACAAAACACTAACATGATTTACCCAAAATTTGGATCCAAACCTTACTCAAATTCAACCCAAATCTAAAATTTCCTAAATGGGCCTACACCCAAACCTAACCCAAATGGGCCCAAATCCTAAAATCAAAACCCAACCAAAGTTGAAACATATTTATAACACCCCCATAAACATTTCCCAACATTAATTTTACATCAATTTCAACCCTAGCCCAACATTGGCCCAAATTAGCCCAATTTGACCTATGTTGGCCCCTTTACCAAAGAAGCCCAAATCCAACCCAATTAAAACCCAAACCACCTCAAATTTGCTTCAAATAAATCATGGCACATCCCTAAAATAAACCCAACATTTTTTGGCCAAATCCTTCACAAAATTCCCATCCATAAATTTATTTTCAAACCTAAGGCCCAATTCCTTAATCCTTCCTAACCCATCCAAAATGATTTCAAAAAGCCCAAAATCCATCTTAAAGCCCACATGACAATCCTCTATCATCATCCATTTGATAAAACCATCCCCTAAGTTCTAAATCCATAATGAAATAATTCCAAATCAAGCCATATGTCAAATCCCATCAAATCACACCTAAATTGCCAAAAATCACAAAATCCTTCCTCATGAAAGTTGACTTAACTTTTCCCAAGCCAAATGAAGCCATGAAGCCATGCATGAGCCACATGGGAGCCATGAAAGCCTTGGACACCTCAACGTACCCAAGATGGCAAGAGGAGGAGGCTCTTTCCACATTCCCTTAAGGGGATTAGCCACTTCCATGATTCCACTAAACCTTGCTTAAACTTAATTGAACTTGGATGGTGACCCTTCCCCACAAATTAAGCTGACCTAAACCACTTTCTCTTCAACTCCAAACTAGCCATGGGGAGGTGCACCTAGCCCAATCCATGCATTTGACCAAACTTAGCCAAAATACACCCTTACCCCATTCCACTTCGATTTAAACCCTTTACACATGGCAAGAACTAATCGACTTCACAAACATCAAGCCCCGAGTCTCCTAACCCCGAGGGTGACCCATGCCTCGCCGGCCGACCACCCGGCCGCCGGAAAACACCACACCCGAAATCTCCCATGTGAGCCCAAGCTTGGAATTCTCACCCGCCGAGTCGCCCCATGCCCAATGACCACCATGGTTGTTCTTCTCCTCACTCGCAGCAGCTCGATCCCAAGCCCTAACTCCCCCGGGAGAGCCTCCAGCTAGCTCTATTTAAACCCCACCTCTCTCGGCCATGGAAGAGGTGCTGAAACAAATCACACAGAAACTCTGCCAAAATCATTCCAGACTCTTCCCCACACCTGGAGAACTTGATCCCATCTGAAATCCCTCTGTCATTTCCTCTCTGTGAGCTCAATTTTAGAGTCCAAATTCCACCCAAAAACAGGACACTTCATTACAGTGAGCCAATCTCCTTCACCAGACCAAGAGGAGAACTTCCCCAGTGAAAGCCCACTCTCCAGGCCACCCAGTTGCTCCAGCCTCCAAGCTTTGTGATCGGCTGTGGTCACTTTTGTACCTAAGCAATTCACCAGGCCAAGGGACTTCATCTGGAGCTTGCTTGGACCCAATCGAATGTGACACAACTCTTAGATCGAAGCTTCACTTCTCTGAGCAAAGGTATGAGCTCTCTCTTCTTCCCGAGCTTCTGAACATTCTCCATTTCAAATGCCTTAATTTCAATGCATGATCACCGTATAGATGTATTCGTCTCTTCAAGACGAATCCATAGAGCACAAGAACACAAAAATCCGTTAAGAATTGAGTGAGATCTTAGGGTTTTAGTGTGGACAGTCACGGGTTCACACCAGTAGTAGACGATGACTGGGAGCCGTCGGATCGAGTGTGTATCAAGCAGACGGTCGGGATCGAGCCGGACAGCGTGATGGTACATGAACCGTAGGCCCCTAGAGCGCTGAGTCGGATGGCGGCGTCCAACCAGAAAGCGCCGCGTGGCTGTTCGGAGATGCTAAGGTTGACGCGGCGCCGATTCGGATAAATAGAAAAATAGGATTTTATGGAATTATTTAATTACCAGAACTTGGAAAATCCATAACTTTGTGTAGAAAAATCCTAAAAATAAAATAAAAATACTGTCTTGCTCAGTGAATAGAGAAGAATAATGTGGAAAAGAAATCAGGTCATTTCATCAAGTATTTTATTTTTAATAATTTAGTTACTCTCTGCACTCTTTCAATTCTCCATGCATATAGGAAATTCACCATGGCATGTGACTATAGGGCTTTTGAAGCCTCTGAACTTGGGAACATTCCCTAAATTTTCCAAGGTCAGAGGCCATCCCTATGAGAAGTTATTAATTTTTCAATTGCATGTTACTATTTTGAGTATTTTAATTCCAATAACTAGCATGTTGAGAAATAAATTCTAGGAAAATTTGGTGATGTTTCTTATGACCAGAGGAACCTAGGAAAAATAAGTTTTTAGTTAATTCACTTGGAATAACCCTAATTGGTCTAAACACCCAAAATTGAATTATAATTAATTAGGATTAACTATACATCAAATTGACTTGGAAACAATTCTCCACTGTCCTTTAAGGTCAGGAGAGTCTCACATAAAAATTTGAAACCAATTGGACTTGATTTGATCCACCAAATGGGTTTCTTTGAACTCCTCGAGGTCCGAGAGATTTAAGAAAAATATAAAATCCATTTTTCAAATTTAATTTTATTTTAAAATTAATTAATACTCTAAAACTTAAAATAATTCTAATAAATAAAATATAATTTAAAAAGTCGCCAAAATTGGTCCAAATGGTCCTCTGGTCATTAGGAATGTCCCATAATTTTCTTAAGGACAGAAACATTTCCTTGGTCATGTTATTGAATTTTCCTTGAAAACCCCTAATTTCCATTAAAAATAATTACATAAATAAATTAAATACAAAAAATCATATTTTCTCCTCTAATGTCTTAATTGATATGTGAGTGAGGTTACATAAAAGTTTCAAGTTCATTTGAGCTTAATTTAGTGAGTTATAGAATTATTAAGCTTGAAGGGCAAAATGGTAATTAAAAAAATTTCAACCTTTAATTAAAATTTTAGGATTAATCAAAAAAGGGAAGGGTAAAATATTTGATTTTAAACTATTTTTTGATGATTGAAACTTAAATGATTGAGGGTAGAAACTTACTAACCATTTCAAAAAAAATAATTAAAATAAACTTTAATTAATTAATTAATTGAAATTTTGGGAAAATAATAGAAATTGGAATTATTAAGGTAGGGATATTATTAAGAGGATATTTATTCTTTAACTTAAAAGTCCCTAAATAAACCACTTCAAAAATAATTAATTCTTAATAAATAAAAAAAATTTAATTAATTAAAATTAAAATTAAATTAAAATTAAATTAAAATTAAATTAAAACTAAAATTAAATTAAATTAAATTAAAATGAAACTAAATCAAACTAAAATTAAATTAAATTAAAATTAAAATTAAATTAAAACTAAAATTAAAATAAAATTAAAATTAAATTAAATTAAAATTAAATTGAAATTGAAATTAAAATAAAATTAAATTAAATTAAATTAAAATCAAATCAAATTAAATCAAAATTAAATTGAATTAAAGTTAAATTGAATTAAATTAAATTAAAATCATTTAACAACAAACCTAAATGAAATCATTAAGAATTAAATCTAAAATAACTTGAACATTATTCCAAACTTAAACTAACTTTTATAATTAAGTCAAAATTAAAATTAGATCATTAAGTTTAAATCATCAAAATATTTAATAATTTGATTTACCCTTTTAAAGCTCTTATTATTATAACTCTTAAATGAGGCATCAAGTGAAGTGTTACTTCACTTATAGGATATTCAAATGTCCTAGTTCACTCGAGCATGATAACAAAACTTAAACTCCTTGATGATTAATTCACTTGTATAATTAAATTCTCTTGGACTTAAAACAATCCTAGAGGTATTGAAAAGATGTTTAAGACTCGTCTTAAGCACTTCCTCAATATGATAGGATGTTTATAAGAACAACTAAATTTAATTGTTCTTGGGTGAAGAGAGTCATCCTTAAACCAAAACACAAGAACCTAGACGTCATAGGAAATGATCAGCTATAGGATTAGGACTTTGGTAGACAACCAAAACCTTTCCCTTAGCTTTACCTAGGTACTTATTGAAATATTTAAATGCTTTAACATGTGTTTTAAGTGCAGCTTGGGATGACTGGAAGACCCTCCAGGTACGCTTTTATTTTATTGCAATTTACTTTATTGCAATTTACTTACGTGCACTGTACTTTACTTTTCTTGCATGATAAACAACTGTTGCATGATAAACAACTGTTGCATGAAAACCAAAACCTTTAGGATAGTCCCTAAATTGAAACCAAAACTAAATTAAAAGTCATTACAAGATAAAAATCACCGCCACAACATTTCAAAATATAAAACAACTCAAAATTTAATCACAAACGGAACAACAAAACTACAATTGCAACTAAATTAAAACTTCTCGTTGAATGATTGGGAATACCTCGGATGATGTAACCCACGTGTTGCTAACAAGATTTCCCACGGTCTAAATGAAAGTGCGGAACTCATTCAGTTGAGTTTAGCAAATTCATCTTGACTAAGTGAATTCGATGAAAATAACGGTGCCGGGATGACGGAACCGTAGGATCTTAATCGGTTTCGTTTAAACAACTTTAAGATTTGTTTCAATTAAAATATTACAAACACTTGGATTTTAAGATTTTCTCTAAACCAAAACACTTCTCTCATCTCCTGATTTATGACTTCTAAAACCAAACCTCTGCAACAACAAGGAGCTTGGAGCATGGTGGGCAGCACGGCCATCTTTGTCAGCAAAACAACTCTACATCAACTAAACATTCCTAGAATTAAATAACCATGCCATAGGACTTCGAGGTTGTTTGCCCAGTGCAACATAAATCCTCAACCCCTTTTGTTAGGCATTTTCATAATTATGTTATGCAAATTAAGCCCTAACTGGTCTTAGGACTCCGAGGTAGTCGTTCGGTACGACATAAACCCTCACATCTTCGAGGTTGTTTGTATGACCATGTCATACGAATATAAGTCCTAAATAATTAAAATTGACAAGATCGAAATACTAAATAGTTCTTCCTAAATTGAAGCCAAACAATAGGATAGTCGGGAAGTTGCCAAGATTCCTCTTGGATCTCCAGCTTCTCCTACTCCTCTTCCATTGGACTCCAAAATATACTGTTCCTAATTTGAGCTAATCCCTATTGAAATTTCCAAGATCCAATCCTTTGAAAACCTTAAACTTTGAAATTCTTGAGAGCAAAACCACTGATCATTATCGAGAGTTTTCTTAAATGATTCTCCTCATTTAAGATGTAATTAACTATAGGGGCTTGCCCTTATAGGGAACTTTAAGAACCTGGGTAATATAAACCTCGCTTAATTCATTTATATTAAGCAGGGGAACTTGTCGGCTTATAAAATTGGTTCGCAAACCAAACGGATGTCACAAATCTTTTAGTTTATTTAATCGAGCCCCATCATCAAGCAGTGTGTCCATTCTTCGGGATAGATACACGGTTTGTGATGCGGTGCTCGTTTATATAAACTATTTGGGATGTGAGATCGGTTTGATTTCATATCTTAAAACTTTCAAATTTAAAATTATTTTCAAAATCAAATGCTACTTTCTAAATTATATATATTTTAATTAAATTTAAAACCTAAAATTCGCTGACAATTTCTGTTAGGTGACCCCTTTTCAAAATACAACACACTAATCTAAAAATATGCCGACAGCCGTCAGCTGGCTTCTAGAAGCAGGGCATTCTTAACTGTCTCGCTGTCGGCAGGCTCGATCTCGCCGTCGGCGGGCTTTTATATAATATTGGCTGAATACTCGGAAAATCTCGCCGTCGGCGGCTATTCCTCGCCGTTGGCGGGATAGTTCAAATTTCTTCCCTTTTTGCCCTTTTTGCTCCAAACTCGTTCCTTTTTGCATTTCTTCGATAATTTTTCATTCCTGCAACAAAACAAAGGAAATACCTTTCTTTAAAGTGCAATATGAGTCATTTTAATGCAAAATCAATACTAAATTATCATTATATTTTTCTTTGATCAAAATCCCCCAAACTTAACTATTACTTGTCCTCAAGTAATCCTTGTACTACATAAAAGTAATGGTTTCATGTAGTAAAATTTTAATTCAAAAAAATACTATGAATCTATTTAAATAAGGATTATAGTAAAGTTTGTCAGAAAGATTTTCAAGTGATTAACTTAATTTGATAGACTTAAGACAATCTAGTTATCAAGTGTAAGAATTGTAGTCTTCTATATATTTCAAGAATGACTACATATTGCAACATTAAATCACTCAGAATATTTAGATGATAGGAAATTCATGAAAAGACAATTAGCAAAAGACTAATTCATATATATATATATATATAAGTTCGAAAATGTAATCAAATTTTACCCTTTAGATCGATCCAAGTGAAGCCAATTTTTGATAAGACATATCCTTAAGCTTCTCACTTACTTTTTCTTTTCTTTTGGATTGATTTTCAATCCTAAATATTTTTCTTTCTTTTCAGGGATTGCTTTTCAATCCTTTTTCTTTTTTTTCTTTTCTTATCTTAAGTGAGGATTACTATATCTGGATAGTCTGTTAATGATTTTGAACTTCACTTTTCTCGCTTTAAATTTGAAATTTCTAAAACATTTCTTTGCTCTATATATTCCTCACAGTTTTCACGTCATTGAGTTCCACTTCTTTCTTTCTCAACTAAATTCCTAAGATTTTTAATATCTCAAAAATATAATTTTCTTTACTATAAATAGTTAACTATAATCTTATTCCCTTAAACTAAATATCTTAATCTATCAAATAAATTAATTGCTAAAAATATTTCTTAAAACTTTCTATAGCACTTAAATAAATGAATTCTAGTTAATTAAATTAAACTCACTACATGAAATCATTTTTATAATAAGTTTTTGAAAAATATTTAATTGACAATATGCAATAGTTAAGTTAGTTTTTCTTCCCTCCCCCAAACTTAAATTTTTCTATCTATTCATGTAGGGTGAAAGAAAAATACTTTAAATTATCCCATACCTTAGTTATTTCAGTGTTCCTTTGAAATTTTTGCAGGATCTTCGCCTTTTCTCTTCATTTTACCTGTACTGTTAAATTTCTCTAGGCACATCTATTATTAGAGAATATGTTGGGTAAAGAAATTTTCGAGATACACATACAATACTAATATTATTACTTTTATACTAAACATAGGATTAAACATTACACAATAACCACAGAGTTTCTATTAATCATAGTTACATTTATCAACTGAAGAATAAAGAAAGCTCTCACAATTCTAACCATAATAACCAACATTCACATCAAAATACACAAAAGTAAACAACCATAATAAAACTACAATACTAAATCAAAACAACTAACATAACACAAACATCCATATAAAACATCACAACACAGAATCTAATCAAATGTCAAAATATAACTTTTTTCAGATCCTAGCCGTCATCAGGCAAAATCTCGTCGTCGGCGGCCTAGTTCAATTAATTCACAAAAGTTTCTGTAAAAAGCCGCCGTCGGCGGCATCGAGGGCGCCAACAGCGGGTTAGTTCAAAATTTTTCTTTCAAAATTTTTTACTTAATTTCAAGCCTCTTTAACGTCCGATTAATCTTTTTAAGCATATTTTTAATATGCTTAGATGTTAATTAACTCAAATAAACTTACTCAACACAAACAACACACATTTTTATATATATAAAATCCAAGTATTACAATATTCAACCTAATAAGGTATTTTCTCAACCTACAATAATTCAGCGTCGCAATCCAAACCACAACACACAAAACGCTGAAACAAAACAAACACATAGTGCAATTTCTCCTCTATATAGAGATCAAAATATCTAAAAACAAGTAAACACACATAAACACAAATTCAAAACAAACAAACATAACACATAACAGTGAACGTCCTTTACTTGTCAGTATCAGTACTAAACTCCTCTCTAATGTCACCCATGGATTGTGAATGAACAAAGAGATTGTAGAATGGCCTGAAAGGAATTCTTCAGTAGAATCTTCTTCAATCCAACATTTCTTCCTCATAAGGCGTATAAAAATCGCTTCCAGATGTCCAGAGTGATCAAATTATTCCTTTATCCTCCAATCAATATGATCAAACAGGTCTGAGAGGTTATTGATTGATGTCATCACATTCTCCAACTTTCTATCTACTCCTGAGAGTCTCCATAATATTATGTCAGTTTTATTAGTCTAGGGCCTCAGGGTTGAAATACTTCGTGATGATGTCTCCTTAACTTTTTCAGTATTGCTATCATTATCCAATGTAGGAAACATATTAGTAGGATCTAAAGGTTTCCAGGGCAGAAGTACCTTTTCACAGGCTTCATATGAAACTTGGAATTGACTGCATAGTGCGAAGATTGTAGAAGGATGTCCAAGCCCATGAATTGTTTGATTAACAATCAGACCTAAAGTAGACTTCACAATTATCGAACCAACATTAATAGGCAGCCCCATTTGAATGCAGTAATTCAGAATAGCACCTTCAGGAGTAACTTTACTAATTCGCATAGTTGGTAGCAACTTTTAAGAAATGAAGAAGTGTCAGTGCTTAGAAATAGGATTTAGAAGTGATGCAGAAAAGTTTACATACTCATGTTCTCTCATTTCCCAATCTTCTGGCTCATCAGTCAAGTATCGATAAATTTCATTCATATTATTCCTCGTTGGGAAAAAATTGAAATAATCACAAATGGGTGCATTTTCGATTGAAAATAACTCGTTAATCCTAAAAGGAGTAAAGGTTACCCATCTTCCTCGCACATAGACGACTCCTTGGTTGATTCCATGTAAGTTAGCATAGAATTTTTTGACCACTGGAACGACTAATGCAGAGGTAGTGTAGCATAATACTTCCCAACGTCGTTGAATAATCATTTCTTCAATCGGAGTCGTAGAATTATCTAAACCTCTATTTACGAATCCTCCCACTTTGATTAATATCTTTTTCATCATTAACTTTTTGAAGATTCGCTGAGCCTCGCAACTGGTGAATTTTCTTCTATTGTAGACTCCAGATCTTGGTATTTCAGGACTATTGGACGCCATAATTTTCAGTTTAAGTGGAATGGGTTTTTGTTTTTGGAAGATAGAGCACTTAGAATTCGGATTATAGGAGTTTTAAAGGAGTTATACCTTTAAAAACAGCTAAAAACTGTCAAACTACCCCATTATCACATTTTTTAACTATCTCACCGTCGGCAGGCAATGATCTCACCATCGGCGGGACTCTATAACTACTCAAACCAATTCTTATTGGGTAATCTCACTGTCGGCGGGCTCGATCTCGCCGTCGGCGGCCAAGGCAAAATTTGTCTTATTTCGCTCTGGTTCGAATGTTTTCTAATTTTTTTCGCAAGGTCTCTATTTCTTATGACTATGGGTTATTATACGTGTAAAAGAAGTTATTAAAAAAAATAACAAAAGCAAGAAAACACATAAAAATAAAGATAACTATGGGTTTCCTCCCAAAAGTGCTTGGTTTAACATCGTCAGCCCGACCTATTTAAGGTGTTAATTAGGTTGACTGAGCATTAAAACCTCTTTATAATTTGGTCTCTTACCCTCATAATATGGTTTTAATCTATGTCCATTTACTTTAAATCTATTCCCAGTCTTTGGATCTTCAATTTCAATAACTCCATATGTATATACTTGAGTCACAATGAAAGGTCCTAACCATCGAGATTTTAATTTTCCAGGAAATAATTTTAACCTTGTGTTATATAACAAAACTTCTTGTTCTAGTTCGAAACTTTTCTGGTTAATCTTCCGATCATGCCTTAATTTCATTTTCACTTCATAAATTCTATCATTATTATAAGATTCATTTCTCAATTCATCCAATTCATTCATCTGCAATGTTAACATAGGTGGTAAAATATCACTTACAATATAATTTACTATATCAGCATACCATGGTATTTTCCACTCATTTATATTATAAAATTGTTCGTCAGGAAAACTGTCTGTAATTTCATTATCAATGTCAGATAATTCATTATATTCTAGTCTTGACAAATGATCTGCAATTTGATTATCAGTTCCCTTTTTGTTAATGATTTCAAAATCAAATTCGTGCATTAATAATATCCATCTAATTAATCTTGGTTTAGAATCTTTCTTTTGCGTTAAATATTTAATAGCAGAGTGATCAGTATGCACAATACATTTAGTTCCAATTAGATAAGACCTAAATTTATCAAAAGCATATACAATTGCTAATAGCTCTTTTTCTCAGAATCGTATAATTGATTTCAGCATTATTAAGAGTTTTACTAGCATAGTGTATAACTTTGAAAATTGTATCATATCTTTGTCCAAGAACTGCTCCTATAGCATAATCATTAGCCTCACACATAAGTTCAAATGGTTTCTCCCAATTAGGGGAAACTATTATAAGTGTTGTGATTAATTTATCTTTTATTAATTCAAAAGCATTTAAGCATTCTGTTGTGAATTCAAATTTCTTGTCCTTTTCTAAAAGTTGGCATAGAGGTTTAGTAATTTTTTAAAAATCTTTTATGTAACGTCTGTAAAATCCAGCATGTCCAAGAAAACTTCTTACCCCTCTCACTATAGTTGGAGGTGGTAATTTAGCTATAACTTGAACTTTTACAAGGTCTACTTCCATGCCATTTTCCGAAATTTTATGTCCTAATACAATTCCTCCTGCAACCATAAATTGACATTTCTCCCAATTTAAAACTAAGTTAGATTTCTCGCATACCTCTAATACTTTTTCAAGATGATTCAAGCATGTGTCGAATGATGTTCCAAATACAGAGAAATCATCCATAATTACTTCCATTCAATCAACAATTAATTTACTGAATATGGACATCATACATCTTTAGAATGTTGCAGGTGCATTACATAATCCAAAAGGCATTCTCTGAAAAGCAAAAGTTCCATAAGGACTAGTGAATGTAGTTTTCTCTTGATCTTCAGGAGCAATAGGAATTTGATGATAACCAGTATATCCATCTAAAAAACAAAAATTTATGTCTGGCTAATCTATCTAACATTTGGTCTATAAATGGTAATGGGAAGTGATCTTTCCTGGTGGCTGCATTTAATTTTCTATAGTCAATACATATACGCCAACCAGTGACTTGTCTTATAGGTATTAAATCATTATTTTCATTAGCCTTTACAGATACTCCTCCTTTCTTAGTAACACGGTGAATTGGGCTTACCCAAGCATCATGCGAAATAGGATATATAATACCATTATCTAACCATTTTAATATTTCTTTCTTGACTACATCTTTCATTATTGGGTTTAATCTCCTTTAAGGATCTACTCTTGGCTTATGTTCATTATCTAAAATAATTCTGTGCATACAGATTGAAGGACTAATTCCTTTAATATCTGCTAAAGTCCAACCAAAAGTTTTCTTATATTTTTTTAATGTGTCCAAAAGTTTTTGTTCTTGTGATTCAATTAATTATACCAATATAATAACTTGTAGAGTTGAAGAGTTACCTAAATAAGCATATTTTAAATGGTTAGGTAAAATTTTTAATTCAAGTTCAGGAGGTTTAATAATAGACGGAACTATATTATTTTCAATGTTTTCTGTATTATCCAACAATTCAAATCTTTCTTGTATATATTCTAATTCTTCATTATCTGATTCTTCAATTAGCTCTATATTTTCTTTTTCTAATTTTTCTTCAAAATATTCTTTAAAATGTTCATTTTGCAAATGTTCAAGTATTTCCATTCGAAAACATTCATCATCTTTTTCTAAAGCAGGATATTTCATTGATTTAGCAATATTAAAAGTTACTTTTTGATCGTTTACTCTCATAGTTAATTCTCCTTTATGAACATCAATCATAGCTTTTCCAGTAGCTAAAAAGGGTCTTCCTAATATTATGGGTATTTCTTTATCTTCTTCCATATCTAAAATAATAAAATCTACCGGGAAGATAAATTTATCCACTTTTACTAACACATCTTCAATAACTCCCTTAAGATAAGTAACTGAACGATCTGCTAACTGAAGAGTTACTGAAGTAGGTGAAATTTCTCCTAATTCTAGTCTTTTAAAAATTGATAGAGGCATAAGATTAATGCTGGCTCCTAAATCACATAAAGCTTTCCCATAAAACTTTTCACCAATAACACAAGGTATAGTGAAACTACCAGGATCTTTTAGTTTTTCAGGAAGTTTTTTCTGAATAATTGCACTACACTCCTTGCTAAGTGCACCAGTTTCATTATTTGTGAATTTTCTTTTTTTTATTTAAAATATCTTTCATAAATTTTACATAATTGGGCATTTGTTCTAATGCTTCTACAAACGGAATATTTACTGTTGATTTCTTCAAAATTTCAAGAAATTTAGCAAATTGCTTATCTTTTTTATGTTGTTTTAGTCATTGAGGAAATGGTGGTGGTGGTTTTTATACAGAAATTTTCATAGGTATCAATGGATATTCTAAAATTTTATCTAGCTGAATCTTTTCTTTTTCGATTTCCACTTCCTCATTTTGACTTTCAGTTTCCTTCTGAATTTTTGTTTCTAACTTTTTTCCACTTCGCAACTGTATAGCTTTTATCTGTTCTTTTCATTGGTCTTTAGGATTAATTTCCACATTACTAGGAAAAGTTCTTTGAGTTATGTTACTAAGAGCAGTAGCTATATGCCCAAGTTGAGTTTCAATATTTTTAATTGCAGTTCCTTGAATTTGTAATTGATTTCCTTGAATTTACAATTGATTTCCTTGATTCTGTAATTGTTAACCCATATTTATTATTACTTCTTCCATATATAACTTCTTTTCTTTATATTGAGAATTATTATTAAATCCAGGTGGATAAGAAGTTTTATAATTAGGATTTCCTTGATTAGATGAATTTTTTATTGGGTTTGAATTGTTTGCCCATTGTTGATTAATAGAATTATAATTCCAATTAAAGTTAGGATGATTCTTCCAACTAGGATTATAATAATTTGAATATTGGTTATTGGATATATTATTAATAGCATTAAAGTTTCATAAGCAGGTTGAACATCAACAAATTGCCCAGATGAATTCTCCTCCACTATCGTAGGAGAATAATTCATTCCATAGTTATCTAATTTCTTAGATATAGCAGCAATACTGAGAAGCTAACATAGATATTGCATCAGAATCATGGATACTAGCTATTTTCTTTGGATTTAGCCTCTCGACGGGCCATTGAAAATTGTTGGTAGCCATTTCTTCAATTAATGAATAAGCCTCATCAAATGGTTTAGACATTAAAGAACCTCCAATGGCAAGCATCAATAATAGATCTAAGAGATCCTACTAATCCATTATAGAAAGTTTGAATAATTAACCAATCTGGTAACGCATGGTGTGGGCATTTCCTAAGAAGATCTTTAAATCTCTCCCAAGCTTCATATATTGATTCCCCATCAAATTGAGTAAAAGAAGTTATATCTTTTCTAAGTTTAGCAATTTTTTATGGAGGAAAATATTTAGATAGAAATTTTTGTGATAGTTCTCCCCAAGTTTTAATAGATCCAAGTGCTAACGAATTTAACCACATCTTAGCCTTATCCCTTAATGAAAAAGGAAAAAGGTCTAAGTCTAACAGCATCGTTAGATACCTCATCATATTTAAATGTGGCACATAGTTCTAAAAAACTGGCAAGATGTAAGTTAGGATCTTCATTTGGTGAACCACTAAATTGATTATTTTGTACCATCTGGATAATTGCAGGTTTAAGCTCAAATGAATTAGCCGCTAGATCAGGATTTTGGATGGTTAAGTGAATTTCATCTAATGTAGGGTTAGCGTAGTCTCTTAAAGGTCTAGGTTGATTTTCGTTTACTAGACTATTTGCCATTTGATTTATGTTTATAATTTCCTTTTTCTATTTTCTAATACTTCTTATAGTGCATTCTAATTCTGAATCGTATGGTATTAGATTTTCAGGTCCAAATTTACGCATACACAATCGAAACTACAAAAAGTGGTCTGTTACTCTAGTAACAATTGCTTTACTTCCCCGGCAACTGTGCCAAAAACTTGACAGTGATTAGCTTAATAAGAAGTTTTAGTGTAGGTGCAATTAAGTTTTCAATATATGCACAAATAATTATAATTTAAGCTACCCTTTATCAACGCAAGTGTACGTATCATGCAAGTAATACAGGGCTCTAGTGGAGTCCTGGTTATCAATCCCATAGGGAAGTTGAGATTACGAACCAACTAATTTCTATTGAATATATGTAAATTAATGGAATCTTACTAAAGTTTATCAACTACTACTACTACTACTATTGATTATGAAACTGTAATATAAGAAAATATATTTCCCCTTGTTAAGAGAATTAAGTGAATGGATAAATCAAATTAATTTAATTGTATTGTGCCAAATAGAAGCATACCTATTCTTTACCCTTTGGTCCAGGCATAAAGAACATTGACTAATCCTATGTTTGTTTACTGAATCTGTGGCTAGGCTGGGAGGATACCGGATGTCGCTTCGAAGCTCCCACGTTCCCCTCACTTGAGGGCTAACATCTACACTTCAGCACCCAAATGATAGGACCAAATTGAGGATTTTAGCCTGTCACCCTAAAATCTCCAATTCTACGCCTGATAAATAATATTTTCCTATTTATTTGCACCCTCTTTTCAAGGACTTTGACCTCCCCAAATCTCAGATGTAATATTTACTTTAAGTTGCAAACAATAGATTTTAACATTTCAATTGGACAAATTGATAATAAATTAAGATCTAAGTTAAAGATTATCACAATTTATTTAATTTTATAGGCACATTAATTTTAATTTTCCATTTCACATAATTTCATAACAAGGAGAAAGAAAATAGAACTACTCAGAATGCATGGGAAGAACACAATAACACTTAAATTTCATATATAAAATAATACAAAAACAAAACTTATCTCGAGTTTCTCCCCCAGTAGACTCCTTGAAGTTCCTTTGTCTCTTCCTTTTCGTTCAATTCACACTCAATTTTTACACTTAAAAACTCTAAACTCACTATAAAACTCTACTATAACACTCAATAGACTCTCTAATGACTTCTAGTGGACTCTCTTAGACCTTTTTTTCTCCCTTTTTCGTCTCTATTTATAGATGTAGGAAGTTCTCCAAAGGTTGCCTCGGCTCCTCTTCAAAATGCGTCCTGATTCGATGAATCTGTGAAGAATTAACTGTCTCACCGTCGGCGGGCTCGATCTCACCGTCGGCGGGCTTCTAGAAGCAGGGCATTCTTAATTGTCTCACCGTCGGTGGGCTCGATCTCACCGTCGACGGGTTTCTATATAATATTGGCTGAATTCTCTGGAAAATCTCGTCGTCGGCGGGTTAGTTCAAATTTCTTCCCTTTTTGGCCTTTTTGCTCCAAATTCGTTCCTTTTTGCATTTCTTCGATAATTTTTCATTTCTACAACAAAATAAAGGAAATACCTTCCTTTAAAGTGCAATATCAGTCATTTTAATGCAAAATTAATACTAAATTATCATTATATTTTTCTTTAATCACCTACACACCAGCGAGTATGATACTTTTGGAACAATGGAAGGACCGCTGGAAGAAGTAATCAACTTTCTCACTGATGGGAAATAGGTTTGGAAAATCAAGCAGCGTGAACGGGTAAACTTCCCTCTTTCTATGTTGAATGCAATATGTAAAGCTTGGCAATATTTTATTTGTTCTACCTTGTTACCTACCTATCACCATAGTGAAGTAACAAGAGATAGAGCAGTTTTGAATTTCTGTATTGAGAACCAAAGAAGTATTAATGTGGGAAGTATTATTTACAAGAATGTATTAACCACTGCAAGAAGTGAGGGTGGAGGAGGACTAGAGCATCCTGGTCTAATTTATGTACTCTGCCAATTATCTGGGGTAGAGGCAAGAGATGATGAAGTATGGGTGGAGCCTATGAAACCCATTACCCAGGCTAATATAAAGACTTATGATCCCACGAAGGATGGAGATCTAGAACTAGGAGTTAAGTACCTTCAACTAGTAGGGATATTCCCTCTACCAGTTATGATCCTCCTACTTATAGTTCTCCTACCCTTCATGATTTGATGAATAAAATGACCCTGCAGCGGAAGAGTTTTGAAAAGATTGAGGAAAAATTAGAGCATATTGATCAGAGAATTGGAGGATTAGAGCGAAGGCACAATTATGATAGCGAGTATCTCCAGAGACATTCAGAGTTTGAGATAGCTTATTATGATGTTGAGAATCATTATAGGAGAGGAGAGCCTGATGTTTTATTTCCTGAGTGTCCCCGTTACAGTCATTACCAACCTACTCCACCTGCGGAACAAGGAGATGAAGATTTTTCTTGGGATTTTAATATTAGTGATTAGATTCTATGATTAGATATTTATGTTATGTGATTGTTTGTTTGTTTTCTTAAATTCAATATTGATGTTTAGTTTGTGAACTTGGTTTGTTATGTTATGTAAGACATTTTTAAAATGGTTGCATAAGTTAAGTTATATAGTTTGTAAATTTTAATATTTCAGACTACTATTGTGACCTTAAACTGAAATAGTCAATTGTGTGTTTAGCATTAGATTAAATGTAAGTTGTGATAGTATTTTGTACTTATTTCAAAACTTCTTTACCCAGCTATTTCTTTTAATATTATGTGTGTAGAAAGTTATTAACAGTACGGGTTAATTAAGTAAAGGATAGAACCTGCAGAACTTCAAAAAGAAGAAATACCTAAAGCACAAAGGTAAGATTTAAATTTATAGTTTGTTTTATTTTCACCCTATATAGATAGATAGAAAAATTTAAGTTTGGGGGAGGGAAAAATACAAATTTAATTATTAAATTATTCTAAATTTATATTTTCAAAAAATTATTATAGAATGATTTTCTGTGGTAATTTTAATTTAGTAAACTAGAATTAATTTATTTAATTATTATAAAAAGTTAAAGAAATACTTTTAATTATTAACTAATTTTGTAGATTAAGATATTTAGTATAAGAGAATAAGAATATAGTTAACTATTTAAAGTAAGGAAAACTATATTTTCAAATATAAAATTCTTAGGTATTTAGCTGAGAAAGAAAAGATTGAAACTCAATGAAGTAAAACCTTTGAAATACATATAAGGGAAGTAAATGTTTCAAGTTTCAAATTTAGGAAGAGGAAAATGAAGTTCAAAATTATTAACAGGTTAACCAAAAATAGTGATCCTCACTTGAAAAAGAAAAGAAGAAAAGGATTAAAAATAAATCCAGAAAGAAAAGAAAAAGAATATATATATATATATATATAAGTGAGGAGAAGCTTGAGGAGATGCCCTTACCAAAAATTGGCTTCATTTGAATCAACCTAAAGGGTAAACTTCAGTTACATTTCTGAACTTATATATATGGATTAGTATTTTACTATGTAGTGCTTTCATGAAATTCCTATCATCTGAATATCTTAAGTAATTTAATATTGAAAAAATATAGTCATTCTTGAAAAAAATGGAAAACAAGAAATCTTAAACTTGATGACTAAATAACCTTATATCTACAAACTTAATTTAATTATTTTAAAATATTTCTAGAAAACTTTACTATAATATTTATTTGAATCAAATTCATACTAATTTTGAATTAAAACTTTACTACAAATAATCATTACTTTTATGTAGTATCTAAATTACTTGAGGACAAGTAATAGTTAAGTTTGGGGGATTTTGACCACAAGAAAATATATTGCGAAATTTATACCAATTTCATATGAAATTACACATTAAAGAAAAATATTTTCTGTGTTTTGTTGCAGGAATGAAGATTTATAGGTGTTGAGAGCAAAAAGAGCAAAAATGCGCAAATCTGGAGCAAAAAGGACAAAAATTGATGAAAATTGAACTGTCCCGCCGACGGCGAGATTTAAGCCGCCGACGGCGAGATTTAAGCCGCCGACGGTGAGATTTTCCCGAAAGTTTTTAATATATTATAATAGAGCCCGCCGACAGCGAAATCGAGCCCGCCGACAGTGACCCTGAAAGGTTAGCCTTGCTTCTAGAAGCCCGCCGACGGCGAGATCGAGCCCGCCGATGGCGAGACAGTTGATTCAAGCCAAATTCGATGAATCTTGACGTGTTTTGAAAAGGTGTTTAAGAAACCTTTGGAAATATGACTCCTTCTATAAATAGAGATGATTTTGTGTGTTATGGTGTGTCAGTTGGTGTCAAATTGTGCTTCCTTTTGTAGTAAGAGTTAGTGTTTAGTGTCTTGGTGAGTTATAAGTGTGTTGTACAAGAAGGAAGTGTCAGAGGAACTTGAGGAATCTGCTTGGGGAGAAGAATTGAGATAAGTATATTTGTTTATTGTTTTATAACTTTAAATGAAATCCAAGATCTGTGTTATTATTCCCATGCATTCTGAGTAGTTTCCTTTATCTTTCTCTTGGTTGTTGAGGTTTTGTGAAGTGAAGAATTAAAAGAGTTATGCTTAATAATATTAAATAGAGATTGTGATAATCTTTTACTTAAATCTTAATTTACTTTCAATTTGGCCAATTGATTTGTTAACATATGTTGAATTATCAACTATAGTAAAGATTACATCCAAGATTCAGGGAATTCAAAAGCCTTGAAAGGAGGGTGCAAATAAATAGGGAAATATTAATTATCGGGCGAAGAATTGAATATTTTAGTGTGAAAGATTAAAATCTTCAATTCGGTACTATTGTTTGGGAGCTGAAGTGTAGATGTTAGCCCTCAGGTGAGGGGAATGTGGGAGCTCTGAAGTGGCGACCAGGTATCCTCCCGACCTAGCCATAGATTCGGTAACCGAACATAAGCATTAGTCAATGTTCTTTGCACCGGACCAAAGGGTAAAGAGTAGGAATGCTCCTATTCGGCACAATATAATTCTAAACTCATTTAATTATTCATTCACTCAATCCTCTTAACAAGGAGAAAGATACTTTTCTAAATTGACTTATATATTCTATCTTTTAAGTATTAGTTTTAAGTTTAAGCATTCTTCATTTTTCGTATACTATACTAAATTAGATTAGTAATCGACTTTACTAAAAAAATTAGTCTGTAAATCTCTAACTTCCTTGTGGGATCGATATCTAGGACTCCAATAGAACCATTTATTACTTGAGCGATATGTATACTTGTGTTGATTAAAGGGGAGGGAGTACAATTGTTACTTTGAAAAACATATAAAACTTTATTAAGCTTAACAATTATATATATCCTTCTATTTTTACCCTACTCTCCCCCTAGGCTGAACTCTTATATTTGCAGCTGGAGGTCAATTCCATATTGATCTATTTTCTTAGAAAGGGCTGCAATTTGAGAAACTATCATAGTCATCATATCTGAATCATAAACACTAGCTACTCTCTTAGGATTTACCCGTTCAGAGGGCCATCAAAAATTATTAGTAGCCATTTCTTCAATTAATGATCCCACTAATCCATTATAAATTGTTTAAATTATTAACCAATCTGGTAAAGCATGATGTGGGCACTTCCTAAGAAGATCTTTAAATCTTTCCAAGCTTCATATATTGATTCTCCTTCAAACTGACCAAAAGATGAAATATCATTTCTTAGCTTAGCAGTCTTTGATGGAGGGAAATATTTTGATAGAAAATTTTTAGATAATTCTTCCAAAGTTATAATAGATCCAGGTGCTAACGAATTTCACCACGCCTTAGCTTTATCCCTCAATAAAAAAGGAAAAAGTCTAAGTCTGACAGCATTACTAGACACTCTGTCATATTTTGAAGTAGCATATAGTTCTAGAAAACTAACGAGATGTAAATTTGGATCCTCATTAGGTGTTCCTCCAAATTGATTAATTTATTCCATTTGGATAATAGCAGGTTTAAGTTCAAATGAATTAGTGGCAACATTAGGATTTTGAATAGTTATGTGAATTTCTTCTGCTGTTGGGTTAGCATAATCTCTTAAAGGTCTTGACAAATTTTTAATATCATTTCTCTGATTATCTTGATTATTCGCCATTTCACAAGGATTTTTAGTTTGTTTTTGTTGTTTTCTAATTTTTCTGACAGTGCGCTCTAACTCTGAATCATAAGGCACTAAACCTATAGATCCACTACGACGCATATAAAATCACACAAATACTTTTAAAAATAAACAAACACACACAATTTCACGCTACAAAGTAAAAGTTTTCAGTTATTATATTATCTATAAATACCATTTATACTTCCTTCCTTACTTAGTTACTTCGTTACGTTCCCCGACTACGGCGCAAAAAACTTGACTGTGATTTACAGACTTTTATTTTGCAAGAATTTATGAACTCAAATTTATATATATTTATAATCATTTTGTAAAGTTCAAGCATTCAACGTAAGTATATGTATTGTATCAAGTAATACAGGGCTCTAATGGAATCCTGGTTATCGATCCCACAGGAAAGTTACGAAGTAAAAGAAAGTGTTTCACAATAAGTAATGTAGCACTGAAATCTGATACTTAAATTGCAATTAAAGTTTAATGTTTACTTCTACTACCACTATGCAGAAAAGTGTAAGAATTGATCAAACTATAATTACTTCTAATAACTTTGAAAACGGAATTAACTAACAGACACACACTAAGCTATATATTTGAAAGGTTTTTGATATATAAGAAAAGTATATTTCCACTTGCAAAGCGAATATGATGTGTGGATAATAAGGAACGATTATCTATAGTATTGTGTCAAATAGGAGCATTAATATTTTTTATCCTTAAAAGAGAACCCCCTCTTCCAAGCTTGAATGAACATTGACATATCCTAAGTTTCGTCACTAAATCTAAGGCTAGACTGGGAGGATGCCAGCACTCACTACGGAGCTCCCACTCACCCTTCACCTGAAGGCTAACCTTCGAGTTTAGTTACTAATCTTATAACCAAATTGGGAATCTCAGCCTCTCACCATGAAACCTCCAATTTGAAGTCCATCAAAACACATTTCTCTATTTATTTGCACTCAATTCCCATGAACTACGTAATTCATCCATGGAAATTGAATGATTCTTAATTATTTTTCTAGGACACTAAATCCTTCTAGAATTAACGTTCAACAACATATTTTAACAATTTAATTGGCCAGATCAAAAAGCAAATTAAGTTTGAAATGAAAAACCATCACAATTTCTTCAATACATTAAAAGCACATCAAATCCACATTAATCCATCATCACATATCTATGCAAGAAGAAAGAGAAAGGAGACTACTCGGAATTCATGAAATAAGATATAATAAAACATGGATTTTATATATAAAAGAAAAGTCATACAAATCTCAAAAGAAAATACAACTTATCTCTTTCTCTTCCCCAATGCAATTACCTTGAAGTTCTTTTGAATCATTTTCTCTCATCTTTGAAACACTTAATTCCCTTTTTAGAATGGAAAGGAAGAAGCAATCTCTCACTTTACTTCTCTTTCACTCCTTAGAGAAGAATTCCTCTCAAATTCTAACTTCTACACACTTTTCTGCTAAGTCCTAACACTCAACACACACTCTCCTTCTCTAGAACCACACTAAAACTCCAGAACACACACCCTATTTTTGTCCAAAAACAGTTACTTATAAGTTAGAAATGAAATCCCAAGAGTATCCATAGGCATCCCTTCAAAAACTTGCCACAACTCTTCAAATTTGAAGTCCACCAACATTTGGCACTGGCGTCGCCCGATAAGGTTTAGTTCTCTATAGTCAAAATATTGTCGAATTCTCTGGAAAATGGTGCCGGCAGCGCCCATTCTGGCGCTAGCGGCGCCAGAAGCTGTTTTCCTCTTTTTTGCTACTTTTTGCTCCGAATTCGTTCATTTTCTCTTCTTTTCACTGAAATCACCTAAAATCATCATATCTGCAATAAATCCTGAAAAATACCTTTCTTTAAAGTGCAATATTACCAAAAATGAGTATTACATAACAAAAATAGTATATATTTTTGGTGCATCAATAATCATCATTAATCTTGTTCCTTACTTCTAGTCCCTCTACTCTGGTGTTTAACATTTCCAAATGATCCATAACATCATCCAGAGTAGGCTCCCTAGATGTAGATGGTATATCATGACTAGAAGAAGGCTCATCAGCTTTCTTACTCCATTTCCATCCTACATGGGCTTCATAAGTTTTCAAATTTAGTTTAGCAATAGGTTTCAGGGGATGGACTACCTCATCATTATCTTCAATTACTACTCCTGATTCAATGCATAAGGCATGAATCAGACTATGGGGTCCTAGTCCACCTGTAGTTTCTCCTTTTGAGCTTCTCTAAATACTTTTATGAATAATAGCCCTAATATTTATATTCTTCATGTTCTGAATACAGTAATTCAGAACAGCTCTATCACTAGTAACATCACTGTGATGGTTGGTAGGCACAGTCTTACAGAAATGAAATAATGTCAGGCTTTTGACACGAGATTCAAATTAGAAAGGGGGAATTTAACTTTTAGTCTTTGATTAAACTTCCATTCCCCTTTTTCATCAGTCAAAAAGTTCACAATCATATCCAATGCTTCATTTGTAATAGGCAAAGTTTCATATTCACAAGAAAAAGATGCTCTTAACTGATAAAATGCATTTATGCTGGCAGGGGTGAATTCAACCATTTGGGCTTTAACCAGAATATATTCACTCTCAGAATAATACAGATTATCATAAAATTCTCTAACAATACCCAGCATCGCATCAACAGTGAAATAATAGATAATCTACTATCGACGATTAGCAATCAGTTCTTCAAGCATTCCTCCAAGATTTTTAAAGGCTCTTTCATGAATACATTTCTTATTGCTAAGAAACGTACTAAAACGTGAATAGGCTTTGAAACTTACAAATTTACTTTCATCATATTCAAATTTCCTCTTCCCTTAGCCAATCTTGGAGCCATTTGTCTAAAAATACTAAAATTTTCCAAATCAATTTTAAAATTGCAACGCAATCGACTCCAAGATAAATTTAAAAAGATAAGAACTCAAAATCCATGAAAAATCTCCAAAGTTTCTCAAAAAACATCAAATTTCAAATCTTCCTAATGCAGGAGATTTCCACTGTCAAAATCAAAAAAAAAATTAGGTTAAAGTGTAGCTCTTACCAAGAGAGGATGAAATCTAAACATTTCCAGCCACAAAATTGCTTCAAATCTAAATGCTAGTGAGCCCTAGGTATGAAAATAGACATTGGCTGGAGGTTGAAGACAAGGGTGTGGGCAAAAATGGCGGGTCTCGGGGTTAAATTGTGAAAATTTGATGTTTCAGGTATTTTTCGCATTTGAGCACTGTCCAGTGCTAGCAGCAGCGCCATTTGGCACATTATTTTGTAGAAATGGCCAAACTCTCTGACTTTTGGCTTTGTTCGGCGCTGGTGGCAGCACTATTCGGTGCCAGTTCAAAAACTGGGCTTCCGACTTTCTTTAGTAATTTTGATCTTTTCAAGCCCGCTCCGATGTCTAATTAGTCTAATTAAGTATTGAATAACAGTTTAAAGCCTCTGCAAATGATATATTTTTTAACACAAACAACACAAAACATCATTTTCATATAAAAAATCTAAGTGTTAGACACATACACACAACACTAAACATTACATAGTTACAAGCCATATAATCTTAAATTCAGCGTCGCACACAAAACCACAACACAATAACGCTGAAAACTAAACAAACAAGCATGTCCAATAATAACATTCAAGACAAATAAAGTAAACCAAAGCAATCCGATACACAAACATAGAAATACACTAATCAAGTTTTCATTCTTCTTCCAAATTATCATCAATTCTAAGATCTCCCATCGATTGAGTATGAACAAATAAATTATAGAATGGTCAAAACAAAAAATTATTCAGTAGAATCCTCTTCAATCCAACCTTTTCCTCTCATCAATCATGTCACACTTCCTTTAAGATATCCAGAATGATCAAAGTGCTCATTAATTCTCCAATCCAGATGATCAAAGAAATCAGAAAAATTGTTAATTGCATTCATCAGGTGTTGTACTTCCTTCTCTAATTTCTTAGTTTTCTTCAAGATGATTTGTGAACTTTTAGGAAAATAAGGAGGAATAGGTGTTGACCTTTGAGATGGTTGATCTTTAATGATGCTCATGTCATTCATATCACTAACTGCCTGGTTATTATATGTATCTTTTGGGTCTATATGCTTTCAAGGTAGAAGTACTCTTTCTCAGTTCTCATACGGCACTTGTGATTGACTGCAGGTGGATGGATTTCCAAGCCCATACATTGATCCATGAACGATCAATCCAAAAAAGACTTAACAATTATTGAACCAACATCAATAGGCATTCCCATTTGAATACAATAATTCAGAATAGCACACTCCTTAGTTACCTTACTAATTTTCATTGTTGGGAGTAATTTTACACATATGAAATAATGTAAGTGTTTCAACGTAGGATTTAACAACGTGGTCGAGAAACTTACATGTATGTTATCTCTTATCTCTCATTCATCACTTTCATCTGTCAGATATCTATATATATCATTCATATTGTCCTTCGTCGGGGCAAAATTCTAATAGTGGCAGATTGGCACATTCTTAATCATGTATAAATCATTAATTTTTACGGAGTAAATGTGACAAACATCCCTCACACATAAACTGATCCTTGGTTGATTCCATAAAGATTTGCATAAAACTCCTTCATAACTGGAACAACTATAACGGTAGTAGTATAACAAATTACTTCCCAACGTCTCTGAACAATAATTTAATCAATTTTAGTCATAGGAGAATTCGTACATTGATTCACAAAGCCTTGCTCCTTAATCAATCTCATTTTTGAGATATTTTTGTTGAATGACCGCTGCGCCTCGAAACCTACAAACTTTATATGGTTGAACACTTGAAATCTCTGAGTTTCCATCGAGTCAGAATCCATTTGGACAAAAATTTGGGTCTTCCTCTTCTTTCCTTTGGCATTTCCTACATCTAGGGGTTGTTTTTGGGAGTTCTAATGGAGGATTTATCGCCTAGAACTGCCAAAACTCAGATTTAAAGATGAGAAACGATTTTCTGAACAGCGGTGCTGTCCGGAGCTAATAGCATCTCCGTTCAGCGCTAGTTCAAATTTTGCCAAACTTTACTTCATTCAATTTTTTTTCCAAATGATAATTAAGGAAAAATAAGACTTAATTAAGTAACAAAAAAACACAACTAATATATAAAATAAAGCACACACTCAATAACTGTTGGTTGCCTCCCACAAAGTGCTTAGTTTAACGTCGTTAGCCTGCCATAACTTTCAGTTATTCAGGTTTATCCAACATTAAACCTCTTTAAAATTAGGTTTATTGCCTTCAAAATATGGTTTTAATCTTTGGCCATTAACTTTGAATATTCTTCTAGATTTAGGGTCTTTGATAATCACAGCTCTAAATTGATATACTTTTATGACAATGAAAGGTCCTATCCATCTAGATTTCATTTTCCCAGGAAATAAATTCAATCATGTATTGTATAGTAAAACTTTTTGTCCTGGTTCAAGTTTCTTTTTCACCATCTTCCTATCATGCCATATTTTTCTTGTTTTCTTATATATTATATCATTATCTTCTGATTCATTTCGGATTTCTTCTAATTCATTCAAATGCAACAGTCCCTTCTCACCAAAATCTTTCAAATTAAAATTCAACTTCTTTATCGCCATATATGCTTTACATTCCAATTCAACTGGCAAGTGACAGGTTTTTACAAAGATTAATATGTAAGGGGACATTCCTATAGGAGTTTTATAATTAGTTTTAATCTAGCAGACCAATCCAATTTCTCAGGATTAATGAATTTTTCCAAAATTTGTTTAATTTCATGATTAGATACCTCTGCTAAACCATTAGTTTGGAGATGATATGCTGTAGAGATCCTATGCATAATGTTATATTTCCCACCAATCTCTGAATCAGATTATTCTTAAAATGGGATCCTCCATCAGTGATGATTACTCTAGGCATTCTATATCTTGTCAAAATATTTTTCATTAAAAACCTCGAAATACTTTTAGCATCACACCTAGGTAAAGCTATTGCCTCAATCCATTTTGATACATAATGAACAGCAATCAGTATATATCTATTTCCAAATCAAGGCATAAATGGTCCCATAAAATCTAATCCACCTGCATCAAAAATTTCAACTTCCAAAGTAAAATTAAGAGGCATTTCATTTCTTCTAGATATATTGCTTATTCTCTGACATCGATCACAAGTTTTGATAAATCTATAAACATCTCTGAAAAGTGTAGGCCAATAAAATCCATATTACAAATTCCTATGTGCAGTTCTATAAATTCTAAAAATGTCCTCCAAATTCAGAATCATGACATTCTCGAATATTTTTTTCAGTTTCTTCATAAGGCACACATCTCCTAATAATAAGATCTTTGCATTGCTTGTATAGATAAGAATCATCCCAGAAATAAAATTTAACATCATGCTTAAATTTTTTCTACTATTGCATTGTTAAATCAGTTGGTAAAATATTACTAATGATGTAGTTCACAATATCAGCATACCACGGTAAATTTCCTTCTATAATATTATATAATTGCTCATCAGGAAAAGTTTCAGTAATTTCCTTTCAAAATCATCCAAATGAGGTTGTTTAAGTCTAGATAAATGAACAGATATTTGATTATCGACCCCTTTTGTATTAATGATCTCAAAATCAAATTCTTTCTTTAAAAGCATCCATCGAATCAGTCTTGGTTTTGCATCATTCTTTTGCATTAAGTATTTAATAGCAGAATGATCAGTATGCACTATACATTTAGCTCGATTAAGTAAGATCTAAATTTTTCAAAAGCATATACAATCGCTAATAACTCTCTTTCAGTAGTAGTGTAATTAATTTGAGCATCAATAAGAGTCTTACTAGCATAGTATATAATTTTAAACATTTTGTCATGTCTTTGCCCTAAAACAACTCCAATAGCATAATCGCTAGCATCGCACATTATTTCAAATGGTTTCTCCCAATCAGGTGAAACTATTATAAGAGTAGCAATTAGTTTTTTCTTCAATAGATCGAAAGCTTTTAAACATTCATCGTTAAAATCAAACTTTCTATCTTTTTCCAAAAGTTGGCATAGAGGCTTAGAAATTTTTGAAAAATCTTTAATACATCGCCTGTAGATTCATACATATCCCAAAAAGCTTCTTACCCCTCTCACAATTGTTGGAGGTGGTAATTTTTCTATAACTTGACTACATCCATGCCATATTAAGATATTTAATGTCGAAGCACAATTCCTCATGTAACCATAAATTGACACATTTCCTAGTTTAGGACTAAATTTGTTCTTTTGGATACCTGTAAAACTTTTTCTAAGTTGCATAGGCATGCATCAAATGAATCTCCAAATACTGAGAAATTATCCATAAACACTTCTATTTCATCATTAATTAATTTGTTAAATATGGATGTCATATATCTTTGGAATGTTGTAGGTACATTACATAATCCAAAAGGCATTCTTCTAAAATCAAAAGTTCCATAAGGGCTAGTAAATGTAGTCTTCTCTTGATCCTCAGAAGCAATAGGTCTTTGGTGATAACTGGTATATCCATCTAGAAAGCAATAGTACTTGTGTCCAGCAAGTCTGTTTAGAATTTGGTCTAAAAATGGTAAAGGAAAGTGATATTTTCTGGTGGCGGCGTTTAATTTTTTATAATCAATACATATTCACCAACCAGTGACTTGTCTTATTGGTATAATTTCATTTTGATCATTTACGTCAACAGTCACTCCTCCTTTCTTAGGAACACAATGAATTGGACTTACCCAAATACTATCAGAAATAGGATATATAATTCCAGCATTTAACCACTTTAAAATCTATTTTTTAACTACTTCTTTCATTATTGGGTTCAGTCTCCTTTGTGGATCAACTCTTGGTTTGTGTTGTTCATTTAACAATATTTTGTGCAAACAGATTGAATGATTGATTCCTTTAATATCCGTTATAAACCAACCAAAAGCCATTTTGTATCTTTTTAAAGTTTCCAATAAGTTTTATTCTTGATATTCATTTTAATCTAAAGATACAATGACTGGTAAGGTAGATGATTCTCCTAAAAACATGTACTTTAAAAGATTAGAAAGAATTTTCAACTCAAGTTTAGGGGGTTTAATGATAGATATAATTAAAATTTTATCTCCATTTTTCCAAAGTATCCAATCTTTTAAAATTTTCTTGAATAAATTCTAACTTTTCATTATTCATATCTTCCAAATCATCTTCATTTTCACCTTCATATTCATCCTAACATTCCATATTTTCTTCAAATACTTCTTTCAAATGATCTTCTCTTAAATAATCACAGTCTTCCATTCGATAGCACTCATCATTGACCCAAGAGAAAAAGGTCAAGCTTTTCATACTTATTTTTCACTGGTTTTGATGATATTGCACATTAAAGAAAGGTATTTTTGGTGTTTTTCTGTAGGTATGAAGATTTAAGGACAAGGGAATGAAAATATGCAAAAATGAGCGGATTTGGAGCAAAAAGGACTAAATTATGCAAATTTGACCTAGGCCGCCGACGGTGAGGTCGAGGCCGCCGACGACGTGAATTTAGGCTGAAAAATGGCTCTTCTTCTGGTCTCTAAACTGATTATTAGTGAGTCCATAGTGTAAAAGAGAGTCAATTAGCGAGTTTAATTTAGTGAGTAGTGAGTTCAAATATAGAATTTGTAAGGAATTCTTCGAAGGATTGCAAGAGTGGAAGGGAAGTGAGAGAACTCTTCCACATTGATGTTTCAAAGGAGAATTCCAAGGAAAAGATCCAGAGGAACTTTAAGGACTTTGCTTAGGGAGGAATTTGAGATAAGTAGTGTTTATTTGTTTTTAGTGTGTAGAACTTTACTTTATTATATGAAATCTAAGTTTTATTACATCCTCTTCATGAACTTTGAGTAGTTGTTCTATCTTTCTCTTGGTTTCGATGTTTTTGTGAAATGTTTATATAATTAGTCTATTAAATAAATTATAAAATAAGTTGTGATGGTACTATACCTAAACTTACTTTACTATACGAATTGGTCATTTGTATTGTTAAAATCCGTGAAGATTTCTTAAGACCTGACCGTGGGCTAAGGATTCTTAACTTGTATGTATCACATTTCTCTGTTCAAGGTAGACATGTAAATCCTTGAAGAGAGAAGTGCAAATAAATAGGGAAATAATATTAATCGGGCGTAGAATTGGAGATTTTAGAGTGACAGGCTAAAATCTTCAATTTGGTCCTATCGTTTGGGTGTTGATGTGTAGATTGTTAACCTTCAGGTGAGGGGAATGTGGGAGCTCCGAAGTGAGAGTCGGTATCCTCCCAGCCTAGCTGCAGAATCAGTAACCAAGCATAGGATTAGTCAATGTTCTTTATGCCTAGACCAAAGGGTAAAGAATAGGTATGCTCCTATTTGGCAAAACACATTAAAACTTATTATAATTATCATTTCACTTAAATATCTTAACTAAGGAAAAAGATACTTGTTATTATGTATTTGAACTTAACTCTAGTAGTATTACTAAATTGTTAGTAAAACTAGTTTTATAAGTTTCATATTATTATCGATTGCATATTAGTGACAGATAGGCATTTCAAATTAGTTGTGATTCTAAATTGATTTTTATAATCCTAGTCCGTAGGCTTTAATACTCTCTCTGTGAATCAATATTCAGGACTCCATTAGAGCCCTGTATTACTTGAACGATACGTATACTTATGTTTGAAAATAACTCTGCGATTAAAATATTAAAATATTTAATTTTTACTAAAGTACATTAAGCGCAGGGTTGGTTCAAGTTTTTGGCGCCGTTGCCCGGGAGATTTTATATGTTATAGGAGTATAACATAATTAGAGTAACGGACAACAATTTAGGAATGTTAGAAAACCTTTTTAGAATTACAACTTATTTAGTTAACTTTTTTTGTTGTGTACTGATTTCGAGTGTATGCGTAAATTTTGTTCTGAAAATCTTATAACTTACGATTCGGAATTAGAATGCACTGTTAGGAGAATTATAAAACTGAGAAAAGAACCTATAAATTTCGAAACAATGGAAATCAACGTAAACAACCAAAGAATAGAAAATGAATAACAATCTAGACCATTAAGAGATTATGCTAACCCTACATAAGATGAAATTCACTTAACTATGCAAAATCCTGATGTAGTTGTTAATTCATTTGAGCTTAAATCTGCTATTATCCAAATGGTACAAAACAATCAATTTGGTGGAAATTCAAATGAAGATCCTAATTTACATCTTGCAAGTTTCTTAGAACTTTGTGCTACCTTTAAGTACGACGAGTGTCGATGATCTTTGTCGGACTTAGACTTTTCCTTTTTCATAAAGGCATAAGGCTAAGGCCTGGTTAAATTCATTAGCATCTGGCTCTATAAGAACTTGGGGAGAACTTTCACAAAAATTCTTATTGAAATATTTTCCACCATCTAAGACTCCTTAGAGACGATATCACATCTTTCAGTCAGTATGAGGGAGAATCAATATATGAATCTTAGGAAAGATTTAAAGAACTTCTTAGGAAATGTCCACATCATGCTTTACCAGATTGGTTAATTATTCAAACATTTTGTAATGTATTAGTAGGATCTCTTAGATCTATAATAGACACTGCCGCTGGTGGATCACTAATGTTTAAACCTTTTGGAGAAGCATATGTGTTAATAGAAGAAATGGCTACCAATAATTTTCAATGGTCTACTAAAAGGGTAAATCCTAAGAAAAGTAGCCAGTATTCATGATTCTAATGCTTTAACCATGATAGTTTCTCAAATTGCTGCTCTTTCAAAGAAAATAGATCAATATGGAATGAATCGTTCTCAAACGCCTCAAGTGTTAGAAGAAAATTCATTAGGACAAATCATAGATGCTCAATCTTCATATGAAACAATAAATGTAATAAATAATAGACAAAATAATCCTTATTCAAACTATTATAATCCATGTTGGAAGAACCATCCAAATTTTAATTGGAATAACCAAAATTATAATAATAATCCTCAATGGGGGAACAATTCTATAAACCCATTAGGAAATATAAATAATCCAGGTAATTTCAATTATAGACCTTTTAATCCACAAGGTTTTTATAATAATTCACAATTCAAGGAGAAGAAGTTGTCTAGGGAAGAAATAGTTTTGAATATGGGTAATCAATTACAAAATCAAGGAAATGCTATTAAAAACATAGAAAACCAATTAGGGCAAATTGCTTCTGCATTAAGCAATAGACCTGTTGGAACTTTACCTAGCAATGTTGAAGTAAATCCTAAAGATTAAGGAAAATAATAAATCAAAGCTATTCAATTAAGAAGTGGAAAAGAGTTGGAAACAAGAGTTTAAAAAAAACTGTAGTTGAAAAAGAAAAAGAAGAAACTGAAGGAGAAAATGAAATTTTATATCCTGATTTTCCTCTGAAACCTATGAAAATGACTGTTGAAAAACCACCTCCACCATTTCCTCAAAGACTTAAGCAACAATATAAAGCAAAAACATTTGCTAAATTTTTAGACATTTTAAAAAAAATTGTCAATAAATATTCCTTTTGTTGAAGCTTTAGAACAAATGCCTGATTATGTTAAATTTATGAATGATATACTCAAGAAAAAGATGAAGTTATTAGATCATGAGACTGTTGCACTCAGTGAAGAGTGTAGTGCTATAACTCAAAGAAAACTTCCTAAAAAACTTAAAGATCATGGTAGTTTCACTATTCTGTGTGCTATTGGTGAAAAATTTTATGGGTGAGCATTATGTGATTTGGAAGCTAGCATAAATTTGATGCCTCTATCAAATTTTAAAAGGTTAGAAATTAGAAATATTGCACTAACTTCTGTAACTTTACAGTTAACTGATCGATCTATTACACATCCTAAGGGAATTGTAGAAGATGTTTTGGTCAAGGTTGATAAGTATATTTTTCCTTTAGACTTTATCAATCTAGATATGGAAGAAGATAAAGAAATTCCAATCATTATAGGAAGACCATTCCTAGCTATAAGAAGAGCTATTATAGATGTTCAAAAAGGAGAATTGACTATGAGAGTAAATGACCAAGAAGTAACCTTTAACATCTCAAAGTCAAGGAAATATCCATCAATAGAAAAAGATGATGAATGTTTCAGAATGGATATATGTGATTATTTTAAAAGAGAATATTTCCAAGAAAAGTATGAAGAAAAAGAAGATACAGAAAAAGATAATTATGAAGAAATAGAAACTGAAGAAGCTGATTATATTCAGAAAAAATATGAAAAGATTAATTCAACATCACCAGAAAATCAAATATTAATTTCATATGTTGTAAAACCCCCTGAACATGAATTAAAGAATCTTCCAAATCATTTGAAGTATATATTTTTAGGAGATTTTTCAACATTACCAGTAATTGTATCCTCAGACTTAAATGAAATTCAAGAACAAAAATTAATGGATACATTAAAAAAATATAAATGAGCTTTTGGTTGGACTTTAGCTGATATTAAAGGAATTAGTCTTTCGATTTGTATGCACAGAATTTTATTAAATGAAGAACATAAACCAAGAATTGACCCTCAAAGGAGATTAAACCATATAATAAAAGAAGTAGTTAAAAAAGAAATTTTAAAATAGTTAGATGCTGGAATTATATATCATATTTTGGATATTACTTGGGTAAGTCCAATTCATTGTGTTCCCAAGAAAGGAGGAATAACTGTTGAAGAAAATGAAAATAAAGAATTAATTCCTATCAGACAAATTTTTGGATGGTGTATTTGTATAGATTATCGAAAATTAAATGCAGCAATCCGAAAAGATCATTTTCTTCTTCCTTTCTTAGACTAAATGTTGGATAGACTTGCTGGACATAAGTATTATTGCTTTCTAGATGGATATACTGGTTACCATCAGATACCTATTGCTCCTGAGGATCAAGAAAAAATAACTTTTACTAGTCCTTACGGAACTTTTACTTTCAGAAGGATGTCTTTTGGACTATGTAATGCACCTGCAACATTCCAGAGATGTATGATGTCGATTTTAGTAAATTAATAGACAATGGAATTGAAGTATTTATGGATGATTTCTCCTTGTTTGGAACATCATTTGACGCATGCTTAAATCATCTTGAAAAAGTATTGGAGCTATGCTAAAAAACTAACTTAGTTCTAAATTGGGAGAAATGTCAATTTTTGGTTGCAGAAGGAATTGTATTATGCCATAAAATTTCAGAAAAACACATGGAAGTAGACCCTACAAAAATTCAAGTAATAGCTAAATTACCACCTCCTACTACAGTAAGAGGGTTAAGAAGTTTTATTGGACATGCTGGTTTCTAAAGGCGTTATATTAAAGATTTTTCAAAAATTACAAAGCCTCAATGCCAACTTTTAGAAAAAGACAAGAAATTTTAATTACTAAAGACTACTTGAATGACTTTGAATTATTAAAGAAAAAACTAATCATAGCACTTGTAATAGTTTCACCTGATAGGGAGAAACCGTTCGAACTAATGTGTGATGCTAGTGATTATGCTATTGGAGCTGTTCTTGGTCAAAGATATGACAAAATTTTTAAGGTTATATACTATGCTAGTAGAACTCTTAATGATGCCCAAACTAACTATACGGTTACTGAAAAAGAGTTACTGGCTATTGTTTATGCTTTTGATTAATTTAGATCATATTTAATTAGAACAAAATGTATTTGTTGACCTCACTTTTGGTTGAAGTCTAGTATCTCTTTAGAATAGCCAAAGGTCTAGCCATAGGACTCTCCTGGTGACTTTCTTAGAGGACTAGTTATGGAACCCTCCCCATAGAAATTCAAAACTCTTCTTGCTTCACTAGGGGGTTTTCATATGCTTAAGGCCTCACCTCCACCTTTTGGTAGGAAAAAGGCAAGCATAAGGAATCCTAGGGGAAGTCTCCTATAGGTGGTAAGACCTTAGGATTTGCCCTGAGGGAGGTCTGGAGCTCACCACTCATACACTTCACATTCAAAACATACACACATTCGCACATTCTAATTTCGACCACGAACTCTTTGGAAACTCGTATGGATAGCCCGACACCTAAGTCTATGACTAAGTGGTAGGGACCAACACATAGAGGACCAAATGTAAGTGACCCTTGGTCATTACATCATGCTCACCTTGAAGCCATCTTCAAATTTCCAAAATTTCAATTTTTGGCCCCTTTGCCCCCTAAATAACCCTGAACTACCCAAAATACCTAAAATTTCCAAAATTACCCAAATTCACCAAAATTCCTTAAAAATCATTCCAAGATATTCCTTGCCACTCAAATTGACCATTCATGACCAAAAATTCCAAAATTTCCAAAATTTCCAAAAATACCCCCCAATACCCTCAAAATACCCAAAATACCATTTTTGCCCAAAAATCCAAAAATTCCAAAAAAAACTCAAAAAAATTCCACAAAATCCTAAAAATTCCCAATTCCATTTTGTTCAACTACACTATGGGTCAATTTTGCCAAATTAATACACTTTCAATCCAAAATCCCAACATGGCCCATTTAACCTAAAGGTGCCTAAACCAAACCCAATCTTACCCAATTGATCCCGATTTTCATCAAATTCAATTCTAAAAAAAAAACTCAACTTCCATAATATCAACTTAGACCAAATTCAAGCCCAATGTGACCCTCATTTGAATCCAATTCCACTTGAAATCCAAAATCCCCAAATTGGTCTAAATAACCCAAAACTCTTAAAGTGAGCCAATGTCAATCAATTCCTCCAAAATTTCAATTCAAAAATCTTTATAACACCTCCTTAAATTTAATTGGATCATCAATTGCCCATAATTTGAGATCAGGTCTTATCCAAAATCCATTTTGGACCAAAACCTCCCCATTTTGACCCAAGCTGGACACATGTTTTAAATCCACCAAATTGACCCCCGAAACCTTGTCAAAACCATTTTATGTCTTCATTAAAGTTCTTCTAGACAACCATATCTACATTATTTCTGAAGACCTCGGAACCCCATTCCCACTCAAACCCAATCTAATTTGACCCGAACCCAACATAGTCCAAAATAATCGAAAATCCAATCCAAGCCAAAATTGAACCTCCAAATGAGCTCAAAACCACTTTGTGTCTTCATGAAAAATCTTCATCACAATCATATAAACAATATTGATCGAGACACCTAGACCTCATTCTCACTCAAACTACAGTTATGTTAGCCCAAACCCAAATGAATCTAATTAAACTAATAATTCAAATTAGATCAAATTAAATCAAAATTAATTAAATTAAACATCATGACACCCCTAAAATAATTATATATATAGTAAAATATATATATCAAACAAATAAAATAAAATAAAATAAAATAAAAACAAAAAAAATCTTCCCTCATCCATCACTTCCATCACTTCTCCCTCACTTCTCCCTCACCCTACATGCCACCACATCCCTCATCCATCACCTCCACCATAACTCCTCCTCACCTCCACCATATCTCTCCCTCACTCTCCCATTCATCCTTAGCCGTGAGCCTCCTCCATAAATCCCACCATAAACACTCTTAAACACCCCTTACACTCACTTACACTCACGTACTTCACCATTCCAATCTCTCCCAACTCCTTGGCCGTGAGCCTCCCTTTATTTTTTTCTTCCTTCCAAGATTAGCCACACTCATTCACTTCCTCCCCTAGCCAAAGTCTCCAACAAGTGCCTCACCAAAGCTAAGGTAATATTTTTTTCCCCCTACTTTTCATCCCATGAATATTTAAGCTCCAAGAAAAATGTTTTACCCCTTTCATGCCTAGCCTAAAACATCACACACACATGCACAATTTCAATGTTCTTCTTCCTTTACAAAGACCTTTAAATTCACATACAAATTGTTTAATTTCTTTTAGCTTTCATGCATGTTTTTTTTTTTATGTATCCATGTATAGCCTTAAGATCCCTCTCTTTCATGCAAATGTTTTCATGCTTAGCTTTTTTATTTTTCTCATGCAAACTTCCATGTAAAAAAATCATGTGTAGGTTGTTTATCCTTCATGCTATCTTCACTTTATTCATGCATAGGCTTAGGGATTTCTTTTATGCAAAGTTATTTAGCCATTTAAGCTTACGAGTTTAATTATTTACAAATCTACCACCTAGCTTTCATTACCTATATATGAATTTTTAAAGGAAATGGAAAATAAAGGAAATGAACATAACATAAAGGAAATGGAAAATAAAGAGAAATGAACATAACATAACTATATATGAATTTTTAATAATGTATGAATAACATAACATAAAGAAAAAGAAAAGAAAAAAACAAAAAGAAAAAGAGAAATGTAACATAAAAGAAAGAAAAATGAAAGAAGAAAAGAAATAAAAATAAAATGTATGAATAACATAACTTTACATATATGTAAAATAATAATAACAATATGAAAGTAACAAACATAATATGATAAGAATAAAATAAATAATTATAAACTTAAAAAAAAAAGATAATGAAAATATAAGATGATAATAATAATAATAATAACTAAAATAATAATGGTAAATATAAATAAATAACAAAAATAAGTAAATAAAAATGTCATTCTTTTTAAAATAATATTAGTGTAATTATATGAATAAATAATAATTCTAATAGCTTTAAATAAAGGATAATAATTTAAAATAAAAAAAGAATAATTGAAGAGAGAGAAAATAAAAAGCTTTATAAATAAATAAATAATAATAAAAAAATGATAATAATAAATAATGTAAAATCAAAACATAAATTAATAATAATAAATCAATAATATTTAATTAATAAAAATGTACATATAATTAATTAAAAATAAAATAACTTATAAGGAATAATAAAATAAATAATACATATATATATAAATTGAAAATAATTTAAATAATATAAATGAATAATGAATTAAATTTAAAAAATTAAATAATAATTAAATTAAAAAAATTACATTAAATAATAATTAAGTAAACTAAAAACAATTAAATAAATAATAGTTTAAACTAAATTAAATAAATTAATTAAATTAAATAAATCAAAATTATATTAAATTAAATGATGATGTAAATAAATAAATAATTAAAATTAAATTAAAATTATTTAAATAAATTAAAACAAATTAAATAAAGTTAAATTAAATTAAATTAAATAATAATGTAAATAAATAATCAATGAAATTAAATTAAATTAAATTAAATAAATAAATAAAGTTAGATAAAATTAAATTAAATTAAATAATAATGTAAATAATAAATGAAATTTAATTAAATTAATTAAATAAATTAAATTAAATTAAATTAATAAATAAAGTTAAGTTAAATTAAATTAAATTAAATAAATAATAAATTAAATTAAATAAATTAAACTAAATTAAATAATAATTGTAAATAATAATAAATTAAATTAATTTAATTTAATTAAATTAAATAATAAAATAAATTAAAACTAAAATAATAATAAATAAATATCAAGCTAAAGTAAAATAAAATAAATAAATAACAATTAATTAAATAAATAATGATAAAGTAAATAAATCACATAAGATAATAAATAATAAATTAAATAAACCATAAAGATAATAATAATTTTAATCACACATAAAAGATAATAATTTTAAATAACATAACATCATAAGAATAAAATAACATACAATAATGATATAACATATAAACAAAATACAACAATAACATACTACAACCATCACAACAATCACAACAACAACAAAAATCCCAACACGACAACAATCACAACACACAACAACAATCCCGACCACAATACAATACCAACACGATAACAATCAACCCTAGGATAGGCCTCCTGAGGCATGGTTTATTTTTCCCTTTATAAAGACCCGTAGGAAATCACAACATAATAAAGATACCCTTATGCTTAGTGAATGCATGGAGTAACCCAAATTTTACTCGATGTGCACACAACCTTCCCAATTCACATTCTAAACTCAAATCAAACCAAAATCAAACCAAACCAAATCAAACCAAACAAAATCCAAACCAAAACCAAAATCAAACCAAAATTAAACCAAAACCAAAACAAAACCAAAACCCAAACAAAAACCAAAAAAAACAAACCTAGTTCAAACCCAAACCAAATACAAATACAAACCAAATTCAAAGCCCAAAATCCCCAAACTAAAATCAAACTCAATCAAATCTTCCACAAATAAAACGACAAACTCTTTATAGCACTCCCATAAGTCCAAATCAAACTACCAATTGCCACCAATCCAAATCCAAAATACACCTAAACCCACCTACCCTGAACACCTATGTTCATTAAGCATAAGGGTATAGGTAGGATGAGTTGTTAAGCAACATAATAAGTTTAAATGAGCACCGAGACTTTTCATGAGGATATGAGAGGAAGCATGGACCCGCATCCTTCTTTAGTTGTTTGGATACCTCTGAGGTCTATTAAACTTAATATGTCTGCTTAACGAAACCATCCTCAATTAAATTAAACAAAGTTTATTGAAACACAACATAGGAATTCACATAGACATCATAGGACTTGGTATACAACCAGGATCTTAACATAGACATCATAGGATTGAGTAGCTACTGCTTGTTAGTCCTACTTCTTCCTATTTTCTGGCATGCTTTAATTTCTGCAAAACTATAAACACATACATGCAATGCAATACTAAAGTTTCAGCTGGGAAAGACGAGAAGACCCTCCAGGTCCGCTTTTACTTTATTGCAATTTACCTTATTGCAATTTATTTACCTGCACTACATTTTACTTTTCTTGCATGATAAATAAGATTGTTGCATGAAAACTGAAACCTTTAGGATAGCCACAAAACTGAAACCCAAAACTAAATTAAAAGTCATACAAGATAAAATTCACCGCCACAATATTTCAAAATATAAGACAACTCAAAATTTAATCACAAACAGAACAACAAAAATTACAACTTTGACTAAATTAAAATGTCTCGTTGGATGATCGGGAATACCTCGGATGATATAACCCACGAGTTGCTAACATGATTTCCCACAGTCTAAATGAAAGTGTGGAACTCATTCAGTTGAGTTTAGCAAATTCATCTGGACCAAGTGAATCCGATGAAAATAACGGTGTCGGGATGACGGAACCGTGGGATGTTAATTGGTTCTGTTTAATCAACTTTAAGATTTGTTTTAATTAAAACACTAAAATATTTGGATTCTAAGACTTTTCTAAACCAAAACACTTCTCTCATCTCCTGATTTATGAATTCTAAAACTAAACCTCTGCGACAATAAGGAACTTGGAGCACAGTGGGCAGCACAACCATCGTCAACAGCAAAACTTGGGTCTACATCAGCAAAACCCTTCTTAGAAATTAAATAACAAAGCCATATGACTTCAAGGTAGTTTGCCTAGTGCAACATAAATCCTCAACTTTTTGTTAGGCATTTGCATAACTGTCTTATGCAAATTAAGCCCTAACCGGTCTTAGGACTCCGAGGTAGTCGTTTGGTACAACATAAACCCTCACATCTTCGAGGTTGTTTGTATGATTGTGTCATACAAATATAAGTCCTAATTAATTAAAACAGGCAGGATGAAACATTAAATAAACTCCCAAATCGAAGCCAAACAATAGGATAGTTTGGGAAGTTGCCAAGATTCTTCTTGGATCTCAAGCTTCCCCTACTTCTCTTCCTTTAGACTCCTGAAATAAACTGCTCCAAATTTGATCCATTCCTAATTGAAATTTCCAAAATCCAATTGTTTGAAAACCCTAAACTTTGAAATTCTTGAAAGCAAAACCACTGATCATTATCGAGAGTTTTCTTAAATGATTCCCGTCATTTAGGATGTAATTAACTATAGGGGCTTGCCCTTATAGGGAACTTTAAGAACCCAGGTAATATAAACCCCGCTTAATTCTTTTATATTAAGCGGGGAACACTGTCGGCTTATAAAATTGGTTCGCGGACCAAATAGATGTCACAAATCTTTTAGTTTATTTAATCGAGCCCCATCGTCAAGCGATTGTGACTATTCCTCGGGATAGATACACAGTTTGTGGTGCGGTGCTCGTTTATATAAACTATTTGGGATGTGAGATCAGTTTGATTTCATATCTTAAAAATTTCAACCTTAAAATTATTTTCAAAAAATCAAATGCTACTTCCTAAACTATATATATATACCTAAATTAAATTTTAAAACCTTAAAAAAAATACGCTGACAGCTTCTGGCGACTTCGCTGGGGATTAGTTCCTCTCTTCATTTAATCAGATGGTTTTGCTTTCATAAATCGATGTGAGTCCATGCCCCTAGTGGACCAAACTACTATTCTTTCCATTAGCATACCCCACTCATTTCTGTCTTGAGCGAGTATAGTTAACTCCTTTTTGGATTCTGGAGCCACTGTTTAGACACCCCTAAACAGAGAGGTTCCAGAATCCTCCCACGTCCCTAAAGAAGCGAGGTAGACCCCCAATAGGTGTGTTCGAACAGGAGCGATTTATTCATGTGATTTCAATGTGAATTCGACCTCCTCTGATTCTCGGACTGGGTCCGATACTTCATTCCTCTTTAGGTTTGACTTGTTGTAAACATGTCAAACTGGAGCTTCACTCTAACAACCTTCCAATAAACTCTAAACAAAATGAAATTTTGTTAAAATTTTAATTCAAAATAAAATTCTCAAAACCCATCGAATACACAATAATAAAATAAAATGCAAAATTTTGAGATAAAAAAATTCACGTGAATAAATTTTAAAGGATGCCCAGTTTATAGGACAAGTGCGTTAACTTAAGTATTACCGCTGGAATTACAAGGCAAAGAACGTCACTGAGTTCTGAATATTCTTCAAAAGATGATCTACACTTCCACCGAAGGACTGTCCCGCAACAAAGCTGCAATCAAAATGAATACGAGAAGGATAATGGGTAGTAGGTCCCGACCCTCCCACCACAAAACAGTAAAAAAAAGACAACAACTCGACAATGGGTCGTGGGTCCCATCCCTCCCACCACAGCAAAAAAAAATAATATGCTCAAGGACGTTCAAAGTTTAGCAGAAAGACAATCAAGAAGGGGGTGATACACGATGAAACTTCAACATTTTAATAAGAATATGACTTCGGGGGAGAATGAAATTAATGTCCTAATGACTGGGTCCTTAACTTTAAGGAATTCGGACTGGGTCCTAAGTAGATTTTGGAATGAAGCAGTGTGGTTGAAATACGAGTAATTAATCCGGGATATCAAGAGTCTTTTAATTTTCTGCCATGTGACTGGGTCCGGACTTTCGAAAAAGTTATAATATCCCAGGATTCATGTTAAGAAACCATTTCAGATTTATTAATTGGGAGAGTTTAGACATTCAAAATCTTTAACAGAAATATGCACTGTCAGATACAGTAATTCTCAGAAAACAAAAGGAGCACAAAAAAAAGTGTTTCTGAGGAGAAGCTTGAGGTGAGCACACAATTAAAAATTGGTGTCCCAATTTCGACATTCAAAATCTTTAACATGTGCTCCACCAGATATAGTAATCCTAAATAAAAAAAAGAGCGAAAAGCTCAATATATAAAAAAAAGAAAAGAGAAAAGAGAAATCAACTAAGCTCCCTGAGAAGAAGCTTGAGGCAAGCATATAATCAAAAATTGGTGTCTTAATCATCCCCCGATTAATAAAACTTGAAAGACTACCTTAAGAAGTTTCCTCTGATATTTTGCTTTTAAGAGAGTTAAGTGATTTTATGTCTTTTGGTCGGTAATTAATTGACTCAGAATTATCTTTGGACAATGAAAAATATTTCTATCACATGAGCATAAATTTTGAATATGCTTAGGCCCAGAAAGAAAGAATTAAAGAAATGGGATATGTTATTAGCATTTAATGGAAATTCAAACCTGAAGTCATGCCTTTCAATACTAGAGGATACAAATCCAACATCAATTCAAAGGGCGTCAGGGCAACTTTGCAAAGATAGCCTAGACAATCCTCCTAAATCAACGGTAAAGAGTGACGACTGTTACAAACGCAGCTACGAACTTGCAACATCATCAGCTGTGGTGTCCATAGAAACAACATATCTTTGTAGGTACTTGAAAGGATATAATTCCAATAGTACCTCAAAGACTAGGTCATTTTCTACAAAGGTCTTCGGTCAGTGGACGGTACCTCCAGGATAACTGCGCATCGTGATGTTTCAAAGACAAACTCGTTCTACAAAGCACAGATGCCGCACTTGTTTATGACTGGGTCCAAACCCTAACTAAAAAATAATAAAAATAAAAATAAAAATAAAAGGAAAAATGAAAAATCATGAGGCATAAATGAATAAAATAAAACTTCACAAAAAGAAACCAATAATAAATTCCCTCAACAAATCACAACAAATAAAAAAATGACAATTAAAAAAAAATAAAATAAAATAAAAAATCGAATAAGATAACGAAACAAACTTCAAGTCAAAACGAAACTTCAAATCAAAATAAAATCCGAAATCAAATTGAAATCTAAATCAAAACAAACTCGAATCATCGAAACAAAAAAAAAGAATCTCAATATTAAAAATAAACCTCAAATCTGAATCTCCAATCTGTACTTTCTAATGCAATCTCAAATCGAATCTCAAATCAAATCCCAATCGAATTCAAATTCAAACTTCCAAATCTAAAATCCAATCTTTTCAATTCTCTCCCTTGTCTGAGATAGGAGCAATCGATTCTATTGACACGGAGCCACGAGGTTTTCGATTTGGTTCTGATAGCGAGGAATCGTATCCGATCCAAACCAGTAACTTTTCGATCAACTCTTTTGAATGGGATATGTGACATCCTTATATTCCCTCCTAATTTGTTTCTTTCCACAAAAATCTTTTACAACTTTCATGAAATTCTCAAAACACCAAAATTTTACACTTTGCAAATCAACACTACCAATCTTTGCAAATCAATCGTGAAATCAAAAAAAATCAAATTTTAGAGGTTGAGGATTTTACATCCGATACCGCATTGCTTTAGGTTCTTTCCCTATCGCAATGGCTCAAATCAAAAAAATCAAATTTTAGAGGTTGAGGATTTTACATCTGATACCGCATTGCTTTAGGTTCTTTCCCTTGAAAGGATATAATTCCAATAGTACCTCGAAGACTAGGTCATTTTCTACAAAGGTCTTCGGTCAGTGGACGGTACCTCCAGGATAACTGCGCATCGTGATGTTTCAAAGACAAACTCGTTCTACGAAGCACAGATGCCGCACTTGTTTATGACTGGGTCCAAACCCTAACTAAAAAAACAAAAAAATATAAAAATAAAAATAAAAATAAAAGAAAAAAATGAAAAATCATGAGGCATAAATGAATAAAATAAAACTTCACAAAAAGAAACCAATAATAAATTCCCTCAACAAATCACAACAAATAAAAAAATGACAATTAAAAAAAATAAAATAAAATAAAAAATCGAATAAGATAACGAAATAAACTTCAAGTCAAAACGAAACTTCAAATCAAAATAAAATTTGAAATCAAATTGAAATCTAAATCAAAACGAACTCGAATCATCGAAACAAAAAAAAAAGAATCTCAATATTAAAAATAAACCTCAAATCTGAATCTCCAATCTGTACTTTCTAATGCAATCTCAAATCGAATCTCAAATCAAATCCCTATCGAATTCAAATTCAAACTTCCAAATCTAAAATCCAATCTTTTCAATTCTCTCCCTTGTCTGAGATAGGAGCAATCGATTCTATTGACACGGAGCCACGAGGTTTTCGATTTGGTTGTGATGGCGAGGAATCGTATCCGATCCAAACCAGTAACTTTTCGATCAACTCTTTTGAATGGGATATGTGACATCCTTATATTACCTCCTAATCTGTTTCTTTCCACAAAAATCTTTTACAACTTTCATGAAATTCTCAAAAAACCAAAATTTTACACTTTGCAAATCAAAACTACCAATCTTTGCAAATCAATCGTGAAATCAACAAAAATCAAATTTTAGAGGTTGAGGATTTTACATCCGATACCGTATTGCTTTAGGTTCTTTCCCTATCGCAATGGCTCAAATTAAAAAAATCAAATTTTAGAGGTTGAGGATTTTACATCCGATACCGCATTGCTTTAGGTTCTTTCCCTATCGCAGTGGTTCAAATCAAAAAAATCAAATTTTAGAGGTTGAGGATTTTACATCCGATACCGCATTGCTTTAGGTTCTTTATCCATCGCAATGGTTCAAATCGAAAATCAAATTTTAGAGGTTGAGGATTTTACATCCGATACCGCATTGCTTTAGGTTCTTTCCCTATCGCAATGGTTCAAATCAAAAATCAAATTTTAGAGGTTGAGGATTTTACATCCGATACCGCATTGCTTTAAGTTCTTTCCCTATCGCAATGGTTCAAATCAAAAAATCAAATTTTAGAGGTTGAGGATTTTACATCCAATACCGCATTTCTTTAGGTTATTTCCCTATCGCAATGGTTCAAATCAAAAATCAAATTTTAGAGGTTGAGGATTTTACATCCGATACCGCATTGCTTTAGGTTCTTTCCCTATCGTAATGGCTCAAATCAAAAATCAAATTTTAGAGGTTGAGGATTATACATCCGATACCGCATTGCTTTAGGATCTTTCCCTATTGCAATGGTTCACTCTCAAAAATCAAATTTTAGAGGTTAAGGATTTTACATCCGATACCGCATTGCTTTAGGTTTTCTCCCTATCGTGATGGTTCAAATCAAAATCAAATTTTAGAGGTTGAGGATTTTACATCTGATACCGCATTGCTTTAGGATCTTTCCCTATTGTAATGGTTCACTCTCAAAAATCAAATTTTAGAGGTCGAGGATTTTACATCGTATACCGCGTTGCTTTAGGTTCTTTCCCTATCGCAATGGTTCAAATCAAAAATCAAATTTTAGAGGTCGAGGATTTTACATCCGATACCGCATCGCTTTAAGTTCTTTCCCTATCGCAATGGTTCAAATCAAAAATCAAATTTTAGAGGTTGAGGATTTTACATCCGATACTGCATTGCTTTAGGTTCTTTCCCTATCGCAATGGTTCAAATCAAAATCAAATTTTAGAGGTTGAGGATTTTACATCCGATACCGCATTACTTTAGGTTCTTTCCCTATCGCAATGGTTCAAATCAAAAATCAAATTTTAGAGGTTGAGGATTTTACATCCGATACTGCATTGCTTTAGGTTCTCTCCCTATCGCAATGGTTCAAATCAAAAAATCAAATTTTAGAGGTTGAGGATTTTACATCCGATACCGCATTGCTTTAGGTTCTTTCCCTATCGCAATGGTTCAAATCGAAAATCAAATTTTAGAGGTTGAGGATTTACATCCGATACCGCATTGCTTTAGGATCTTTCCCTATTGCAATGGTTCACCCTCAAAAATCAAATTATAGAGGTTGAGGATTTTACATCCGATACCGCATTGCTTTAGGTTCTTTCCCTATCGCAATGGTTCAAATCAAAAAAATCAAATTTTAGAGGTTAAGGATTTTACATCCGATACCACATTGCTTTAGGATCTTTCCCTATTGCAATGGTTCACTCTCAAAAATCAAATTTTAGAGGTTGAGGATTTTACATCTGATACCGTATTGCTTTAGGATCTTTCCCTATTGTAATGGTTCACTCTCAAAAATCAAGTTTTAGAGGTTGAGGAGTTTACATCCGATACCGCATTGCTACAGGTTCTTTCCCTATCGCAATGGTTCAAATAAAAAAAATCAAATTTTAGAGGTTGAGGATTTTATGTCCGATACCGCATTGCTTTAGGTTCATTGCCTATCGCAATTGCTCAAATAAAAAAAATCAAATTTTAGAGGTTGAGGATTTTGCATCCGATACTGCATTGGTTTTTATTCTTTCCCTATCACAATGGTTCAAGTCGAATATCAAATTTTAGAGGTTGAGGATTTTACATTCGATACCGCATTGCTTTAGGATCTTTCCCTATCGTAATGGTTCAAATCGAAAATCAAATATTAGAGGTTGAGGATTTTACATCCGATACCACATTGCTTTAGGTTCTTTCCCTATCGCAATGGTTCAAATCGAAAATCAAATTTTAGAGGTTGAAGATTTTACATCCGATACCGCATTGCTTTAGGTTCTTTTCCTATCGCAATGGTTCAAATAAAAAAAATCAAATTTTAGAGGTTGAGGATTTTACATCTGATATCGCATTGCTTTAGGATCTTTCCCTATTGCAATTGTTCACTCTCAAAAATAAAATTTTAGAGGTTGATGATTTTACATCCGATACAGCATTGCTTTAGGTTCTTTCCCTATCGCAATGGCTCAAATCAACAAAAATAAAATTTTAGAGGTTGAGGATTTTACATCCGATACCGCATTGCTTTAGGATCTTTCCCTATCACAATGGTTCAAATCAAAATCAAATTTTAGAGGTTGAGGATTTTACATCCAAAACATCATTGCTTTAGGATTCCTACCTAGGCTCCAATTCTCATTTCAAAATCCAGAATTTCCACGGAATCAATCTTGAAATCAACCTTGAATCCAACTTCAATTTAAATCAAAGCTCTGATCAAATCAAAATTCGAACTCAAAATTAAAACTTGAAATAAAAAAAATGAAACGAATCTAAAATCCAATATCTTAAAATCTTGTGATTTGAAAATTTTCCTCCTTTCCCCAGCGGAAACAACTCTCTCTTAATTCTACGTTCTGTCTTAAGTATTTTACTTAGGCAGCTTTGTGTTGGTTTGTTGATCTTTTCGATCAACACCAATACACGCAGTGTGCCCGTCCAGCACACCACACCTATCAGGGGTCCATTTGTCGACCTCACTTTCGGTCGAGGTCTAGTATCTCTTTAGAATATCCTAGGGTCTAGCCATAGGACTCTCCTGGTGACTTTCTTAAAGGACTAGTTATGGAACCCTCCCCATAGAAATTCAAAACTCTTCTTGCTTCACTAGGGGGTTTTCATATGCTTAAGGCCTCACCTCCACCTTATGGTAGGAAAAAAGGCAAGCATAAGGAATCCTAGGGGAAGTCTCCTATAGGTGGTAAGACCTTAGGATTTTCCTTGAGGGAGGTCTGGAGCTCACCACTCATACACTTCACATTCACAACATACACACACTGCACATTCTAATTTCAACCCTGAACTCTTTGGAAACTCATGTGGATAGCCCAGCCCTAAGTCTATGACTAAGTGGTAGGGACCAACACATAGAGGACCAAATGTAAGTGACCCTTGGTCATTACATCATGCTCACCTTGAAGCCATCTTCAAATTTCCAAAATTTCAATTTTTGGCCCCTTTGCCCCCTAAATAACCCTGAACTACCCAAAATACCCAAAATTTCAAAAATTACCCAAATTCACCAAAATTCCTCAAAAATCATTCCAAGATATTCCTTGCCACTCAAATTGACCATTCATGACCAAAAATTCTAAAATTTCCAAAAATACCCCCCAATACCCTCAAAATACCCAAAATACCCTTTTTGCCCAAAAAATCCAAAAATTCCAAAAAAAATCTCAAAAAAATTCCAAAAAATTCTAAAAATTCCCAATTCCATTTTGTTCAACTATACTATGGGTCAATTTTGCCAAATTAATACACTTTCAATCCAAAATCCCAACTTGGCCCATTTAACCTAAAGGTGCCTAAACCAAACCCAATCTTGCCCAATTGATCCCAATTTTCTTCAAATTCAATTATAAACAAAAATTAAACATCCCCAATATCAACTTAGACCAAATTCAAGCCCAATGTTACCCTTATTTGAATCCAATTCCACTTGAAATCCAAAATCCCCAAATTGGTCTAAATAACCCAAAACTCTTAAAGTGAGCCAATGTCAATCAATTCCTTCAAAATTTCCATTCCAAACTCTTTATAACACCTCCTTAAACTTAATTGGATCATCAATTGCCCATAATTTGAGATCAGGTCTTACCCAAAATCCATTTTGGACCAAAACCACCCCATTTTGACCCAAGCTGGACACATGTTTTAAATCCACCAAATTGACCCCTTAAACCTTGTCAAAACCATTTTATGTCTTCATTAAAGTTCTTCTAGACAACCATATCTACATTATTACGGAAGACCTCGGAACCCCATTCCCACTCAAACCCAATCTAATTTGACCCGAACCCAACATGGTCCAAAATAATCAAAAATCCAATCCATGCCAAAATTGAACCTCCAAATGAGCTCAAAGCCAATTTGTGTCTTCATGAAAAATCTTCATCACAATAATATAAACAATATTTATCGAGACACCTAGACCTCATTCTCAGTCAAACTCAAGTTATGTTTGCCCAAACCCAAATGAATCTAATTAAACTAATAATTCAAATTAGATCAAGTTAAATCAAAAATAATTAAATTAAACATCATGACACCCCTAAAATAATTATATATATAATAAAATATATATATCAAACAAATAAAATTAAATTAAATTAAATTAAAAAAAACAAAAAAAAATCTTCCCTCATCCATCACTTCCATCACTTCTTCTCCCTCACCCTACATGCCACCTCATCCCTCATCCATCACCTCCACCATAACTCCTCCTCACCTCCACCATATCTCTCCCTCACTCTCCCATTCATCCTTAGTTATGAGCCTCCTCCATAAATCCCCCCATAAACACTCTTAAATACCCCTTACACTCGCTTACACTCACTTACTTCACCATTCCAATCTCTCCCAACTCCTTGGCTGTGAGCCTCCCTTTATTTTTTTCTTCCTTCCAAGATTAGCCACACTCATTCACTTCCTCCCCTAGCCAAAGTCTCCAACAAGTGCCTCACCAAAGCTAAGGTAATATTTTTCCCCCCTACTTTTCATCCCTTGGATATTTAAGCTCCAAGAAAAATGTTTTACCCCTTTCATGCCTAGCCTAAAACATCACACACACATGCACAATTTAAATGTTCTTCTTCCTTTAGAAAGACCTTTAAATTCACATACAAATTGTTTAATTTCTTTCAGCTTTCATGCATGTTTTTTTCTATGTATCCATGTATAGCTTTAAGATCCCTCTCTTTCATGCAAATGTTTTCATGCTTAGCTTTTTTATTTTTCTCATGCAAACTTCCATGTAAAAAAATCATGTGTAGGTTGTTTATCCTTCATGCTATCTTCACTTTATTCATGCATAGGCTTAGGGATTTCTTTTATGCAAAGTTATTTAGCCATTTAAGCTTACTAGTTTAAATAATTACAAATCTACCACCTAGCTTTCGTTACCTTAAAAATGAATTTTAAAATTTTTAGTATAACATAAAGGAAATGGAAATTAAAGAGAAATGAACATAACATAACTATATATGAATTTTTAATAATGTATGAATAACATAACATAAAGAAAAAGAAAAGAAAAAAAAAGAAAAAGAGAAATGTAACATAAAAAGAAAGAAAAATGAAAGAAGAAAAGAAATAAAAATAAAATGTATGAATAACATAACTTTACATATATGTAAAATAATAATAACAATATGAAAGTAACAAACATAATATGATAAGAATAAAATAAATAATTATAAACTTAAAAAAAAAAAGATAATGAAAATATAAGATAATAATAATAATAATAACGAAAATAATAATTGTAAATATAAATAAATAACAAAAATAAGTAAATAAAAATGTCATTCTTTTTAAAATAATATAAGTGTAATTATATGAATAAATATTAATTCTAATAGCTTTAAATAATGGATAATAATTTAAAATAAAAAAAAGAATAATTGAAGAGAGAGAAAATAAAAAGCTTTATAAATAAATAAATAATAATAATAAAATGATGATAATAAATAATGTAAAATAATAACATAAATTAATAATAATAAATCAATAATATTTAAGTAATAAAAATGTACATATAATTAATTAAAAATAAAATAACTTATAAGGAATAATAAAATAAATAATACATATATATATAAATTGAAAATAATTTAAATAATATAAATGAATAATGAATTAAATTTAAAAAATTAAATAATAATTAAATTAAATAAATTACATTAAATAATAATTAAGTAAACTAAAAACAATTAAATAAATAATAGTTTAAACTAAATTAAATAAATTAATTAAATTAAATAAATCAAAATTATATTAAATTAAATGATGATGTAAATAAATAAATAATTTAAAATTAAATTAAAATTAATTAAATAAATTAAAACAAATTAAATAAAGTTAAATTAAATTAAATTAAATAATAATGTAAATAAATAATAAATGAAATGAAATTAATTTAAATTAAATAAATAAATAAAGTTAGATTAAATTAAATTAAATTAAATAATAATGTAAATAATAAATGAAATTAAATTAAATCAATTAAATAAATTAATTTAAATTAAATTAATAAATAAAGTTAAGTTAAATTAAATTAAATTAAATAAATAATAAATTAAATTAAATAAATTATACTAAATTAAATAATAATAAATTAAATTACACTAAATTAAATAATAATGCAAATAAATGATAAATTAAAATGAAATAAACTTAATTAAATTAAATTAAATTTAATAGTAATTGTAAATAATAATTAATTAAATTAAATTAAATTAAAAATAAATGATAAATTAAAATAAAACAAATTAAATAAAGTTAAATTAAATTAAATTAAATAATAATTGTAAATAATTATAAATTAAATTAAATTAATTTAATTAAATTAAATAATAAAATAAATTAAAACTAAAATAATAATAAATAAATATCAAGCTAAAGTAAAATAAAATAAATAAATAACAATTAATTAAATAAATAATGATAAAGTAAATAAATCACATAAGATAAAAAATAATAAATTAAATAAACCATAAAGATAATAATAATTTTAATCACACATAAAAGATAATAATTTTAAATAACATAACATCATAAGAATAAAATAACATACAATAATGATATAACATATAAACAAAATACAACAATAACATACTACAATCATCACAACAATCACAACAACAACAACAATCCCAACACAACAACAATCACAACACACAACAACAATCCCGACCACAATACAATACCAACACGATAACAATCAACCCTAGGATAGGCCTCCTGAGGCATGGTTTATTTTTCTCTTTATAAAGACCCGTAGGAAATCACAACATAATAAAGATACCCTTATGCCTAGTGAATGCATGGAGTAACCCAAATTTTACTCGATGTCCACACAACCTTCCCAATTCACATTCCAAACTCAAATCAAACCAAAATCAAACCAAACCAAATCAAACCAAACAAAATCCAAACCAAAACCAAAATCAAACCAAAATTAAACCAAAACCAAAACAAAACCAAAACCCAAACAAAAACTAAAAAAAAACAAACCTAGTTCAAACCCAAACCAAATACAAATACAAACCAAATTCAAAGCCCAAAATCCCCAAACTAAAATCAAACTCAATCACATCCTCCACAAATAAAACCACAAACTCTTCATAGCACTCCCATAAGTCCAAATCAAACTACCAATTGCCACCAATCCAAATCCAAACTATACCTAAACCCACCTACCCTGAACACCTTTGTTCATTAAGCATAAGGGTATAGGTAGGATGAGTTGTTAAGCAACATAATAAGTTTAAATGAGCCCGAGACTTTTCATCAGGATATGAGAGGGAAGCATGGACCTGCATCCTTCTTTGACGGTTTGGATACCTCTCGAGGTCTATTAAACTTAATATGTACGCTAACGAAACCATCCTCAATTAAATTAAACAAAGTTTATTGAAACACAACATAGGAATTCACATAGACATCATAGGACTTGGTAGACAACCAGGATCTTAACATAGACATCATAGGATTGAGTAGCTACTGCTTGTTAGTCCTACTTCTTCATGTTTTCTGGCATGCTTTAATTTCTGCAAAACTATAAACACATACATGCAATGCAATACTAAAGTTTCAGCTGGGAATGACGAGAAGACCCTCCGGGTCCGCTTTTACTTTATTGCAATTTACCTTATTGCAATTTATTTACCTGCACTGTGGTTTACTTTTCTTGCATGATAAATAAGATTGTTGCATGAAAACCGAAACCTTTAAGATAGCCACAAAACTGAAACCCAAAACTAAATTAAAAGTCATACAAGATAAAATTCACCGCCACAATATTTCAAAATATAAGACAACTCAAAATTTAATCACAAACAGAATAACAAAATTACAACTTTGACTAAATTAAAATGTCTCGTTGGATGATCGGGAATACCTCGGATGATGTAACCCATGTGTTGCTAACAAGATTTCCCACGGTCTAAATGAAAGTGTGGAACTCATTCAGTTGAGTTTAGCAAATTCATCTGGACTAAGTGAATCCGATGAAAATAACGGTGCCGAGATGACGGAACCGTGGGATCTTAATCGGTTCTGTTTAATCAACTTTAAGATTTATTTTAATTAAAACACTAAAATATTTGGATTCTAAGATTTTTCTAAACCAAAACACTTCTCTTATCTCCTGATTTATGATTTCTAAAACTAAACCTCTGCGACAATAAAGAACTTGGAGCACAGTGGGCAGCACGACCATCGTCAACAGCAAAACTTGGGTCTACATCAGCAAAACCCTTCTTAGAAATTAAATAATAAAGCCATAGGACTTCGAGGTAGTTTGCCTAGTGCAACATAAATCCTAAACTTTTTGTTAGGCATTTGCATAGTTGTCTTATGCAAATTAAGCCCTAACCGGTCTTAGGACTCCGAGGTAGTCGTTTGGTACAACATAAACCCTCACATCTTCAAGGATGTTTGTATGATTGTGTCATACAAATATAAGTCCTAATTAATTAAAACAGGCAGGATGAAATATTAAATAAACTCCCAAATCGAAGCCAAACAATATGATAGTTTGGGAAGTTGCCAAGATTCTTCTTGGATCTCCAGCTTCCCCTACTTTTCTTCCTTTAGACTCCTGAAATAAACTGCTCCAAATTTGATCCATTCCCAATTGAAATTTCCAAAATCCAATTTTTTGAAAACCTTAAACTTTGAAATTCTTGAAAGCAAAACCACTGAACATTATCGAGAGTTTTCTTAAATGATTCCCGTCATTTAGGATGTAATTAACTATAGGGGCTTGCCCTTGTAGGGAACTTTAAGAACCCAGGTAATATAAACCTTGCTTCATTCTTTTATATTAAGCAGGGGAACCTGTCGGCTTATAAAATTGGTTCGCAGACCAAACGGATGTCACAAATCTTTTAGTACAAATCTTTTAGTTTATTTAATCGAGCCCCATCGTCAAGCAGTGTGACTATTCCTCGGGATAGATACACAGTTTGTGGTGCGGTGCTCGTTTATATAAACTATTTGGGATGTGAGATCAGTTTGATTTCATATCTTAAAAATTTTAAACTTAAAATTATTTTCAAAAAATCAAATGCTACTTCCCAAACTATATATATATACCTAAATTAAATTTTACAACCTAAAAAAATATGCCGACAGTATTGTGCATACTGATCATTCTGCTATTAAATATTTGATGCAAAAGAAGGATACTAAACCAAGATTAATTAGATGGGTACTTTTAATGCAAGAATTCGATTTTGTGGTGATTGATAGAAAAGGAACTGAAAATCAAATTGCTGATCATTTGTCAAGACTAGAACATAATGTATTATCTGACACCGACAAAGAAATAATAGACAGTTTCCCTGATGAAAAATTTCATAATATTAATGAGTGGAAAATACCTTGGTATGCGGATATAGTAAATTATTCAGTAAGTGATATTATGCCACCTATGCTAATATTATAGCAACGGAAAAATTTATTCATAATTAAAAATCATATTTTTTGGATGAACCATATTTATATAAGCAATGTAATGATCTTATTATTAGGAGATGTGTGCCTTATGAAGAAATTGAACAGGTCATTCAGAAATGTCATGATTCTGATTTTGGAGGACATTTTTGAATTGATAAAATTAAATATAAAATCTTACAAGCTGGATTTTATTGGCCTACTCTTTTTAGAGATGTTTACAGATATATCAAAACCTGTGATAGATTCCAACGAGTAGGTAATATATCTAGAAGAAATGAAATGCCTCTAAATTTCATATTATAAGTTGATATTTTTTATGTTTGGGGATTAGATTTCATGGGACCATTTATTCCCTCATTTGGGAACTTATATATTTTAATTGTTGTTGATTATGTATCAAAGTGGATAGAAGCACGAGATTTACCTCGATGTGATGCTAAAAGTGTTTCAAGATTCTTAATGAAAAACATTTTCACAAGATTTGGTATGCCGAGAGTGATTATCACTGACAGAGGATCCCATTTTAGGAATAAATACATTCAAAGATTAGCAGAAAAGTCTAGTATTGTTCATAAATTCTCTACTGCTTATCATCCGCAAACTAGTAGTTTAGCGGAAGTTTCTAATAGAGAGATCAAACAAATTTTAGAAAAGACTGTAAACCCATTTTACGATCTTTTCTAAAATTTGTTTGATCTCTCTATTAGAAACTTCCGCTAAACTACTAGTTTGAGGATGATAAGCAGTAGAGAATTTATGAACAATACTAGACTTTTCAGAGTAGATTGGACTGCAAGATTAGATACTGCATTATGAGCATACAGGACTGCTTATAAAACTTCTATTGGTATGACTTCTTACAGGCTTATATATGGAAAAACTTATCACTTACCAGTAGAATTGGAGCATAAAGCTTATTGGGCGATTAAAGAATTTAATTATAATTTGAAAAATGTTGGTGAGAAGAGAAAGCTGTAATTGAATGAATTAGAAGAATTAAGAAATGAATCTTACAATAACAATATAATTTGTAAGGAAAAACTAAATTTAAGACATGATCGGAAGATTAATCGAAAGAACTTTGAACAAGGACAAGAAGTTTTGCTTTACAATACAATGCTAAAATTATTTTCAGGGAAATTGAAGTCTCGATGGTTATGACCCTTTACTGTAACTCAGGTTTTTACTTATGGAGCTGTTGAAATTGAAGATCCGAAGACTAGGAATAGATTTAAAGTAAATGGAAATAGATTAAAACCATATTTTGAGGGTAAAAGACCAAACTTTAAAGAGGTTTTAATGCTCAGTCAACCTGAATAACACCTGAATGGGTCGGGATGACTACGTTAAACCAAGCACCCAGAGTTATCTTTAATAGTTATGTGTTTATTTGAATTTATCGTTAGTTTGTATTAATATTAAGTCCTACTACTTATATTTACCCTTTTGATTATCATAGAATTTGAATCCATTGAGAAAATTAGGAACATATTGGACCACGGTGTTTTTATGCAAATTTTTGCCAAGGGCGCCAACGGCGAGTTCGACACCGTTGATGGCGGATTTTTCCTGAGAGCTGTGCTATTTAATTGCATAAGGCTCGTCGATGGCACCTTCGAGGCCGCCGACAGTGAGATCGGCGAGTGGGTAGTTTTTCGTGTTCAAAACAACAGTTTTTGGCGGTTTTTAGCGAATTTGTCTTTTATAAATTCTTATGGATGGTTCCTAAACATTCCAAACTCCCAAAAATGAATGGATTCTCTCTTCAATTCTTCTCAAATGGCTTCAAATTTGATTGATAATTCAAGATTTCGAGTATACAACAGGAGAAAGTTCGTCAGTGCAAGGTGTAGCCACTCTTCAACAAGGTAATCTCGAAGAAAAGATTGATTAAAGAAAGAAAATTTGTCAATAGAGGACAAAGTGATTCTTTGTTACCAATTGAAGAAATGATTGTTTGAAGAAGATGGAAAGTGTTCTGCTACACTACTGCAGCAGTAGTCATTCCATTGGTTAAAGAATTCTACGCAAATTTACATGGAATCAACCAAAGAAGCATTTATGTGCTAGGTAGGTGGATTACATTTAATTCGAGGAGAATTAATGAGATATATATGCTTGAGAATGTTCCAGTCTGTTACTTTTCAAATTTCGTGCCGACGAAAGAAAAGATGAATGAGATATATCAATTTTTGACAGACGAACACGATGAACAGGAAGTTAGAGAGAATGGGTATGTTAGTTTCTCTACTACTCTTTTAAATCCTGTTTCGAAACACTGGCACTTTTTCATCTCTGCAAAATTGCTACCGATGATGAAAATTGGCAAGGTTACGTAAGAAAGTGCAATCTTAAACTACTCTGCATTCAGAGGGGATGGCCCATTAATATTGGATCGATTATTGTGAAATATGTTTATGGCCTGATCGTTCAAGGATCATCCTAAGGGCTTGGACATCTTTCCATAATTTTCTCGATTTGCAGTTCGTTTCAAGTTTCGTACGAGATTTGGGAGAAGATATTGCTACCTTGGAAACCCTTAGATCCAACTCAGATGTTCCCAACCATTGATGGAGAGAGTGATGTAGGTTTGATCCTGAATCAAGCTTCACATAATTTTGTTCCAGTTAACCTTTATTAGCAGACAAGACACTATTACTCATGCATAAAATCAAAAGTCTGGAGAATCAGGTACAGAACTTAACAAGCAAAGTTAACAATATGTTTGATTTCTTCAATTACATCGATTGGAGAATGAAAGAGCATTTTGACCATACTGGACAATTTGAAGCAAGTTTAGTGCAATTGATGATAAAGATGGGATGGATCGATGAAGATTCCACTGAAGAATTCCCATTCAGACATTTTTACAACTTATTTGTCCATGTTCAAATGATGGGAGATATCAAAGGACAGACCAGTGCTAGTTCAGAAGAGTAGTGGACTTAATTAGTTTATTTCAGTATATTGTGTTGGATTTAAACAATGTTTGTTTGTGTGTTTGATTAGTTTGCTTTTAATCTCAGTATAGATGAGATTAAGTTTGAAATGTTTGTTTTCAACTTTTTGAGTGTTGTGGCTTGGATTGTGACGCTGATTGATGGATTTAGGTTGAAAGAATACCTACTTATGTGTGTTATGTATTGTGTATTGCAAAAAAACTTGGATTTAATATATATAAAAATGTGAAGTTTGTTGTGCGTACATTTATTTGTGTTAATACATCACTAATTAAATAAAATATATAACAAGAAGGATCGAACGGATGATGAAGAGGCTTAAAATTGAGAAAAATTGCAAAATGTTCAATTTTAGAGAATCTCGCTGACGGCGCCCTCGAGGCAACCGATGACACATTTTTCCTGAAAAGAACAGGAAATTAACTCCATAGAGCCTTTCGACGATGCTGTCACAAAAAATACCTATTTACTGTGATTTTGACTGGTCAAATGCCACTATTCATCTTCTTCTTCACCTTTTTACCCAAAAAACTGTCGGCATATTTTTAGGTTGAGTGTTTTGAAAAGGGGGTCGCCTACAGAAGTTGTCGGCGAATTTTTTTAGATTTTAAATTTAATTTAAATATGTATAATTTAGAAAGTAGTATTTGATTTTGAAAATAATTTTAAGTTTGAAAATTTTAAGATATGAAATCAAAACCGATCTCACATCCCAAATAGTTTATATAAATGAGCATCGCACCACAAACCGTATATCTATCCCGAAGAATGTAGACACATCGCTTAATGATGAGGCTTGGTTAAATAAACTAGAAGATTTGTGACATCCGATTGGTCCGCGAACCAACTTTATAAGTCGATAGATTCCCTCGCTTAATATAAAGAAATTAAGCGGGGTTTATATTACTCGGGTTCTTAAAGTTCCCTATAAGGGCAAGCCCCTATAGTTAATTACATCTTAAATGACGGGAATCACTTAAGAAAACTCTCAATAATGATCAGTGGTTTTGCTCTCAAGAATTTCAAAGTTTAAGGTATCAAATGAATTGGATTTTGGAAATTTCTATAGGGAATAGCTCGGATTTGGAACAATTTATTTTAAGAATCCGAAGAAGAGAAGTTGGAGAAGCTGAGGATCCAAGAAGAATCTTGGCAACTTCCCAAACTATCCTATTGTTTGGCTTCAATTTAGGAGTTTATTTAATGTTGCAATCCTGCCAATTTTATTTATTTAGGTCTTATATTTGTATGACATAATCACACAAATAGCCTCGAAGATGTGAGGGTTTATATCGTATCAAACGACCACCTCGGAGTCCTAGTATCGGTTAGGGCTTAATTTGCATAACATGATTATGCAAAAGCCTAATGAAAAGTTAAGGATTTATGTTGCACTAGGAAAACTACCTCGAAATCCTATGGCTTGGTTATTTAATACTAAGAATAGTTTTGTTGATGTAGACACAAGTTTTGCTGATGACGATGGCCGTGCTGGCCACTATGCTCTAAGCTTCTTGTTGTTGCAGAGGTTTAGTTTTAGAAGGTGAAAATCAGGAGATGAGAGAAGTGTTCTAGTTTAGAAATCTTAAAGTCCAAATATTTTTAATATTTTAATTAAAACAAATCTTAAAGTTGTTTAAACAGAACCGATTAAGATCCCACGGTTCTGTCATCCCGGCACCTTTATTTTCATCGAATTCACTTAGTCCAGATGAATTTGCTAAACTCAACTGAATGACTTCCACACTTTCATTTAGACCGTGGGAAATCCCGTTAGCAACACGTGGGTTACATCATCCGAGGTATTCCCGATCATACAACGAGACATTTTAATTTAGTTGCAATTGTAGTTTTGTTATTCTGTTTGTGATTAAATTTTGAGTTGTTTTATATTTTGGAATGTTGTGGCGGTGAATTTTATCTTGTAGTGACTTTTAATTTAGTTTTGGTTTCAGTTTTGTGGCTATCCTATAGGTTTTAGTTTTCATGCAACTATCTTGTTTAACATGCAAGAAAAAGTAAAGTGCAATGCATGTAGGTAAATTGCAATAAAATAAAAGTGTACCTGGAGGGTCTTCCCGTCATCCCAAGCCGCACTTAAAACACATGTTAAGGCATTTAAATATTTCAATAAGATATTTCAATAAGTACCTAGGTAAAGCTAAGGGAAAGGTTTTGGTTGTCTACCAAGATCCTAGTCCTATAACTAGTCATCTCCTATGACATCTAGGTTCTTGTGTTTTGTTTAAGGATGATTTTCTTCATCAAAAAACGATTAAATTCAATTGTTCTTCTAAAACATCCCGTCATATTGAGAAAGTGCTTAGGACGAGTCCTAAACATCTTTTCAATATTTCTGAGATTATTTTGAGTCCAAGTAAATTTAGTTGCACAGGTAAATTAATCATCCAGGAGTTAAGTTAAGCTTTGTCTCTTGCTCAATGAACTTGAGCATTTGATTACCTAATGAATGAAGTGACATCTCACTTAATACTCCATTTAAGAGTTATAATAATTAAAGCCTTTAGGGGCAAGTTGGTTTGTTGAGAATTTTAATCATTCTTAATTTGAAATTTGAATTAATGGTTTAAAGTGATTTAGTTTAATTATGAGGTTAATAATTTTAAGTTTGGAATAGTGTTCAAATTATATTTTGGTTTAAATCTTTGTACTTTAAGTGATCATAATATCTTAAATTTGTTTTACTTTTATTATTGAATGATGATAACTTAATTTAATTTAAATTTGATTTGATTTAATTTAATTTAATTTAATTTAATTTAAATATTTTTTTTAATTTAGCTAACATAATTGTTAAAATGTTAATTTAATTTAATTTTAATTTTAATTTAATTTTTACTTAATTTAATTTAATTTAATAATTAAATTATTTAATATTTTGAGCTTTTCTTTAATTTAAGGGTTATTTATTTTTTAATTTTTAATTTACTTAGTTTGGATTATCATTTTAATCTTAATTAAAAGTTAAATATTATTGAAGTGATTTATTTAGGGATTTTTTTATTAAAGGATTAATATCCTCTCAAATTATATCCTTATTTTTAATAATTCAAATTTTCATTAATCTTCCAAAAATTTAAATTATTTAAATAATTAAAATTTCAATTTGGTTCATTAAAAGTGATTAATGGTTTCTTATCCTTTTAATTTCCTAAAGTTTCAATTATCCAAGAATGATAAAATCAAATATTTACCCTCCATTTTAATTAAACCTAAAATTTTAATTAAGGAGTTTAAATTCTTTAATTACCTTTATGCCCTTTTAGGCTTATTTATTTCAAAAACTCTCTAAATTGAGTTCAAATAAACTTGAAACTTTTATGTCACTTCACTCATAAGTCAATTAAGGCATTAGAGGAGAAAATGTGATTTTTCTGAATTTAATTTATTTATATGATTATTTTAGTGAAAAATAAGGGATTTCAAGGAAAATTCAACAACATGATCAAGGTAAGGTTTCAATCCTTAAGAAAATTATAGAAGGTTCCTAATGACTAAAGGACCACTTGGACCAATTTTGGTGATTTTTTGAATTATATTTTATTTATTATAATTATTTTGAGTTTTAGAGTATTAATTAATTATAAAATAAAATTAAAGCTGAAAAATGGATTTTATATTTTTCTTAAATCTCTCTAACCTCAAGGAGTTTAGAAAAAAAATTTTACAATTTTCTGATTTTTCTTTGATTTATTAGAATTAATTTAGTGAAAAGGTTGGAAAATATATTTTTTAATATTAAAAATTGTTTTAAGCATTTAAAATTCAAAATCTTTACTTTGAGACTTGGGAAAAATATTTAGTTTGTTCCTAAGTGATTAGGAGTCAAAATATGACATTTTTATGATTTTTAATATTTTTATGATTTTTATTATTTTTTAATTATTTCAAATATTAAAATATGATTAAAAATGAAAAATTTTAGAAAATTCCAATTTTAATTTTTGTAGACTCCTCTAATATCAGAGAGCCCACAAAACCAATTTGGTGAATTTTTTAAATGTATTTTTGGAGTTATAAATTTTTAAAGTTTAATTTTGGTTATGTGACTTAATTAATTCATTTAGTGAGGCTAAACATTTCCAATTGATATAAAATTTTTATATGAGATTCCACTGATCCTAAAGTTTAGTGGAGAATTATTTTCAAGATATTTTAATGTGTGGTTAACCCTAATTAATTAAAATTCAATTTTAGGTATTTAGGCTAATTAGGACTATTCTTAATGAGTAAATTCAAAATATAATTATCATAGGGTCCTCTGGTCCTAAGAAATTTCACCAAATTTTTCTAGAATTTATTGGACAATATGCTAATTGTTGGAATTAAAATACCAAAAACAGTGACATAAACTTGAAAAACACATAACTTTCCATAGAGATGGCCTCTGACCTTGAAAAATTCATGGAATGTTTCCAAGATCAGAGGCTTCAAAAGCACTATGGTCTCATGCCATGGTGAATTGTCTATATAAATGAAGAATCAAAATACCAAACTGAGTAAATAATTAATTAAAAATAAAATACTCATCAAAATAACTTGATTTCTTTTTCACATTATTCTCCACTACTCACTGAGTAAGAGGGTATTTTTAGTTTATTTTTATGATTTTCCTACACAAAGATATGGATTTTCTAAGTTCTGGGTATTTAAATAAATCAAAAAAATCTATATTTTTCTACTTATCCACGCGGCGCCGACTCATCCTCGGCAGCTCCGAAAGCCCACGCGTCACGCTCTGATTTGACGCGCCATCTGACTCAGCGCTCCAGGGGCCCGCGGTTCATGTAACGTTCTCTGGTCCGGTGCAGTCTGGACCGTCCACTCGATACACGCTCGATCGAACGGCTCCTGGTCATCGTCTATGACTGGTGTGCACCCGTAAACAAACACACTAAAACCCTAAGAACTCTCTCATTTCTCAACGGATTTCATGTTCTTATGCTCTATGGATTCGTCTTGAAGAGACGAACATATCCATATGGATTACATGCTATGAAATTAAGTAAAACAAAATGGAGAATCATTCGGAAGCTCGGGAGGAAGGAATGATCCATACCTTTGCTCTGAGAAGTGTAGCTTCAATCAGAGAGTTGTGTCACCTTCGATTGCACCCAAGGAAGCTCTAGATGAAGTCTCTGGCTCTGGGGAATTACCTAGGTATGAAAGTATCCACAGCTGATTTCAAAGCTTGGAGGCTGGAGCAACTGGGTGGCTTGGAGAGGGGGCTTTCACTGGAGAATTCCTTCTCTTAGTCCTGTGTAGGTGTGTGTGAGTTTAATTTGGATTTGATGGAGATTTTGGAAATGTCCTGGTTTTGGGCTTAAATTTGAACTCAGAAATTGAGCTCAGCTGGGGGAAATTGGGGCTGGAATCCAATGGGGATCAAGTGCTCTAGGTGAGGAGAAGGTCCTGGAGCAATTTTGACATAGTTTTGTTTAGGTCTGGTTCATCACCTCCTTTGGTTGAGAGGGTGGTGGGTTTAAATAGACATGGCTGGAGAGCTTCCCAGGGGGGTTTGAGGCTTGGGATCAGCTGCTCAATGCAAGAGAAGAACAACCATGGTGTTCAATTGGACTGGGACAACTCAGCAAGGAAGAATTGAAAATTTTGGCTCACATGGAGCTCTCGGCCATGGCATTTTCCGGCGACCAAGGTGGCTGGCCGGTAAGGTTAGGTCACCATCTTGCTCATAAGGGTCAGGGTTGGCAATGGTGCAGTCAATTAGCCATGGACATTTGTAAAGAGTTTAGCTTTAAGTGGTATGGGGGGAGGGGTGATTTTGGATCCAAATGGGTCAAGTCATGCAAATGGGTTGGGTTCACCTCTCCAACTCTGGTTTGGGCTGAGGGAGATCAGGTGAGTCAGCTAGCTTAGTTGGGAAAAGTCACCATCTAACCATATTTAAGTTTAAGCATGGTTTAGGGGAAACATGGGAGTGCTTAATCACTTTAAGGGAATCAAAAAAGAGGCTCCTCCTTTTGCCCAATATGGCATGGTCACATGAAAATCACTCACATGGCTTACATGGGGCTTAAGAATGGCTTCATGGCTTCATTTTGCTAAGGGAAAAGTTATCTCATTTGCATGAGAAAGGATGTTGGCATTTTTGATAACTTTAGAGGGGTTGGCATGAGGCTTAATTTAGGATAATTTGATGATGAGTTTGAAACTTAGGTAATGATTTAAATCAAAGGGATGATGAGAGGAAATCTCATGTGGGCTTTGGAATGGATTTTGGGCTTTTTGAAATCATTTTGGATGGGCTTTTAGGATGGTTTAAGAAAGTGGGCCTTTAGGTTTGAAAACAAAATGGCAGATAAAAATTTTGTGAAGGATTGGGCCAAACAAGTGTTGGGTTTAGCTTAGGGATGTGTCATGAACATTTTAGAAAAGGTTTGGTGTCATTTAAAGTGGAATTGGATTTAATTTGGGCTTTTTTGGTAAAGGGGCCAAAGTGGGTCAAATTGGGCTAATTTGGGCTAAGGTTGGGCTAAGGTTGGATTTGATGTAAAATTAATGTTGAGAAATGTTTATGGGAGTGTCACAAAGAGTTTTCAACTTTGTTTGGGTTTTGATTTTGGGATTTGAGCCCATTTGGGTTAGGTTTGGGTTTAGGTCAAAAATGGGGATTTTGACTTTGGGTTAGGTTTGGGTTTAGGCCAAAAATGGGGCAAATCTTGTTAGTGTTTTGTTTGTGAGGATATTAGGAAGGTTTAGAAAAGGATTTGGGGTTAATTGGAGTTGAATTGGGTTGGTTTGGGCTAGGTTTAGGTCATGGGCCAAAATTGGGCCTTAAGCTTCAAATTGGAATTGGATCCAAATGTCAATCAAATTAGGCTTGGATTTGGTCTAGATTGATATTAGGGATATTTAATTGAAGTTTAGAATTGTATTGAATCAACATTGAGGTTAATTGGAGTGGTTTGGTTTGACATTGGGTTCACTTGGGTTAAAAATGGGTCAAATTGGTGGTTTTGGTAAAAGTGGATTAAATTGACAAAATTAGCTTATGGTGTGGTTGAATAAAATGAAATTGGGAATATTTGAGATTTTCTGGAATTTTCTGAGAATTTATGGAATTTATGGATTTTTTTGTTAAGAAGGGCATTTTGGGTATTTGGAGGGTATTGAGGAGTATTTTTGAAAATTTTGGTATATTTGGCTATGGATGATCAATTTGAGTGGGGGGAAATGTTTAGGATTGGTTTTAAGTAATTTTGGGTAATTTAGGTGATTTTGCAAATTTTGGGTAGTTTCAAGGGTATTTGGTAGGTTTAGCGGGTGTAGGGCCCCGGGGGTCAAAAATTGAAATTTTGGAAAAATGAAGATTTATTAAGTTTGAGTAAAATGGAATCACTTTGGTTGATCTATGAAGCCATATCAAGCCCATAAGAGCCATAAGAGCCATAAGAGGACTCATTTGAGGCATTTACTATGTTGTTCCTAACCATCTTAGCCAAGGGCCTAGGGGTTAAGGTCCATTCATATGAATTACCTACATGAGTCAGGAAGTCAAGCTAGGTATGAATGGTTTTAAGATTTGGAATGTGTATGAAAGTGTAATGTGTGCAGGTCAACCCTCACCAGACCAGGCCACCCAGGATAGTCCTAAGGCCAAAGAGTCCTATAGGGAACTCATCTTTTAAACTCCACATTTGATCTTAACCCTGCAAGTGACTTAGGGGTTTACAATCAAACTTATAGGGTTGTCGGCATATTTTTAGGTTGTGTGTTTTATTTTGAAAAGGGGTCGCCTAACAGAAGTTGTCGGCGAATTTTTAATTTAATTTAAATAAATAATTTGAAAAGTAGTATTTGACTTTGAAAATAATATTAAATTTGAAGATTTTAAGATATGAAATTAAACCGATCTCACATCCCAAATAGTTTATATAAACGAGCACCACACCACAAACCGTGTATCTATCCCGAAGAATAGGCACACTGCTTGACGATGGGGCTCGATTAAATAAACTAGAAGATTTGTGACATCCGTTTGGTCTGCGAACCAATTTTATAAGTCGACAAATTCCTCTGCTTAATATGAAAGCATTAAACAGGGTTTATATTACCTGGGTTCTTTAAAATTCCCTCTAAGGGCAAGCCCCTATAGTTAATTACATCTTAAGTGACGGGAATCACCTAAGAAAACTCTCGATAATAATCAATAATTCTGCTCTCAAGAATTTCAAAGTTTAAGTTTTCAAAGGATTGAATTTTGGAATTTCAATAGGGAATGGATCAAGTTTGGAACCTTTTGTTTTGAGAATTCAAAGGAAGAAAGGTAGGAGAAATTACGGATCCGAAGCGAACTTCGATAATTTCCCGACTATCCTATTGTTTGGCTTGGATTTAGGATGGTCCTAATGTTTATTTAGTATTTCAATCTTGTCAATTTTAATTAATTAGGGCTTATATTTATATGATAGAATCATACAAACAGCCTCGAAGATGTGAGGGTTTATGTCGTATCAGACGACTACCTCGGAATCCTAAGACCGGTTAGGGCTTAATTTGAAATGCAAATGCCTAACGAAGAGTTGAGGATTTATGTTGCACTAGGAAAACTACCTCGAAGTCCTATGGCTTTGTTATTTAATTCTAAGAAAGTTTTGCTGATGTAGATTCAGGTTTTGCGATGACGATGGCCGTGTCGCCCACCATGCTCCAAGCTCCTTGTTGTTGCAGAGGTTTAGTTTTAGAAGTCATAAATCAGGGGATGAGAAAAGTGTTTTGGTTTTAGAGAAAATCTTAATTTCCAAGTGTTTTCAATATTTTAATTAAAACAAATCATAAAGTTGATTATAACGACACCGGTTAAGATCCCACGGTTCCATCCTTCCGGCATCGTTATTTTTATCGGATTCACTTAGTCCGGATGAGTTTGCTAAACTCAGCTGAATGAGTTCCACACTTTCATTTAGCATCGTGGGAAATCCAGTTAAGCAACACGTAGGTTACATCATCCGAGGTATTCCCGATCATCCAACAGGACGTTTTAATTTAGTTGAAATTGTAGTTTTGTGTTCTGTTTGTGATTAAATTTTGAGTTGTTTTATATTTTGGAATGTTGTGGCAGTGAATTTTATTAAACCTAAAGTTTTAATTAAGGGTTAAAATTTTAATTATCACTTTGCCCTTTAAGCTTAATAATTTCATAACTCACTAAATTGAGCTCAAATGAACTTGAAATTTTTATGTAACTTCACTCATATGTCAATAAAGACATGAGAGGAGAAAATGTGATTTTTCTGTATTTAATTTATTTATATAATTATTTTTGGTAGAAAATAGAAATTTCCAAGGAAAATTTAATAAAATGACCAAGGGAGAGTTTCTGTCCTTAAGAAAATTAGGGGACATTCCTAATGACCAGAGGACTACTTGGACCAATTTTGGTGATTTTTTGAATTATATTATTTTTATTATAATTATTTTAAGTTTTGGAGTGTTAATTAATTTAAAAATAAAATAAAGGTTGAAAAATGAATTTTATATTTTTCAAAAATCGCTCTGATATCAAGGAAATCAGAGAATTAATTTTTGCAATTTTCTGATTTTTCTTTGTTTTATTATAATTATTTTAGTGAAAATGCTAGAAAATACATTTTTTTAATTTTAAAATTATCCTAGGGCTTTAAAATTTAATATCTCACTAAATAGACCTAAGAAAAATATGGGGTTTATTCCTAAGTGATTAAAATTCAAAATGTGACATTTTGGTGAATTTTATTATTTTTGTGATTTTTATTATTTTTTAATTATTAAAAATATTAAAATAATATTAAAAATCAACTTTTTTAGAAAATTAAAATTTTAATTTTCTTAAATTCTCCTAATATCAGAGAGGCTCCAAAACCAATTTGGTGAATTTTTGAAAGATATTTTGAAAGTTATGAATTTTTAAAGTTCAAATTAACTAAATGGCTTAATCAACCCATTTAGTAGGGCTAACCAAGTCAATTGACTTCAAATTTTTATGGTGGGTTACTCGATCCTAAAGGTCAATGGAGAATTGATTTCAAGTCAATTTGATGTATGGTTAGCTCTAATTAATTAAGGAGCTATTTTGGGTGTTTAAGCCGATTAGGTTATTTTAAATGAACTAACTCAAAACCTATTTTTCCTAGGGTCCTCCGGTCATAAGGGACATCACCAAATTTTCCTAGAATTTATTTCACAACATGCTAATTATTGGAATTAAAATACTCAAAACGAGTAACATGAATTTGAAAAATCAATAACTTCTCATAGGGATGGCCTCTGACTTTGGAAAATTCAGGGAATGTTCCCAAATTCAGAGGCTTCAAAAGCCCTATGGTCCCATGTCATGGTGAATTTCCTGTATGCATGGAGAATTAAAAGAATGCAAACAGTAAATAAATTATAAAAAATAAAATGCTTGATGAAATTAAATGATTTCTTTTCCACATTATTCTCCTCTGTTCACTGAGCAAGAGGGTATTTTTATTTTATTTTTATGATTTTCCTACACAAAGATATGAATTTTCCAAGTTCAGGGAATTAAATAAATAGGAAAAAAACCCTAATTTTCTATTTATCTGAGTCGGCACCGCGTCATCCTCGGCGTCTTCGAACGGCCACGCGGCGCGCACTCATTCGACGCCGCCTTTTGAGTCAGCAGCCCGGGCCCCACGGTTCACGTACCATCTCCTGGTCCGACGCCATCTGAGCCGTCCGTCCGCGCATGTATTGAATAAACGACATCCGTTCATCGTCCCCAAGCCTCCTGGCACGAGAACCGTCCATCTTCTGAGCCTAAGATCTCACTCGATACTTGACCAAATTTAACGTTCTTATGCTCTATGGATTCGTCTCGAGAAGACGAACACATCCATACGGTTTATGTGGGATGAAATTTACTCAATAAAAATGGAGAATGTTCGGAAGCTCGGGAAGAAGAGTGAGGCCATACCTTTGCTCGGAGAAGTGTGGCTTCGATGCGAGGGTTGTTTCACCTTCGATTGGATCCCGGCAAGCTCCGGATGAAGTCTCTCGGTCCAGTGAATTGCCTAGGTAAGATTTCGACCACAGTCGATCACAAAGCTTGGAGGCTGGAGCAAGCTGGGTGGCTCGGAGATGGGGCTTTTGCTCGGTGGACACCTTCTCTTGGTACGGTGAAGGTGTAAGACCAATCAATTTGGGGATTGGCTCACCGTGGAGAAGTGTCCTGGTTTTGGGCTTGGATTTTAACTCGAAATTGAGCTCACGGAGAGGAAATGTCGGGGGATTTCGGTGGGGATCAAATGCTCTATGTATGGGGAGTAAGTACGGAACAATTTTGGCGAGTTTCCTTAAGGTTTGTTTCGGCACCTCCCATGGCCGAGAGGGGTGGTGTTTAAATAGGAGAGGGTGGAGGGCCTCCCGGGAGAGTTAGGGCTTGGGATCGAGCTGCTCTTGGCAAGAGAAGAACAGCTACAATGGCCAGCTGGGGATGGAGCGGCTCGGCGAGGGAGAATTCCAAAGTTGGCTCACATGTGAGCTCTCGGCCATGGTGTTTTCCGGCGGCTCGGTGGCCGGCCGGCCGGGCATGGGTCACCCTCGAGGTCGGGTGGGTCGGGGTAGGACTTGGTGCAAGCAATTGGCAATTGCCATGTGTAAAGGCTTTGATCCAAAGTAGAATGGGGCATGGCTAGTTTTGAGTCTAAATGGGTCAATCCACCCATTTGGGCTTGGTGCACCCTCGAGGTGGCTTTGGATGCTGTGGGGGATCAAAGGGATCAGCTGGTTTGGCATGGAGAAGTCTCCATCCAAATATATTTGGATTAAATTTAAGTTTAGGTGAAACATGATTAAGGCTAATGAGCTTTAGGAATTAAGGAAAGCCCTCCCTCTTCTTACCCAATATGGCATGGTGGAGTGTCCGAGGCTCTCATGGCTCACATGTGGCTCATGCATGGCTTCATGGCTCACCTTTGGCTTGGAAAAAGTTTGGTCAATTTCATAAAAATGGATTTTAAGGATTTTGAATAATTTGGTGGAAATTTGGATGAAGCCTCATTTAGAATTATTTGATCATTGGTTTAGGACTTAGGGATGATTTTAATTGAAAGTATGATGAGGGGAAATGTCATATGGGCTTTGGGACCAATTTTGGGCCTTTGGATGTGGTAAAAGATAGGCTTTTAAAATGGTTTAAGGAATGGGCCTTTAAGTTTAAAAATGAATTTATGGATGGGAATTTTGTAAAGGGGTTGGGCCAAATAATTGTTGGGTTTAGCCCATGGATGTGTCATGAGTGACTTGAAGCAAATTGGGGGTGATTTGGGTTTGAATTGGGTTGAATTTGGGCTCTTTTGGTGAATGGGCCAATATAGGTCAAAGTGGGCCAAGTTGGGCCAATGTTGGGCTAGGGTTGAAATTGATGTAAAATTAATGTTGAGAAATGTTTATGGGAGTGTTTCAAAGAGGTTTTGACTTTGGTTGGGCTTTGATTTTGGGGTTTGGGCTCATTTGGGTTAGGTTTGGGTTTAGGTCAAAATTGAGCCTTTTAGGTTTGGGTTGAACTTGAGTGGGGTTTGGGTCTAAATTTTGGGTAAATCATGTTAGTGTTTTGTTTGTGGGGATGCTAAGGAAGATTTAGAAAAGATTTGGGGTTAATTGGAGTTGAATTGGGTTAGTTTGGGTTAGGTTTGGGTCATGGGTCCAAATTGGGCTTTAAGGCCAAAAGTGAAATTGGATCCAAATGTCACTCAAATTGGACTTGGATTTGGTCTAGATTGGTGTTGGGAATGTTGAATTGAAGTTTAGAATTGAATTGGACCAGAATTTGGGTCAATTGGGTAGGTTTGGTTTGACATTGGGTTCACTTATGGTTAAAATGGGTCAAATTGGGGGTTTTGACAAAAGTAGGGTAAATTGACAAAATTGGCCCATGGTGTAGTTGGACAAAATGAAATTGGGAAATTGATTTTGGGGAATTTTGGGTGATTTAAAAATTTTGCAAAAATTTGGGTAATTTCAAGGGTCTTGGGTAGGTTAGGCGGGTGTAGGGTCCCGGGGTCAAAAATTGAAAATTTGGAAAATTGAAGATTGGGTAAAGTTGAGTGGAATGAAATCATTTTGGTTGAGTCATGAAGCCATACCAAGCCCACATGAGCCATGAAGGGACTCATTTGAGGCATTCACTATGTTGTTCCTAACCCTCTTAGCCAAGGGTTTAGGGGTTAAGGACCATCCATGTGAATCACCTACATGAGTCAGGAGGTCAAGTTAGGCATGGGTGTGGTTTTAGGAGGTGTGTGAAAGTGTAGTGTATGAGTGTAGTGTGTGTGTGTAAGTCAGCCCCTTCACCAGACCAGGCCACCCAGGGCAGTCCTAACGCCAAAGAGTCCTATAGGAACTCATCCTTTAAACTTCCACATTTGATTTCAACCCTCCAGGTGATTAGGGATCTACGGTCGAGTTTGTGGAGTTTGCGGGGAGTTAAGAAGTGGTTTGAAACTCTAGATGGTGGGTCCCGATTCTAGTCCTCTAAGATAGTCAAAGGAAAAGCCTAAGGCTAGATCCTAAGTACTAAAAAGAAGAAGAGAAGACCTCATCGAAAATGAGGTCAACAAATGGACCCCAATAGGTGTGGTGGTGACGGAGCACACCGCGCGTATTGGTGTTGACCTAAGTGATCAGCAAAACCAACAAAGATGTCCAAGTGACAAACTTAGGACGAAGTAGAAGAGTTTCCGCTGGGGAGTGTCAAGCATATCTCTGAAACTGGAGATTCCTGAACTCTCGCTGGGGAAAGGAAAAGGAGGTGAATTCCAAATCACATGATCTGGGGAATTTCGATTTAGATTTCGGTTACTTTTAAATTTCAAGTTTCAATGTGTGAGTTTGGATTTCGATTGAAGTTTAATTTGAAATCGATCTAAGGAAATTTTGAATTTGAAATTTGGATTTGAAATGAGGATTGAAACCCAGGTTTCATCCTCGGGATTGCAAAGAATTTAGGTACCAGCCTTGGAATGAGAATCGGAGATTAGGTGTCGATTGAAAAGGATGAGAATTAGAATTTAGGTACTGATCTCGAAAGGGATGAGAATTGAAATTTAAGTGTTAATCTCGAAAGATAGTCAAAATTTAGGTATCAACCTCGAAAAGGATGAGAATCAGAATTTAGGTACTGATCTCAGAATGAGAACTGGAATTTAGGTACCAGTCTCGAAAATTTTGAATTGAAATTTAGGTATCAATTCGGATGAGAATCGAAATTTAGGTATTGATCTCGGAGTGAGAACTGGAATTTAGGTACCAGTCTCGGAAATTTTGAATTGAAATTTAGGTATCAATTCGGATGAGAATCGAAATTTAGGTATCGATCTCGGAATGAGAACTGGAATTTAGGAACCAGTCTCGGAAATTTTAAATTGAAATTTAGGTATCAATTCGGATGAGAATCGAAATTTAGGTATTGATCTCGGAATGAGAACTGGAATTTAGGTACCGATCTCGGAAATTTTGAATTGAAATTTAGGTATCAATTCGGATGAGAATCGAAATTTAGGTATCGATCTCGGAATGAGAAGCTGGGATTTAGGTACCGGTCTCGGAAATTTTGAATTGAAATTTAGGTATCAATTCGGATGAGAATCGAAATTTAGGTATCGATCTCGGAATGAGAATTGGAATTTAGGTACCGATCTCGAAATTTTGAATTGAAATTTAGGTATCAATTCGAGCTGAGAGTCGAAATTTAGGTATCGATCTCGGAATGAGAAGCTGGAATTTAGGTACCGGTCTCGAAAATTTTGAATTGAAATTTAGGTATCAATTCGGATGAGAATCGAAATTTAGGTATCGATCTCGGAATGAGAACTGGAATTTAGGTACCGGTCTCGAAATTTTGAATTGAAATTTAGGTATCGATTCGGATGAGAATCGAAATTTAGGTATCGATCTCGGAGTGAGAACTAGAATTTAGGTACCGATCTCGGAAATTTTGAATTGAAATTTAGGTATCGATTCGGATGAGAATCGAAATTTAGGTATCGATCTCGGAATGAGAAGCTGGAATTTAGGTACCGGTCTCGGAAATTTTGAATTGAAATTTAGGTATCAATTCGGATGAGAATCGAAATTTAGGTATCGATCTCGGAATGAGAAGCTGGAATTTAGGTACCGGTCTCGGAAATTTTGAATTGAAATTTAGGTATCAATTCGGATGAGAATCGAAATTTAGGTATCGATCTCGGAATGAGAAGCTCGGAATTTAGGTACTAGTCTCGGAAATTTTGAATTGAAATTTAGGTATCAATTCGGATGAGAATCGAAATTTAGGTATCGATCTCGGAATGAGAACCTGGAATTTAGGTACCAGTCTCGGAAATTTTGAATTGAAATTTACTGTGGAGATTTGGATTTAGCGGGAGATCGAAATGAGATATGAAAGTGTTTCATATCCCATGGGAATCAATCAAAGTCTGATTACTTGGCGAAGGGTACAAACCCATGCCATCCGGATCAAATTGAAAATTCTTCGTGATTCCGAAATCATCCCGAGAGGGGGTTTCGAGGAGGTCTAGAATAGATCTTGATTTGAAGAAGGATTGGAGGTTTTGAGAAGATGGGTTTAAACTGGAATTCAATTTGAGCTTTAAATTTGTTTTGTTTGTCCTTTAACTATCCCGTTTTTTTGTTGTTTATTTGGTGTTCATGTGGATTTGGTGTTTGATATTTTTAGATTTTTTTTTAAGGAAAGTTTTCTTTTATTCTCTTTTTTTTTCTTCTCTGTTCTTTGTTCGAAGTTCATTTAACTTTAATGGCGTTTCCCAGTAAATTTGCACAAAAGAGGTGAAGGCCAAAAAAATGTGACATGGTCACTTTCATTCCAATCATGTCGAAGATACATCATACAACTTGATCTGGCATATATCTCATATAATCCATGTAAACTCAAAACGGACTATGTATGATCTTCGTCGATCCATCCAAAGAAGCATCTGTCAAAGATCCATGTCTGAATAGTGGGGTACATGGTCAATAAAATCACCTTCCAAGCCATCCTTGGCAAGGATTCCGTATAGATGTACATTGGAGGTGTGATATTTTCCATGTAACTCACAGCTCGTAAGGCCGGAGGCTCTCTAGCTCCGAGTCCAGTTTGGAAATGGTAAGGTGTCTTCCTGTCGTCCATCCTTCGAAAGTAACTGAGATCTGTTTCATCGGTACTCTCGGTATGCAATGCTTAGTGATATCCGCTCTCGTTGCCCTTCGGTATCATGACGGAACCTACCGGTAATGGTATCTTCAACGGCCCTCGGAACTCACACGGGCCTGCTATCCGGAGGTCGGATCCAAACATGATGTTACACTCGTTCGGGAAAGAGACTCGTGCGAAAGGTCCGACAAAGTCGTAGTGATCTATGTGTGGGGGTATGCGGTCACCCGCTTGTAGATGTTAATAATGCGAGTATTGGGTATGCAATCTGCTGGCGTACCCTCCATGTTATCAATCTCTTTACCATTCTCTTGATGACTAGTGGCATCGGATCCACTTGCCCATGACGGAGTATTCCGGTGGGTTTCCCTTCTGTCCTCCGCAAAGTTGTAACGGCATCCACATTGTATTGTGATTCTTCCTTTCCCTGGCATCCATCTCAGGGGTTCTGAGTATGTGTTTTCCCTTAGGCGGCCTGCTCGGCCCATACTTTTCAAATCCCGGATGCAATCCACAATTTGTTGTTGTTCATACTCTGAGAATACGTCTGTATGTAGCTCGAGGCCCTCTAGTATATTGATCCTTCTGCCTCTAATTCTCTCGAAGTATTCAAAGGTTTTCTTTTCAACATTCTCGCATTCTCTCCGGCTCGTATTCCGGAATAATCTGCAGATGGCGAGGCACGGTGACATATTGTGGGATATACGGTTCAATCCCTTCACGTTCTCCTGCATACCACGGCTCCTCGGGGATGATGTCCGTCGGGACATCCCCGGGGTTAGCTTCGCAACAAGGTCATGCATTGCGGGTGGTTCTATCCGGTGGCGTGGTAGCCTTCTTTCGTCCGGTCTTTGTGAGATTTCCCTTGTCCTTTACGTTATCCTAGGAGTTGGCCTCCTTTCTTCGGAGTTCTCGGTGAACCGGTGTCCTTGAAGTGTACGTGCTCGGCGTACGGCCATTGTCTCGTCGCGCTGGTCCGCAGCTAGTTTTGTTAACATCTTACGGATACGGCGATTCTTATTTCTTCGTTGCGTTGCTGTGAGAGTAGCTCTTCGAACTTCTTGAATCTCTATGGGCGCGGCGGCGACAAGCTCGCCTCTCTGCCGTAGCGACTACGGACTTCATTTTCTTATCTTCTTCGGTGTTTGCCTTTCTTTTCTTCTTCTTTGGATTGGTGGCTCGGGCCACCCACTTTCATCACTCGTCCGCCGGGCGGTTCTTCTTGGTCAACTGGGACCCAGTCACTTTCCTCGTACTGTAGGCCTGCTGGTGCAAAATTCGAGTCAATCTCGATTATCGCTCCATCTTTCACCCTCTTTTCATCGAGTGCAAGGCTTACGCCATTTCTAAAGTTTAGAACCAACCGCCCGTTTGACATTTCCCTGCAAAAAGACAAGTAAAAGGATCAGGGGTTGTACTAAGAACAAGAACATTAAGAAAATGTTTATTAAAGACCATTTTTATTACTCTTTGTATTTTTAAATTTAACAGGAATGAAGTGGGATAAGATCAGAAAAAAGATTTTGATTTGGAAAAGAAAACAAGGAAAACTTTATTACCATGATGTTATTTATTTTAGCACATTTTATTATTTTGTGGGTTCAGACCCAATCATAAGTAATTACTTCGCCCATGTTTCCTAGGGATGAAGAATTCATTCCTTCGAAACATCAGGTAGCGTAATACTTTTTCAAGTATCGTCCGTTGATCGGAAGCATATGTCGTTCTCCTCGGCAATTCACTAGTCGGTAGGAACCTCCCGAGTATACTTGCTTCGACCACTGAAACGGTCCTTCCCGAGTGGGTTCAAATTTTCCTCCTATAGTGCGGTGTGCAAGAATAGGTCTCTTGAGAACGAGAATTAAGTCACCAACTTTGAAGGTTCTTGGGCGGACCAGTTTGTCATGGGCTTGAACCATCTTAGCTTGGTATAGTTCTAAATTCTGTTGCGCTACAAGTCTTTTCCCTTCCAGGCTTTCTAATTCTTCTAGCTGTAATTTGGCATTCTCTTCGTCGTGATCTTGTTTGCAACTCGCAATTTGAGTGAAGGAAGCTGAACCTCTAAAGGTAACACTGCCTCGGACCCATACACCAGAGCGTAAGGTGTAGCTTGAGTAGGAGTTCTGAAGGTTGTCCGGTAGGCCCATAAGGCTTCTAACAACTTCTCGTGCCAATTTCTCTTATTATCATCCAAAGTTTTCTTTAAAATTTGAACGAGAGTTTTATTAAAAGCCTCAGCGAGGCCGTTTGCTCTTGGGTAGTAAATTGTTGAGTATCGCCAGTCGATTCCGTGTCTCTCGACAAAATTGTTGATTTGCGTGCTTCGAATGCTGATCCATTATCCGAGATAATCTCATGCGGCACTCCGAAACGGTAGACAACTTGGTTCTTGAAAAGCCGTAGCACGTGGTGTGCTTTCACTTCTCTAAGTGGAGCTGCCTCTGCCACTTGGAAAAGTAATGCGTAGCCGCAAGAATGAAGCGATGTCCTTTTGAAGATGGTGGTTCTATCGGACCCACTATATCCGTGCCCCAACATTCGAATGGCCACGACGCAATTGTCGGATGTAGCACATTTGGAGGTTGGTGTAGAACCACTCCGTGCACTTGGCATTGGTGACGGCTCTTGGCGATTTTCATGCGATCGGTCATCATCGAGGGCTACTAATACCCTAGTCTTTTAATTTTCATTTTCATCTTCAGACCCGACTGGTGAGCGCCACAGAGTCCTGAATGCACCTCTTTAACAATTTCATGGGCCTCGAACCCGCTTAGGCACCTTAGCCACATTTGATCAAAAGACCTTCTGTACAATGTGTTGTTTATTAATGCGTAAGATAGAGTTCTTTTCTTGATCCGATGGGCTAGCGACCTATCGTCACGGTAGTTTTCCTGTTTGCAAGTAATCTATTAATGGTCGTCGCCGATCTTACGTGTTTTACGTCACTTGTCGCAACTGATTTTTCTTCTTTCCCGATATGTGTATCGTGTACTATGTCGAGTTGTGATAGGACCTGACGTCCGTGAACTGACACTTCCACTGATTCATCATGCAAACAGGCAAACTCTTTTGTGAGACGGGCTAAAGCATCTGCTAAAGCATTTTCTTTTCTTGGAATTTTGTAGATCGTCACATTTGGAATTTGTTCCAACAACTGTATGGCATACTGGAAGTATTGCTCGAGTCTTGGCTTTAAAATTGCATCTTGTCCGCGATCTGTTGAATGATTAACTGTGAATCCCCGTAGATGTTGATGTCCGTTATCCCCATTTGGATAGTTAATTCCGATCCCGTTATGAGGGCTTCGTATTCTGCTTCATTGTTTGTACACGGTTCCGTCAAGTGGTAGGAGTATCTTAACATCCCCCGCTCCGGTGTTATAAAGATAAGCCCGATTCCTACCTTGCACGGGCACTATCACTTGCGATTCTTCGTCTTTGTGTGCTTGAAGATGCTCCGTCAAAATATAATTCCCAACGTCGATCATCGTGGTCTTCTAGGCTCATTATTTGTTCATCCGGCAAATCGTCATTGAGAGGAGATTCTGCCGGCAAAGGGTGTCGTTGTGAGAAAGTCTGCTAAGACTTGTCCCTTTACGGCACGAAGAGGCACGAAAGTTATATTGAATTGCAATAATATCATTGACCATCCGGCAAGTCCGTCGGAAAGTGTTGGACGAGTCATCGAGTATTGCAATGGATTAAATTTCGAGATCAGGTTGACCTTATGAGAAAGCATGTAGTGCACGAGCTTTTGAGCGGCGAAGATCGGGGCCAAACAATGCTTTTCGATTGCGGGATACCTTATTTCCGTCGGAAGTAAATGACGGCTTAAGTAGTAAAGAGCATTTTCTTTACCCTCATCATTGACACAGGCTAACGGGGCTCCGAGAGAGTCGTCTAAAGCCGCGGTGTAAAGTATCGACGGTCTACCCGAGGCTCGGGGCCGCTAAGACAGGAGGTGTCATTAAATATTGTTTAATATCCTCGAAGGCTTTCTGGCATTTTTCTTCCCAAATAAATTTGGCTTCCTTTTTAACTAATGCCGAGAAAGGCTGACACCTACCTGACAAGTTTGAGATAAAGCGTCGAAGATATGCCAACTTCCCTTGAAAAGATCGTAGTTGTTTTAAGGTTTTGGGAGGCGAGCATTTCTAAGATAGCTTTAATCTTTTCCGGGTCGATTTCAATTCCACGATGTCGAACAACGTATCCTAAGAATTTCCGGAGGTGACGCGAAGGCGCATTTTAAGGGATTCATCTTAAGGTTAAATTGCCTTAATCGTTCGAAAACAATTCTCGAATCATACAGGTGATTTTCCTTTACTTTGCTTTTGATGACCACATCGTCCACGTAGCATTCGACTTGATTGTGGATGAGATCATCAAAAATTATTGTCATCGCTCTCTGGTATGTTGCTCCTGCGTTCTTTAGTCCAAATGGCATCACTGTGTAGCAAAATACTCCGATCGGCGTTCTGAATGCTGTAAGCTTTTCATCTTCTGGAGCCATTTTTATCTGGTTGTACCCTGAAGATCCATCCATGAATGAAAATATCATGTGTCGAAGCAATGTCGATCATTAGTTGCGGGATCGGTAGAGGGAATTCATCCTTTGGACATGCCTTGTTTAAATCTCCGAAGTCCACACAAATTCTGATCCGACCATTCTTCTTTACGCGGCACCACATTGGCTAACCAAGTCGGGTATTGTTCTTCACGGACAAATTTGGCGTCTATTAGCTTTTTAACTTCGGCTATGACTTGTTGTTCGATTTCTAGACGCATTCTTCTAGGACCTTGTCTGACTGGGACAGAAGTAGGATCCACTCCTAGCTTATGGGCTGCGACCTGCCGGAGCTAATCACGGCATCTCATCGTAGTTCCAAGAAAAACAGTCTTTAAATTCCATTAATAACTTGATTATTTCTTCGGAGTCTTCTTTATTGAGTAAGGAGCTAACAAAGGTAGGTCTAGGTTCTTCTCTAGTACCTAAGTTAACTTCCGTTAGTTCATCTATTGTAGATTTAATCTCTTCTTCGAATTCTGGTGGAGCGTCTCCAATTTGTAAATCTTTGCTAAGTCACCGGTCTTCATTAGTAGCGTTATTGACCCGAGGGCTCTTTCTCCTTTCTGGTTGAATCCTCTTAATAACATTTTGTCGGCCTCGAGCTCACGAGCATCAATTTCCAAATATGCTAGTGTTCGAAGACTCATTATATTGATTGATGCTCCTGGATCCACCAATACTGCGGAGAGCGTAAACTTCCCAATTGTAAGCGAAATGTACAACGGTCGGTTGTGATCTGCCGTCCCGAGTAGTAGGTCATTGTCCGTGAAGGTAACGCCTCGCTTGTTCCTTTAACGAGCAAACCTCATCTAAGGAATCTCCGGCCATTTGAGCTAAGCAAATTTCCGGATCGAAGTAAGGCCTTGATCAGATCTTCTCTTATCTCCTTTGATAAGATGAGAGCATCGTAGATGCTCAGTTTGGCTGGTAGTTTCCTAAGATGGGCTAGCACGTTGTAGTCCACTTTATTTCCATGTGTCTCGGCTTCTTCTCGAATGGGTATCTCTTCTGCTGGGGTTGATTCTTCTTGAACAACCACCTGCTTTCCTTTGTCCTTTGGACCCATTCTCGGAGGTAGAACTCTTCCACTTTAAGTTGACTTCTGTAATTTCTTCTGAATCTAGTGTTGAGCTTGCTGATGTTTCTTCCTGAATCGGAATGACAGGCTCTTCCGGATTAGCTTCAGAGTCTGAAGGCTCTAACTCTATTGTGACTGGAGCTCCTCGAAACTCGCAGATAGATTTGTTTCTTGTTGAACTCTCGTAGCCTCCTTGATGGATGTCTTCTTTGTCATTTTGATCGTCGAGATTGTGTATGATTTGAGAATTGTCGTTGGTATCGAAATTGATGTCCGGATTGTCGCTAGTTACGTAATCGTTAGAAACAGTCAAAATGTAGCCAATGCCATCATCCTTATCATTATATGATCCCACCGAAGTGAGCGAGATAATCATACGAGTCGAGAGGTTCGAGGGATTTCTCCCCCGAATCAGAAATAACTATCCTAGGATAAGCAGCCCCTAGTCTAGACTTAGGAGCCTCGGTCCTCTCTTCTTCGTAGATTTTCTTCTTCTCTTCAATCGTCTCCTGTTGAGGTGGTTCTCTTATCGCAAGTGATAGTGCCGACTTGGCAGGTTTCGAACTCCGAATTGAAGCTTGCACCGAAGCGGTTTGGATGCTGTCTAAAATCTTTTTCGAAGACCTTGTCCAAGCGGTAGTCAATCCATCGTCAGTCGTATAGGGATCTATCGGAATGATGGGATCAGTTGAGACAACATTGACGGAACCTCCTTTACGGGGTTCCTTCATGTACTCCTTCGGGATTGTTATATTCCCTTTCCGAAGGTTGTCATTGAGCCAACTTTTGAAAGTAATGCAATCTTCATCTTGTGTCCAAGCATCCGGTGATAAGGGCAAAAGTTGGGATCACTTTTCTTGTTGACTTCCTCCGGTCTCTTAGGCTGCGGCGGTGGAAATCCGGAGTTTTCATCGGACTACGGAACATTTTTGGCATTGCTTCATTCTTGAATGGATATTCCCTGCTCAGAAGCTCCCTTAATGTACGTTGCGGACGAGGCGGTTGTTCATACTGTGGAGATGACTGATAGCTGGGTCGGGGTTGTTGATAATTTTGTTGAGGTTGTTGTGACCGTTCGGACGATATTTGTATCGGTTGCTTGCCTTTGTCGACTGCTGCAACGATCCCGTATTTCTTTTCAAAAGTCTTCACAAGCTTTTGCTTGTCTGTCTTGTCGGCGAAACTTAATTGCTTCGCCTCCTCTTGCAAGCTCCCGGCCTTGCTTAACAACTTCTCGAAAGTCTTAATAGTGAATTCTTTGAGGAGAAGTGCTATCGGGCCGTGAATGCTCTTAAGTAAGATGCCGACTGCATGTTGTTCTTGTAGTTGTGGTTCACACTTCATGCTTAAGTTCCTCCATCAAAGTATGTAATCCACCAAAGTTTCGTTCGACTTCTGCTTCTCTACCACTAAATCACCTATAGTGATGTGGTGCTGAGCTCCGGCGAATCGCTTGATGAAGAGGTTTTCTAGTTCGAGAACGTCTTCACCGAACCATTCGGTAACTCCGCATACCAATCAAAGGCGATCCACGACGGGTTGTCGACGAGCTCGTCGGAAGAGTAATGCATCGCTCCCGCCGGCATTGCAAAACGCGGCACGAAAGTGTGCAACATGCCGTCGGGGGTTCCGGTTCCATCAAAGGTCTTGAACGCAGGTGGTACGAAGCCTTTTGGGTATTGGACAGCGTCGAATTCTTCCGGGTAAGGTCTACCCGTCCGAATGGATGTCCCGCTCTTTGATTGTGCTAAGGCTTCTCGCACCTGCTGTTCCACCAAGCTCTTGATATCTTTTTCTGGAATCATACTTTGTGTTGTATCCTTCTTTAGCTGATCATCCCCATTGACGGATGTAATCTCTTTTCCTCCGTCCACAATGTGAATGACCTCTGGGGGTGTCTCTCTTTGGGGTTGCACTTGACTCTAGAGAGTGGCTAGGGCTACAGCCATCTCTTCCATCCTCTTCGCCATTTGGGCGATCGTATCGTCTTTCTCTTGAAGCTGTCTTCTCATCACTTCGGCTCCTCTCTTCTCGCGGCTGCAGGAGCACCTTGTGAAGGCGACGAAGCTCGTGTTTCGACCATGTTGATTTCTGCATACTCGTCGTCCATGAATTCTGATGAATCAATCTCGTCTCCGAATTTCTCTTCTCTTTCTTTTGCTAGTCGTCGAATATCAGTCCTCAACTTCTCCATGGCGTGCTCTAGTGGTCTTTTCTGTGCATCTTCACGGTTGTCGTGTGATAGCCGCCGGGTTCCCTTCTCGCGAGTCCCCTTTACTGCGAGTGGCACTTTCTTCGCATTCAAGTCTCCGACGAGACTTTCCTTCTCGAGTCGTTGTTTCAATCTCGGTTGTCCAAGTAGTGGGACGCCATACCAACCTTCTAACGGCGGAAGGTCTGAGGACCGGATGGTCCGTCGACCAAATGCTCGGAAGGTGGTATCCTTCCTAATCAGCAATCCTGAAACAACGACGGGCGGACTAGCCTTCATCCTTTTATTTGGCTTTTCTGTAACGATGGCAGATTCTACTCGGGGCCCAAGACGGGATTTGACTGGCACCCGCCCTATCCTTCATAGAATCTCCGATACAGGGCATTTCTCTTTCTTTGCTAGCTTCTTGATCACAGTCTGTAGTCGGGCAAATGGTGTGATCCTAGCCCTTTTCCTTCTGTTGTCATCGTAGTATGCTGGTCGAGGTAATGTAGAAACAATCCTGCGGACATTTTCTTCATCAGCTGCGGCGGAAAGGGGATGGAATCTGCTTCCTTCCAAAAAGGGTGTATCTTCAGGCAATGGTATGTATTCAGGTAGTGGTGTGTACTCGGGGATTTACGGGATTTCCTCCGGAAAGCAACTTCGGCGGCTACGGCGCTTCACGGCAATCTTCCTACTTCTGTTCCTTCTTTGGGTCCGTGTTAGTGATGGAATTCTTGAGCTGGACCCGATTTTAAAAATAGAAGGTCTCACAGGAAAGTCTGTACCCTCCACGGTAACAGGTTCACCATAGTTCTGGATTTCCTTCCCCTTTAATTTGGCAGAAGCCGGGGTAGGTGCAGAAACAACTAGACCGGTGGGGGTAGCAAGAACAGTCCTCCTGCGGACAGCAGTACTCCTCTCAATCGGGATCTTTTGCAGGGGAGGAAATTCTTGGGTTGACCTAAGGTTAAACTCAATCAACGGCTTCTTAGCTTCAGATACTTTGTTTGTCAGTGCGAAAAGGGAAACGTCGGTGATCTTGACATTTGTGTTCTCGAATCCTTATCCAAATCGGATGATCCCATTGTCAGGCAGCTCATCCTTATAAACAGCGAAGTCCAGTCCATTGGTGAAGGAGAAAATCAGCTTTGGGGCTTCCATTTCTGCAGGGTAGATTCTGGTTGTCGAGTCCAAGTTATGCTTCTTCTCATCAGGACGAAAAGAAAGGAATCGAAAAGAGTCCGAACACATTCTTGTTCATGTATTTATAAGAAGGAACCATTTGTTAAAAGAATCATTCATTAAAGGGTTTGTTTATTTAGAACGGAATGTTCAAAGGTGTAGAGAAGGTAAGGAATCCAATTCAGAGTTGGAAAGGAAAAGAAAGTCTTATGCAAGACTTCTCGACTCGAAGGATCACTCCTAAACTAACACCTATTGGGGGTCCACCCCACCTCAGAAATGAGGTAAAAGGATCTCAGAACCTCTCGGTTTAGGGGTGTCTAAACAGGTGGCTCCTAAATCCGAGAGAATGTTGGCTATACTTGTTCAAGGTAGAAATGAACATAGCATCCCAACGGAAAGAAGGGTAGTTTGATCCATTAAGGACATGGATGCACTTACCGATTTTTGAAAGCGGAATTATCTGATTATAATGGAGAGAGGAACTACTCCCCAGGGGAGTCGCCAGAAGTTGTCGGCATATTTTTAGGTTGTGTGTTTTATTTTGAAAAGGGGTCGCCTAACAGAAGTTGTCGGCGAATTTTTAATTTAATTTAAATAAATAATTTGAAAAGTAGTATTTGACTTTGAAAATAATTTTAAATTTGAAGATTTTAAGATATGAAATCAAACCGATCTCACATCCCAAATAGTTTATATAAACGAGCACCGCACCACAAACCGTGTATCTATCCCGAAGAATAGGCACACTGCTTGACGATGGGGCTCGATTAAATAAACTAGAAGATTTGTGACATCCGTTTGGTCTGCGAACCAATTTATAAGCCGACAAATTCACTCGCTTAATATGAAAGCATTAAACGGGGTTTATATTACTCAGGTTCTTTAAAATTCCATATAAGGGCAAGCCCCTATAGTTAATTACATCTTAAGTGACGGGAATCACCTAAGAAAACTCTCGATAATAATCAATAATTCCGCTCTCAAGAATTTCAAAGTTTAAGTTTTCAAAGGATTGAATTTTGGAATTTCAATAGGGAATGGATCAAGTTTGGAACATTTTGTTTTGAGAATTCAAAGGAAGAAAGGTAGGAGAAATTACTGATCCGAAGCGAACTTCGGTAATTTCTCGACTATCCTATTGTTTGGCTTGGATTTAGGAAGGTCCTAATATTTATTTAGTATTTCAATCTTGCCAATTTTAATTAATTAGGGCTTATATTTATATGATAGAATCATACAAACAGCTTCGAAGATGTGAGGGTTTATGTCGTATCAGACGACTACCTCGAAATCCTAAGACCGGTTAGGGCTTAATTTGCAATGCAAATGCCTAACGAAGAGTTGAGGATTTATGTTGCACTAGGCAAACTACCTCGAAGTCCTATGGCTTTGTTATTTAATTCTAGGAAAGTTTCTGTCGATGTAGATTCGGGTTTTTGCGATGACGATGGCCGTCTTGCCCACCATGCTCCAAGCTCCTTGTTGTTGCAGAGGTTTAGTTTTAGAATTCATAAATCAGGGGATGAGAAAAGTGTTTTGGTTTTAGAGAAAATCTTAATTTTCAAGTGTTTTCAATAATTTAATTAAAATAAATCTTAAAGTTGATTTTAACGACACCGGTTAAGATCCCACGGTTCCATCCTTCCGGCATCGTTATTTTTATCGGATTCACTTAGTCTAGATGAATTCGCTAAACTCAACTGAATGAGCTCCACACTTTCATTTAGACCGTAGGAAATCCCGTTAGCAACACGTAGGTTACATCATCCGAGGTATTCCCGATCATCCAACAGGACGTTTTAATTTAGTTGTAATTGTAGTTTTGTGTTCTGTTTGTGATTAAATTTTGAGTTGTTTTATATTTTGAAATGTTGTGGCGGTGAATTTTATCTTGCAATGACTTTTAATTTAGTTTTGGTTTCAGTTTCAGGGACTATCCTAAAGGTGTGGGTTTTCATGCAATAGTTGTTTATCATGCAAGAAAAGTAAGTGCAGTGCGGTTAAATAAATTGCAATAATGTAAATTGCAAGAAAGTAAATTGCAATAAAAGCGTACCTTAGAGGGTCTTCCCGTCATCCCAAGCTGCACTTAAAACACAATTAGAATATTTAAGCAAGTTCCTAGGTAAAGCTAAGGGAAGGGTTATGGTTTTCTACCAAATTCCTAATCCTATAGCTAGTCATTTCCTATGACGTCTAGGTTCTTTGTGTTTTGGTTTGAGGACGATTTTCTTCATCAAAGAACAATTAAGTTCAATTGTTCTTATGATCATCCTATCATATCGAGGAAGTGTTTAAGGCAATTCTTAAACATCTTTTCAATATTTCTAGGATTGTTTTAAGTCCAAATGAATTCAATTACACAAATGAATTAATCGTCCAAGGTTTAGTTAAGTTTTGTTGTTATCTTACTCAATGAACTAGGATGTTTGAATGTCCTATAAGTGAAGTAACATTTCATTTAATATTTTGTTTAGGAGTTATGACAACTAAAGCTTTCGAGGGTAAATTGGTGTTCAAATGGTTTGTGATTTAGTTTAAATTCAATTAATGGTTTTAAATTTGGAATAGTGTTCAAGTTGCTTTATATTTAATTTCTTTCTGTTTTAGGTGATGTTATTTAATTCAATTTAATTTTAACCTTAATTTAATTTAATTTAATTTTAATTTAATTCAATTTAATTCAATTCAATTTAGTTTTAATTTGGTGTTAAATTAATTTAGTTTAATTTGATTTAATTTTCTTTTTAATTTTAACTTGATTTAATTTTAATTTAATTTGATTTAATTTAATTTAATTTAATTTAATTTAATTTAATATGTTTTAATTTAATTTAATTTAATTTAATTTAATTTGTTTTAATTTAATTTAATTTAATTTAATTTATTCATTTAATTTAGTTTAATTTATTTATTTAATTTAATTTAATTTAATTTAATTTATTCATTTAATTTAATTTATTCATTTAATTTAATTTAATTTATTTATTTAATTTAATTTAATTTAATATTTAATTTGATTTTACTTTTAATTTTAATTTAATTTAATTTAATTTAATTTAATTAATCTTTAATTTCGTTTTACTTTTAATTTTAATTTAATTTAATTTAATTTAATTAATCTTTAATTTAATTTTACTTTTAATTTTAATTTAATTTCATTTAATTTAATTTAATCTTTAATTTAATTTAATTTGATTTAATTTAATTTAATTCAATTTAATTTATTTAATTTAATTTAATTTTTAATTTAATTTTATTTTTAATTTTAATTGAAATTTTAAAAGAGTTTAATAATTTAACTTTAGTTTAATGGTTAAGTCTTTTAATATTTTACATTTAAGTTATCCTTTTTAATTAAGAATTAAATATTAATGAGATGATTAATTTAGGGATTTTTAAATTAAAGAATAAATCTCTTCCTAACAATATCCCTATTTTAATAATTCCAATTTTAATATTCTTCCCAATTTTAATCAATTATTTAATTAAGGTTTAATTATTTTAAATTGTTTAATGGGTTTCTACCCTTTAATTATTTAAATTTCAATCATCCAAATCAGATTAAGATCAAATATTTTACTTGTTAATTTTATTAAACCTAAAGTTTTAATTAAGGGTTAAAATTTTAATTACCACTTTGCCCTTTAAGCTTAATAATTTCATAACTCACTAAATTGAGCTCAAATGAACTTGAAATTTTTATGTAACTTCACTCATATATAAATAAAGACATGAGAGGAGAAAATGTGATTTTTCTGTATTTAATTTATTTATATAATTATTTTTGGTAGAAAATAGAAATTTCCAAAGAAAATTTAATAACAAAACCAAGGGAGAGTTTCTATCCTTAAGAAAATTAGGGGACATTCCTAATAACCAGAGGACTACTTGGACCAATTTTGGTGATTTTTTGAATTATATTATTTTTATTATAATTATTTTAAATTTTGGAGTGTTAATTAATTTAAAAATAAAATAAAGGTTGAAAAATGAATTTTATATTTTTCAAAAATCTCTCTGATATCAAGGAAATCAGAGAATCAATTTTTGCAATTTTCTGATTTTTCTTTGATTTATTATAATTATTTTAGTGAAAATGCTAGAAAATATGTTTTTTTAATTTTAAAATTACCCTAGGGCTTTAAAATTTAATATCTCACTAAATAGACCTAAGAAAAATATGGGGTTTGTTCCTAAGTGATTAAAATTCAAAATGTGACATTTTGGTGAATTTTATTATTTTTGTGATTTTTATTATTTTTTAATTATTAAAAATATTAAAATAATGTTAAAAATCAACTTTTTTAGAAATTTGAAATTTTAATTTTCTTAAATTTCCCTAAGATCAGAGAGGCTCTAAAACTAATTTGGTGAATTTTTGAAAGATATTTTGAAACTTATGAATTTTTAAAGTTCAAATTGACTAAATGGCTTAATCAACCCATTTAGTAGGGCTAACCAAGTCCAATTGACTTCAAATTTTTATGGTGGGTTCCTCTGATCCTAAAGGTCAATGGAGAATTGATTTCAAGTTAATTTGATGTATGGTTAGCTCTAATTAATTAAGGAGCTATTTTGGGTGTTTAAGCTAATTAGGGTTATTTTAAATGAACTAACTCAAAACCTATTTTTCCTAGGGTCCTCTGGTCATAAGGGACATCACCAAATTTTCCTAGAATTTATTTCACAACATGCTAATTATTGGAATTAAAATACTCAAAACAGTAACATGAAATTGAAAAATCAATAACTTCTCATAGGGATGGCCTCTGACTTTGGAAAATTCAGCGAATGTTCCCAAATTCAGAGGCTTCAAAAGCCCTATGGTCCCATGCCATGGTGAATTTCCTATATGCATGGAGAATTAAAAGAATGTAAATAGTAAATAAATTATTAAAAATAAAATGCTTGATGATATTAAATGATTTCTTTTCCACATTATTCTCCTCTGTTCACTGAGCAAGAGAGTATTTTTATTTTATTTTTATGATTTTCCTACACAAAGTTATGAATTTTCCAAGTTCAGGGAATTAAATAAATAGGAAAAAAACCCTAATTTTCTATTTATCCGAGTCGGCGCCGCGTCATCCTCGGCGTCTCCGAACGGCCACGCGGCGCGCTCTCATTCGACGCCGCCGTTTGAGTCAGCAGCCCGGGCCCCGCGGTTCACGTACCATCTCCTGGTCCGACGCCATCTGAGCCGTCCGTCCGCGCGTGTATTGAATGAACGGCATCCGTTCATCGTCCCCAAGCCTCCTAGCCCGAGAACCGTCCATCTTCTGTGCCCAAGATCTCACTCGATACTCGACCAAATTTAACGTTCTTATGCTCTATGGATTCGTCTCGAGAAGGCGAACACATCCATACGAGTTTATGTGGGATGAAATTTACTCAATAAAAATGGAGAATGTTCGGAAGCTCGGGAAGAAGAGTGAGGCCATACCTTTGCTCGCAGAAGTGTGGCTTCGATCCGAGGGTTGTTTCACCTTCGATTAGATCCCAGCAAGCTCCGGATGAAGTCTCCCGGTCCGGTGAATTGCTTAGGTAAGATTTCTACCACGACCGATCACAAAGCTTGGAGGCCGGAGCAACCGGGTGGCCTCGGAGATGGGGCTTTTGCTGGTGGACACCTTCTCTTGGTCCGGTGAAGGTGTAAGACCAATCAATTTGGGGATTGGCTCACCGTGGAGAAGTGTCCCGGTTTTGGGCTTGGATTTCAACTCGAAATTGAGCTCGCGAGAGGAAATGGCAGGGGGATTTCAGTGGGGATCAAATGCTCTATGTATGGGGAGTAGTCCGGAATAATTTTGGCGAGTTTCCTTAAGGTTTGTTTCAGCACCTCCCATGGCCGAGAGGGGTGGTGTTTAAATAGGAAAGGGTGGAGGGCCTCCTGTGGAGAGTTAGGGCTTGGGATCAGTCTGCTCTTGGCAAGAGAAGAACAGCTACAATGGCCACTCGGGATGGGGCGGCTCAGCAAGGGAGAATTCCAAAGTTGGCTCACATGCGAGCTCTCGGCCATGGTGTTTTCCGGCGGCCTGGTGGCCGGCCGGCCGAGCATGGGTCACCCTCAAGGTCAGTGGGTCGTGGCTGGGACTCGGGTGCAAGCAATCGGCAATTGCCATGTGTAAAGGCTTTGATCCAAAGTAGAATGGGGCATGGCTAGTTTTGAGTCTAAATGGGTCAATCCACCCATTTGGGCTTGGTTCACCCCTCAAGGTGGCTTTGGATGCTGTGGGGGATCAAAGGGATCAGCTGGTTTGGCATGGAGAAGTCTCCATCCAAATATATTTGGATTAAATTTAAGTTTAGGTGAAACATGATTAAGGCTAATGAGCTTTAGGGATTAAGGAAAGCCCTCCCTCTTCTTACCCAATATGGCATGGTGGAGTGTCCAAGGCTCTCATGGCTCACATGTGGCTCATGCATGGCTTCATGGCTCACCTTTGGCTTGGAAAAAGTTTCGGTCAATTTCATAAAAATGGATTTTAAGGATTTTGGATAATTTGGTGGAAATTTGGATGAAGCCTCATTTAGAATTATTTGATCAATGTTTTAGGACTTAGGGATGATTTTAATTGAAAGTATGATGAGGGGAAATGTCATATGGGCTTTGGGACCAATTTTGGGCCTTTAGATGTGGTAAAAGATAGGCATTTAAAATGGTTTAAGGAATGGGCCTTTAAGTTTAAAAATGAATTTATGGATGGGAATTTTGTAAAGAGGTTGGGCCAAATAATTGTTGGGTTTATCCCATGGATGTGTCATGAGTGACTTGAAGCAAATTGGGGGTGATTTGGGTTTGAATTGGGTTGAATTTGGGCTCTTTTGGTGAATTGGCCAATATAGGTCAAAGTGGGCCAAGTTGGGCCAATGTTGGGCTAGGGTTGAAATTGATGTAAAATTAATGTTGAGAAATTTTTATGGGAGTGTTTCAATGAGGTTTTGACTTTGGTTGGGCTTTGATTTTGGGGTTTGGGCTCATTTGGGTTAGGTTTGGGTTTAGGTCAAAATTGGGCCTTTTAGCTTTGGGTTGAACTTGAGTGGGGTTTGGGTCTAAATTTTGGGCAAATCATGTTAGTGTTTTGTTTTTGGGGATGCTAAGGAAGATTTAGAAAAGATTTGGGGTTAATTGGAGTTGAATTGGGTTAGTTTGGGTTAGGTTTGGGTCATGGGTCCAAATTGGGCTTTAAGGCCAAAAGTAAAATTGGATCCAAATGTCACTCAAATTGGACTTGGATTTGGTCTAGATTGGTGTTGGGAATGTTGAATTGAAGTTTAGAATTGAATTGGACCAGAATTTGGGTCAATTGGGTAGGTTTGGTTTGACATTGGGTTCACTTAGGGTTAAAATGGGTCAAATTGGGGGTTTTGACAAAGGTAGGGTAAATTGACATAATTGGCCCATAGTGTAGTTGAACAAAATGAAATTGGGAATATTTGGGATTTTCTGGAATTTTCTGGGAATTTTCTGAATTTTTGGATTTTTTGGGTCAAGAGGGGTATTTTGGGTATTTGGAGGGTATTGGGAGGTATTTTTGGAATTTTTGGTATTTTTGGGTATGAATGATCAATTTGAGTGATTTGAAAATGTTTGGGATTGATTTTGGGGAATTTTGGGTGATTTGGAAATTTTGCAAAAATTTGGGTAATTTCAAGAGTCTTGGGTAGGTTAGGCGGGTGTAGGGTCCCGGGGGTCAAAAATTGAAAATTTGGAAAATTGAAGATTGGGTAAATTTGAGTGGAATGAAATCATTTTGGTTGAGTCATGAAGCCATACCAAGCCCACATGAGCCATGAAGGGACTCATTTAAGGCATTCACTATGTTGTTCCTAACCCTCTTGCTCAAGGGTTTAAGGATTAAGGACCATCCATGTGAATCACCTACATGAGTCGGGAGGTCAAGTTAGGTATGGGTGTGGTTTTAGGAGGTGTGTGAAAGTGTAGTGTATGAGTGTAGTGTGTGTGTAAGTCAGCCCCTTCACTGCACCGTGCCACCTGTGAGCGGTCCTAACGCCAAAGAGTCCTATAGGAACTCATCCTTTAAACTTCCACATTTGATTTCAACCCTCTAGGTGATTAGGGGTCTATAGTCAAGTTTGTGGAGTTTGCAGGGAGTTAAGAAGTGGTTTGAAACTCTAGATGGTGGGTCCCAATTCTAGTCCTCTAAGATAGTCAAAGGAAAAGCCTAAGGCTAGATCATAAGTACTAAAAAGAAGAAGAGAAGACCTCATCAAAAATGAGGTCAACAGGGGTTTGCAGGGAGTTTAGAGGTGTTTAAATTTCTAAGTGGTGGGTCCCATTTCTAGTCCTCTAAGATAGTCAAAGGGAAAGCCTAAGGCTACATCCTAAGTATTAAGGAGAGAGAAGAGAAACGACCTCATCAAAAATGATAGGTGTGGTGTGCTAACTAAGCACACCGCGCGTATTGGCATTGACCGAAGAGATCAACAAAACCAACACAGACGTCTAAGTGACACACTTAGAACAGAGTAGAAACAAATTTCTACTGGGGAGTATCGAGTATATCTCCAAGACTGGAGATCCCTGAACTCTCGCTGAGGAAAAGAAAAGGAGGTGAATTCCAGATCATAAGGTCTGGGGAAATTAGATTTAGATTTTATTTCACTTTTTGTTTTAAGTTTTAATGTGTGAGTTTAGGTTTTGATTTGCTCTGAGTTTCAATTTTGATTGAAGTTTAATTTAAAATCAACTCAAAGAAATCCGGGTTTGAAATGAGAACTGGAACCGAGGTTCCAACCTCGGGACCGCGAAGAGAACTGGAATTTAGGTACTAGCCTCGGAGTGAGAATCGGAGTTTAAGTATCGATTGAAAAGGATGAGAATCAGAATTTAGGTACTGATCTCAAAATGAGAACTAGAATTTGGTACCAGTCTCGAAAGGGAAAATTGAAATTTAGTATCAATCTCGGAAAGAGAGTCGGAATTTGGTACCGACCTCAAAAGGAGAGAACTGGAATTTGGTACCAGTCTCGAAGGTTTAATGAGAAATGGAAACTGGTTCCAATCCTGAAGATTTAATGAGAAATGGAAAGTTCCAATCTCGAAGATTTAATGAGAAATGGAAACTGGTTCCAATCTCGAAGATTTAATGAGAAATAGAAACTGTTTCCAATCATGAAGATTTAATGAGAAATGGAAACTGGTTCCAATCTCGAAGATTTAATGAGAAATGGAAACTGGTTCCAATCTTGAAGATTTATCTGTATGAAGAGGGACCCAATCCCATGCCATCGAACCAAATCGAACAAAGTTTGTGGCTCGTGTCAATAGAACTAGTCGATCCTCTAACACGCAGAGAAAAGATTTAAAAAGAACTGGTAAGTGTACCGTGAAAAGACTTGACCTAGTGACAAGTCGAGGAAAATATTTGAATTTCAGAAGAGTTTCAAACATATTTCGTTTTGAAGAATAATTGAAGGATTCAAATCGAAGGACTCAGATTGAGACTTAGATTCATTTCGTTCGTTTTGGTGATTCAATTTCAAAAATATTTAGAGTTTGTATCAGTTTAGAATTCATTTCGACATTTAGATTCTTAAAAGAGTTCTCGTTTATTTTCATTTATCCTTTGTTCCTTGCTCAAAGTTCCTTTAATTTAATGGCATTTTCCAGTCAATTCTCACAAAAAAAAGGTAAAGGCAAAACATGACATGGTCACTTTCATTCCAATCTTGTTGAAAATACATCATACATCTTGATCCAAAACATGATAATATTTTCTTTGAGAATTTAATATCTCATACAATCCATATAAATCTAAAACGGATTGTGTAAGATTCTTCAAGTTTCTTCTAAAAGCAGCTGTTAAAATCCATGTCTGAATAGTGAGATACATGGACAATAACATCACCTTCCAAGTCATCCTTGGCAGAAATGCCGTATGGATGTGCATTGGAGGTGTGCTATCTCCCATGTAACTCACAGCTCGTAATGCCGGAGATTCTCTAACTTTGGATCTGGTTGGAAGTGGAAAGGCATTTTTCTGTCATCCATCCTCCTGAAAGTAACAAAGATCCGCTCAACAGGCACCCCTGGAATGCAATGTTTTGCGATGTCTGCTCCATTCCCTTTTAACACCATGATGGAACCTACCGGTAGTGGTATCTCTATTGGCCCTTGGAATTCACCTGGACCTGCAATTCGAAGGTCAGATCCGAACATGATATTGCAGTGATTGATAAAAGACACTGTGCAGAAGGGCCTAACGAAATCATGATGGTCTATAAGTGGAGGTATGCAGTCGCCCTCCTTGTAGATGTTAATGATGCAGCTGCTGGGTATGCAATCTGCGGGCAATACCCTCCATGTTATCATCCTCTTTACCATTCTTTTAATAACGTTTGGCATCGGATCCACCTCACTACGATAGAGTATCCTTAGTGGATTTCCTTTTTTATCTACCACGAAGTTGTAGCAACATCCGCACTGGATTGTAACTCTTCCTTTCCCTGGCATCCACCTTCGGGGTTCTGAATAAGTTTGCTCCCTCAGACGACCAGCTCGGCTAAATTTTTTAAGCTCAAGTACGCAGTCTACAATTTGTTGCTGCTCGTAGTCTGAGAACACATCTGTATGCAGCTCGAGGCCTTCTAAAATATTGATCCTCTTACCTCCAATTCTCTCAAAGTATTCAAAAGTTCTCTTTTCGACATTCTGCATTCTTTCTAACTCATATTTTGAAATTATCTGCAACTGGCGAGGTCTAGTAACGTACTGGGGAATGTATGGTTCCACCCTGGCACGGTCTCCTGCATGTCTTGGCTCCTCAGGGGAAGTCTCTGTCGGGACATCCTTCGGGGTTGCTTTCGCAACAAGACTCTTCAGAACTGGTGCATCTGTATGGCGTCGTGTTACTATTTCTATTCTTCTGGAATTTCCTTTATCTGTTATGCTTTCCTTGAAGTGGATCTACACTTCTCCGGTTCCTGACGAACCAATCTCTTCGAAGCATTTGTACTGGCGGTAGAGACTGTATCTTCATGCTGATCTGCTGCTAACTTAGTCAGCATCTTGCGAATGCGATGGTTCTTGTTCCTTCACTAAGTGGTTGTGAGAGCAGCTCTCCTTACCCCTTGGATTTCTGTGGGCACGGTGCTGACAAGCCTGCCCACAGCTGTAGCAACAACAGACTTAACTTTCTTATCTTCTCCCATTGCATGAGCGGAGTTTATTTTTCTCTTCTTGCTGGTAAACGGTTGATTTGAGTCACCCAATTTCACCACTGTATGACTGCAGAGTTCTTCCCGATCGATCAGGGTCCAATCATTTTCTTCATATTGTATCCCAGCTGGTGTAAAGTCAAAGTCAATCTCGATCACGTCTCCATCCCTCACCCTCTTTTCATCAAGTGCTAGACTCACGCTATTCTTAAAGTTCAGAACCAACCGCCCATTCAACATTTCCCTGCGAAAAACAAGGAAAGGATCAGGGGCTGTACTAAGAACAAGAACAGTAGAAAAATAATTTTTTTATTAATGAAGAGCTTTTATTCGTTTATTTTAAAAATAGGAGTAGGAAAAGATCAAGAGAGATCAAGAGTGAGACTTGATTTGAAAGGAAGGATAAATACTTTATTATCAGGATTTCACATGTTTTCTTTTTTAACATTTTTTTTAACGATTTTCTTTATCATCCATTTTTTTTATATTTTTGGGTTCGGACCCAGTCATAAGTAATAACTGTGCCCGTGCTTCTAGGAATGAGGATTCATCCTTCAAAATATCAGGTCGTATAATACTTCTTTAGATATCGTCCATTAATTGGAAGTATAGGTCGTTCTCCACAGCAATTTACAAGCTGGTAGGAACCTCCTGAGTAGACTGTCTCGAACACGAATGACCCTTCCCATGTTGGTTCAAATTTACCACCTATCTTGCGATGTGTAAGAATAGGTCTTCTGAGAACTAGAACCAAGTCACCGACTTTGAATGTCCTGGGATGAACTAATTTATCATGGGCCTGGATCATCTTGGCCTGATACAGTTCCAAGTTCTGTTGCGCTGAAAGTTGTTTCCCTTCCATGCTTTCCAATTCTTCTAGTCGTAATTTGGCATTCTTTTCTGTAGTGATCTTGTTTGCAACTGCAATTCTGAGAGAAGGAAGCTGAACCTCTAAGGGCAGAACGGCCTCAGACCCGTATACTAAGGCGTAAGGTGTAGACTGGGTGGGCGTTCTGAAAGACGTCCTATAGGCCCATAAGGCTTCTAACAACTTCTCGTGCCAATTTCTTTTGTTGTCGTCCAAAGTTTTCCTTAAGATTTGGACGAGAGTTTTATTAAAAGCCTCGGTCAAGCCATTCGCTCTTGGGTAGTAGATTGTCGAATAGCGCCAGTCGATCCCATGTCTTCTGACAAAATTGTTGATCTTCGTACTCTTGAATGCGGACCCGTTATCTGAGATAATTCTGCGCGGTACCCCAAAACGGTAGACAACTTGATTTTTGAAGAATTGCAGTACATGATGTGCTTTCACTTCTCTGAGCGGTACTGCTTCTGCCCACTTAGAAAAGTAATCTATAGCTGCAAGAATGAAACAATGTTCTCTTGAAGAAGGCGGCTCTATCGGACCCACGATATCTGTACCCCAACACTCAAATGGCCACAACGCGATTGTCGTATGTAGCACATTTGGAGGTTGATGTAGAACCACTCCATGCACTTGGCACTGGTGACAACTTTTGGCAGTCTTCATGCAATCGGTCATCATCGAGGGCCAGTAGTACCCTAGTCTTTTAATCTTCATTTTCATTTTTGGACCCGACTAATGAGCGCCATAAAGTCCAGAGTGTACTTCTTTAATGATTTCACGAGCCTTGGACCAGCTCAAGTATCTTAGCCACATCTGATCAAAAGACCTTCTGTATAACGTGTTGTTTATTAGTGCATAAGACAGAGTTCTTTTCTTGATTTGATGGGCTAATGACATATCGTCCGGTAGGTTTCCTGTTTGCAAGTAGTCTATCAGTGGCTGCCACCAGTCTTCTATATTTTCTGTCATTGCTGCAATTTTTTCTTCTGCTTTTTCTGCTGATTTGTGTATTGTATCCATGTCGAGCTGTGATAGGACATGTCGTCCTTGAACTGACACTTCAACTGACTCATCCGTCAAGCAGCCAAAATTCCTTAGCAAGGTGGGCTAACGCATCTGTGAGAGCATTTTCTTTTCTAGGAATCTTATAGATTGTTACATTTGGAATCTGTTCTAACAATTTCATGGCATACTGGAAGTAATGCTCGAGTCTTGGCTTTAGAATTCTGTATTGTCTGGTGACCTGTTTAATGATCAACTGAGAATCTCCATAGATGTTAATATCTGTTATCCCTATCTGAATGGTTAATTCCAATCCGGTTATAAGGGCTGTGTATTCTGCCTCGTTGTTTGTACACGGTTCTGTTAAGTGGTAGGAGTATCTTAACATTCCCCGCTCCAGTGTTATAAAGATTAGTCTGATTCCTACCTTACTGGGCACTATCATTTGCGATTCTTTATCTTTCTGTGCTGAGGATGCTCCATCGAAGTACAGTCCCAATGCTGATCATCAGGGTCTTCTAGGCTCATTATCTGCTCGTCTGGCAAGTCGTCGTTGAGAGGCGATTATGCCGGTAAATGGTGTGCTGCGAGGAAGTCTGCTAGGAATTGTCCCTTTACAGCACGAAGAGGAACGAAAGTTATATCGAATTGCAATAGTATCATTGACCACCTGGAAAGACTACCGGAAAGCGTCGGTCGGGTCATCAAATATTGCAATGGATTAAACTTCGAAATAAGGTTGACCTTATGGGAAAGCATGTAGTGCCTGAGCTTATGTGAGGCGAAGATCAGGGCCAAACAGTGCTTCTCAATAAGAGGATACTTTATTTCCATTGGCTTAGGTAATAGAGCACATTTTCTTTTCCCTCGTCATTGACCTGGGCTAACAGGGCTCCGAGAGAGTCGTCTAAAGCTGTAGTATAAAGTATCAACGGTCTACCTGAGACTGGGGCAGCTAAGACAGGAGGTGTCATTAAATATTACTTAATGTCCTCGAAGGCCTGCTGACATTTGTAGTCCTAAGTAAACTTGGCATCCTTCTTAACCAAAGTAGAAAAAGGCTGACACCTTCCTGACAAATTCGAGAAAAAGCGTCAAAGATATGCCAACTTTCCTTGAAAGGATCGTAGCTGTTTCAAGGTTTTAGGAGGTGGCATTTCTAAGATAGCTTTAATATTCTCCGGTTTAAGAAAGTGGGCCTTTAGGTTTAAAAACAAATTTGTGGATGGAAATTTTGTGATGGATTGGGCCAAACAAGTGTTGGTTTAGCTTAGGGATGTGTCATGAACATTTTAGAAAAGGTTTGGTGTCATTTAAAGTGGAATTGGATTTAATTTGGGCTTTTTTGGTAAAGGGGCCAAAGTGGGTCAAATTGGGCTAATTTGGGCTAAGGTTGGGCTAAGGTTGGATTTGATGTAAAATTAATGTTGAGAAATGTTTATGAGAGTGTCACAAAGAGTTTTCAACTTTGGTTGGGCTTTGATTTTGGGATTTGGGCCCATTTGGGTTAGGTTTGGGTTTAGGCCAAAAATGGGGATTTTGACTTTGGGATTAGGTTTAGGTGGCGTTTAGGTTCAAATTTGGGGCAAATCTTGTTAGTGTTTTGTTTGTGGGGATATTATGCAGGTTTAGGAAAAGATTTGGGGTTAATTGGAGTTGAATTGGGTTGGTTTGGACTAGGTTTAGGTCATGGGCCAAAATTGGGCCTTAAGCTTTAAATTGGAATTGGATCCAAATGTCAATCAAATTAGGCTTGGATTTGGTCTTGATTGATATTGGGGATATTGAATTGATGTTTATAATTGGATTGGATCAAAATTGAGGTTAATTGGAGTGGTTTTGTTTGACATTGGGTTCACTTGGGTAAAAAATGGGTCAAATTGGGGGTTTTGGTAAAAGTGGGTTAAAATGAAAAAATTGGCTTATGTTGTAGTTAAACAAAATAAAATTAGGAATATTTGAGATTTTTTGGAATTTTCTGGGAATTTTGGAATTTATGGATTTTTTGGTTAAGAAGGACATTTTGGGTATTTGGAGGGTATTGGGGAGTATTTTTGAAAATTTTGGTATATTCGGCTATGGATGATCAATTTGAGTGGGGGGAAATTTTTAGGATTGGTTTTGAGGAATTTTGGGTAATTTAGGTGATTTTGCAAATTTTGGGTAGTTTCAAGGGTATTTGGTAGGTTTGGCGGGTGTAGGGTTTTTGGGGTCAAAAATTGAAATTTTGGAAAAATGAAGATTGATTAAGTTTCACTAGAATGGAATCACTTTGGTTGAGCCATGAATCCACATCAAGCCCATATGAGCCATGAGAGGACTCATTTGAGGCATTCACTATGTTGTTCTTAACCCTCTTGCCAAGGGCCTAGGGGTTAAGGTCCATCCATATGAATTACCTACATGAGTCAGGAAGCCAAGCTAGGTATGAATGGTTTTAGGATTTGGAATATGTGTGAAAGTGTAATGTGTGCAGGTCAACCCTCACCAGACCAGGCCACCCAGAGTAGTCCTAAGGCCAAAGAGTCCTATAGGGAACTCATCTTTTAAACCTCCACATTTGATCTTAACCCTCCAAGTGACTTAGGGGTTTACAATCAAACTTATGGGGTTTGCAGGGAGTATAGAGGTGTTTAAATTTCTAAGTGGTGGGTCCCATTTCTAGTCCTCTAAGATAGTCAAAGGGAAAGCCTAAGGCTACATCCTAAGTACTAAGGAGAGAGAAGAGAAGAGACCTCATCAATAATGAGGTCAACAAAAATCGACCTAGGGCTTGAGAGATCTTGGATTTGGAGCGATTTCAACCAATTCTAACACTGGATTTCATCTTCCCTTGGTAAGAGCTTCACTCTTATGTAAATATTTTTTATTTTCACCAAGAATTTCTTCCACATTGGGAAATTTTGGGAAATTTTGAAAACGTGGAGGAAGACTTGGAAGGAATTCATGGAAATTGATTCAGATTGTTTTAAACCCGATTTAGAAGCCATTGTGGAATTATTTTAGAGATTAGCTGAAATTTTTTGTGATTTGATAGATCGAACGATGGCTCCAAGACAAAAGAGAAGACTTGAATTTGATGAAACTCGAATCATTAATGTAAAAGCCCAATCGAGGTACACTTCAATTTTTTAAAGTAAGAAGTGTATTCAAGATAGAGTTTTTGAGAATCCTGGAGGAGAGGTGGAATGATTTATCAAGGAGAGAGGATGGGAGAATTTCTGTTATACAACAAACAAAGCGGCTGTCAAAGTTGTTAAAGAGTTTTACTCGAACCTGACTCAAATTGAGGACGAGCTTATCCAAGTAAGGGGTTTCTCTATCGAATTTAGTGCTAATAGAATTAATTATTTTTACGAGCTTCTAGACTATTATACTAGCAAGTTTGAAACTTTTAAAACAATGAAAGGTCCGTTGGATGATGTTATTAACTTTCTCACTGATGGGAAAGGAGTTTGGAAATTTAAAAATTGTGAACGGATTAACTTTCCACTGTCCATGATGAATGTCACTGCTAAGGCATGGTCTGTCAACTCTGCTACCTACATACCATCATAGCGAAGTCTCAAGAGAGAGAGCTGTTTTGAATTTCTGTATTCAGAACAATAGAAGAATTAATGTGGGGAAGATAATCTATAAAAATATTATGGCTACTACGAGGAGTGAGACAAGTAGATCTTTAGGCATCCTGGACTCATTTATGCACTTTGCCAATTGTCTGGAGTTGAAGCAAGAGATGATGAGAAATGGGTTTATCCTATGAGACCCATTACTAAAGGAAATATAAAGACTTATAGATCCCATGAGGAATAGAGATCAGGGAGTAGGAGCAAAGAACCATCTACTAGTAGTGATATCCCTTCTACTAGCTATGACCCTCTTGCCTCCAGTTCCCCTACCTTGTATGATCTAATGAATGTCATGACTCTGCAAAGGAAAAGTTTTCAAAAATTAGATGAAAGACTAGAAAGGATTTATCACAGGATTGAAGGTCTAGAAAGAAGACATGATCGTGATAGTGAGTATCTTCAAAGGCATTCAGATTTTGAGATGGATCATTATGATGCTCGGGCTAGATAATACCGAGGAGAGCCAGATGTAACTTTTCTAGTGTGCCCCAGATATACTCAGTAACAGCCCAATCCTCCTGCTGACCGGGTGATGACGACATTGTGTTGGATTTTAATGTCTAATTTGATGTGATGTGATGTATTTGTTTGTTTTAGTTTTTTTTGATGAACTGTGATTTGTATTGTACTTTGTGGACAATGCTTTATTTTCTGTGATATGTGATAGTTTGGTAGTTTACATTTTCATTTATAGATGCTTATGATATCTATAACAGTAAGTGTAATTGTGAACTGTTTAGTTTAAATTAGTAAACTGTTTGTTCTGTGTTGTGAAATGCATGTCCTGTGTAGTGTAGTTAGTTGTTTTTGTTTAATGTTTAGTTTTATATGCTTGTTTTAAAAATTTCATTACCCCAGCAAATTTTCTAAACTGTTGTGTGTAGAAAGGTTTTTAATATTACACGACAGTTGAAGTTAGAGATTTTGAAAAGAACCTGCAAACTTCAAAAAGACAAAAATGCTTAAAGTGCAAAGGTATGAATTTTATATTTAGAATTTTTCTTTCACCAATGTACTATTTCTAATTATAGAAAACTTTAAGTTTGGGGGAGGGAAGAAAAAATCTTAACTATTATATGTTCTCAAATAACATATTTTCAAAAATTACTAATATGATTTATGAGATAAAATTTAATTCTAAATACTATATTTAGATTTTATCTAAATATTGTCAAAGATTCAAAGAAATATTTTTTATAATGAAAATTTATTTTGTAGATTAAGATATTTAGTATAAGAGGATAAGACTATAGTTAACTATTTAAAGTACTGAAAACTATATTTTGAAATATTGAGAATCTTAGGAATTTAGTTGAGAAAGAAAAGATTTGAGATTCAATAAAGTAAAAACTATGAAGTACACATAAGGTAAAGAATGTTTGGAAGTTTCAAATTTAGGAAAAGAACAGTGAAGTTCAAAATTATTAACAGGCTATCTAGATATAGTAATCCTCACTTGAAAAAGAAAAGAAAAAGAAAAAGAAAAAGGATTGAAAAACAATTCCTGAAAAGAAAAGAAAATAAGTGAGGAGAAGCTTGAGGACATGCCTTATCAAAAATTGGCTTCACTTGGATTAACCTAAAAGAAAAACTAAAAATATTTATGAATTTATATTTATGATTAGTTTCTTATTTATATTTTCTTCATGAATTTTCTATCTTCTGAATACTCTAAGTGAATTAATATTGCACCATATAGTCATTCTTGAAATGAATAGAAAACTAGAACTCTTAAACTTGATGGCTAGATAGCCTTATACCTGCAGAATTAATCTAATTATTTGAAAATCTTTCTGAGAATTCTTATTATAATATTTATTTAAATCAAAATTATAGTATTTTTGAATTAAAACTTTTCCACAATAAATCATAACTTTTATGTAATATTAAGGATTACTTGAGGGCAAGTAATAGTTAAGTTTGGGGGATTTTGACCCAAGAGAAAAAGGTCAAGATTTTCATGCTTATTTTTCACTGATTTTGATGATATTACACTTTAAAGAAATATATTTTTGGTGTTTTTCTGCAGGTATGAATATTTAAGGACAAGGGAACGAAAATATGCAAAAATGAACGGATTTGAAGCAAAAAGGACTAAATTATGCAAATTTGACCTAGGCCGCCGACGGCGAGGTCGAGGCCGCCGACGGTGTGATTTTCCTGAGAGTTCAGAATTAATTATAAGGGAGGCCGCCGACGGTGGGGACTGTTTGAATGCATTGTTTCTAGAAGGCCGTCGACGGTACCTCGAAGCCGCCGACGGCGGGATTGACGGATATTTCCAGAAATACGTCGAATGTGGACGATTTTCAAAGGGGTGCCTTCACAACCCTTAGAGACTCTTCTACAACTTTAAAAGGAACGAATTTAGGCTGAAAAATGGCTCTTCTTCTGGTCTCTAAAGTGATTATTAGTGAGTCAATAGTGTAAAAGAGAGTCAATTAGTGAGTTCAATTTAGTGAGTAGTGAGTTCAAAAAGAGAATTTGTAAGGAATTCTTTGAGGGATTGCAAGAGTGGAAGGGAAGTGAGAGAACTCTTCCACATTGACGTTTCAAAGGAGAATTCCAAGGAAAATATCCAGAGGAACTTCAAGGAATTTGCTTGGGGAGGAATTTGAGATAAGTAGTGTTTATTTGTTTTTAGTGTATAGAACTTTACTTTATTATATGAAAACTAAGTTTTATTGCATCCTCTTCATGAATTCTGAGTAGTTGTTCTATCTTTCTCCTAGTTTCGATGTTTTTTGTGAAATGATTATATAATTAGTCTATTAAATAAAATATAAAAGAAGTTGTGATGGTACTAAGTTGTATTGTTAAAATCCGTGAAAATTTCTTAAGACATGACCGTGGGCTAAGGATTCTTAACTTGAATGTATCACATTTCTCTTTGCAAGGTAGACGGGTAAATCTTTGAAGGGAGAAGTGCAAATAAATAGAGAAATAATATTAATCGGGCGTAGAATTGGAGATTTTAGAGTGACATGCTAAAATCCTCAATTCTGTCATATCGTTTGGGTGCTGATGTGTAGATTGTTAGCCCTTTGGTGAGAGGAACGTGGGAGCTTCGAAGTGAGAGCCGATAGCCTAGCCACAAAATCAATAACCAAGCATAGGATTAGTCAATGTTCTTTATGCCTGGACCAAAGGGTAAAGAATAGGTATACTTCTATTTGGCACAACATATTAAAACTAATTATAATTATCATTTCACTTAAATATCTTAACTAAGGAGAAAGATTCCTTCTATTATACATTTAAACTTAACTCTAGTAGTATTAGTAATTTGTTAGTAAAACTAGTTTTTAATATAAGTTTCATATTATTATCAATTGCATATTAGTGACAGATAGGCATTTTGATTTAGCTGTGATTCTGAATTGATTATTATAATCCTAGTCCGTAGGCTTTAATACTCTCCCTGTGGGATCGATATCCAGGACTCCATTAGAGCCCTGTATTACTTGAACGATACGTATACTTGCGTTTGAAAGTAACTCTGTGATTAATAGATTAACATATTTAATTGCTAGTAAAGTACATTTGAATTGGATAAAAGCGCAGGATCGGTTCAATCATCTTTTTAGGTTGAAGGGTATTTCATAGATTTTAGAAAGTTGAAAGTTACCACTTGGTCATTAACTCCCATAATTAATTCTCATTTTTGGACATCGATCATAGCTCTCCCAGTAGCAAGGAATGGTCTTCCATAAATAATTGGAATTTCTTTATCTTCCTCCATATCTAATACAATAAAGTCCACAAGAAAGATAAATTTATCCACCTTTACTAATACATCTTTCACAACTCCTTTAGGATAAGTGATAGAATGATTAGCCAGTTAAAGAGTCACAGAGGTAGGTGAAATTTCTCCTATTCTCATCTTTTGAAAGTTGATAAAGGCATAAGATTAATACTAGCTCCAAGATCACATAAAGCTCTTCTGAAAAATATCTCACCTATAGCATACGGAAAGTAAAACTTCCCGGGTCTTTAAGTTTTTCAGGAAGCTTCTTCTGAATAATTGCACTACAGTCACTGCTAAGTGCAACAGTCTCATGGTCTTTAAACTTTCTTTTCTTCTTAAGAATATCCTTCATAAACTTTGCATAATCAGGCATCTGCTCTAATGCTTCAATAAAGGGAATATTAATCGTTAATTTCTTAATAATTTCCAAAAATTTTGCAAATTTGTTATCCCTATTATGTTTCTTTAGTCTTTGAGGAAAATGAGGAGGTGGTTTTTCAACAATTATCTTCATTCGTTCAAGCGGATATTCGTCTGGATATATCTTATTCGAACATTTCTCAATGTTCACTTCCTCTCTTTCAACTTTGACTTCTTTTTGAACTCTTAGTTCCAATTCTTTTCCACTCCTTAATTGAATAACTTTAATTTGCTCTTTATTTTGATCGTTCGGGTTGATCTCAAAACCAGGAGGATAAGAAGGTCTAAAATTTGTATTTCCTTGGTTGTTCGGATTTCCAACTGGATTCATAGGATTTTTTCCCCATTGTGGATTAACAACAGCATTGGTGTAATTCCAATTGAAGTTCGGATGATTCCTCTAACTAGGATTATAATAATTCGAATAAGGATTATTGACTTTATTTTGTATAGAATTCAAGGTTTCATAAGACATTTGAGAGTCTATTATTTGTCCTGATGAAGTTTCTTCTAACACTGGGGGTGTTGGGGAATAATTCATTCCATATTGATCTATTTTCTTAGAAAGTGCAACAATTTGAGAGACTATCATAGTTATCGCATCATAATCATGAAAACTAGCTACTCTTTTAGGATTTACCCGCTCAGAGGGCCATTAAAAATTACTTGTAGCCATCTCTTCAATTAACAAATATGCTTCACGACCCGACCGCAAATAACGCAGTAATTTATGCTTTCAAAAATATGTTATAGCTAATACTTTGACCCAAATAATAATAGCGGCTAGTGTATATAAATATAATTTTATGGAAAATATTTTACACACTAGAGGTACTACGCAAGTATACGTATTGTTTCAAGTAATATAAGGTTTTAAATAAAGACCCCAGTATCGATTCCACGAGGAGGTTTATAGATTTTTAAATATTTTAATTTTATTTTTATGTATTTCTTTTAAAGTTATAAATTTAATATTTAATTTACTAAATGCGAAAATGAAGCGTACTAAAATAATGAGTGATGTAAATAATAATAAGCAAACAACTTTCTTCCTTCCAATTAATCCAAGACTTTTTAGATAATGTAATATTCGTGGAGAATATAAATTTATGGTATTGTGCCAAATAGAAGCATTCCTATTCTTTACCTTCGCTCGATAAGTATAAAGAACATTGGCTAATCTATAGATCGAGTCTAGATGTATTGTTAGTAGAATGGGTTAATCTAGAGCTCACACTACTAGATGTCCAAGGGTGGCTATGGTCAGCCCTACAAGTGACCCATTCCCTTTCTATAAACCAAATAAAAAGAATTAAGTCTGTCATTCTAAAAACTTATTAATTATACGCACATTGAATAATATTTTCCTATTTATTTGCACTTCACCTTGAATAACTCGCACAAGAACTTCGACTACCCAAGGATTCATGTGATATCTACTAGTTAAGAATTCATCTCCTTCTAGGTCTCAAAATTCTTCAACAGATTTTAACAACTTAAATGACCAATTTAAATAGTAAATTAAGATCCGGTATTAATATCATCACAATATTTAAACATATTTAGTTTTTAATTCTCCAACGAATTTTATATTATCTTATTTATCTTTTCATAATTGAAAGGAGAAAGTAAAGTAACTACACAGAACACATTTAATTTAAATAACAAAACATATATATATAACTTTGAATCAAATTACAAATACTTATCTCATGTGTTTCTCCAACTGAACCTTTGATTCCTACTGACTCCAAAGTGAAATTGACTTCAAAAGCACCAACTCTTCCAAACTCTCAATACAAACTCTAAATAAAATAAACTCACTAATTTATGAAGGAAAGTAAACTAAAAGTGTGACCCTATATTTAAAATTATCTCTCTGACTGGGGGCTTCTTTTTCTGTAGAAATGGCCTCCTGTTTATAGGCTTCAAGGGTTGCCTAAAGAACATCTTCAAAATGTATCCAAGTTCAATGAATCTTTTAGAAGCTGTGTCTGGCACCTAGGCGCCGACATCTGGCGCCTAGCTGCCGAACTCTGTGTCCAGTTCTTCGCACCTCTTCACTTTGGATTGCACCTCTTCGCGATCCAAACCATTTCCAAGCGTCTAGATACAATGTATCACATGTCCTATAATTCAAGTATAACTGCCAATCTTCGAGAAGGGCCAATAACTGCTTTAACCATCAAAATAACTGCCCAAAGTAGTTATAAATCGTAACTGTTGGTATCGAGCTGGCGCTTAGGCGCCAGATTCTGGCGCCTAGGCACCAGACCCATTATTTTGGCAATTTTGCATTTTGGCTCCATTTTTGCTCATTTTTGCTCCTTTTTCATCCTTTGTCGTCTTTTTTTCTTTTTGAACATTTTTACATCACCTGCATCCAAAAACATAAAAAAATACCTTTCATTAAAGCATAATATCCTTAAATTTTTAATAAAAATCAAGGCATAAAAATAGGTATTTTTTTCATGGATCAAAAATCCCCCAAACTTAAATGTTACTTGTCCTCAAGTAACTCTTTTTACTATATTTTTTTTTTTTTTTCAAAAAACTTGCCTAGCAGGCAAGAAGTATATTAATCACCATCTTATGTTCTTACAAAAGGAAGACCTATCCTATCACCATGCAACAAAACTGCAAGGGAAGGAGGAGGTGTAGTTTCTACCAAAATTTCCCTTTTACAATAACCCCGAGATGCAAGCCGGTGTGCGGGAGCATTACCCTCCCTAGGTATATATGAAAAAATTACATTTATACTCTCAACCTCTCCCTTCACTCTATTCAACCATCTCCGAATGTACCATGGAGCAACTTCGAGTCCCTTGCGGAAGCTAATGCAATTAGAAGAGTCTGATTCTACCATTAGGAATCTCACATCACAGATTCTGGCAATTTTAATTGCCCAAAAGATGGCCACCATTTCAGCCTCAAGAGCATCACAGACCTCAACGGGAGAGTAGAAGAACAATAAGCAATGCCCCACCCCATTTCTAAAGATGCCACCAATCCCTGCTCGCTGAATTTTGAAGCTTCCATCGGTATTAACTTTGATCCGATAGGAAGAGGGAGGGGACCACCCGACAACCGGAGAAAGGGGGAGGAATGTTCAGAACCTACTTGGCGGATATCGGTGAATTTGTGATATTTAGTAAGTTTCTTAAGGTAAGTTAAGCAATGAGCGAGCAACAAGGGAGGCAGGGATGAATACCCCTCAAATCTAACCTTATTTCGCCCATCCGGATAAACCAAGCCACAACACAAGGAACCACCGGGAGATTCACCTTATGCCGGTCCCCAACACATCAATAGGTCCAGCCAACTTAATTGCAAAGTATCTACCGAATCCTCGCTTATCACATGCCTCCGGACCTCTTGAGAGAAGGCACACCCGAAGAACAAATGATCCCAGCATTCTTCCTCCCGCATACATAATAGACAACGGGAAGGCCCTCTAATTCCCTTTAATTTGAGGATATCATCGAGTAGGAAGAAGTAAATGTCTTAATCTCCAGCAAAAGAAGGACATGGAAGGAGACGAGCGGCTTGCTCCACGGCTCGGGTCCCCACTCGATATGGTCCCGGGAATAGAATTTCGAAAGATAAAGGTCCCCGACTTTTGATGAAGTTGCTGTTTGGTGATAATCTTATCTCTTTTTTCAGGATGAAAGGGAGTCAAGAGTACTGCCGTAGGCCGGTCGGGATTTAGGATGTTTTCCGAATTCGCAGTTCCATTGGTTTTCGGACCAAAAGGTATTAACATAGCATTTAGATATAGAAGGTCCATCAACATTTTGTGGGCAAGTGAGTTTCTCCCTCCCCACACCCAATTATCAAGCCAAAAATTGATATGACCCTCTCCCGAGCTCCCGGATAAAGGTCCGTTCGGCCTTATCTTTGACCTTCAACGAATTCCTTCCACAATCTAGAGTCCCCCGACTTAGGCACCACCGGAGATGGGTGATCCTTTCTACGGTATTTACCATGCATATACCGAGCCCAAATGGTATCATTAGCCCTGAATCTAATCCACAATTTACATAAATTTATGAAGTCGAGCTGTTCAAAGCTTCTAAACCCCGGACCTCCGACCGAAGGGGTTTACAAAGTTGCTTCCGGGATGACCAATGGATCTGCTTATGCTGACCAGCCCAAAGAAATTTGTTGAAAATTCTGCCAATGCTTGTTTGTGTACTCTTTTTCATGATAAACATCTGTAAACTCTTTTTTTTTTTTATGTATAACAATTGGAATAAAAGGTAAATATTTAAGATCCCTTGTAATATTTTATTTTATAAAGGCTTTAGTAAATCATGAACCAAATTTCACTAACTAAGTTTAATTTTAAGAATTTCAAGAATATTTAACAACCAAATCGTAAGACTTCAAAATTTTTCATTCATTTCGAAAATAATTGAAGTTATTTATATTAAGATCACATAAATTATTTACAAGAAAAAAATCTTCATGAAAATCTTTTCTAATAAAGATGCATGCATAAAAATTAAGTAAAATATGTAATTAGTTTTCTTCTTATAAGATAATTTAAGTGAAGCCAATTTTTTATTAAGCATCTCCTCAAGCTTCTCCTCTCTTTTTTTTTCACAGTGAGGATTACTGTATTTGAATAGCCTATTAATGATTTTGAACATCACTATCCTGAACTTATATTTACAAACTTATACATCTTCATTTAACTACTATAACATGAATAGTTTTCAAAAAGACTTTTAATCTTTTCTTTTTCAAGTAATAATTCTTGATTTCTTAATACATCTAAAATTCAATTATCTCTACCATGAGTAGAAAAAATTCTTAATCTTACTCTTCTTTAAGTTGAATAATTCTATTCTTAAAATCAATCAAAGTTATTAAAATTTTGGTTAAATCTACTAAATAATTTATAATTTCAAAAAATTAAGTGATCTTAAATAGATTTTTCATTCCTTATGTTATGTTAATATTTTTTTAGAGAAAATATTAGCACTTAAGGACAAATAAAATTTAAATTTGCATGTATTTTCCCTTCCCCCAAACTTAAGTTTTGGTATATCAAGAAAAATTTTAAAGTATGAGAGAAAGAAAGTCATAATTTAAAAAGGAATTTTATAAGTATGTAAAAATAGTCTACGAAGAAAAATTTACTTCTACACATGTTTTTTATGAATATCACTGAAATAATGAAGCATATATAAAAGTAAGCAGGTTCAATTTTTATATCAGTAGCTAAATTAAACGACTATACTAATCACAATAACAGAAACAGAATAACATCAATAACTAAATAGTACGACAATCATCAGTACAGCTAACATCAACAAAACATCAAACAAACATAAACCAATCATACTATTAAGTCTAACACACAGACAAATAAAATAAGAACATAATCTCGACAATCTAATCATCACTCGCAGTCTCCTCATCATCATCATCATCGACACCAAAGGAAAAATCCTTAGTCTTCTTCGGATCATAAGGTGTGAATCTAGGACAAGTAGGGAACTGAACAGACTGTTCTCCCTTGAGGAATCTAACAAGAGCTTCATCATAATCAGCATCATAATTGCTCTTCCTATGGGTAAAATAAGCAAGATGATCAAATTTCGCATCGATCGTATCTATGATACAATGAGCTAAATGTAACACATTCTGCTGCTCTGAATACCTCTCATCCATAGTCTCCCAAAAACTAGGTGGTGGTTTAGCAGAAGTAGAAGGTCTAGAAGTAGAAGCACTATCTAGAGTAGGTACAGAAGTAGAAGGAGCAGTAGATCTCTTCCCGCGAAGACGATCATAAATACTAATACTCTCCTGCCCAATAGGCTTTGTATTCTTCAGCTTCTCCTCAGAAATATCAGCAATAACTCCATCGCTCACGCATAAAGAATATATCAAAGATGAGAATCCTAATCCCACGGAAGTGCTGGATCGTGCAATTAATTCTACTTAATCATAGATAATGCTGCCAACATCAATCGACTTCCTTTCCTGAATGCAGTAGTTCAGGATAGCTCTATCTCTGGTAACTTCACTCAGGTGGTTGGAAGGAAGTAGTTTAGCAGAAATAAAATAGTGCTAGGCCTTTGAAATACCATTCAGCTTAGAAGATTTAAAGTTTACCCATTTGTCATTCCGGATCTTCCAAGCTCCAGTGCCGTCAGTCAGATATGCAATGATCATCTCCAGATCTCCTTCAGATGGAGATGGACCAGAATAGTAGCACTCGACAGTAGGTGGTAGGCCGCAGAAAATGTTGATCCGCTCCAGAGTGAATCCCACTCTGACACCTCTAACGAAAACTTCATAGTCTTCCGCATCCATAAAGTTGGCGTAAAATTCTCGTACAACATGAACAACAGCAACGACAGTGAAATAACAGAATCGCTGTTAGTTGTGTGCAACGATTGTGTTCTCGATCATCTCTCCAAGACTGTAAAAACTGCACTCCGAGATAAATTTCCTCAACTTTGCAAATTCATGGTAACGAAAGTGCGCTACCGCAGTAGCGAACTTGCTGCGATCAAAATTTTCTCGTTCTTTTCCGCGCTTAGATTTAGGTGTCATCTAAATGTGAAAGAAAATACAAACAAATTAAGGAATCAAATAAATTAAACTCTTTTAAGCTTGAGAAACTTAAAATGAGTTTAAAAATCCATGGAAATTTTTCTAAAAATCAAAATTTTTCTCCAAAATTTTGGTTTTTAGCAAAAATAGGAAAATCCATGGTAGAAATAAAAAATAAAAGGATTAGAAGGTAAATCTGACCTCGGGATGAAGAAATCGAGTGATTTCATGCTAAAAAACGTGAAGATTTAGCCTCGAAATAGATCAATGGGGTAGGTTTTCGCAAAAATGGAGGAAGAAGGAGAGCTTAAGTGTCGGCCATGGCATGGGGGATTAAGAAGATGAAATTTTTGGTTCAGGTCGAACCTGCGCCTAAGTGCCGACCTCTAGCGCCTAGGCGCCAGACTCGCCTTTCACAAAAATCATTTTAAAAATTTAATTTTCCACCAAAACTCACAACTTTAACTTTCAATTACTCATATAAGAGTATTGCTTCAGATTCCAACTTCCAAACTATTTTCCTAAAATTTTGAAAAATTATAAATTAAATCCACCAATCCAACACTAGTTTAAGTCAAACTCTTCTAATTCCATTTCATAATCTTCAATTTTGGCCTCAATGAATTACAGATAAGTATAATAATAAGATTCAAGTCTTAACAAACAATCAAACAATACAATTTCAAAGCAAACACAACATACATTAAACAATAAAACAAACACACAAACAACACATTCGATTTACCAAATCGATGCAACGACACACTAGATAAAGTCTTGATCTAACCACATTTACTATCTAATCTTTAAATTTGAAATTTCCACTCTCGTCGCAATGAAGATTACTCGGCCTACTTGGGAAGAACACTAACGCCCTTAGAAAATCCGCAGCCGTTTTCTCATCGATCCATTTGTTCTTCACATACATCTCCACTTGAGCGTCTTGATAGGCCGCTAGATGATTGAATTGAAGCTTTGCCTGCCATTTCAGATGCTCGATTTGATGATACATCTCATGGAGGCGATCTCCAATATTTTTGAATTCCACTTCAAACTTATCTAGGTGACTCGAAAACTTCTCCAAACTAACAGCAATCAAACCATTGAAGAAAGGTCGAGGATCCTTAGAACACTTGTCTCTAGCCTCTTCTCCATGATTTCTTCTCTCCATTTCTTCAAAATCTTCTCTTATCTCCTCAGGAAAGAAGTGTAAAGGTCGTATCTATGATTGCTTAGGGATTGGGAACGAAGATGGGATAGTTTATAGGAAAAATCATGTGAAAAACTGAAATTTTTTTGTTTCTACATGACCCAGTAACTGTGGTGCTTAGGCGCCCAAACTGGCGCCTAGGCTCCGGACCCATCGATACACAGTCTACTCTGGTGCTTAGGCACAGGATTTCGGTGCCTAGGCGCCGGAACCATGTTCGACTCCATTTCGCCTAACGTTAAATTTCAAAGTTTCAATCTCAAAAATAGGTAAATTAGAATGTTAAGATCAATATAAACTCAGTAATTAAAATTAACTCAAATTATAAACAAACATAATGAAGGTTAACTTGATCTCCTTTTTATTCACATACAAAATGGAATGATCCAAAGTCCAAACTTTATATACTTCAAGATAATCTTTAGCTTAAGTCAATAAAGACTTGTTAGCATCCAATTTTCTAAAGTTATATAAAATTTAGTCAAGACCGAGGTATAAACTTACATTAAAAATGTAAAAACACACAAAAATAACTATGGGTTGCCTCCCACAAAGCGCTTGGTTTAACGTCGTCGACCCGACCTAATTAAGTCTTTAATCAGGTAGACTCAACTCGTAAACCTCTTTATAAATCATTTTTATGTCTCCCAAATAAGGCTTCAGTCTTAATCCGTTAACTTTAAATATTTTTCCCGTTTTGGGGTCTTTAATATCCACAGCTCCATAATGGTAAAATTTCTCAATTATATATGGTCTCATCCATTTAGATCTTAATTTTTCAGGAAAAAGTCTTAAACGAGTATTAAATAATAATACTTCTTGTCCAGGCTCGAATATTTTTCCTGAAATCTTTTTTCATGTAATATCTTCATTTTCTCTTTATAAATCTTTGCATTTTTATATGATTCATTTCTTATTTCATCCATCTCATTTAATTGTAATAATCGTTTTTCTCCTGCAGTATTCAAATTAAAATTAACCTCCTTTATTGCCCAATAAGCTTTATGTTCAAGTTTAACAGGTAAGTGACAATGTTTACCATAAACTAACCAGTAAGTTGACATTCCTATTGGTGTCTTATAAGCTGTTCTATAAGCCCATAATGCAGAATCAAGTCTATCAACCCAATCAGTTCTTTTAGGATTAACAGTTTTCTCTAAAATTCTTTTAATTTCTCTGTTTGATACTTCAGCCATTCCACTTGTTTGTGGGTGATAAGCAGTTGTAATTCTATGTTTGATTCCAAATTTTTCCAGTAATGATTGAATTCTTATATTTCTGAAATGACTTCCACCATCTGTGATAATTACCTTAGGCATTCCAAATCTTGAAAAAATCATTTTCTTTAAAAATTGAAACACTTTTGGAATCACAATTAGGTAAAGCTACAGCTTCAATCCACTTTGAAACATAATCAACTGCTAATAAAATATAAATCTTTCCAGATGATGGTACAAAAGGTCCCATAAAGTCCAAACCCCATATATCAAAAATTTCAACTTCCAATATATAGTTTAAAGGCATTTCATCTTTTCTAGATATATTTCCCATCCTTTGACATCGATCACATGTTTTCACATATTGTCTCACATCTTTGAACAAGGTAGGCCAATAAAATCGAGAATTTAAAATTTTAAATGCAGTTTTATCTACTCCAAAGTGTCCTCCAAATTCGGAATCATGACATTTTTGAATAATAGCAAAAGTTTCTTCAAAAGGTACACATCTTCAAATTACAGAATCTCTTCCCAATTTAAATAAATGAGGATCTTCCCAAATATTAGATTTCACATCATTTTTAAATTTCTTAATATATTTGTTATTCAATCCATAAGGTAGAATATTGCTAACTAAATAGTTAACTATATCTGCATACCAAGGTGTTTGGCATCCTTGAATAACATATAACTGTTCATCAGGAAATTTCTCATTTATATTTTCTTCAATAATAATATCATTCTTAATTCTAGATAAATGATCAGCAATTTGGTTATCAGTTCCTTTTCTATCTACTATTTGAAAATCAAATTCTTGTAGAAGTAAAACCCATCTTATCAGTCTACTTTTAGCATCCTTTTTTGACATTAAATATTTAATAGTGGAATGATCAGTATGAACTATGCATTTGGTACCAAGAATATAAGGTCTAAATTTATCAAAGGCATAGACTATAGCTAAAAGCTCTTTCTCAGTAGTAGTGTAATTTCTTTGAGTTTCAGTAAGAGTTTTACTAGCATAATATATAACTTTGAAAATTTTCTCATATTTTTGTCCCAATACAGCTCCAATTGCAAAATCACTTGCATCGCACATTAATTCAAAAGGTTTATTCCAATTAGGTGCAATAATAATAGGTGTTGTTATTAATTTTTCTTTTAAAATATTGAAATCATTAACACAGTCTTCATTAAATTCAAATTTAGTTTCTTTTTCCAATAAATGACAAAGAGGTTTAGGAATTTTAGAAAAATCCTTAATATATCTTCTATAAAATCCAGCATGTCCCAGAAAACTTCTCACATCAGTAACAGTAGTAGGTGGTTGCAGTTCAACAATAATTTTCACTTTTTCTAGATCAACTTTCATCCCTTTTTGTGAAATTTTTTGACCAAGTACAATGCCTTCTGTGACCACAAATTGACATTTTTCTCAGTTAAGAACTAAGTTTGTTTCTTCACATCTTTTCAGAACTTTGGAAATATTTTCCAAACAAGATTCAAAAGAAGTTACAAAAACTGAAAAATTGTCCATAAATATTTCAATTCCTTTGTCAATCAAATCACAAAATATTGACATCATACATCTTTGAAAAGTTGCAGGTGCATTACATAAACCAAAGGCATTCTTCTAAACACAAATGTTCCATAAGGACTTGTAAATGTTGTTTTCTCTTGGTCCTTAGGAGCGACAGGTAATTGATGATAACCAGAATATCCATCCAGAAAATAGAAATATGAGTGTCCAGCTAATTTATCAAGCATTTGATCCAAGAAAGGTAAAGGAAAATGATCATTTCTAGTGGTGTTATTTAATTTTCGATAATCAATTCAAATTCACCATCCAGTAACTTGTCTTGTAGGAATTAGTTCATTTTTATCATTGACAATGACAGTTACTCCTCCTTTCTTTGGAACATAATGAAAAGGACTCGCCCATTGACTATCCGAAATAGGATAAATAATTCCAGCATCTAACCATTTTAAAATTTCTTTTTAACAACCTCTTTCATGATAGGATTTAATCTTCTTTGAGGTTCAATAGTAGGTTTAAAATCTTCTTCCATTAAAATCCTATGCATACAGATGGAAGGGCTTATTCCTCTTATATCAACAATAGTCCAATCAAAAGCTTTCTTAGAATTCTTTAACACTCCTATTAATTTTTTTTTTATCTAAGCTTAGTTTAGAAGAAATAATAACAGGTAAAGTTAATGAATTTCCAAGAAAAGCATACTTTAAATGTGTAGATAACATTTTTAATTCCTGTTCAGGGGCTTTTTTAATCGAGGGTAAAAGTATATCATTTTGAGCTATGTCCAAAATTTTCCAGTTATCTTTAATATAACGAGCTTCTTTATATAATTCTTCTTCTTTTAGTTCTTCATTTTTGTCAGTTAATAATTCAATTTTTTCTTTAGAAATGACTTTACATTTTTCTTGATAATGTTTTTCAATTATATAATCAATAATATCCATTCAATAGCATTTTTCTTTGTCAGGGTACTTCATTGATTTAAGGACATTGAATTTAATCTCTTGATCATTAACTCTCATAGTTAATTCTCCTTTTTGCACATCAATCATAGCTCGTCCAGTAGCTAGAAAAGGTCTCCCTAAAATAATAGGTATTTCTTTATCTTCATCCATATCAAGTACAATGAAATCCACAGGGAAAATAAATTTATCCACTTTAACAAGAACATCCTCTATAACTCCTTTAGGGTAAGTGATAGATCTATCAGCTAACTGAAGGGTTACAGTAGTGGGAGAGCCTAAATTCAACCTTCAAAAAATAGAAAATGGCATGAGATTAATACTTGCTCCTAAATCACATAAAGCTTTTCCACAAAATTATTCTCCAATAGCATAAGGTTTAAGTTTCTGAGGTAATTTCTTTTGAATTATTGCACTACATTCTTCACTTAATGCAATAGTTTCAAAAGCTTCAAATTTTCGTTTCTTACTTAAAATATCTTTCATAAATTTTGCATAAGTTGGCATCTGTTCCAAAGCTTCAGCAAAAGGTATGTTAATGGTAAGTTTCTTAAAAATTTCAAAGAACTTAGAAAATTATTGATCAAGCTTCTGATGTTTTAGTCTTTGAAGAAAAGGTGGTGGTGGTTTTTCAACTTCCACATTAATATGAATAACAGTCTGATCTCTACTAGGAGAAGGAGTTTCTTTAGGTTTTTCAATCTCTTCAACCTCAATCTCATTTTCACTTCAATCCTGAATTCTTTCTTTTAATTCCTTTTCACTTCTAAGTTGTACAGCTTTAGCATGTTCATGTTCTTTTCTAGTTTCTTTTGGGTTGATTTCAACATTACTAGGAAGTGTTCCTGGAGGTCTATAATTAATTAACTTAGCTATTTTTCCCATTTGATTCTCAATATTACGAATAGCAGTGTTTTGATTTTGTAATTGATTACTCAGTTGTAAAATTAATTTGTCTATAAATAACTTTTTCTATTGATTATTAAATCCAGGAGGTTTATAGTTTGAATTTACTTGATTGTTCCAATTTCTAATTGGATGAGATTGATTATTACCTCATTGTTGTTGTGAATTATTCCAATTAAAATTAGGGGGATTTTTCCATCCAGGATTATAATAATTTGAATAAGGGTTATTTTTACTAGCAATAGCTTGTAAAGTTTCAATAGTTTGAGATTTTTCAATATTAGCAGAGTTGTTATGTGATACATTGATAGCAAAATTATCTAATTTCTTAGATATTACAGCCACTTGTGAAGCTAAGATAGAAAAGGCTTCGTTATCATGAATACTTGCCATTCTTTTAGGATTAACCCTTTCAGAAGGCCATTGAAAATTATTGTTAGTCATTTCTTCAATTAAAGTATAAGCTTCTTCAAATGATTTAGCCATTAAAGAACCTCCAGCAGCAGCATCAATAATTGATTTCAGTGATCAAATAAGTCTGTTATAAAATGTTTGAATAATTAACCAATCAGGTAAAGCATGATGAGGACACTTTCTTAATAATTCTTTAAATCTTTCCCAAGTTTCATAAATTGTCTCCCCATCAAATTGACTAAACGAAGTAATACCATTTCTTAATTTAGTAGTTTTAGAAGGAGGCAAATATTTAGCAAGGAATTTTTGTGCCATTTCAGCCCATGTTTTAATAGAACCTGTTGCTAATGAGTTTAACCACATCTTTGCTTTATCCCTTAAAGAGAAAGGAAAAAGTCTAAGTCTAACAGCATCATCAAAAATATTGTTATATTTAAAGGTAGCACAAAGTTCTAAAAAACTAGCAAGGTGTAAATTTGAATCCTCATTTGGTGTTCCCCCAAATTGATTATTTTGAACCATTTGAATAATAGACGGTTTAAGCTCAAAAGAATTAACATCTATAGCAGGTATTTGAATACTAATATGAAGTTCATCAGCTGTAGGGTAGCATAATCCCATAATGGTTTGTAAATATTTTGTTCATTAATTTCAATTGAATTCTGTAAATTGTTATGTAAATTAGCAATCTCTTGATAATTTTGATTTTTTTTTCCTTTTTAATTCTTCTTACAGTTCTTTCTAATTCAGAGTCTAAAGGTAATAATCCTTCAGATCTAGAACTAAGCATAAAAAGTAAATAAAAAGTAAAATAAAATAGCAAGAAATAAAATCTCTTCTTTTTTTATTTTTGTTTTTATAAATGTTTTTGTATTTTATATTTTTGTATTTTGACAATAAAAGAAATAAATAAAATAAAAAAATATTTAAAATCTAAAAATTTGCCTCCCGGCAACGGCGCCAAAAACTTGACCCGACAGCAAATAACGCAGTAATTTATGCTTCCAAAAATATGTTATAGCCAATACTTTGACCCAAATAATAATAGCGGCTAGTGTATATAAATATAATTTTATGGAAAATATTTTACACACTAGAGGTACTACGCAAGTATACATATCGTTTCAAGTAATATAGGGTTTTAAATAAAGACCCCAGTATCGATCCCACGAGGAGGTTTATAAATTTTTAAATATTTTAATTTTATTTTTATGTATTTCTTTTAAAGTTATAAATTTAATATTTAATTTACTAAATGTAGAAATAAAGCAGTACTAAAATAATGAGTGATGTAAATAATAATAAGCAAACAATTTTCTTCCTTCCAATTAATCCAAGACTTTTTAGATAATGTAATATTCGTGGAGAATACAAATTTATGGTACTGTGCCAAATAGAAGCATTCCTATTCTTTACCTTCGCCTGATAGTATAAAGAACATTGACTAATCTATAGATCAGGTCTTGATGTATTGTTAGTTGAATGGGTTAATCTAGGCTCACACTACTAGATGTCCAAGGGTGGCTATGGTCGGCCCTACTAGTGACCCGTTCCCTTTCTATAAACCAAATTAAAAGAATTTAGTCTGTCATTCTAAAAACTTTTTAATTCTACGCCTATTGAATAATATTTTCCTATTTATTTGCACTTCACCTTGAATAACCCACACAAGGCCTTCGACTACCCAAGGATTCATGTGATATCAACTAGTTAAGAATTCATCTCCTTCTAGGTCTCAAAATTCTTCAACAAATTGTAACAACTTAAATGGCCAATTTAAATAGTAAATTAAGATCTGGTATTAATATCATCACAAAATTTAAAAATATTTAGTTTTTAATTCTCCAACGAATTTTATATTATCTTATTTATCTTTTCATAATTAAAAGGAGAAAGTAAAGTAACTACTCAGAACACTTTGAATTCAAATAACAAAACATATAAATAAAACTTTGAATCAAATTACAAATACTTATCTCAAGTGTTTCTCCAACTGAACCTCTGATTCCTACTGAATCCAAAGTGAAATAGACTTCAAAAGCACCAACTCTTCCAAACTCTCAATACAAACTCTAAATAAAATAAACTCACTAATTTATGAAGGAAAGTAAACTAAAAGTGTGGCCCTATATTTAAAATTATCTCTCTGATTGGAGGCTTCTTTTTTTGTAGAAATGGCCTCCTATTTATAGGCTTCAAGGATTGCCTAAAATACCTCTTCAAAATGTGTCCAAGTTCAGTGAATCTTCTAGAAACTGTGTCTGGCGCCTAGGCGCCGGCATCTGGCGCCTAAGCGCCGGACTCCACGTCCAGTTCTTCCCACCTCTTCACTTTAGATAGCACCTCTTCGCGATCCAAATAGTTTCCAAGCGTCTAGATATAATGTATCACATGTCCTATAATCCAGGAATAACTGCCAAACTTCTAGAAGGTCCAATAACCGCTCTAACTGTCAAAATAACTGCCCAAAGTAGTTACAAAATCGTAACTGTTTTGGTATCGAGCTGGCGCTTAGGCGCCGGATTCTGGCGCTTAGGCGCCGGATTCTGGTGCCTAGGCGCCGGATTCTGGTGCCTAGGCATCGGATTCTGGTGCCTAGGTGCCAAACCCATTGTTTTGGCAATTTTGCATTTTGGCTCCCTTTTTGCTCCTTTTTCATCCTTTTTCATCTTTTTTTCTTTTTGAACATTTTTACATCACCTGCATCCAAAAATATTAAAAAATACCTTTCATTAAAGCATAATATCCTCAAAATTTTAATAAAAATTAAGGCATAAAAATAGGTATTTTTTCATGGATCACTTCATCAAAAGGTTTTGACATTAATGATCCACCACAGAGTAACATCGATAATCGATCTCAAAGATCCAA